>CM042144.1:34691984-34719484 GCA_023376005.1 Doryteuthis pealeii
CTGCTAATTTGACTGAATGTCCCATCAGCCATTTTTTTTCTCAAACTAAAATGGCCAATCAGTAATGGATTAATCCATTTTAAATTTTGTTTTTTTTATCATTATTAGTTCCCACATTCCCTACAAAAGAAAATCCAAGTGGAGTTAATGGAAGATAGAAATTATATATAAATATATAATCAAGCCCCTTTTCTTCTAAGAAGAAACATTTATGGACTTAGATTCAGAAGGAATCTTTTGGATAAATGGCTAATATATATATATATATATATATATATATATATATATATATATATATATATATGTATGTATGTATGATTTTTGTGTCCAGTAAAAGCCATTTTTGGCCTTGATAATGTTGTTCTTTCTTAGGATTGCAATAGATAGAAATTGCTCAAGCAAATTTTTTTTTTTTTTTAAATATTTTTTCCCCTTTTTTTTCTTTTCTTTTTGCCTATTATGTTTTTTTTTGTTTTTAAGGGAAGTATATTGTAATTGGTTAGGATTGAGATTATTTTCTATTTTTATCCAACATATGAGAAAAACCCATGGAGTAGTGGTTAACATGCTGGACTGCAACATCTTTGTGAGTTCAAACTCCAGTTTATTGTGTTCACTTTTGGACTAATACAACTAGGAAAGGTATAAAGCCCCTTATCTTCCCAGCTATGGGTTGAATTATACCACTTCTCTTCTTCTCCAAGGATGGGTTTGGCACTAAATAACCCACAATGGTTTATATGCCATTAAACAAAGAAATCAACCAAACTTTTTCTTATCAATTATTTTCTCTTAATCCCTACTACCCTGTTGACAGAGCTTAGAATATGTTGACTGTAACCTCTTCAGAGAGGTAACCCCCCCCCCCCCAAAAAAAAAAAAACATGTCCTGGGTATGTCACTAAACTACATCAGATGGTGAGGCTCCATTTCTAAAGGTCTTCATTGCCATTACTCCTAGTTCAACACTGAGCCATAGTGGTAGTACCTTACTGGGTCCCATTTATGGGACAAATATATTGGTTAGAAAATTATTAGTATTCGATAAGAATACTTGATATCATATAACACTGTACTATTATGTTACTATATTACTATTAGAAAGGAATACTTGATATTATATAACAGTGTACGATTATATTACTATATTATTAGTATAACTGTGTACTATTATTTTACTATACTATTAGTATTAGAAAGGAATACTTTATATCATATAACATTGTACTATTATATTACTATATTATTAGTATTATAGTGTACTATTATATTACTGTATTATTAGTATTAGATAGGAATACTTTATCATATAACAGTGTACAAAAAACTTAAAAAGTGGAAATATAGACATAAAATGTATGCAATCCCTTAACCTCTAGACATAAAATAACCCTAGACAGGTTGACATGCTGTTAAAATCAATCATTTTCTCTTAATGTCTATAGTGTATTTTGTTCATTAAAGTCTTTCAGGAGAAGGTAGAAGGGTAAGATAAAGTTAGTGGTAACTGATTAAAAAGTTCTATCCATAGATTTTTTTTGTCTTTTAGAAAAATGTATTTTGTCAAATAAAACAAAGTATAAATTGCTGGAATCTTATCTCATTATATTGGAGATTTAGGGTCTGTCTATACCTGAAATTACGTCACTGCTTATGTCGCAATACCTTCAAGAATTGTGTAAGTTTACAAAGAGTATTGAATTTATAGTCAAAATCATGAATACATAAAAATAAATCTTATTTATTAATGAGGTCTCTATGAAAATCTGAGTTAGATTTGCCTCAAAACAGCCCATGTTATTAATGCATTTATTATCCTGCAATGTATCTTATATATATCTAAGAAATAAAAGTTTACATAATATATTGTCTGGTTAATTTGCATACTGGTTTTAACAAAGCCAGGTTTGATAAATAATTACTTTGTGTTATTGATCTCTAATATTATTGTTTTATTCTCTAACATATTAAAATCAATCTCATCAGTCACGCTCACTTAAAAACAAAAATGAATAGTAGTAATCCAAGTCTTATTCAGAGTGGTAGTACATGTTAGGGTCCCATCTATAGGTTAATTCTGGAATGCTGGGGAGTGTGGAGTACCCTTTTATCACCATTACTCCCATGTCCACCCTTTGGGTCCCATCTATAGGTTAATTCTCGAACGCTGGGGAGCGTGGAGTACCCTTTTATCACCATTACTCCCATGTCCACCCTTAAGTTCCCATCTGTGGGTTAAATAGAAAAAAATGAGTTAACAAAAATGTGTTTAAAAAAAGGTAATTTCAGTACCCATCAAGAATGAATAAAATAAAACGTCTTTAGCATAAAATAACCCAACAAGAGTTGACATGCCATAAAATCCAACCATCCATCTATCCAAGTCTTACTTCAGCTAATAATTTGTATAAAAGATTAATTTTTTTATGTCTCAGTTTTTAATTTTTGACACAATAATCTTGGAGTTATGTTGCCAGTATTGAGATTTTTAAAAAATTATCTTAGTTTTATTCATTTAGGCAACATCGGAAAAAAGAAAAAGAAAGAAGCCATTCTTGTCTTTGAGTTGACATCTCCCCCCCCAAAAAAAAATCCTTATTATTCCATTTTCCCACCTCTTAAAAAGATTCAGCTTTTCCTTATCCTTTAGTTTACCTTTTTGTTTTTTCTCTCAACACCTTACCTGACACTTGACACTGTTGGGCAACACTTATTGGTTTTGGAATCAGGTGCTGACACTAGGCGGATGACTCTTCTACAGGTGCTAATTGAGAAAGTAAGGAGATAACAAAAACTAAAGAAAGAAAAAAAAAGTTCCTTTATTTTGTTCTTCTTTCTTTTTTTTACCAGTACCTGATGAAATGAATGTAGCACCTTTAAGCCCCCCCCCCCCTTGTTTCTGGGCAATTCTGGATTTATCTGCCAGCAACAACGGGAAAAAATCCCTTGGCCAAGATTTAGGAAATTTTTATCCATTTCTTATCTATTTTCTTCTTTTTTTTTCTTATATTGTTTTTTTCCTTCTCTTGTATTGCCTTAATACAAAAAAGTGATTTTTTTCTTTTTCAGTCATTTTTTCTTTTTTTTTCTTTTTTATGTTATTTTTCTTCCTCTTCCTTATCTTTGCTTGTTTTTTCTTCTTATTTCTACTTTTTTCCCTCTTTATTCTTTTCATCCCTTGCATCTTCCTTGATTTTCACATTCTCTTTTCTTTTTGTTCTTTCATTCATTTTCTTTTTCCCTTTTTTTTGCTTTCTTTGTTTTTTTATTAATTTCTATATACTTATTTTTTCCTTCCTCATATTTATTTTCTTTTTTTTTCTTTCAATCTTCTTTCTTCTTTTTTCTTTCAATCTTCTTTCTTTTTCCATCTTTTTTTCATGCCTTTTTACTTTTTTTCTTTCCTACTTTTTCTTTTCTTCTTCTTTTCTTTTTCTTTTCTTTTTTTCTTTTTCTTTGATTCTTTTTCTTTTCTTTTTCTGTCTTTTCTTCCTTTCTCTATTTGTCCATTTTATATATTTTTCTTATGCACTTGTCATTGTTTCATTTTTTTTCATTTTTTTTTTGTCATTCATTCTTTTTTGTATTTTCTTCTTCTTTGTCTTATATTCCTTCCATTCTTTTTTTCTTTCTTACATTATTTCTTCTTCCTTACAACCTTTTTTGTTTTGTATTTCCTTCTCATTCATCTTCCTTTTTCCTCATTAATTCTCATCCAACCTTTTTCCTGTCTAAATCTGTTTTCTGTTATCCAAGTAACAGTAAAAATAACCAGTGTGAGGATGCTCCTTGACACGTGTCATCAGCCATTTTTTTTCTCACCCCCCAAAAAAGATGTTGGGACCTCCCCCACTACACACATCTCAAAAGTAGTGAAAGCAGGATCAGCATTTAACCCCCCCCCCCCTAGATAATTGATAAGTAAGCAAATGTCATGTTAAAACTTTCTTAACTTGTGCAATCAAAACATGTTGACATTTGTAAATATAAGTTAATGAAGAATAGTCTCACTTGACAAGCAACCACCTGATAGTTGCCAATAAATAAATAAATAAATAAATAAATACCTGCTATTTTAATTAATGATCAGTCAGTTCTCTATACTAATGACTATATTGGGTTTCACTTTAAAAATTGATAAGTGAATAAAATTAAGTTAGGTCTTTACTAAGTAGAGATGTATGATTGTATGCTCTGTTTTATTATATGTATCTACCAACTCCTATACACAAGCAGGATGCGACACAAAGTCAATTCTTAAAAGTGGAGTTTGGTTTGAGTTTGGAGTTTTCCTTCTCCTAGACTGGTTGCCATACCAAGGTTAAATTGTCCATTATTTAGCTGAGGTGACGACACTCATAAGAATTTGGTAGAGAAGCAATATCAGATAATCAGGATTTACATTTTTGCATTTCATCTTGGATGATTTAGACAGTCTTATTTTTAACCAGAGGGTGTTGCAAGGTGATAACAGATGTGAAATTAAGGAAAACTAGTATTAATATATAGATTTTATCAACCCCTCTACAAGAGCAGTGTGTGACACAAGGTCAAATTTTAAGTGGAGTTTAATTGTTTTGAATTCATAGTTTTTCCCTCTTCTAGACTGGTTGCCATACCCAGTTTAAGGAACCCAGTCTGCCTTACTATTTAAATGAAAAGTTAAAATTCATACCTTTCCCAAGAGTATTATTGTCATTATATGAAATACAAACAGTCTCATCCAGGATTTGAACTTGTGTCACTGTATCCATTCCTATAACAATGATAACCAGTACACCACTAGTGCCTTCCATTCTATCTTATTATAAAGAAAAAAGTCCTTAAATTAAGTACCATTCTTCATCTTTTGTATAATCATCAATTTATTGAGTGTGAATTATCATTGAGGATTCAATGCTGAAAGATTGATATTTGAAAATGAAAATGAACACACAAGTGGAAGCGTGCTGGGCCCATAACCTTTAGGTTTCAAACACGAGCGCTTGTCCAGTGGAAATCCTTAGTAAAGAATCCTTTGGCTGTTCCTTGGTGCTCCTCCATATTGCAAGTCCTTCATCAATGATAGCAAATGGATGCCTCTCAGTATCAGTGATTAAGTAGTCAACCAGCCATGTATTCGGGCTGTTGATTGGCTGAGGTTTAAATCATGTGACCTCGCTTAATCTATAAATTTAAGTGATGTATTGTAGCACACCTTATATAAATCCAAATAAAAGTAGGAAGAGTGTGGTGTAATGGTTAAAGTCATGGGAAATGGACTTGTCACCCCGAGTTCAAATCCTGGATGTGCTAATTGCATTTCACTTAGCGCTAATACCCTTGGGAAAGGTATGAATCCTACTCTCCCCCCAGCTATGGGTAGATAGTAGGGCAGACTGGACTCTTTAACCATGGCTAGGTAACCAGTCTAGGAGAAGGAAAACTCTGAATTCAAACCTGTTAAAATCTGCTTAAGAAATTGACCTTGTGTCACATCTTGCTCGTGCTGAAGGGCTGGTAAATATATATATCCACCAAATAATCCAACAGTTATGTAGGTATTTATTGACCCAACCAATATTTAACCAACAATAGTTGTCAAAAAAAAAGGGATTATTTTAATTAATGATCAGTCAGTTCTCTATACTAATGACTATATTGGGTTTCACTTGTTTTTTTCTTCTTTTAACTGATAAGTGAATAAAATTAAATTAAGTCTTTACTAAGTAGAAATGTATAAGTGTATACTCTGTACACTTTTAATACTTTACTTTCATAAATACTGGATTTTTTTTATCTCTCTTCCAAAAATGAAATTTACAACAAATGCTGAGAAAAAAATTTTTTTTTTAAATCCTAAGATAAGAATGAATGTTTTATGTCTTGTATATTTGGTGATAGGCAGGGAAAGAATATCTGATCAAAATTTGTATGCGTGTGTATTAATTTGATACCAAGGGAAACATGCTGTTATCAAGATTTAGAATGATGTATCTTAACCAAAAAAAATGTGCTTATTGTAAACAAAGCAGAAAATTCTTTTTGTGTTAAACAAATAAGTGTGTTTACATGTATAACTGTACAGTCATCCCTTGGATCAAGGACTAGCTAGGATACCAAAATCCACAAATGTTAAAATCTCTTAGATAAACTGGTGTAACATTTGTATATAACCTATTCCCACTCTCTTGCTGGGATAGAAGAATTCACCAACTGCACCTCTACAGAGGGGAAAAATCCCTCCCAATGGGTTCACTTGTTGGTGGTGGGTGGTAACCCATGATGTTTAAGGGTGGAACCCTAGTTGCTGAGCTGTCCGTGACATGGAACATTCCACTTTGGCCCCCTATAATCAATTGGCTGGTCACATCAAACACCTTTATGATTGTCCCAGCCGTATTGTACTTATAGCAAGTCCCAACCCTTTTTTTTATCTTTACTAGAGGGCAGTAGTTGGGTATGACATTAAACTGCATCTAATTGTGAAATTCCAATTTTGGAGCTCTAGGGAGTCTGAGTAACTCCTTTATCACCATTACTGGAGTGGTAGTACCTTTAGAGTCCCATCTATGGGTTAAATAGAAAAAATGTGTTAAAAAATTGAGTCTAAAAGAAAATTTTGAATAGCCATCAAGAAAGAATAAAACAAAACGTCTTCAGCATAAAATAACCCAACAAGGTTTGATATGTCATAAAATCCAAGGAACCAAATCATTCTCGTGTATGTATTTATCAACCCTGTCGCATGACCAGGTATGACACAAGGTCAATTTTTAAGTGGAGTTTAACAGATTTGAATTCAGTTTTCCTTCTCCTAGACAGGTTACCACACCAAGGTTAGTGAGCCCAGTTTACCTTACTATTTTACCCATAGCTTGAGGAAGAATAATTGGATTTATGCATTTCCCAATGGTATTAGTGCCACTAGCTTTGTCTAAGATTTGAACTTGTGTCAATTAAGTTGGTACAATATTTGTTGGATGCTCTTTTACACACACACACCCCAAAAAGAAGCAATTGCTCAAAGAATCATTATGCAAATTTGAGGATTTCTTTTTTTCTTTCTTTTTTTTTTTTTTGAGAAATGATTTTATTCCAAAATCAACCAAAGATTATTAGATAATACCCCCCCCCCCATATACCCTGCTGAATGATGTATGGAAGAAAATGGTTCAGTTAAAATAGGAAAAAAATGTTGCAGCAAAAATATTTTGATTTTTAAAACTTTTAAAATCAGATAATTATTCCATCATATTTTAATTATATTTTTGGAAGTTATTCATTAAATGAAATTATATTTTAAACATTTTTCAACTTAGTTGAAATATTTTTAAAGCCTCAGCCTGGGGAAAATTCAATAAGGAATTTTCAAATGAACTTATTAAATTTGAATTATTAATTGAAAGGAAAATATATCTTTTTAGAAATTAATTTTTCAGCTTATACTTTTGGTATACTAGTCTCTTTTTATTATACCATAATTTCATTTGGTCACAAAATAAAGCTTTCTAAATTGAAGAAAATGTTTTGGTTTTAATTAATTTTTCATTTAACAATTCAATTCAAGAGGGAGGAGGTCTCATTTTTCAAATAATGATTTGAATTTTGAGGACACATTTTAAAACTGAAATTAAAAATTGACTTAATTTCTTTGAAGATTTCATTTTAAGTACAGTTGAAATTGGTGAAGGCTTAGGGTGCTAAGTCCCCTCCCCAATATTTTTATATAAGTATAAACTAAAAATCATAGGGCCAGATATTTTTTGCTTCTTTTTTTTTTTTTTAGAGAGTGGTTATTTAAAAGACTCTGCTTAAAGGATCTTAAATTTTGCCCCCTTCCTCTGAACATTAAGATCAAGGGCAAATTATAAAATTTCCATGGCAAATTCCTTCAGCCGGGGGTGTGGGGGTGTGTGTGTGAAAAATCCCCCGTACACCTATGGACATATACAGGGTGTGTGTGAAAAGAGCCACTCTCAAAAGTCTGTATTATTTAAAATAAGAAAGTAAGAGAAAGGCATATGTAGTATATTTTTTATGCTAAAGTGTAAAAATGATATTTCCAAATATTTTGAAGGTGTTTGCCCATGCGTTAATTTTTAATGCTTTTAGTACTAATCTTTTAATGACATTCCCTTTAAAAGCCAGCTGCTTGGTTTCATCATTTTATTTAAATGAATAATCATTTGATTAATGGCGTCAACATCCCAAGTGACAAAGAGTTAACAAAAAATATCCAGTAACTAAAAATACTTATTTCATTTTAGTACATTTTCAACATCAACTTATATATATATGTGGGAATTTATGTGTGTATTTCCACACTTCTACTAACATCAAAATTGCTTCCATTATATTAAAACATTAATACGCATGATCAATATGCAGTGGGCATTATATATACTGAGAAATAATGTTAATCACAGTCATTGGATATCTCATTTGTATAAGGATTTAAAAAGCAGGTTTTAATAAGTAACTGTCCTGTATTATTCAATTGTAATGATATTGTTTTATTTTCATAAACATATTCTTGCAATAGTTTTGTGTATTTTTTTTTTAAGAAAGCCAAAAAGTTTTATTTACTATTTTAAAGTTTTAATGAAGGTGGGCAGTTTATATTGTATGTTAATGCTTATACTTTTGTTCCACTACATCTTTGAAGTAAGTTCTTTTTCTTTCTCGACAAAGCTGGTTCTTTCTTTCTTTCAACAAAGCTGGTTCTTTTTTCTTTCTCGACAAAGCTGGTTCTTTTTTCTTTCTCGACAAAGCTGGTTTTTTTTTTTCTCGACAAAGCTGGTTCTTTTTTCTTCTCGACAAAGCTGGTTCTTTTTTCTTTCTCGACAAAGCTGGTTCTTTTTTCTTTCTCGACAAAGCTGGTTCTTTTTTCTTTCTCGACAAAGCTGGTTCTTTTTTCTTTCTCGACAAAGTTGTTTCGCTTATTCTGTCTCGACAAAGTTGTTTCGCTTATTCTGTCTCGACAAAGTTGTTTCGCTTATTCTGTCTCGACAACATTGGTTCACTTTTTTTTTTCTCGACAAAGTTGGTTTTTTTTTTTTTGTCTCGACAAAGTTGGTTTGTTTTTTTTTTTCTCGACAAAGTTGGTTTGTTTTTTTTTTGTCTCGACAAAGTTGGTTTGTTTTTTTTGTCTCGACAAAGTTGGTTCGTTCTTTTTGTCTCAACAAAGTTGGTTCGTTCTTTTTGTCTCAACAAAGTTGGTTTGCTTTTTCTGAAACTGGGTGCTTATTTTAAAATGTTTGAGAACAAAGCATTTTAGTTTTGGTTTGATGTTTCACTAGTTGGTTTAAGAAAATCAAAGAAAGTTTTGCTTTTACACTTGGAATACTATTATAGCAGTTCACTAAGAATTTTTCATTTCTTTTTTTATTTGTTGAAACTGAAAAGGCACAAAGATAGTGCTGCAAAATTTTGCCTCAACCTTCATGAAATTTATCTTGTAATATCTAAAAAATTTATAAGAGTGATGTCACTCTGTCTATTTCTTTTCTACTTAAATTCTCTCTGTTTGAAAGAAATTTTGGATCAAAGAAGTTTATTTTTACAATAGACATAACTTGATATAGTTAAGTCTAAAAGATATAAGATAAATAGATCTTATACTTACTTCCACTGAATAATGGTAAAAATTATTCCAAGTATAAAAACAAAGCTTTCTTTGAATTTCTTAAACCGATTACAGAAGCGAACTAATGAAATCTCAAACCAATACTAAAATGTGTTGCTGTTAAACCTTTTGAAATAAGTTCCAGTTTTAACCCTTTTGCTGTGCCATAAAAAGACCTTTAGTATAAAACTGGATGGATAACAAGAGAGAAAAGGGCAATTCCATGTCAACTCATCCAGAAAAAAGTAAAATTTAACATAGTCCACACCTGTACAAAATTTCAGAAAGATTGAAGGGCGGGGGGGTGACATTGTCTGGATGATTTGACATGGAATTTACCCACAAGGGAATCCATGCTGTCAGCCTTGATGGTGATGAGTCATCTCCTGTATATAATATTAGTGGTTTGGGCTGTATGTGTTCCATGTGTTGATAAAATGAAAACAATTCACATATTCACACCATTGTTCTTTTTTTCTTTCTTTCTTTCTCAAATACCAATTTATCTTATATTCCTTGAAAGAAAATTCTTGTGTTATTTACCACTCATTTCCATTATATGAAGGGTTGGAGTAATTTAGGTACAAGTATCCAGCAAAGTCAACTTGTCACCAAGTTGGGGTGCTTGTGTGCTATTTTCAATATCACTGAGTTCTAAGAGCTGCTCAGAAAAGTGTTCATCCTCAAGCCAGCTGGTGATAAAAATAAATAAATAAAAAACAAAGGAAAAGCATGGCCCTTGATCAGAAATTTGGAACCCAGTGGTCAGGTGACCAAAACCATTTTCTTCTGGAAAAATGTAAATTTATATTTTTATTCTTATTTTTATCATTTTGCTTATTTTATTTTTAAAGATTTTATTCTATTTTTTATTTTATTTTTAAACATTCTATTTATTTTTTTTATACCACAACATGTTATTTATCTTCAAGTAATATCATAATTCCATTGCTATCAATGTCTGCTCACACATGGAAAATTTAAAAATTTAAAGAACCCCTTTTGACACATTTGATCAGTTACAAAACCTTCTCCATAAACTGCACAATGTTTTTTACAAATCTAATTTGCATTGCATTATTACTTTCCTTTTCTTAACTTTTTCTTTTTCTTCAAAAGTCTTTTCCTCTCTTTTTTTGTATACATATATGTTCTTCTTGGAAGATCTTTTCCAATTCTCTAAACATGAGGCCTTTATATCCAATGATTACAAAAAAGTTCAAAACAAGGAAAGAAAAAGAGAATAAAGCAAGGTGTGGGGGGAAGGAAATTCATACAATAGAGATTTAGAATAAAATGTCAAAAATCAAGCAACGGGGATTATATATGTGTGTTTGTGTAGATATATATATATATATATATATATATATATATATATAATTTTTCCCCTTTGAATCTTTCTGAAAACTTATTGAAGTGTGTAGAGGTCAGGTTGAGGGATAGATAAGCAAATACCTTAGAGCTTTGGGAATATCTGGGTGGCTGAGTGTCAGGTGAATGTGTGGTTGATTCCACATGTGTGTGTGTGTAAAGCTGAACAGGTGACATTAACACACAGATGGGTCGGCAACAGATATGGGAGAAGATACCAAACAGGATCTCTTTGCATTCTTGACGTGAACAAACTCAATAGATTACCAACCATGTTACAAAGGAAAGTACTTTTACTTCCTTTACTCTCATACACACATATATAAATAAACATTCACTTATATGCATACATATATAGATATAAAGGGGATAGATATGTATGCAGACAAATCAACAATGGTTTATAAATAAATATAAATATATATAAAGCATAAAGTTATTTGTATATGTGTATTTGTTTTTTTTTCTAAATCAATATATCTGTCTATTTTCATAGAAGACTATATTTTCCATTTAGACACATACTAGAGGAGAAGAAAACAACCCCCTCCCCACAAAAAAAACCAAAGTGGTATAATGGTTAGCAAGCTAGTTTTGCAGATCCATTACTCCTGAATAGTGAGTTTAATCCTTGTTAGATGCCCCATAAAAATCCCCACATAAAAAGACTTTATGTTAATCTGGACTGAAAAAAAAAAATGATTGTTTCTCACTTCCATATTGATTTGTTTAACTTTGAGATTCATAGACATTTTTAAGGGATTTTTAATGCTATTTAAATTTTTAAATATCTTCACAAATATAAATAAAATCTTCATAATTTTTGCATAAAAAGTTAGACTCAGTAACAATGAATGTGTATATGTATTTACTTTGTCTTTAACTGTTTTATTTTCATAATTTCTTCCGGACATACACACATACATACATACACACAACTGCCCTTATATATGTATAAAAGACAAATAGATAGATAGCTATACAAAGATATAAAAGTGATAGATATTGATACAGATAAATCAACAATGTATATAAACATGGTATGTGAATAAATATAGATATATCTAAAGCATAGAATTATTTGTATATGTGTATACTTAGATTTTTCTAAATCAATATATCAGTATATTTTCATAGAATGTTATATTTTCCGTTTAGACACATAAGGTATAAAGATGATATGTATGTAGACAAATCAACAATGTATATAAACATGGTATATAAATATATCAAAAGCATAAAATTATTTGTAAATGTGTATACTTATATATAGTTTTTCTTAAATCAATACATCAGTATATTTTCATAGAAAGCTATATTTTCAGTTTTATCTGATATCCAAACATATAAATAAGTCATGATAATCTGTTATACAAATAATGTTCTTATATTTTTTCAGTAATATGTATATATACTTATATAGAATCATAGTTTAGATAACTTGTTGGGGTCCTTGTACATATTTCCATAGGTAAATAGCAAGGCAGGCTGGGCTCTTTAGTTGTTTGGAGCATTCGAGCATACTGGTGCAACATTACTCGGATATCAGTTCATCCTAAAAATGTAACTGGTTTTACACAAACCTTCAACTACTATAAACAAATCACCTGTGTAGGTGGTCTCATGATTTATATCTTTAACTGAACTGTTTGGCACTCATATGTTGTTAACAATTGAGAGATACTACATATATATATATATATATATATATATATATATATATATATATACTTAAGAACAATGGCCAGTGCTTGAGCTTCGATTTGTGCAGGGCTCCCCACTTAAATCGGACTTTATGTTCATCTGGCATGATGGGAGGTTAGAAAATATCTACATGCATACATACATACATATATACAAGGTGTGTCAGAAAAGTATCGAGATTTTTTGTACCTTTTGACGCACATTGTATTCTGAAAAAAAAAAAAAAAACGTTCCATTAATTCTTCATATCTATCTTGGTTAATACAGCTTTTAAACTTGGTACTTTTTTGACACATTAATTTTTTTCAGAAAACAGAGTGAATGGAATCCATAAAGCCATTTGTAGGAGTTTAGTTGTTCTGTTGTTTGTCATAGAATCCAGTTGGCGATCCTAATCTGTAGTTTTCCTCATAATATATAAATTCAAGTCTGTAGTTTTCCTTGTAATATACAAGTCAGAGTATGCAGTTCTCCTCTGGTGTTAATCCAAAGATAAGTATTCCTGGCAGAAAGTTCAACCAGTAATTGATTTGAGTACAGTGCAAACAATCTTAAATGCTTTCTGTGCTCTCATCTCATTGGCCAATTTTTACTGAAAGTGACTGCTGCTGTTGGAAAAGTTCATGAATAGAAGTGATGATTTTGCTTACATCTTATACCTAGATAATCCAACAGATGTTATGATGCTTCATCCAAAGATTATTTTTAATTGAAAAATGTAACAAAAAATACAAAAAATTCTTATTAGCATTAATAGCATACCATTTTTTAATATAGTGATATCATGAAATATTCTAAAAAAACATTTTTTTTTAAAAGGATCATGTTCTTAATTCTTATAAGAATTTTAGAAAGTTAGCAAACAACATTATTCTTTTTTAAAAAAAAGAGCAGAGTAACCTATTGAACCCGGAACTTTGTGGTTCCAAGGTGGATTCTCTACCGACTGAGCTGCTGTATAGTTTATTAATAATAACTAGTAATATTTGAATGCAGTGCCATATTATATTTTGTTGAGTTGTTTCTTTAATATCTGGTCATGAACATATATATATATGAAACTAGAAGTGGCTACCCAGCATCGCCTGGGTAGAGGGGGATTTCTTTTTTTAAAGTTAGTCTTGCAGGTCCATTATTACTGAATCATGATTTGAATGCCCGCAGGATGCCCCATTAAAATGCCCACGTAAAAAAGGCCTTGTGTTGGTCCAGCCACTCTAAAAAGAAGAATTAATGTCCTCTATTTGCAATATTAAATGCAAGAAAAAAATTCTATGTTGGTATCATTTATATTTCATTTTTTAATTAAGTTAACAAATATAAGTAAAATCTTCATTATTTTTACTCAAAAAGCAAGATCTGGTGGTAGTGAATGTGTACCTATATTTACTTTATCGTTGTTTTATTTTGCTAGATTCCTCCAGACATACATACACACAACTGCTCTTTATATGTGTATAGATGTATCCAAAAACAAGTCAAAGTTTTATAAAAACAAATTCATTTGTTTTATTTCAACTTAGTGCAATGGTTAACATCCTAGGAAATGGTTTACATTTCCCATAGCTCTAATACCCTTGGGAAAGGTATAAATCCAACTATTCCTTCTCCAGTTATGGGTAAATAGTAGGGCAGACTTGGGTCTTTAACCTAGGTTAGGCAACTAGTCTAGGAAAAGGAAAACTCTGAATTGAAACTTGTTAAACTCCACTTAAGAAATTGACTTTGTGTCACATCCTACTCATGCGGAGGGGTTGGTTAATACATAAAAATATTCCCTTTCATTGTTATTATTTACTAAGCTTTAGTTTAATTGTGGAATAAGGCTTGATGCATTGGTCATCTAGTGAGACTCAAAATCTTAATAATAATGGTTTGCTAGTCTAGTTTGCTCACCATTACACCATAGGACATACTGAAATACCCTTTCATGGATGATATACCATTCCTGTGATTTTTTTTCCAGTTCTGGAGTTCTTTCTCTGAGAGAGAATATGCAAGTATTATAGCACATTTTCTTCTATCCTTATATCATCTAAAAATAAATATCTTTAATGGGAAATTAACTTTTTATTAAAAATTATTAGGGATTTATTGAATGAAACTCTGTATGTGTGTATATATATATATATATATATATATATATATATATATATATAACAAAGTTATATAAAAATAAATGTACTAGATTTTTTTGCAGCATGAACGAATAAAAATAGCAAATAGTGTTCACTTTTTGAATTTTCATTTTTATTCTTTCATGCTTCAAAAAAATCTAGTACATTTATTTTTATATAACTTGAAGCACCAGTGAAATCTTAAGATTATATATATATATATATATATATATATATATATGAAACTTGAAAAATATATGGAAATTAATCTGACAGTATGAAATATAACATTTTGAAAAAACATATGATGTTTGTTATGTGATTGCTGACAAGCTTGTTTCGACCAAAACGATAAGTTGGTCTTCATCAAAGAGCGACATAGACGAGAAGAAAATATCCGTTAAAAAGACTGTTTACAAAACGAACGCTGATATCAACCGCTGAAAATTTTTTGAAAATGCATGTTCTGTTTTAAAAATAAAAATAAAATAAATTTTATTTTTTAATTAAAAATCAGAAGCATTATAGTTCAAGGTAAAACTCAAAAGAGTTTATTGTAAAAAATTGTAAAAATATATAAAAAATGTAAATATTTCAGCTGTTAACAATATACAAGTCCACATGGTAATTTGAAGAAAGATGTTAGGTTTCCAAAATTTACTAGTGGTGTTGAAGTCCGTAGATTAACGGATATTTTCTTCTCGTCTATGTCGCTCTTTGATGAAGACCAACTTATCGTTTTGGTCGAAACAAGCTTGTCAGCAATCACATAACAAACATCATATGTTTTTTCAAAATGTTATATTTCATATATGAAACTTATAATAATAGAACAATAGATTTATACTGCAATGCTGGCCAGTGTTTGAGTATTTTTTGATTTATCAAGTGCTTGTTTATTCACATTTCTTATATATGATAAAAAAATCTTTTAGTAGAAAATTTCTAACAAACAGACCATGACTTAAAAATTCATTATAATAGAAAAAATTGAACATTTTTTTATCAATTCTAGAAATACATGAATAGATTGATATTACAACTAGAAACCCTTACTCCAAAAAGATTCAATATCCTGTGCCTCCAATTTGGAAATCTAAAAGATTGGTCAGTATCTCAGTTGAAACAGAGATGGGTTTAAAACCTAAAATTCTAAAACAGCCACAATATAATTGATATTCATACTCAGAATTTGACATGATCATTGGATGTTAGACGACAGCAGGTGAAAGAGTAGTAGCCAGGAAAGTGGAGTAACAGGTTGGAGAAGATTGTCAGTCATTCTCTCGTCTATAATGTGGATATATAAATATAATTTTCCTTTTTTCTTGCCACAACCATAGGTAGATAGATGCTATAGTTTTAATGTATAGATAGATAAGAACGTTTTGGATATTCTGATGAGGGCTGAAGAATGTGTCAGCCAAAGCATTGGGGCAAAAAACAAGAATGCCAAAAAGTTGTAACTAAATAAATTGTTGAATGGAAAAATATATGGTGACTTTTCTGTGCAACCTTATTGTACTGGTGCAGTTTTCTGTGAGTGTTATATGTCAAGTGCACTTTCTTGTGCAGTCTCATGTGACAAGTGCTCTTTTATGTGCAAACTTATGGAACCAGTGCACTTTCCTGTGCAGCCTTATGTGACAAGTGCACCTTCCTGTGCAACCTTATGGGAACCAGTGCACCTTCTTGTGCAACCTTATGGGAACCAGTGCACCTTCAGAGTTTTCCTTCTCCTAGACTGGTTGCCTAACAAAGGTTAAACAGCCCAGTCTGCCCTACTACCGTAGTTGAGATTTATACCTTTCTCAAGGGTATTAGTGCTATGTGAACTGTAGCTTCATCAGAATTTGAACTCGGGTTGACGAGTCCATTTCCTACGACTCTAACCATTACACCATGGCCTCCAACTCTATTAATTTTCAAATGGATCTATATTATCCTAACAGGTACTACCACTCTGGTTCAGAGTGGACATGAATAATGGCAACATAAGGGTGACTTCACATTGCTTACAGCTCCTAAACTAGAGCCTCACCACTAGATTCAGTTTAGTGTCATTCCTAGCACATTCGGTTTGTTGGGTTTTTTTTGGGGGGGGGGTGCAGTCAGCTCCACCAACATGAGAGTTGACTAGATGACAAAAAATATCAACATAGATCTCAAATTGAGATGTTGATTAAACTATAGAATTATCAAACTGAAATCCATAGATGGTGTTACTACTCCAGTTCAGAGTGGACCTGGGAATAATGGCAATGAAGGGGTACTCCACACTCCCTAGTACTCCAGGACTGGACCCTAACCAGTAGATGCAGTTTAACATCATACCTAGGATACCCAATAATTAACTGGTTGAACAATTATACAACTGCTGATACTGTAAGCAACCTGAGTCCTTTGTTTATCAAAAATGTCTTGATTTGGCATAAAATATAATGAAGAGGGTTGATATGTTGTAAGACAAACCAACCAAAGAAAACTTTTGAATGTCCTGGATTAGGATTGAACCATAGATTCTTTTTTTAGAAACTAATAGAGAAACTACTCCTATTTTAAGAAGAAAGTAAGGCATTTGAACATGGCGGGGAATGCACACGTGGAGTGTAATGTTTACCTTGGCGTCAATGTTAAGTGTAGGGCATTATTTCTTGTTATCTTGCATCAAAACATGACTATGCTTTGATTTTATGTTCTTTAATACTTTTCTTTTGACAGCAATGGGCAAAAGGAAAAAAAAAAACACAAGTACTTTCTGCTGTAGATGTACCATCATTATAATGTTTAACCTTACCTTACCATAACCATTTCACAGTTTCCGGCTCGCTTTGGTACAGTCAACCTTCAGAAGCTCAATCGACTGGCTCAGATTCTTATCCTGAGAAAACTATTTGGCAATGGTTGGGTTGTGGCCAATGCGTAGATTTTTTCAAAATGAATAAATAAATAAAAAAAAGAATTGTTAAAGCGATTTTTATCAGAAATGCCTTACATTAAAACAAATCTCAAGAACAACATTCCCCGTATACAATTGACCTCCAGAAGTTGAAGTCAAGATGGGACTTCCTTGTTTTACTGGGCAATGATGATAGGTTGAAGTGGCATATTTTGGTTACCTTTATATTAGGTTAAAAAAAGATAGGACCTAATATCCGGTTAATATACTTATTCAGCTCAAGTGTGTGTATCTATCTATCAATCTATCTATGTACATTATATATATATATATATATATATATATATATATATATATAAAAAATACACACACACACACACATATATATATTTACCAACCCCTTCGCATAAGCAGGATGTGACATAAAGGTCAATTTCTTAAGTATATTTTAACAGGTTTGAACTCTGCCCTACTATTTTAGACTGAAGATCACATAGGCGAGAAACTATCAGTAACCAGGTGCCATTGGCTCTCTGTCAACACTACCTTACTATATATGGGAGTAAAATAGGGAATTAAATCTGACAGCATATACAAAAGATACAAAGTATTTCAAAAGAATAAACTCATCTTTTGGAATATTTTGTGTTTTTCTATTTTTTTCTACACACACACACACACTAGACAAAACGTTAGGTCACCCATTGAACTCTGGGTAGATAATTGGGATTAAGGAAAAGTGAGATTGCAAAGCAAATTAAATTTTTTTTAAATAAATAAGTCAGAATACAGTCAGAATTTTTTTAAAAACTTTAAAATCATTTTGTAAGATTTCTAAGAAAGGGAACCTTTGACCTAATTCAAATTTATTGAGAGCCAAGATGTTGAAGCTACTGGCTCACTGCTTATGAAATTTGGCATACAAATATGTTTCATAACTTTCCATCTCTCTCAATCTCTACTCTCAATGAGAAACTAACATATATAATAAGGAGGTAATCAAGATATGTATAGAGAGGGAGAAAGTGATTGGCAGAATGTGAAGTGAAAGACAGGTCAATTTTTTTACTTAATTGCAAATTACACCTAATTAGAAACAATTAAAATGGAATTTTTTTCAAATATAACTCTATCCTAGAACTAAGGAATAATTTAGTATAACTTTTTTGTCATTAAACTAAACAGTAAAAAAGCCTTTAAGAGATAAAAATTGATTCACTCAGCTTTAGTATAATAATAGATATATAGTTTTTATAGAGGTGCTTGTGGTGTAATGGTTATCATCGTAGTTAATAGATATGGCAGAGTTCAAATCCTGGATTAGGCTGGCTGCATTTCACATAGCATCTAGCTATTCTCCTTTCAGCTAACTAGGCTCTTTAACCTTGGTATGACAATAGGTCTCGAAGAATGAAAACTTTGAATTCAAACTCCACTTAAAACTGATCTTGTGCCACATACCCTTCATGTGGAAGGGTTGGCATTAAATAACCCATAAAGAGTTGATATGCTGTTAACCCTTTGCCTACTTTAAACCACCCCCAGCAGCTCTCCCACCATTGCAGTCTACCATAAGCAAGGTAAAAAAAACTGATAGTTCATTATAATTGAGCAGAAGGACCCAGATTACAATAATAATAGGACTTTATTCAAATAGAATGAGTTCTGAGGTGAATAGATAGTAAAATGAAAAATATCCCATCATAAAGGTAAAAAATACCAAGAAAATTTGGTACAGCCATGGGGAAATTTGGCAGGCAAAGAGTTAAACAAATAAACCAACAATGTATAAGATGAGAATGTTCTTATATGTAGGAAGGCTTAAAGTAACCTTCCATTGTGGATACATATGTGTACATGAATTAATCCGACAAAGAATTTATGACTTTATTTTGTGAGCACATGGAGAAAATATATACATGACTAGTATGCATATATTCATATATATATGCTAAAGTAAGATATGGAGAACAGATACATGAACATACATAAAGAATGTAGGACTACATCCTAATGGATACAGAGTTACATGTAGAAATAAGTTACTTACTAATAGTTTGCTGGGGGGGGGGGCAAAGACACAAAGTGCCTAACCCATGTGCAGTCAGTGGTTGCCGGACCCAGAAAAAGAGAGGGATGTTCTCCTGGGCTGCTGTTTTAAATGCAGCAGCCACCTATTGGTGAAAACCTACAACAAGGAAAGATAACCCTATTGGACTCATGTCCATCCCAACAAATGTAAAATGTTTATCTCCTTTGACTGGTAGAATAAAAACCGATTATTCATCCCATTTACATGCCTTAAAGATATTTACTGAGCTTAGTCTGGTACAAGGCAACAATAATAGGGCATTCAATGAACAATGATCTTGCTAATCACAGCAAAAATAGCACATCATCAGCATACCAGAGTTAAAAGAATAAAGCAATTTTAAATCCAGTTTGTTACTTGATAATAAATATGAAATCTACATTCATGCTTACCTCTATCATCATAATTTCTCTTAACTATTAAATTCTGTTATAGAATATTTATTTACAATTTCCCAAATAGAATGTGACTGAACATAAGGCGGACCATATGACCTTTAGGCACCCCTTTTTCAATCTCGTTTCATCAGCACATTTCTTTTATTTACACCATCAAAATCCGGTTGTTTGTTAGGGGTTAGGGTTAGGGGTTAGTTTTATAATATAAAAAACCTCTAAAATCATCTGTTAACAAACAACCGGATTTTGACGGTGTAAATGAAAAAAAATGTCCTGATGAAACGAGATCGAAAAAGGGGTGCCTAAAGGTCATATGATCCCATAAGGCTGCCAAATCAATCTTTAAATAAGGATGTATAAAAATAACAAACTTTTGGGAATTTTTTTTTTAAATTATAGAAAGTTTTTGTAGATATTTACTAAACTTAGTTTAGTACAAAGCCACAACAGTAAGGAGCTCAATGAACAATGATCTCACTACATTGCAAGTAACTTGCTAATTATTATTTTTTGGCTAATGTCCACATACATATTTACTAAGCTCAGTATGGTATATATATTTACCAACCCATCCATACAAGGAGCATGTGACACAAGATAAATTTCTTAAGCAGAGTTTAAAAGGTCTGAATTCAGAGTTTTCCATCTCCTAGACTGGTTGCCTAACCAAGATTAAAGAACGCAGTCAGCCCTACTATTTACCCATAGATGGAGGGAGAGCAGTTGGATTCATACCTTTCCCAAGCGTATTAGCGCTATGTAAAATGCAAACAGCCTCATCCAGGATTTGAACTCGAGTCCATTTCCTATGACTCTAACCATTAACCCATGCCCCTCTAGCTCAGTATGGTATAAGGTCATAATTCAGGGGGATACCAGTTAGAATTAAACTTGTGAATAATGGTTTGTGAGATTATGGTGATGACTCTTAGTCTTCAGCAGGTGCTTGATTTATACAGCTTCCGTGGCAGAGGGTAGGGTGTGGCTTGGGGTTGAAGAAATTCCGGAAAGAAGTGTCTTATACATTATTGACCAGCTTTTCCTCTTGTTCACACCTGAACTATTTTGAGTAAAGGAAAAAGTGTGGCTACTCAGGTTTCTTTGAGATTGCAATGCTCTTGCAAGGAAACAAAGCTTTTTTCAGGCACCCAGGAATGCAAAGCAGCAGTGGTAGGAAATGTTTGTTAAGGGGATAGAAAAATTCCTGTATCCTCTAAAGAAAGACCAATACACGCGTACTTCTGTGAATTATCAAGAGGAAGGTGAAATAGTGGAAAAAAAAGAAAGAAATAGAACGAAAAGAAATTCGGAAGGTGATTAAAGGGGAGCAAAGAACCAGAGTGTTGGTTTTGGGGGGTGGGCAGATAGGGCTGAACATTTTGAGAAATGAGAGGGGTGAGTGGGGTGGGTGGAAAGAGAATACAGTAAAGGAAAAATAAGAATGGTGTGGTGAAGGCAAGAAAAGAAGGAAAAAAAAAAGATATGAAGAAGAATAAAGAAACAATTTAGAAGGAGAGAATAGGTAATAAATTTGATGAATGATGTTGAAAGAAAGAATGAACGAAAAAAGAAATGAAAGCAGTGAAAGACAAAAAAAAGGGCGGGGGGGAATGTGTTGAGGAATAGCATGAATTATGATGGCTTGATTTTTAAGTTATTTAACTACAAAGTTTTCTTGGTATTTTTATTTATTTTTGAAATGTTCATAAAAAACACCTTCTGAATTTCTGAAATGAGGAATTATGATTCTTATTCCTCATCTTGGTTGTTGTTATAGTCACAACATCTCTACTGTTATAAGTTCTAGTTGTTTTTTTAGGTATCTGTTACCAACCAATAACCTTTTGGGCATTTCAAACTAAACCTTTTATTCAAGGTTATTGACTATATCAGACACTTGAAGAAGGTACAACAGTAGAAATGTGATTATGATATGATGAAGACACGAGTTGGAATACATTAGTGAAAACAGAATTGATTATTTGCTTCAAACCCTACTAAAAAAATGTTACATAATTCATAAGCAGCTTATGAATTATGTACGTACCTGTAATAAGTGTTATAGGTGATATAACCTATTTACATAATGAAATAATCCTACTACTACTATAAGTAGGAAAGACAATTGTAGCTTGAGGAACAAGCGACATAATTCAGTTCTAGACTATATTGTCGGACGTAACTTCACTTTCCTTCTGTAAATTCTACTTTCTTTGTTCAATACAATTGTATCAACTTTCACCAGTCGTTTGTCTTTATTTCTGACCCTTAATAATCCCACAACAGTAAGAATATTTGAATCAGGGTCTATTAGATTCAGAATGACGGGATCCAATAGAAAGTTACCTCGCTGGTTATTGATGGATAATAACCTTTTTACTTGACCCCTTGCAAAACGCGTGATAAGATGCATGAGAATTAGTCAGATGGACCAGAGATTTCAGAGAGAGTGGACTTGAAGTCGCTTGCTCTGAGGGTTGGTCTCCCCCACGTGGCAGTTGAAAGATGGGTTGTTGAAATAAAGCTTTAGAAGAAAACAACAAGTCTTGTTTGTTGAGTTAATGTTAAACAAGAAATGACCAGCCAAAGAAATAAAGAAGAAACAATCCTTAACAGAAAGCCGTGAAGAGAAATTAATGTTTTTTTGTTATTAGACTATGAATTTTTGGAATGAAAAAGAAAGAATATCAATGAGAAGAGGAAGAGAGAAGAAAGTTTCAAAGAAGGAAATAGTCATTGTGTAGAAAGAAAATACCAAGAAGAAAAAAGGGGAAGACTGAAACTGGATTGAAAAAGAAAGAAAAGAGGTAGAAACCTAAAGATGAAGAAAATGAAAAATAAATGCTTAAAGTTAAAGGGGGAAATGGTCATGATGAAAAAAGAAAAAAGGGGAAGGATTGAATCTGTGGATTGAAAAAAGAAATGAATAAAAAGAGGAAGAGGATGGAAAAAGTCTAAAAGGTTAAAGGGGGAAATGGTCATGATGAAAAAAGAAAAAGGGAAGGATTGAATCTGTGGATTGAAAAAGAAATGAATAAAAAGAGGAAGAGGATGGAAAAAGTCTAAAAGGTTAAAGGGGAAATGGTCATGATGAAGAAAGAAGATACTAAAAAGAAAGAAAAATGATACAAAGTAACAAACAATAAAAGTGAAAAACGATAAAAACAATAAAAGTAAAAAACAAAAAAACAAACAAACCAAAAAACCTAGTGTCTGTATATAAAGAGTTGAACAGGTGGAATCGTTAGTTTGAGTTGGCAGGTAAATCAATCATCTTAGCCGGATTCTAAAAAAGTCAGCAAACAGATGTTGACTCTTTCTATCTCTGGACACACTGACCCTAATTTTTTAGTACATTTCTACATTTTTGTCTTTCTTTTTAAATTTTTTTAAAAGTATAATAAAAGGTGTATCCTTAACATGATACCCTCCTCTTAAAGAAAAAAGAGATATACAATTTACAGAAATTAAAATGTATCTATATATTATAAAAATTCTCATCTTTCTATGTATTTACCAAACCCCTCTACCACGGACAGGATGTGACATGAATCAATTTTTAAATGTACAGCTGTTTTTTTGGTTTCCTTTTCCTAGATCAGTTGCTGTACCAAGGTTAAGGAGCCCAGTCTGTCCTATTTACCCAGAACTGGGGGAGATGATAAAGAAGGCAAATGCAAATAACCTTGTCCAGGATTTGAACTTGGCTTGCTGAGTCTTTCTTATGAGAATCACTGTTATACCATGTGCACTCCTATTTAATAATAGTAATAATAATAATGTGTGCACATCGTTATATGGTTTCATGTATTCCTATCTAATACTAATAATCTTTTGATAGATGTTACGATTTTTGTGGCCATTTTTAGGCAGCAGGTGAGAGTACTTTAATTTTAACTATAAATTAAATACTCATTGATAAACTTACACAATTCATGAGGGTATTGTGACATAAGCAGTGACATAGTTTTGGTTACAGACAAACACGAAACTCCATTACCATAAGATATTACATGTATTTGCTAGTCAGTTGTTGATTCCATTTCCTATGACAGTCACCATTACACTAAGCACGCCAAAAGCATTTAGAATTGAACATTTTCTTTTTTTCAGGGAGCTATCTTGGTTTTTGACATAGAGGGTGATTGGATACAATGGATTTACCATATGTTGTTATTGCTTTATAAAACAAATATGTGGCACCAGGTCAACTGTTATGCATAATGATATAATATATATCATGATATTATAAATTTGAGTCAATCCAATGGCATCTATACATATATATAAAGGGCACAGTTGGTGTGTATGTATGTCTGGATGAAATTATGAAAATGAAACAATTAAGGACAAAGTAAATATGTACACATTAAATATCATCAGTTCTTGCTTTTTGCGCAAACATTAAGGTTTGATTTATATTCAAAGATTTTAAAAAATTAGAATAGAAATAGAATGAAAATTCTACTTAAAAATGTCCACCATTTGTGAATCTCAAAAGTAAACAAATCAATACACCAGTTTTTTTTTTTTTTTTTTTTGCACCCACTCTCTACTCAGTTGATGCTGGGTAGCCACTTCTAGTACATATATAAAGGGCAGTTGGTGTGTATGTATCTATATCCGGAGGAAACTATGAAAATAAAACAATAGCAAAGTAAATACACATTCACTATCACCAGAGCTTGTTTTTTGTGCATAAGTAATGAAGATTTTATTCATTATTTGTGAAGATATTTAAAAATCAAAATTGGAATAGTAAAAGAAGGGAAAGTTTTTGGCGGCATTTGTGATTAAAACATAAACAAATCAATTATGGAAGACCAAAACAATCAACAGATCTGCTTGACTAACTTTTTTGTCCCCCCCTCTACCCAGTCGATGCTGGATGGTCACTTCTAGTAATTTAATAAAGTAACCATGTTGTCTTTCTTGTAGCACTTGCTGCTCTGAAGAAGAGATCTTTACTTCTCCACATTACTTCCTTCTTTTATTATTTACCATGTACCCCATGTATATGGGCCAGGCACAAGGCCCCATCAATATGGGACCACCCACAAGCTGTGACTCATGGGTGGCAGGTGCAAAAAAATGTGTTGATCCTGCCGGCATTCCCCCTCAGGCACTGGGCAATAAACTCAGCCCTGTCCCTTTAAATTAAGGGGGCAGGTGTTGCCTGGGGGGATAACCCCCTGGGATCAACGATGTTAGCTTGTATGGTCCAGGGCAGTCCCGACTTCCTTCTTTTGTGGCTGACAAGAACAGTTATAAGAATCATTTACCTTTCCAAATGTCAGCAACGTTTATCAGATTTCTGCTATCATCATTTCAAAGAATTGGGAATACATATTCATCTTTTCAGGGTTATTTTTAAGGAATTGGTCTACTGCAACAGTCAGGGAATAAAAGTACATTACCCTGGATTACAATTTTGTTTTCAATTTCATTAGAAAAAAAAAAGATCCCTAAACCTTATTTTCTTCTTGTGCCCCCCCCCCCCAGCTAAAATGCTTTCCAAAGCTCCTGGGTAATGGCATTCCTGATTACAGTCATGTTGGGGGTAATGCCAAAAAATAATCCCTAACTGCTGGTTTACTGTTAGAACTGCATTGTTTTGGGTTTTTTATTTGTTTTTGTATATTTAAGTCTTTAAGTTTTGCTATACTATTATTTTATTCATTTTTACTCATTTTTTCATCTTTCAATTTTTGATATTTTTTTTTTTTTTTGAGTAGGGGGGTTACAAGAGTGAGGAACAGCCTTCATTGAAAATAATGATAAGGGATAAGCTCTTGACAAGACTTGAACTCTTGTCTCTTTTTGTCTGGTTAATTGCACTAACTTCATGATCAGTCAGAAGCCATTGTTCTGCAGAATTTGAAATCAAACCTATAAACTCATCCTTTAATCTGTCTCTTAATCTTGTTTGGTGGCTTCTTTGTTATTATCTGTTTTTACACATGAGATAGTTTGACTCTCACTAAGAGCATATTCTTTATTTTCTCTCTATACAAGTTTATCATACCAATTTTAACTGGTGGTTTTTCACTGAAGTCTGAATGACAGCAAATCTACTTAGGTTTACAAAATTCTTCTAATTATTCTAGCTGATCATTAAACTGTTGTTGTTTGGATGGTTTTGATTTCCCAGAGATCTTCAATTCCCCTAGTCTCTTTTCCAAATTCTTAAGAGACTGTTTCAAGCACACCAATTACAATACTGCCCTGCCAACTAGAGTTGTAGAATATCCCAGCTGCCAGATTTATGAGATATACAGTCAGAATTGAACTCCTGAGCAACTGGCACAAAAGAATACAAGAGTAGGTATGATTGGGTGGGAAAGGTGATCTGCTGAAAATTGTGCAAGAGATTAGAACTAAAAGTTAATTGTGCATTTCTTGATATGTATGTTTTTTTTTGTTTTTTTTAAATTTTATTTTTGTCCCTCTTCTGACATTTTCCCATGCTTCTAATGTAACCAAAAAAAGTTCCCAACACACACACACACACACACACACATTGATAATATAGTTTGCTATATCTATAAGTTAAGTGATCAATATTGTTGATAGATGATGATGTTGTAGTGCATTATGGGAAGGATTAACCAGTTTAGTTTGTGATGCATGCTGGGAAGTTGTATTTCTTTGTGTGGGATTTAAGGCAAGGTGTTCTAATTTAATGTATCAATATCACAATATACTATTTTAAAAAACATACATATCTAGAAGTTTTTGAGTGCTGCATTCACTTTTTACATAGTCATTTAAAGAATTGTAATCAACAAGTTATGGTTGTCTACCTTTATTTCAAATGACAAATCCTCACATTTAAAATTCTTAACTCTTTTTGTACCAAATTTTACCCACATTTGTACCAAACTTTCTTGGTACTTTTTACCTGTATGATTGGATATTTCAAAGTTCACTATCTATTTATCTCAGATCTCCTTCTATTCAAATAAAGTTCAATTATTATTGTAATCTGAGTCCTTCTGCTCAATTATAATGAACTAACCATCAATTTTTGTATGGTAGGATCGCAGTGATGAGAGAGTCGCTGTGAGACAAAGAGTTAAACTAATTTTGAACAGTACAGTTATGTATCATTTCATTTTCTTCCACTTCTTAAATTCTGTAAGCAATTCCATAGGCTTTGAAATCCAGTTTGAAATAATTCTTTATTCTTAACATCCTGTTGAGAATTTTCTAAATCTAGAGCATTCCTATAAGGATATATTAAAAAATGGCTAAAAATGACCTTTGCATCTAAAATTACCTGTTATTTCCCTTAAATCAAAGACTTCTAAAT
>CM042144.1:34724484-34749484 GCA_023376005.1 Doryteuthis pealeii
ATTTTTGGAAAGCATCATATAGCTGCTCCTGTTGTATCAGCAGGAGGTGGCTGCTGGCTATATCAGCAGTGATTCAAAATGTCTGCTACAATTATTACTTCAAGTTTGACTTTCTTAATAATAGACATTGCTCTATTTCTACTAAAAAGTCAACACTATTTTGAGTGCAATGGTTTTGTAATTTAGTACGAACTCTTAAAACTTTTTTTGAGAGCTAAAGAAAAAAACTTTTCAAACCAAGAGTATCTTTTTAAATGTAAAATAAAAAAAAATAAAAAAATTGTAATACAAAAAAATCTCTATATATGAACAAACAAAAATTAAATGAAGACATTTTTATCAATATTTTTTTAATGAATACTTTAATATTTCTTAGAAAAAAATATATCCATTTTTAATCAGTGAGCCTCAAAACTTTTTTGAAAGAAACTATTCATAAAATAAAGAAATTTGAATTAATACTTGAAATATTCCACCTACAAATAAGCTTATGTTTAAGTTATTAGCTTCTTTGTTACTTTTGTTTTTGGGTTCAAAAAAGAAAAAAATTACAATGTTAGCAATTAAAAACTGTCTAACGTACAAAAAAGTTTTAGAAAAAATCATTCAAAACATTCACAAGTTACTTTTTAAAATATTATTCTCGTTGTAAACAAAAAACAATTTTCAAATTCTTAGAGATTAAAAAAATCAAAACGTGTGGGATATAAAAAAAAACCCACATACTATTATTATTTTCAAATGTGTTCATGTTTGTGTGTGTGTGTGTGTGTGTGTATATATATATATATATATATATGTGTATATATAATATATATATTATATATATATATATAATTTTTTTTTTTAAAGATGTTAATGCACTTATATACAATTTGTGATTTTGATTTTCAGTGATCTGTGACTGACTGCTTCACTTGGATAAGTGAAAACCACCAAACTGACACTCGAGATTTGATATCACCAATTTAATTTCATGCATTATGCTACTTTGTCAATATTATTTCATTACAGCTATGAATTTTGATTTATCTTGGTGAATAAACCAATTTTCACTCCAATTTTATGGGATCCAAATAACATTTTTTTATAATCCAAATTCTATAATAGTTAGGAAAATTAATTATTCACCTCTCCCTAAATAAAAGCATTACTATCATCATGGATTGATGTTACAGTGGGAAGACAATGGGATTTTAGTTTATCATGTAATATAATCACTTTTATTGTTCATCTTCCATATAAGTTTATTTTCTGTTTTCTTCTATTTTCAGGGGTCTTTGGTTTGATACACTTTATGGAAACCTTTTGAAAGTTGATAGTTTTGGTTATATTCTCGTTTGTGTTCATGGATTCACATTTGTCAAAGGGTAAGTTTTTTTTAATTTTTTATTACCTGTATATCTATTTTGCTTTTATATATGTATATTTATTTTGCTTATAAATGAATACATACATATATATATATATATATATATATATATATATATATACATATATATATATATATTCTTTTTTTGTTTAAATAAAATTTATGGTTAAGATATTTGTGAAGGAGAAAAAAGAATCAACAGATCAAATTAAAATTTTCCTTTTGGAAGAAAAGCCAAAATCTTTACTCCATCTGTTCTCTGGACAGTGTTTTGGCAAGATATCTTGTCAGAATTTAATTCTATCCCCCATGGACATAGCTTACACTATAGGGTCAGTTTAATAAGACAGCCCATTGGTCTACGCATGATCCAAAGCCAAAAATAGATATATTTTCTGCAACTAGTATCGTGTAGGTGTCACACCACTTTGATTCTCCATGGTGCAATTGAGGAGGGAGGTGCTGCTGAAGAGATCGAATCCCCAGACCATTCATGCCTCTTTTTTTTTTCTACTATGCCTGGCCCAAAGACAAAAAAATACTTAGAGATGAACAGCAGTTGCATACTCTTCTTGAGTTCTTCTAATATCTGTCTCTAGCTCAGTCGGTAGAGCGTTCAACTAGGAACCACAAGGTTCTGGGTTCAATACCGGCCCTTGCTAACTCAGTGCATGAGTAGCACGGGGATCTGTGTGGTAAGAGCTGATGGTAGGTGTGGCACTCCACCTCAGATGCCAAAACAATCTCTTTGGTGTAGCGCTAGTGAAAAGAGGATAAACTCCCTCCAATGTCTGGCTGGTACCGACTTTAGGCCATCCTGACTACCTTACTTTACTTATTGTCTTTTATCCCTGTCGGCTAGGGCTGTAGAATATACTGTCTGCACCTCTGCAGAGGGGTATAACTCCTCACCAATGGGTCCACCTGTTGGCTGTTGGTGGCAACCCATGATTCTTAAAGATTGGAACCCTGGTGGCTGAGTAGTCCTTGATATGCAACACTCCACTTTAGCCCTCACTTAGGCTAAACGGGCAGTCGGAGAGAGACCCCCTTCTGATCAATCGGTTGGTCTCATCAATTCCTAGCAATTCTCCCAACCCTATGTCTTTATGGCAAACCCCAAACCCTTTTTATCATAAATGTGCTAGAAGGCAGTGACTGAGGGTCTTAGTGCCCTGCTGCTTAGAAAGAAAACTATGAATTCAAATCCACTTTACTCTGCTTAACGAGTTGGAGGGTTTTGGTGTGTGGTATAGAAGAATGGGAAACTTAGGAGTGGGCTTAGTGTGTGGGGAATGGTATTTTTACAGAATAGGTTGGTTGACTTTCAAGAAAATTTGATAGTCAGAGTGTAGGCCAGTGAGTGATGTGTAGCGAGGGGCCTGGAATATTTTTGTTTGAATATATTTTAGAGAATTCCTTAAAGATTTTGTTGAGATAAATGCATTTACATTCTGTTTTTATATTTAAAAGGTAAATGTATAAGGGAAGGACAGAGGAGAAGTGGGGTTTTGTATGGGGGGGGTGTACCCTCCCCTCTTTCCTCCCTTATCCTATTACCTTTTCACTATAAAAGCAGAATGTACAAGCATTTATCTCAATAAATTTTGAAAAAGCTTCAGCTAAGCAATGAGACAAAATATCAGTTGAATTTAGTTGCTGTGTTGTTATATCCACTCTTTTCCTCTATTTTCAACCAAATATATATATATATATATATATATATATATATTAGATTTAGGGGGAACTCAATGGAACAAAAAGAAAAACTGAATGAGCCACAATTTTGATTGTTGGAAAAAAATAAACAAAAAACGAAGTGTCAAGATAATAAATATTAGAAAGTGTTTAATGTTTAGGGAACCGAATCAGCGACAGAAATTAACTCCCTAGGTTCAAAAGAATTTTTAGGATAATTCTGACTTCAGAAATCTGGATAATTAATATATATATATATATTATATATATATATATATATATTAGCGAAACAGCAAGACGCAGTGATCATACGGGTTACACACTTTTTGGGGAAAACAATGGTTCCGGTTTGAATTTTAAATTATTTTCTGCTTCTCTCTTGATGAGTTTGGATTAAAAACATTTACATCTAAAAATGGACCTAATTATCATTATGCTCTGATGATGAATTTTATATATCGAAATATTGTCAATATTAGCTATGAAAATGATATAAAAATATATTCATTTTAACAACATTGTGTGTTTTCATACCCTTTTATCTTTACATATATATATATATATATATATATATACACACACACACACACACACACACACACACATTGAGAAAAGTTTAAGTGCTCATCCCATTGATACAAATACTTTAAATTGAACTGTGACATCTTTTTAATTTTATGGACCAGAATAAAATACAGAATCTATATATCAATACTCGTGTTTCTTAATTGTACGACCGTTGTCATCTTGTAACACCCTCTGGTTAGAAATGACTGTCCAAATCATCCAAGATGAAATGCAAAGATATAACTCCTGATTATCTGGTGTTGCTTATCTGTTGAAATCTTTTTTTATGTGTTTCGTCACTTCAGCTAAATAATGAACCATTCCATTTTTATTATGAAAAAAAAGGGAAGAAAAAGGTCATGTTACATATAAAAAATATAATAAGAAAGAAAGAGTTGGGGAAAGATACTGAGAGTAAGTGAGTGAGTGTGCAGAAGCGATGACGCTAATCTGTTTCAATCGAACATAATGAAAAGATGAAAAGAAGGAAAGAAAGAAAAAAAAAAGAGTGTGAGACAGTTTAAATCAAGATTATTATACTTTTTACATATTGAACTATTAACAATAGCTCTTAAGTCAACATATCAAATGTTGTAATAATTAAATTATCATACTGTGGTATATCCACAGGTCCTGCTATATGATACAAATGCTTTCAATTGAACTGTGACATTTTTTTTATTTAATATTATAGATCAGAATAAAATAGAATTTTCTTTTAATTCCGTAAATTGTTAGTAAAGAAACTCTTTGCCCCCCCCACCCCTGCTCAATCTATATTATTGTTTGTAGCAGCTGAAGGTAATCAAGACGAACTCTGTTCAATTTGGAGTCGATTTTAAGCAAAACACAAATCAGCCATATGGAAAACAAATGTGGATTTTCTGAAGGCAAATAAGCTTTTCAAGATCAAGTCTCCTATGTTAAGTTTTCTTTTAATATTGCAGCAGAGGCAAATGATACCTGGAAGTTATTGTGCTTAGAACCCCCCTCCCCTCCCTATTCAGACCACCCACTGACTACCCCCCCCCCCATATCCAAATAAAGGGCTCTGTGGCACAGATCAAGAAAATTCTAAAGCTTCTGAAACTCTTGCTGCTTTTTGTATTATAAATATCAAATTAACATCTTATGTTGGACAATACTATGACAATTTTCAACAATTTTTGTCAATAATAATTTTCTTTCTTCTATTAAGTGTATATGTGCGTATATACAAGGTACATCAAAAAGTATTGAGATTTTTTGTACTTTTTAACACACCATGTATTCTGAAAAAAAATTAACATTCCATTCATTATTCATTTTTATCTTGGTAAATAGCTTCAATCTCAATACTTTTATTACACACTTTGTATGTGTGGGTGTGTATGTATATGTATATATGCATATGTGTGTCTGTGTATGTATGTATGTATATATATATATATATATGTATATATATATATAGTGTCAATCCTCATCTAGAGTATATTTAATTCTTTTACTGTAAAGTAAGTAAAGTCGTCGGGGTGGCCTAAAGTCGGTATCAACCAATCAGCGAGGGAGCTTATCCCCTTTTCACTAGTGTTAGACCAAGGAGTTTGTTTTCGCGTCTGAGGTGGAGTGCCACACTTGCTATAAACTCCTCACTTTACCGCACAGATCCCTGTGCTACTCATACGCTGAGTTGGTGAGGGCCGGTATTGAACTAGGAAACTTGTGGTTTCTAGCCAAATGCTCTACCGACTGAGCTAACCAGACCCTTCTTTTACTGTACTCTATATCTAATATTATACAAAAAGTGTTGATATTCATTAATACATCCTTATATACACATATATAATTAAAATAATATATGTATATACCCACACACACAGTGGGCATAAAAAATGTGAACATTTTCATGGAAATACCTTTTATTTGAAAAGTAGAACCAATATTATGTCTTCAAACAGACAGATTGTTGTAATGATTGTATAACATCTGTGCATCAACCATCAAAGTATCACTCAGTTTCTTTTTAAGCAAGGAAATTAGTGTTAATGTTTTTTTGAAGCACTGTATATATAGTGCTTCAAAAAACATATATATATATATATATATATATATATACACACACACACGTGTTTGCGTGTGAATCAGGTGTTTTATTCAGGTTTACCATTGGAATTTTTAAATGACTATAATTAATTAGTCATGTTAATTTATCATATACACTTAATTTTTATGCCAACACTTACATGTAAATCAAGAAGCATTCTAGTGCAAGGGAGAAACGGGAGTTGTTTATGAGAGGAGAACAATTTTATAAGTAAAAAGTATCCATAGAGATTTCTGCACTTCAACTTTAATTGCTCTCTTTGTCTCTTTCTCTCATATATATATATATATATATATATATATATATATATATATATTATTATTATTATTATTATTATTATTATTATACTAAAGCTAACCGAATCAATTTTTGCTTCCTAAAGGCTTTTTACTGTTTAGTTTAATGCCACAAAATTTGTACTAAAATATTCCTTGCTTTTAGAATTCTTATGTTTGAAAGAAATCCCATTTTGATTGGTTCTAATTAATCATAATTAGCAATTAAGTCAAAAACTGCTTAATAAAATTCCATTATTCATTTCTATTTAAATTAGGTCAAATGTTTTCTTTCTTAGAAATCTTACAAAATGATTTTGACGTTTTTTTTGTTTTTTTAATTTTAAAAAACTTTCAGGCCATTTTTTTTTTCTTTTTTAAAAAATTTAATTCACTTTGCAAATTCTGTTTTCCTAATCCCAATTATTTACTGAGAGCTCAATGGGTGACCCAACAGGTCAAGTTTTGTCTAGTATATATATATTTATATATATGTGTAAGGTAATCCAAATGATTGATAAGTAAGGGGTGATTGTATTTGGGATCATTGAAATCCCACAATACAACCATTCTGTATGCTTTTGTAGATGCAAACAGATATACTCATACAAGGATTTTTATAAATCCCTAAAAAGAGATCAATATAAGATAATCAATTAATCAAATTATATACAGAGCAATATTTAACTTTCAGAGAAAGAAAACTTAACAAACCGTCATCCCGTTATATTTTTTATTTTGACCAGAAACTCAAAAAATGAGTCAAGCCTCATCAGATGGGTTTTATAAATAGATCTGATGAAGCTAGACTCATTTTTTGAGTTTCTGGTGGAAATAGAAATATAACAGGATGAAGGTTTGTTAAGTTTTTCTTTCTTTGAAAGTTATATATATATATATATATATATATATATATATATAAAACATTTAATGCTTTACAGTCTCACAATATTTTTCAACTATAAAATAGGATAATCCTCAGGTGACAATGTAAGTCCTGAGTTTTTATCTAGTTTCATTATCATTATTATTATTATATCCTTGATTTAACTACGAAAAAGAAAAATATTAATTCAGTAGAATCTAACAGAATTCAAGTGTGTTGAATACAATTGGACACATGGCATAGTTCTAAGGACAGTTATCTCTTGGCTGCAGGTTCAATCCTGGTCAAGGGCGACAGTAACATAGAATAATTAATACAGCTTAACCCTTGTACACAGTCATGGTTAACAAAATGAGAACAGTTTACCTACATGGATTGAATAAAGGTTTAGGTTCAAAGTTCTGTGAAGATTTCTGATTCCCTTATAGAATACTAAGTCCAATTACCGTCGAATTGGCAAGACAAGACGGCAAACAGTCGTAACTCAATACGATTCTGAGATGCCGTGAAGACCACTACAAAGTGGCAGGATTTATGGAGCCTCAGAGGATCCTACAAACCAAGCAGCCAATCAGGACTCAGGGAATGGACTCACCCAAATGCATGGGTGGACTGTTCTGAATTCCCATAAATACCAGTTGTCCTGACACTGGTGCAGTTGTGCTTGGCCAGTCACATTGCTCAAACCAATTGTTGACTGACTGACTGACTTCAATAATGACAAGAAGGTTCCAAAGTTCAAGAAAATTCCCAAGTCCGACAAGAAATACCCGAAGAAGACTGGAGGGCACATCGTCCAAAACATTCTGTAGATAACAATAAAGATGAAGACAATAGTCCGAATAATCCAAATAATACTAGCTTTACTATTCAACACTCCTGAAGTTTGTTAGATTCTACTGAATAAATATGTACTCATTTTTTTTTTCTTTTTTCTTTTTTGTGGCTCAATCATGTACAAATTACAAATTATATACTTACTTCCATGGCAGCATTTAGCTACCAACTCCAATCTTTTATTTAGCAAATTATTTGATTATTTGTAGCTAAATGCTGCCCTGAACATAGGTATTTACTTTGTAATTTGGTGCCTTTTTCCACCACGTGGATTGGTATATCGAAAAAGAGTACATATAAATCTATTCTGTCCCCATCACCATCTTCAGTAAATGGTAGGGCAGACTGGGTTTTTTAGCTTTGGTATAGCAACCAGTCTAGAATAAGAAAAACTTTGAATCCAAACCAGCTTTTCCAGTTAAAAATAGAACTTGTGTCACATCCTGCCTGTGGTGTAATGGTTATCGTTGTTGGAAAATGGACATGGTGAACTAAGTTCAAATCCTGGATGAAGCTGTTTCCATTTCACATCGTGTTAATACCCTCAAGAATGGTATGCATCAAAGTATTATTCCTCCAGCTGTGGCTAAATAGCAGGGCAGACTGGCCTCTTTAGCCTTGGTTAGGTAACCAATGTAGGAGAAGGAAAAACACTAAATTTAAAACCTGTTAAACTTTGCTTAAGAAATTGACCTTGTGACCCATCCTACTCAGGTGAAGTGGTTGGTAACTATATACCAATGTTTAACAATTCCCAAATGGTGCTTACACATGTAGAGAAACAATTGTCTTTTCTCACCACATATCCATTGTGCACTTTTCAAGTTTCCTCTTTCATCTCATTTCTTCTAAAGAACAACACCTATCTCTTTTTGTTGAGTGCAAAAGACACCAGCATTGTTTAGTGTGCAGAATAGAGACAATTAGTCACCAACTTTTTCACCATTTATTACACCTTATTTTGCTGATGAAGGGGTACTCCACACTCCCCACAGCTCCAGAATTGGAACTTCATCACTAGATGCAGAAGCCACCACCTTCTAGCACATATATGATAAAAAAGAGTTGGGGTTTTTCAATGAGAGCAATAGGGTCGGATAAAGCATTTAGGTGCTAGGGCTTGACATGACCAGCTGATTAATTGGGGGGGGGGGCTCTCTGACTGCCCATCTAAAGGCCAAAGTGGAGTGTTGCATGTTGCATTACTTGAGAATACACTGACTGCATCTCTGCAGAGGGGTAAGAACCCCCCAATGGGGTCACCTGTGTGTATGTGTGTAGCGACCCGTGATTCTAAAGGATGGAATCCTGGTGGATGAGCTGTCCATGACATGCAAAACTCCACTTACAACCCTTACTTAGGTTAGACGAGTGATTGGAGAGGCCCCTTCCAATCAATCAACTGGTCACATCAAGCCCTAGCACCTATATGATTGCCCCAACCCTATTGCCCTTATGGCAACCCCCAACCCTTTTTATCATATGGGTGCTAGATGGTAGTAGCTGAGGGTCTTGATGTCCTGGGAATGATGTTAAACTTTATCTGATGGTGAGATTCCAGTACTGGAGGTTTGGGGAATGTGGAGCAGTTCATCACCATTGCTCCCTGGTCCACTCTGACCCAGAGTGGTAGTACCTGTTAGGATCCCATCTATGGGTTAAAAAAGAAAATGTGTTTATAGGAAAAATTGAGTATCCATTAAGAATGAATTTCTTTCAAAACTTTATTGGCATTAAATGACCCACCGAGGTTGATATGCCATAAAACAAAACAAACCAAACTAATATCCACTAATTCTTATACACTGAATAAATTTTAAAATTATGAGTAAACAAATATTAAAAATGTATTTTGTTCATGCATAAATTATTTCAGCTTTAATATATAAGGCTGTAGTATGATAGTTAATCAAATCCTCTTGTCCACTTCCCATTTGCTTCAACTGCATTGTCTTTTATAAATTCTATCATCCTTTTCACTATTTTCTACCATCTGCCTTGGCTTTGTCTCTCATCATATTCTCTTGCTATCATCGTACCTATTATCACTCTATCACTAAACAAACTGATACGCATTTTCCACCCAAAACAGATGCCAACTTTTAAATTTCCACGGAATCTTTCTTTTTTTCTTTTTTTTCTTCTTTTTTTTTTTTAAATAAAAATGAAAAAAATCCACTAATACTAAATTGCAGTGAAAAACCAATGCTGGTAATTTAAATAATAATAAAAAAATCCTCCAAAAAATCTTCAAGTGAGTGGCAAAGATGAACAAATGTTAGGGGGAGGGGATTACCCCAAATAAATTCCTGACCACCCATGTTGTATCTTATTTTTATTAAGAAATATCTGGAAGCCATGCCATCAGTTTAGTATCATTAGCCGGATCATAAAATGACATGGTATAGCTGGGGGGCGCGTTGGATGGAACCATTTGTATTTGTTGTGAGTTCAAATCCCAGATGTCCGATATTATAACTGACAACTACACAGCCACCACTCCCCAATATCTTATATAGAAATAAAATAAAAAATGAAATAAAAAGCATATAGGTATGGTAATCTCGGGATAAAATCTCAAATTTGTAATAGAAAATGTAAGTAGAAAACATAAATAAAAATTAATTAAAATTGAATTAAATGTTTGTTAAAAGGCTCTGAACTTAAAATATTCTCTGGGGCAAATCAATGCCATGGTGATGAGGCTTAGAATATGGTGACTGTATCTCCTGCAGTGGAATAAGAACCCACAAAAAGGGGTGTCCTGCATATGATGCAATGGTGAGGCTCCAGTTTTGGAAGTCTGTAGAGTATTGACTACCCTTTCATTGCCATTACTCCCAGGTTGACTATGACCTCGAGTGGTAAAACCTGTTTGGATCCTATCTATGGCTTAAATAGAAAGAGTATTTGTATTTGATAGGAATACTTGATGTCATACAAGTCTAGATTATTTGTATCAAGAATAGTTGTTATCTATAGTTATAATTGTGCATTTTAAAGTGATTGTGTAGCAGAGAAGCAGGTAGACCCAATACACTATTTGCCAATTAGTGCCACATCTGTGCAAGAGTTATGTCCTCTTGACCAAATAAATGTTTTGAGTCTGCTCCAGGTGGAGCTGAAAAAAATTTCCGTGGCAGTCATCGGAATGATCTGCATAGGTGTGGTACTGGTCGGTTGTTGGCCAATGTTCCTTGTGCATTTCTGACGGAAGAACCATAAAACCCCGGGATTTTGTCAGGTTGGTTGTTTTGATTTTATGGCATATCAATGTCTTTCGGTTCATTTAATGCTGAATCTGTTGAATTCAGAGAGTTGGTGTCCTGCTGAGTTAGCAATCACTAACTCCAAAAAACCCATTTGTGCTTATAATACTCTGGATTAGTCCATAGTTAAATCAGGGTGATCTCATTCCCTGAGTTCTGATTGGCTGATGGTTTTAGTGTGGACATGGTGATAGATAAATGTCCACCATTCTGCATTGATGAATATATGCATATACCTGGGTTCCCCCTCACAGTAATATGATTGGCTGATGTCAGCTATAAATACCGAATAATGTAGAGGTACAATTACCTACTATTACTACACCCACTACTACTACTACGATGTTGCACCAGCTTACTGCTTACCTGCTCGAGTGTACCACACTACTACTTCTACTAATATATCCCTTACCTGGATATATCATGCACTTGTGATTGTTGGGGTCTGTATTTAAGTTACAGCCCACTTTCCTCTTGTCTACTAACTGGATGTTAGTTGGAATTGCACTACAACAGTGTGTCATATTGCTTCTACAGAATCAAGTCAATCAACTCTGGTTGCATACAGTACCTGCTGTTACTTAAGTGGTCACCCAATTATTATTGAACAGGTTCATCGCTGCTTAACTTCACTGATCTAGTGGAACTACTGCTTTCAGCATGACTTGACTGTAATCGGGTTTCATCAGTCAACAGTAGGCATGTGGACAGATTGAAGACAAGGTGACTTGACAATTACTGGAAAGGGTACATCTTTTTGTGTAACATATTGCTCTAACACAAATCTGATTACAATGTACCATCAATATTGTATTATGGTAACATGCATACAAAAATTGGATCGTTACAATATAGATTGTAGTTTGTTGAAATAATTAAACGTGTTCTTACAACGTTTCTCTACCAAATCCCCAAGAGTTTTTAGATAATTTATCACATGATAGATTTTGTTAATGTTCTTCACAAGGGAAAAAAAATGTGGAATCCATTAAAACAAAAAAAATCCTCTAAAGAACATTTGTTACACTCCCTATGTTAACAAATGCGACGTCTGCTTTGCTTGTATTTATGAAGCTGTTTCATATAATTTCAAAGTGTATAATCTCCTATTACATTCACCTGTGAGTCTCATTTTCAGCCTGTCTGGGAATTGAACTTAGAAACTTTCATTAACCCCCAGCCTAAATGGATGTGACCCCTCCAACTCTCTGTTAAATATGGACAGACAAAAGTTAAAGACATTAACTTATTATGGTTGTTGGTTTCAAATTGGATCTTGCAAAGCTGATACTTAGATCACTTGGGTATTTTACATTTTACAAATATTTTTAGGCATGAAAACCTCTTCTAAGTACTTTAACACTTGGATTTCAAACCAGCGGTTTAAAGAAATATCACTAGATAATTTAATATCGTTAATGTTTTTAACTAAATAAACAAAGACTTTATTTTTTTTACACCAAATTTTAAGTGTATTACTAAATGACTTGATAACCGATAACACTGTAACAGCATTCCATAAGAAGATACTTTTATTAAAGGATTCTAATGGACACTTCATGTTAGATATCTTTTCTGAACGGGGGTGGGGGGTGGGGTTGACTATTCTGTCTCCAATGTTACATTGTTTCGGTACCCCATCTCCTTTTTTTTTTTAATCGCAGCCCTGTTTGAAACCTGGAGACATTTTTTGTTGGGAAGAACAAACTCTAAAATGTTTGTGCACACTTCTTTCTTTTCTCTTCTAAATATTCTGATCACATTCGGATAGCTGGTGCCATTTAAGATACACAAGTGGAACAATTTTATAGGTACACATTCCTCTAGAACATGCACCTTAACTTTTCAGAACTTATTAAATAAATTTAAAAAACGTTTTCTAACATCTATAACTTTTTAATCACATTTTTGAAACCATCCAATCCCAGCTAAGCTATCAAAATGACCTCAGAGTCAAGGCCTGTCAATCAAACCCATTTGATCTAATGTCTCAGAGTACAATTTCAAATTCTATGACATTCATAAAATTTTCATTCATTTACAAATTAGACTGGAAAGTAAGTTATTCTCTAAGTTCAAGCATTTTAAGTGCATTACTCTAATAAAAACCTACCCTTTTGACAAAGCTTAGAATATGTTAACTGTATCTCCTGCAGTGTGGTAAGACCCCTCCCTCATCTCCTAAAAAAATAGGGGATCTTGATATGACACTAAACTGCACCCATTGGTGAGACTCCAATTCTGGAGTATGAAGTATGTCTCGGGTCCACTCTGAACTAGAGTGGTAGTGCCTGTTAAGATTACACTTATAGGTCAAATTGATCTGTTTAAGAATTATTTATATTTGAGAGGAATGGGTGCAAAAAATGAATAAATAAACAACTCTTGAGAATCAACTACACAAAAAACATAAATATGAATATACAATGAACACAATTCCCTAACCTCTCAACAGGTTGACATGCCATCATAATCAATCAATCAACCTAATAAAAACCATACTATCACATATATACAAACATAATAAGAATTTTAATAATATACTAGATGACTCATTGTGGTCCATGATTATATTGATGCTTCTATTTAGGAAGCAGTGAAGGATTTAAATAAGTATTTCATAATTATCTCTGTTAAATTGATAATTTGAAAATCTAAAAAAAAGAATTAGAAATGAACTTTATTCCCAATGCTACATTGTTTAAAAACATTAACTGAATTACTTTTACTATAAAGTGCCATTTTTGCTGGGCTCAGTTACAGTTATATTTTATATATAATATTGGGTTGGTGCATAATTATTGTGGGATTTTTTTCAACAAATTTTATAAATGGGTAAAAATTCAGACATGTTTTTTCTGTCGGCTCACCTTGATGATAATAATGATGATGATGATCAAAACGTATATTCCTTCAATATATTTAGTAATATCTTTTTATTGGTAAAAATCATTCATAGGATTGATTTTAATACGTTGGAGAATAAAACAATAATATTAGAGATTAATAAAACCAAGTAATTATTGTTATCAGAGAGTTCATGGAGGACCAACCCAGCCAATTTCCATACTTTTTCGAATTTTTTAAGATGACGAACGATGGTTGAATGGTCCACATTGAAGTCTTCAGCCAACATTCTCATTGTCAAGCTTTTGTCCTGTTCATGGCTGCAAAAGTGACTGGTGGTTAAAATTTGATGGTCAACCTCATCATTCTTCATCTGCGAGGTTTGTATCATCCAATTTGAACTTCTTTCAACCATCTTTCGACTTGGATTTTGGTGATTGTTCCTTCACCAAAAAGTTCATTAAGATCATGAAATGACTGTGCTTCATTCCAACCTTTCTTCAAGTGGCAGAGCATAATATGATGAATGTGGATATGATTTTTAATATGCATGAAAAGGGAGGATTATTTTTACAAAACAAATGAAACAAACCGCCAATTGTTGTTGTTTTTGTTGAATAAAATTTGTTGAAAAAAAGCCGCAATAATTATGCCTCAACTGAATATATAAAAGACTTACATTTATCAGCTCTGTGCGGACACTGGATACCATCTACAGGATCCACCAACAATGATGGCTGATAGGGACAGATAGCAAGAGAGATAGTCAAGGGAATCTGTGCTGTTAGCACACCTTGATGATGATAATCAAAATGTATTCCTTCAATATACTTAGTATTATCTTTTTATTGGTGAAACTATTTTTTCTTTTTAGCTTCATGAAGATGAGCCATTCTCAATCAAAATGTGAATTTCAGTTTCATTTTAACTCTTTGCCTACTTTAAACTGCTTACAGCAGCTTTCCTACCATACAAAAACTGATGGTTAGTTCATTATAAGAAGGACTCGGATTACTATAATAATAGGACTTTATTTGAATAAAATGAGTTCTGAGGTGAACAGATACTGAACTTTGAAATATCTCATCATCCAGGTAAAAAATACTAAGAAAAGTTGGCGCAACCATGGGGGAAATTTGGTAGACAAAGAGTTAAGTTGAGTGTACACTCTGAATATTTGTTTTACAAAACATATCCTTTCTTATTTGCAAATATATATTAATTATAATTGTTTTTTAGAGATAATGTTAAGAGCATTATGAGATGATTTATTTTAATGGTATGTCAATCTGTTTAGGGTTACTTTATTCCTAGAGGTTATGGAATCACATTCATATTTACATTATGTAATTGTTTCTCTTTTTTTCTTTTTGGCACATGGTCCTACTGAATACAAATAGATTTTAACTGATCTATTTGACCCATTTGGTTTAGCTCAGTCGGTAGAGCGTTCGCCTAGGAATCACTAGGTTCCTGGTTTGATACCGGCCCTCGCCAACTCAGCGTATGAGTAGCACAGGGATCAGTGCGGTAAAGTGAGGAGCTGATGGTAGGTGTGGCACTCCAACTCAGATAAAAAAAATAATCTCCTTGGTCTAGTTCTAGTAAAAGGGGGATAGACTCCCTCGCTGATTGGCTGATACTGACATTGGACTGTCCTGACGACTTTATTTTACAACTTATTTGACCCATAGATGGGACCCTAATAAGTACTATTACTCCGGGTCAGAGTGGGCGTGCAATTATTGGCAATGAAAGAGTCCTCAACATTTCCCCAGATCTCTAGAACAATAACCTTGCTTATCAGTTGTGGTTTAGTATTCTATCCAAGACACAAGATTATAAGAGAAAGAGTTGATGAAAGAGTAAGATGTGATTACTTATATACAACAACATATTTTGTCTTTTTAATCATGGTTTCATTAAAAATACTAGCGAGAATATTCACCCTTCACGTGTAAGTATTTCAGTTTTAATCTAATTAAATATATTAAATTAGAAGGACTAACAAAATTAAATAATGTATATAAAAAGATTGCTTTTATTTTAATTATACTTTAATTGGTTTCTATATAAAAATTATTCATAGTATTGCTTTTAATATGTTGGAGAATAAAACAATATTATTAGAGATCAATAACACCCAGTAATTATTTGTTAAAAACCAGTATGCAAATAAACTACACCCTGTATTATGCAAACCTATATTTCTTAGTAACATATAAGACACATTGTGAGATTTTAAATGCACTATAATATGGGCTGTTTTGAGGCAAATCTAACTCAGAATAAATCTTATTTATTAACGATGTTTCATTGAAATTCTATGTATTAATGATTTTAGCTATAAATACTCATTGATAAACTTATACAATTCCTTAGGGTATTGTGATGTAAGCAGTGATGTAGTTTTGTTCACAGACAGACACTGAATCTCCATTATGATAAAAGATGTCTAAATGTATGTTCACAATACTGATTGAAAATTTGCTGATACTCATGTGTGATTTCCAAAAGTGGTACTAGGTAAATTTCTCAAAATCAATTGATCAAAAGACAGATTGCTTAAAAATCAGTCCTTCAATAAAGAATATTCTAGATCAACAAGATAAGTGTAAAAAATGCAGCAATGGTTTTATTCAATTTGATTTTTATAATATTCATTACTTTAAAAAAAAAAGTTAATTTTTGAGAGTGAATAAAAATGGCTTAGCTTACAAAAAAAAATAATACAATAAATAAATAACTATTTTTTTTTTCATCTTCAACTTTCCTCCAGGCAACTTACTTGGAAAACAAAAAAAATGTAACAAATGTTTTTATCTTCAACTTGACTTGAATATAATTTTTTTTTTAAATTACAATAAATCCAAATCTAATTTATACATATCCATTTTATTTTTCATATAAAAATCATATATATATATATATATATATATATATATATATATATATATAGACAAAATAGAATATGCAGTGGATATGTATCACTTAGATTTGGATTCTTATTAGCTAAAAGCTTAAACTTGAACTTTTGTATTAATTGTATTTCACTCAATCCACTGCACCATGTGTCCAACTATTTGACAAGAAATACCTGAAGAAGGCTGGAGGGCACATTGGTCAAAACATTGTGTAGATAACAATAAAGATAAAGATAGTAGTCCGAAAAATCCAGATAATACAAATTATCAAGCCTCATCTAAAAATTCAGACAAATACTCTTGAACTTTCTCCCCGTTTCACTTTCATTTTTTTTTTTTTTTTAAGGCAGTGTTCATAAAATTGTCATATCTTAAAAAGTAAGAGCATTGTCTTCTTGCAGTAAAAAAACCTTCTAAAATCCCACTGTTATTTGGTCAATTCATCCCTTTTATACTTTGGCCTTATAAAAAGGCTTTCATCAATCTCTACAGTCATAACAAGTCCACCAATTACAGCATTTTTATTGGTTTTGTTTTTTTAAGTGTCAGCACAAACCTCCCTAAGTTTCTCCAATGTACTCATGTTGGGGAAATAGACAGATGGTCAGTTAATATGACCAGCTGTAAATAATATGACCTGCCAGTAAGTCAGATGACCTCTTGCCAGCCATGATCCTAATTTCAGAGACTTCTGATAAGAGCAATCATGTCTACATGTCCATGTATCTTCCACCCTGTTTGCTGGGGCTTTAGAATACACAGACTGCACCTATGCAGAGGGGTAAGACTCCCTTAATGGGGCCACCTGTTGGCCGTGGGTACTTAAGGATGGAACCCAGGTGGCTGAGCAGTCCCTGACATGCAACACTCCATTTGGCCCTTACTTCAGCTAGACAAGCAGTCGGAGAGGCCCCTCCAATCAATCGACTGGTCACGTCAAGCCTTAGCACCTATATGATTGCCCCTACTCTATTGCCCTTATGATAAGTTCCAACCTTTTTATCATATATGTGCTAGAAGGTGGTGGCTGAGGGTCTTAATGTCCTGGGAATGACATTAAACTCTATCTAATGTTTCAGTTCTGGAGGTTTGGGGAATGTAGAGCACCCCTTCATCACCATTTCTCCCTGGTCCACTCTGACCCGGAGTGGTTGTATCTATGGGTTAAATAGAAAAATATGTTTATAAAAAAAAATTGAGTATCCATTAAGAATTAATTTATTTCAAAACTTAGTCGGCATTAAATGACCCACTAAGGTTGATATGCTGTAAAATAAAACAAACTAAACTAAACCAAAAAATTAAAAACCAGGAATATGCTGCAAAAATAAGAGAAAATAAAAAGGCAATATGGCATTCAAGTAGAATTGTGAATTCTTGTGGTGACAGAACAAGAAAGTAACAGTTTCAATGAAATTCTTAATTATATAGTTAACACATGATAAAGCATTTTTCAAACTCATCCCTTGCTTAATGATTTAATTTTTAAGGTATACAATTTACTGAACACCATTCCCCAAAAAAGACAAAATGAAAGGGAAATGGTTGAAAAAGTTCAAGAGTCCTGACTTTTTTGTAAACATATTAAAAATTTATTGTGTTCAACTTTATAAGTGAATAATAAATCTGAATGTTTTTCACTCATTTAGATTCATGTGTATGGATTAACAGTTGTAAAAAAAATGAAATTAAATAATTAACAATGACTTTCCTAGATAAACTCCTCATTCTTTGATTAAAGTACCAGCAGAAAGAGGCCTCTGAGAAATTACTTTGACTTCACTGATCCTCTTTAAGTGTAAGTTGATTGTAATGTAGTGCATGGTGTAATGGTTAGAATTGAAGGAAATGGACTAATCAACCTGAGTTCAAATCCTGGACGAAGCTACCATTCACATAGCACTAATATCCTTGGGAAAGGTATGAATCCAACTACTCTCTCTCAAGCTATGTGTAGATAGTAGGGCAGACTGGACTCTTTTACTTTGGTTAAGCAACCAGTCTAGGAGAAGGAAAACTCTGAATTCAAACCTCTTAAATCCACTTGGGGTGATTCACATGTAATATTTTACAGTTTTGTGTCCCATAACTCATGTCATGTCTAAGGTGAAGAATGAAGAAGCAAAAAAAAAAAAAAAGTTTTACTCATTTTTTAGATAAAGATTTGTCAATCTTTTTTTTTTTTTGTCTTGTAAAATCAAAAGATGAAAAAAAATATTGGTCAGAATGAATAATAATAAAAATAAAAAATAGATATAATAATTAACAATCTTTTTCCTAGATGAACTCCATGTTCTTTGATTAATTACCCTCAGAAAGAGGCTTCCCGGAAATTATTTTCTTTTCCTGCTGAGAGAGAGAGAGAGAGAGAGAGAGAGAGAGAGAGAGACATTTTAGAGATTTATTAGATCATCCAAACATCCAGAAGAACCTGGGGAATTATCTCCTTGTCTTATCTGGTGTATAAACATTCTGGATTCAGCAGAGAAACCATCTTTGATTCCCACCTGTTGCTCGTTTACCTAAAAAAAAAAAATTGGCAGGAGTGAAGAGCATCTGTTGGTTAAAAATTGGCTTAAATAGTATTAGCAAAAATATTGACTGCCCTGCTGGTAAGGTTTTGAATGCGTGGTCAGACCCCCCACACACACACCTCCCATAAAATGTGTCCTGGATATAACATTGAACTGTATCTGACGGTGAGGCTCCAGTTCTAGAGTGTGAAGTCACCCCTTCATTGACATTACTTCCAGGTGAACTCTGACCTGGAATGGTAGTACAGTATTACATGTTAGGGTCTTATCTATTGGTCAAATATATCTGTATAAGAATTATTTGTATTAGATAGAAATACTTGATGCCATATAAGTGTGTGTAAATTATTTGTTATTAAGAATAGTTACATGAAGCTTGTTTATTAAGGACTATTATTAGTTATTTAAAATCATATAACTGTGTATAAACTAATAACTATTATTAAATAGAAATAATTACTTGAAGCCATATAATTATTAGTATTAGATAAGAATACTTGCAACCATACCACTGTGTACAAATTATTTGTATTAGATAGGAATGTTTTATATATAATAGCAAAATTATTTGTATTAAGAATAGTTACTTGAGGCTATAATTGCTTACTAAGGATAATTATTAGTTACTTGAAACCGTATAACTCTGTGCAAACAAATGACTACTATTAGAAAGAATTACTTGAACTATATAATTATTTGTATTAGATAGGAATACTTGAAACCATGTACAAATTATTGATATTAGATAAGTATAACTGATATCATATAACAAAAAAATCTCTTAAGAAACAATTACACAAAAGATGTAAATATAATTGTACAAAGAATGTAATTCCCTAACCTCTGGGCATAAAATAATTTAAGTATAGTGCTTCACTGTACTTTTATGTTGTAGGCTAAACTGAATATTCATCTTTTTGTTTAATTGTATAAAGTAGACATCTAGCTGAAAATTTTATAGCCGAGTACAAAAGTGTCATATAGTACCTAAATAATGAGAATGGAATCATCAGTTTTACCTATAAATAATGTCTGATGAAACCTTGGAAGAGAGAAAGAACAAGATCTCACTGGACATTAATTCAACCTAGCAATTGCTAATTACTCTGTTCACCTTGTATCTTTGCTTAGTAAACCTTTTTTTCATTATCCTTGATATTCATTGTGTTTCTTCCTATTATTTTTGTTAACTCTGATACTCAACTTACAACAAAATGTCATGACCTTTTTCTATGTTATTTTTATGACCATTTTTCCTTGGTTGGTAAATATATATATATAGGTTCTAACAAAAGTCATTTTTGAATGTTATATGTTTATTGTTGTCAGAGTTTACGTAACTTATATTTTAACCTACCAGTTGTTTTTGTTGACAAACGCTGGTGTGTCCAGTATATAGCTACATTGTAGCTATATTGTTCTATTCTGTACACCAACGCCAATTTTGGCTCCTATTTCTTTCTGTCTTAGTTTTCCTGAAAGACATTAGCACAAAGTTCATTCTAATAAAAGTCAATTAATAAATTCATTAAAAAAATGAAATAATTATAATTCAAAAGAAAAAAAGGCTTACAGCACCTGATATTCCCAAGCAGTCACCCATCCAAGTACTGACCAGGCTCTATGCTGCTTATCTTTGATGATCGGACAAGAACCGGTGTTCTCAGTGTTATATGGCTGTAATTGAAGATGTGTGGAAATTTATCATTTTATAGCCGAGAATTATCTGCATTTTCAAAAGTTCATTATTATTATTAAAAAATGCTGACAGCACCTGGTATTCCCAAATGGTCACCCATTCAAGTACTGACCAGGCTCTACGCTGCTTAACTTTGGTGATCAGGTGAGAATTATTTTCGTTTGCATTGGGAAAACTACAAGTAAATTTAATGGCATTGATTACTCAGTCTAGCAGAAATAACTCCCAGATTTCAAACTGTCACGGTAGTTTCAACTACCATTACCACTTCTTTATTTCAGTAATGACCAGTTATAATCATGACTTGGCCCAATGCAGAAAAAAAAAGAGAAAAATATATTTTGTTGTTCAAAAGGTGATGAATGTTTTTGAATAATTTGAATTTGAAATATGTATGGAGAAAAACGTTCACAATTGTTCATCACCATTTGAACAACAAAAAATCTTTTTCACTTTTTTAATCATGTTGTCCTGAAGAAGGTTTTATATAAACCGAAACATTTAAACATCGACATAAACATTATAAATTCACCTTTATTGGAACATTTTGTTTTTCCTATTTCTATATATTGTCAAATGCAGATATCTATATGATTTTCAAACCATATTTCAAACTGTCACCTGGGTGGTGCAAGTGAACTCAAGCAAGTGGTAATGGTAGCTCCATCTAGCTAATATCACTGGGTTTGAAAATCGCATAGGCAAGAAACTGTCAGTTACTAAATGATATTGACTTCATGTTTTTGCTACTCTAACATATATATTTCCATTATCATTTTGACAGAAATGAAGAAATTGAAATAAAATGAAAATAGATTTATATATTTTCCTCAATAAAATAAGTGAAACAGTTATTAGTTCCCTGGTTATCTCAGTCGGTAGAGCATTCACCTCGGGATCGCAAGGTTCCAGGTTCAATACCAGTCCTTGCCAACTCAGTACATGAGTAGCACAGCTTGAGTAATCTGATCTGATCTGTAAAGCATCTGGGCTCTGAAAAACACACACACACACAAAAAACAACAATCTCCCTTGCCAATAGAATTGAAAAATTGTATGAATAAAATATATTTTGTTCAGATTTCATAAAATGAAATGGGGGGGGGATGCGACCTAGTAAAAAATATATTTCCCCCAATATATTTTAGAAAAAAACTATCTTAAACCCAAATTCATCTATAGGTGAATAAATATCAAAATTTGACTCTTAATTGATATTTCATAGGATTTTTTTTAATTACTGTGATGTAAACAGTGACATAATTTTAGTTACAAACAGAAAGAGAAGGAATCTCCATTATTAATAGGTGATTATAAAGTTCAAATGGTTCTGTGAAAATGTTCACAGCATTTTCTCGAGGATTTAAGATTTCTTTAGTGACTCTTAAGATATTTATCGATGCAAACATTTTTGATTTTTTGTTTTGAAAACTGGATAGACTCCCTCACTGTTCAGCTGATACTGATAATGGGCGACTCTACAAACTTTACTAAATTGTTATTAGCACCATCTAATTGCCCAGCTGAAAAATATTTGTCTTTACTCTTGTAAATATGCAAAACTTTTATGAGAGTTTAAATATTTGAAACTATATTAACCAAAATATGGCATTAGACATTTGTAGAGATGAAAAATGAGAAGCTTTAACTGCATTACCCACTGGGACATTTCCATTTTTTTTTTTTTTTTTTTTTTTAGAAGCAAATCTAATTTAGCTGAGTATGTGGAACTAAAAGCAAAAAATGTGATGTGAAATTTAAAGTAGAATAATATTTTCATGCATTTATCAAGAACTTTTCTTTTTTTTATCTTTTTTTTTTTAAAGCAAAAAAAACTGATGTAGATAAACATCCGTCCAAGAGTCCAAATGATTTATTGACTGTTCACTTTGTACTTATGAACCGTTGCCAAAATATATTTCCCTCATGTCTGCTACTATTTAAAAATATATCAAAAAGCATTTTCTTTACCTTTTATAAATCTTTTCAAGCTAAATTCTAAACTATACTAAGCTATGCTTATTAAACTATAAGTTTATTCATTATCATCATTGGTTATTTTTTTCCAAGTAGGATGTGACACAAGGTCAATTTCTTTAGTGGAGTTTAACAGGTTCTGAATTCAGAGTTATCCTTCTGCTAGACTGGTTGCCTAACCAAGCTTAAAGAGCCCAGTCTACCCTACTATTTACCCTTAGCTGGAGGAAGAATAGTTGGATTCATACCTTTCTCAAGAGTATTAGCACTTGAAATGCAAATAGCCTCGTCCAAGATTTTAACTCGTCCCATGATGTCTGTTTTCAATGACTGTAACAATATCAAGTTCATGGCTTCACATCACTCCCCATTATGAAACAGAAGTCTTCCAAGCCATAGCCGTATCAGTGCTACTATATGGCAACACCACATGGACCCTAACAAAACATTTGGAGAAAAAGCTAGATGGGAACTGCACAAGGATATTATGTTCTGCCTTGAACAATCCAGGAAGCAGTATCCCACAAGAAAACCACTGTATGGTCATCTGTCTTTTATTACACAAACCATTCAGATGAGGCAAACAAGACTGGAAAACGGCTAGAGAAACAAGGACAAACTCATGGGTGACATTCTCCTATGGACACCTACACAGGGACACACCAGTTTTGGCCAACCAGCAAAAACCTACATCAATTAACTTGGATGATTTGATGGAATGGTACTTTCAACATGACCTGACCATATTTGTCTGATGTTTTGTAATTAATTGCCTTAGCTTTTGAGACACTTGGACAGAGATTTTTTTAGTGCTAATTGGTTTATACAAAGTATACTTTTTAGTGCTATAGATATTCTTATGCTGGAGAAGCTCATAAGTGAGACACCTACTCATGGACACACCAGTGTAGGCCAATCAGCAAAAACCAACGTTGGTCACCACATGCCTCCATAAGCCTAATATAAATGTTATTGCACAATGCAAATCTTAATGCTACTTTTTTTTTCTCTCTTTCTAAAAGGGATATGTGGGTATACATATGAAAATGTTTCACTTCATATCTATATATTTTTTGTTTGTTTCTTTTTTTTCTTTTTTTCTTTTAATACTTTCTCTTATCTACCTCTAAGCACTCTCTCTCTTTAATGTGGTTTTGGGTTGGGAAGTGGCTGCCATCTTTTTCTTCTTTCCTAATTTACCATCTTCTCTCTATGACTCTGCTCTTTGCGGCTATCTGGAACACAGATAAGGGATCCTATCTACTTGTCTGTATAGATGTCCACGTTATCTCCCAGCTTGTTGTGGGGGCTAAGTAGGGCTAGAAAGTTATCAGCAAAAACATTGTATATAAATACAGCATAATTTCTCTTCTCCTAATCTCTTGACTTTAAGGCAAGTCAACAACGAAATAAAGAAGAGGAAAAATAAAATCTTAATACATTTAAGTTATAATGGAAAGTAGAATGTTTAATGATGAGGGGGGGGGCGAATTAAAAAAGATTAACATGAAGATATTTCCTGTAGCTTTAATAATATATATATATATGTGTGTGTGTGTGTGTGTCCACAGGGGAAGTCTACTTTTATTTTTGAGTATTGACAAAGGATTATGTTCTTTTTTTAGTGTTGCTAGTGTTTAATTTTTTTTTTTAAATTTATTTATTTATTTTTTTCACTTCCTGGGGTAAGAATTATCAATCATTTGTATTTTATTTCAAAACCAATAGTTTAATCTCTGCTTATCTTGGCATTCGTAAGCAGAACAAATTGCCTATTTGATAAGATGATAGAAATTCGTGACTCCCCAAGGCATAATTTGTCAGGCCTGATTTTTGTCTTCTCTTTTTCACATACAACAAAAATGACAGGTAAAAAAAAAAGGGTGTGGGAGGTAGCAGCCCTTTCTTTGCATGTATTTTCTTTTTGGTTTTTTGTTTGTTTATTTTTTTTTTGTTTCTTTTTTTAATCCCTTTTATTGTTATTCCTACCTTTTACTTAAATTTTTTTTGTTTTATATAACCAGAATTTTTA
>CM042144.1:34754484-34761984 GCA_023376005.1 Doryteuthis pealeii
TCAATTTTTTATCTTTTCACTAATTTTTATGTTCTTTGTTTTTGTTTTTTATAGAGATTTTTTCTTTCTACACTTATAGTAAAATAATTTCATACCCTATCTTGAAAGTTCTCTTTTTCAAGATAACTTTTAATGTTACTTTCAATTCCTTGGACAAATTATTAGCTGAAAATAAAATATCATAAAATGTTTCATTTTAGCATTTCATGAGTAACATAATTGGACAAAAATGGCTTTTATTTTTCAATTGTTGGAATAAGTTTCTTCCAAAATTACTTAAGAAACTTCATTTTCTGTTTTAGAACAAAAATTGTCAGGAGTGTACTTATTTCTGGGTGATACTGTATTAATAATTACTGTATTTAAATACAATATTCATTTTGATAAAAGCAATCAAAATTAATGGAAATTGTCTAAAAAAAAATAAATGATAGATTCAAAATATGCTGTCTATTTTAGGAAGCTGAATATCTATATTTTACTAAACTTCTCATGATATATATAAGTTAAAAATGAAAGCAAATCTGATGGTATGTTGAAAGGAAAAATAAACAAAGGAAAGAAAATGCTGAATGGATAAAATAAATTAATTTTACTAACACGTGTTTTGGCCAGGAGTCTGTTTATGTACACATGTATTCTATTTATTATTATTCTAAATATTAAAAAAAAAAAAATTTTTTTAAATTGTTTGACATCAACATCACTATTCTCTATCGCTGTGGAACGTTTCTTCAAACAATTTTTAAAAAATTATTTTTTTGAACACTTCAAAATTCTCCATATTTTGACCGCTTTAATTTCAAACACCAAACATTTCACTCTGATAAAGGCCATTATTCTTTGTATACTTAAAGATTTTTTAGTTTCCTATTATTATTATTTTATTGTATATTTAGAATAATAATAAATAGAATACATGTGTACATGAACAGACTCCTGGCCGAAACACATGTTAGTAAAATGAATTTATTTAATCCATTCAGCATTTTCTTTCCTTTGTTTATTTTTCCTTTCAACATATATATATATATATATATATATATATATATATATATATATACCATATTAGAGGCACCTATGGTGTAATTGTTATCATCATGAGAAATGGATATGGTGACCTAAGTTCAAATCCTGGACGAGATTGGTTGCATTTCACATAGAGCTAATACTTTTGGGAAAGGTATGCATCCAACTATTTTCTCTCCTGCTATCGGCCCATTAGTTCCATTATTGTTCTTCTACAGAGATGGGTTTGGCATTAAATAACCCATGAAGTTGATATGCCATTAAACAAAGAAACCAAACCAAGCCTGTAATTATGGGAAAATAGTAGGGCAGACTGTGTTCTTTAACCTTTGTATGGTAATCAGTCTAAGAGAAAAAAAACTCTGAAGTCAACCCTGTTAAACTCAGTGTAAAAATTGACCTTGTGTCACATCCTGTTATTTTGGATGGATTGGATAAATACATATGTTACCATAGCCCAGCAAAAAAGGGCACTTCACAGCAAGATCTTTATTAGAACAATATATTTTAAATGCTCTTAGAGAATAAAGCAATTTCCAGTCCAATTTGCTACTGAATGGTAATTTTGTAAGGTTTGTTTTTGCAGTAAATGTCATTTCTTAATTATCCAAAATTTTGAAATCACAGAGAACTAGGAAATGCTAATTTGAATTCTTCCCTCCTTTAAATAGAAGAATCAATATAATCATGGACCACTTTTAACTAGGAAAGTTTAATTAGTATTCTTCAATTCTTCCTATACAGAAGCATCAATAAAATCATGTACTGCTGTTAACTATGAAATTCTAATTAGAACTATTCACTCCTTTCTAAATAGGAGTATCACTATCATCATGGACTGCTGTTTGCTATAAAATTCTAATTACAATCCTTCATTCCTTCCTACATAGAAGTATCAATCAGAGATGCTGATAGGTATGTGTCCTGCGTCCCTGACACAAAAATCTAAATGAATGCAGTAAAATCATATCCATATGTTCCAGTGTCTTTTTCTTTCTATCCTCATCATTTCCGGCTAACTGTAAATACATTTCAATAGTTTTTTTAGAAATGAATTACAGGATAGGTTACAAGCTATGTATTTGACAGCTTTTGTTGTTTCCCTAGATTATAAATAAAAGCCCAACAATTTATTAAGAACCTTTAATTGGGACCCATCAATTTTCCTTGGTTCTCATTCAAAGTAAATATGGGCATCTCAAGATGCACTAAATCAAAACACTATCTGAATCAATATAATCATGGACTCATGTTAACTATGAAATTCTAATTAGAATCCTTCACTCTTTTCTAAATAGATGCATCAATATAATCATGGACCACTTTTACAACAGGAATCCAACAGGTTTACAAGTTGTCTAGTTTTTTACTTTTTAAAAACAAAGTTCTGAAAAATTCCCATAAGTTTCTATTACAATATCCATGTTCTCATTAGTCCTTTCTTTATTTCAATTAAATTCTGCCAATAGGTGGTATAGTATTTTACAAGAGTTTCTTTTGCTCCCTTTTTCTTTTTCTGTCTTGTGAAGTACTTCATATCAGTTAAAGCACCACAGGTTGTTGACAGTTAACATTGGCCTTTGATGAGTTTCTCATTTCTGTGATGGAAACTGAAGGAACTTGTCACTAACTTAAGCAGAAAAAAAAAAGATCTCTATCTTTTGTATCCATTCATACTTATGTAACCCATAAGCCCCCCCAAAAAAGAAAAATCTGTAGATAAACTTATGGCTGCTCTCTGCTACATTTGTATATGACCACATATATATACTTAAATATATATAGTACCTTCTATTTATGTGTGTGTGTGTGTGTGTATATATATATATATATATATATATATATATATATATATGGTAACCTCTATTTGTGTGTGTGTGCGTATATATATATATATATATATATATATATATATATAACCTCTATTTGTGTGTGTGTGTGTATATATATATATATATATATATATGGTAACCTCTCTTTGTGTGTGTGTGTGTGTATATATATATATATATATATATTATATATATATATATATATTATAGTAACTTCTATTTATGTGTGTGTATAACCACAAGGTTCCTAGTTTGATACCGGCCCTTGCCAACTCAGCGTATGAGTAGCACAGTAGTGCAGTAAAGTAAGGAGCTGATGGTAGGTGTGGCGCTCCACCTCAGATGCAAAAACAATCTCCTTGGTCTAGCGCTAGTGAAGAGTGGATAGACTCCCTCACTGATTGGCTACCCCGATGACTTATATATATAAATGCTTAGTTGTTAGAGCATCTTTTAAGGAATTGCATCGTTCCAGTTTCATGAGTAGCACAGCTTGGGTAATCTGATCTGTGCTGTAAAGTGGGGTGCTGACAGTAGGTGTGGCACTCCACCTCAACAAGAACAATCTCCCTGGTCTAGCACTAGCATAAAGGAGATAGACTCCCTCGTTGTCCAGCTGATACTAACAATAGGCCACTCCGGCTATTTTATACATACATATATGCTCCTGCATGTATTTTACCAATCCCTCCACACAAGCAGGATGTGACACAAGGTCAATTTTTAAGCAGAGTTTAACAGGTTTAAATTGAGAGATTTCCTTCTACTGGACTTGTTGCCAAGTTTAAAGAGCCCACTGCCCAACTATTTACCCATAGCTGGAGGGAGAATAGTTGGATGTATACCTTTCCCAAGAGTATTAGCCTATGTAAAATGCAACCAGCCTCATTCAGGATTTGAAGTAGTAACACTATGTCCATTTTCTATGATGATAACCATTACACCCTGAACACCTCCACAGATACTCCTAGAATGTGGAAAATTCAGGATGGATTTTTAGGACTTATAAACTTAATTTTGGAGGTGTTTGTGTTGTGTAATGGTTAACATTGTAAGAAATGGACACGATAAACTGAGTTCAAATCCTGGATGAGGCTATTTGCATTTCACATAGTGCTAATACCCCTGGGAAATGTATAAACCCAACTATTCTCCCTCCAGCTATAGGTAAGTAGTAAGGCAGACTGGGTTCTTTAACCTTAGTATAACAACCGGTCTAAGAGAAGGAAAACTCTGAATTCAGACCTGTTAAACTCTGCTTAAAAAAATTATTGATCTAGTGTCATATCCTGCTTGTGTAGAGGGGCTGGGTAAATACATATTCTCTAAATTCTAGTGTTTTAAAAATATTACACAGACAAGAATCCTACTCTTATGTGCTGTGGCGTAATGATTATCATTGTAGTAAATGAACATTCATTTATTTATTCTTTACTCATTTATTTATTTAGGGTTTGGGTTAGCTCAGTCAGTAGAACATTTGGCTAGAAACCGCAAAGTTCGATACTGGCCTTTGCCAACTCAACATATGAGTAGCACCGGGATCTGTGCGGTAAAGTAAGGAGATGATGGTAGGTGTGGCACTCCACCTCAGATGCAAAAACAATCTACTTCGTCTAGCGCTAGTGAAAAGGGGATAGACCCCCTCGCTGATTGGCTGATACCAACTTTAGGCCACCCCGACAACTTTACTTTTTTGATTTATTTTCGAACTAATTGTTAATTGACTCAATCTTGATGGGATACTGAAATCATGTTCCAATCCCAGTAAATATACAAGGTGTTTTAAAAAATGTTAAAATTTCTATGGGAGTTCCTTTATACAGATGCAGACTACGCAGATGACCTGGTGCTTCTTGTCAATGGACAATGGTTTGGAATTACAAGATATGAAAGTTCAAGAGATAATTTTTCCAGAATAAATTTGGTAGATATACATGACTTGTGTTTCACTGATATTAATACACTAGCACCATCTATTGGTGTATAATGGTTATTTGAGTTCAAATCCTGGATGAGCCTGTTTGCATTAAACACAGCGCTAATATATTTGGGAAAGGTATGACACCAACTATTCTCCCCCCAGTTATGGGCAAATAGTAGGGCAGACTGGGATTTTAACCATGTTTGGCCACTAGTCTAGGAGAAGGAAAACTCTGAATAGGCTTTTTAACATTGGGATGGCAACCAGTCTAAGAGGAAGAAAATTCTGAAACCACTCAAAAATTGACCTTGTGTCACACCCTGTTCATGCAGAGTGCTTGGTAAATACATACTCTTATGTGCTGTGTTATGCTCTGTTACAGATATATATATACAAAAAAAGATCATTATAATATAAGTATTTTATAAGAAGCCTCACTAACCTAATTCTGGTATGTTCAACCTTACAATATTTTGTCCATTGCTTAACCACTCAGCCATGACAGCAAGTATCTCAAGATTTAAAGTTGTTTTTTCTTCTTTCTTTTTTTGTTTTGTTTTTTTAAAGTTCTGTTATTGAAGCTGCATGAAGCAATTTTGGTTTTTCTTTCTATGTTTCTCTCATAAGTTTTCTTCCATTGGCACCCCTACCCCAGCATTTCTGTTTCACTTGGGATGTCACCCTGCTGACCCAAACTTTGTTCACAAACGTTTCAAGTTGGTCTAAAAATCCTGATGAGAATTTCATGTTTTTTCACTGTTACAGGAAAAGATCAAAACTTTATTTTAAAAAAAAGCAGAGGCATATATTTTGGAGTTTGTTTAGCTACTGATATTTCTGTGTAAATATATATATATATATATATATATATATATATATATATATATATATATATATATATGTGTGTGTTGTGTGTGTGTGTGTGTGTGTGTGTGTGTGTGTGTGTGTAAATGAATATATTTGTATAATAGGTTTATACATGTTTATATTTGTGTATGAATAATATAATATATATATTATATATATATTATATATAGTCATCCACAGACACTGTGTTTCAATGTTTCATGTCTGTTCAGTGTGGCTAGACCCAGAAACAACTTCTAGCCAGGAGAGGTATGTGTGTGTCAGTATACATTTTAGTTTGTGTGTTGTGTGTGTATACTTTTTAGTTTGTATATGTATCTATATATTTGGATCATGTGTGCATACATGTGTGTGAGTATTATATATGTCTATATCTGAAAGTGTGCTTTTTAGTTTGTATATCTTATTTATATATTTGTATAATGTATGTTTATACATTTGTATGAACACATACGTATATATATACAGGGAGTTCAAGATGAATTTGACATATCTATATTTGGTTATTTTTCTCCGTAGGTTGGAGGTATTGATGCACACTACGCATCATTTAAAAGCTTGGGCTCTTCTTCATTCATATACGTGATGACAGATAGAATGGATGACGGGAACCCACCTGAATCATGGAAGAGAATAACGTGTATCATAATGATCTGCACCGGCCATCAAAATAAAATTATGGTTGCTGCCCAATGCTCCCTGAACACTGGCGTGAACTGGAGAATTGCAATGGAGACTACTAGGCTGTGGTTAGAAGAAAGCAACATAACAGACAATCTGATTCTGTTCATACAGCAGAATTCCTCAAAAATCTGCAGAACCCTGGCATTGGAATTCGGGCTTTGTCATGTTAATTGAATTTTCAGCCTCTACTATGAAGCTTGCACTCAATGAAGTCCTTCGCTACTACTCATACAAGCATTGCAGAGATCAACTACTCCCAGAAAAGGCCTTTGAAAATCATCTGACAAAGGCAAAGAAACTTCCGAGCAAAATGAAACATCCTGCTGAACCACAAACAATCTGGTTCTTTTCCAATAAAAACTTTTGCCAAGATCAAAAGCACAACATGCAGAATAACAGATTACTTGCATACAGTTCAAAGGACACTTCTCATATCATGCAGACTAAATTTCTCCAAACTGTGATAGTTTTTCGGATGGGTGTCCTCTTAGAGTGATGTGATGCCTCCGCATTTTTTCAGAGAGGGTTAATTCAGATGCTTATGTGGAGTTACTAAACACTGTAGTCAAGCCCTGGATAACAAGGGTAGCAGGATTTTGCCCCCTGCCACACCTCTGGAAAAAGTAAAAAGTGGTTGTCGGTGAATTTTACAACTACACCAGTCCCAATGTTTGGCCTCTGAACTCCTTAGATCTTAACCCCGTGGAATTATTATGTATGTGGTGTTGTTGAGAAAGACACCAATCGCCGTGCCAGTTAATCACCAAGAGCCCAGTTAATCAACAGAATTAAGGGAGTTTTTGAGATACTTGCAAGGGAAACTGTAATATCAGCTTGTTCCAGGTTCTGGAGCAGGATTGAGGCTGTGATTGACGCTAATGGCAGTCATTTTGAGAGAAACTTGTTGACAGTAATGTAATTTCGGTGCCTGTTGAATTTCTTTACAATCTATGAAATTCTGTTGTTACCAAGCACTTTTTCCTTATGAAACTGTCAAATTTATCCTGAACACCCTGTTAATATATATATATATATATGAGTAACAGATTGGGTAAATACGACAAAATCTGTTACTCCTCATATATGTATATATATATATATATATATAACACACACACACACTCTGAATTATTACATTTTCCTGTTATGCCTTATACAGTTCCT
>CM042144.1:34766984-34841984 GCA_023376005.1 Doryteuthis pealeii
GTACAATAGTCATCACTTGTTAGAATTAATTTTATATACAGTTAAGTCTTTAGACTTATAGAGCTTATATGTTAACAACTCACCTGAAAAATTGGAATTCTGTAAATCTCTCAGCAAATTAACTCCAGATGCTTTCTACATGTTTTTCTACATTGCAATTTACAAAACAATGAATAAAAAATGTTTGAGAAGTTTTTCATTATTATATTTATTTAATGACTACAACAGAATATTCCTTAGTCTCTAAACGGCATCTGGTTGTGAGGTTTCAGTATCAGAGCTGTAGGAAATGTGATGTTCTTCTTTATTGCCATTACTCCCAGGTTGACTCTGAACTGTTAGGGTATCTTCTATCAGTCTAATAGATTTTTTAGGAATGCATGAAACCATATAACTGTATTTAAACAAATGATTATTGAATAGGAACAGTTACTTGAAACCATATGCTTGTGTATGAATTATTAATATTAGAAGAGAACACTTGAAATCATACAATGGTGTCTTAGAAACACTTGTAACCATACACCTTTGTGCAAATTATTTGTATCAGATAGGAATACTTGATATAACTGTGCAAATATATAGAGTACACAATTAAAAAAAAAATACAATAAGACATTAAAAATATAGTTATTACAGTTATTTACAAATGAAACAACTTTAGGCATTAAATAACCCATAAGGAGTTGATAACCTATTAAACAAATAAACCAGTACTCTTGGGTTACAGAGAGGAAAAATGAACTCAATTCTAGTAATACAGATCCCATAAAAATGATGATACAAATGTATACTATTAAGTCCTATGATGTGTGTGTGTGTATATATATATATATATATATAGGGTCATCCACAGACACGTGTTTCGAATTATCAAGTCTCTTCAGTGTGGCTAGACATTTTGTAAGCTACCTACAGCCGGAATTGAACTCCAGTCGGATATATATATATATATAATCCGGCAATACGAAAAAACAAAGGACAAAACTTGCAGACAAAAAATGGCTGCATTATTTAACAATATATATATATATATATATATATATATATATATATATATATATATATATAAAAAAAGTTAAACCTAATGAGTCAGTTTATTATTTGCTCTACTTAGGTATTGAGCACTCTTTAATTTTTAGCTTTAGATAATCCTGGCGGTTTATATATATATATATATATATATATTATATATTTTTTTTTTTTTTTTTTCATGTATATATAATTTTTTTCTTTTGGCCAAATATTATAATATCAACCGATTATTTTCGGTTGGTACGACTATCTTGGTCTTTTCTTTTGGTGATGTTTGGTAGTATATTTTTACAATCAATCTATTTGCGTTTTTTTTTCTTACCACAAGGGTTTACCAATAAGTTTGGTATATTAAATTATATATATATATGGAAAATTGAATTGATATGTCTTGCTATAAGGATAGCTTCTTCAGAAACATAATTTTATTTCTAAAGACACTGTCCTTATAGCAAAACATGGCAATTAAATTTCCTCATACTGTTGGATTTTATTCCAAACTCTCTCTCTATATATATATATTGTTACGCAGGCACACTCGTTAGGGACGACCAGTGCACCTCTGCAACATGAAATAACAAAAACAAAAAAAATGCAAAAGGTCCCAGATGTAAAAAATAAATAGTACAAAAGGGATGGGATTCAAGACTTTTCTCTCTGCTCCCATGAAAGGGTAGGAGACCAATGAATGGCAATAACGCTGAATGACGAAGAACAAACAGGATTTCTTATAGACACACAAATGTTTATTAACATTTAAATACAAATTATTATAAAAAAGGTAAATACATATATACAAATATACATGTAATCAGAGGGGTTAAGTGAATATATGATTCGTATTGTCAAATGAGTGGATGAGCAATTGAACATATCACTATATCAGCATTACATAAAATATATGACAAACAATAGGGATTTACAGAATACAAAATATTATGTTTTTTGTTAACTCACTGTGACGTAACATGAAAGAATGTCCTTTTATTAAATTGTTCATTTCTTTTTTTTTTTTTTTATCAACGGTGATTCGTTCCTTCCTTCCAAATGAATTAACTTTAATTCATGGTAAAATGTCTTTAATTCTTCTATCCTCCTGTCTTTCGAGCCAAATATCAAATTTTGCAGAGCTGTCATATTCAAGTGTCACCCCTTGGGTGGTTCCTTCGACTGTGTATTGCTTGCGCGATTTTTCGCGCGAGAAATCCTTCTCAGTCGTTGTCATAGCAACATCCTGGAGTAAGGTGTACTCTTAGGGGTACGGGGTCACAGTTGAAATCTACATGCATACTTTCCCTGTCACCTGAGATGTGGCAGAAGAGTACAACTGTCTTCTAAGTACATAGGTAATAGTGGTCATGTTAACATTTTTTCGTAAGAATACAAAACCGATTGATTCTTACTTCCTTTTGCTCACCTACAGATCTTTGGGTTTTCCTTTTTTTAAATTTCTTTCTTTCAAATAAAGTTTTCTTCTAATTCTAACATATGTATACTGGTTGATGTACCAGTGATATGTCACAATATATATAATATGGTATGCTATATTTATAAGTGAATAGTGCTTAATATCTTTGAAAGATTGCCTAGGCAACTCCAGTTTAATTTACACTTTATATGGCTCTAGTTTAGTCTGTAAAGTTACACAGTGCACACTCCTTATGAATAGATTATAAAAATCATGGTTTTATATTTATTTGTAGGCTATAATCACTTAATTACATAAAAAGGATTCAGAGATGCCAAAAATAGATGAGCCAGAGTCAAAGGTTTTGTGTTCTGACTCCACGGCCCTTCCTATAGCATGTTTGTCCAACTCTGATAAAAGTTTGTCATTTGGGATAAGATTAATGTAGAGAGTACTGGTGCAACTTATCAGCTCAGTGGATAATGCTAATAAAAAACCATGGCTATACTAGTTGTGATTTTTTGCTTTGATAAAAAAAACACAATTCAAGAGGGTTCAAAACCATCTTAAAACTCCACTTAGACCCTTACTTAGGCTAGACAAGCGGTTGGAGAGGCCCCCTCCAATCAATTGGCTGGTCACGTGAAACCCTAGCACCTATATGATAAGCCCCAACCCTTTTTTTATCATATGGGTGCTAGAAGGCGTGTGGTGAGGGTATTTATGTCCTGGGAATGATGTTAAACTCTATCTGATGGTGAGGTTCCAGTTCTGGAGATTTGGGGAATGTGGAGCACCTCTTCACCACCGTTGCTCCCAGGTCCACTCTGATCTGGAGTGGTATTACCTGTTAGATTCCGTCTATGGGTTGAATAGAAAAACATGAGTTTATAAAATAATTGTGTATCTGTTAAGAATGAATTTATTTCAAAACTTTGTCAGCATTAAATTGACCCACTGGAGTTGATATACCATTAAAAAAAAAAATATCTTCTATCAGGTTTTGATTGGTTATTGTGGTCTCCACATTTAAATTTGACCTTGAATCACATTTAGCTTTGGTGGCTTGGCAAATAAATCTCTTTCAGGATTAAAATTGGACACTGAATCCTTATAATATTTTATCTGCTCATAATCTCTCTTTTAATAGACATTTTTTATCTCCACTGAACAACGACATTTGAAATTTGAGATTAAAAGTCTTGATTGTTTTTCAGTGGCAAGACAAGAACAAAAATTTACAACTTCTATTTTTTCTGTGCATAAATAAAATAAAATAAAACTAAATGAAGTAAATAAAAACTTGACAAAGTAACTGACAAATCTCTTGAGGCTAGTTGGCCAGTCATGATTTTTTTTTTCTGTCATTTAAAAAAAAAGAAGAAAATTATAAAAAAAAGTTTAATAATGGAGCATCAAGTTCCCTCTTGAACTTCTTTATCTCTCCAGGTGTTATTCATTCATTCAACCTTTTCTTTAAAACAATCTTCTTAATGAATTGAAATACAAAAAAAAATGGCTTCTTAGTATAAAATATCCTTTCCTGCTTTCCCCAATCATTTTGCAATTGTGTGTGGACACCATGATCACCGACCCTTTCCACTCACCCAAACAAGAATAAACAAATGTATTTGCCAAGACAATTTCTTAAAACACTGTTTAAAGAAAGGTTTCATTATTTTGATAGCTTTCATTACACTGCTCTTTTCACAGATTTTTTTTCTTACTTTTTTTTGTTTCTTCCTTCTTTATTCTCATTATCATCTTTCTGCAAAAGTTTAATTTGGTTGTTTTATTCAAACAAAGCTGAAACTGCAAGTGCCTAAGGCTTCTGTAATTCATCCTCTGTTCATGTGTGTCGCTTGATTGGCAAATAGTGTTTGAGCCAACTAATGTCAATCTTCTGGTTAACCACGTCGTCTTCTTTCAAGGACAATTTAGGGACTTGGCATCTCGATTTTAAATTCATTTTTATTTTTTGCAAATTTTGCTTTGCTTTATTACACACAATCTTTAGTTATCTGTTTACATATTTCACAAGGTTTTTTTATTTTTTTATTTTAATTCTTTTGTTTTTTATTTATTTCTTTTAACTTTATTTTTTACTTTATTTTTATTTAATTTTTATTTTATTTTTTAAACTTTATTTTTGTATTTTTCATTTATTTCTTTTAACTTAGTTTAATTCCTTCAATCTTAAACATATTCTTATTTTAGTTTCAGAGTTTTTATTTCTGTTTGCATTTCATTTCTAATTTTTTTCTGATTATTTTCTCCTTTTTTATTTCCTGCATTTTTATTGTAGTTTATTTATATCTTTTAGGGTTGGTTTAGCTCAGTCGTTTCAATACCGGTCCTCGCCAACTCAGCATATGAGTAGCACAGGGATCTGTGCAGTAAAATGGAGCTGATGGTAGTTGGGGTGCTCCACCTCAGACGCCAAAACAATCTCCTCAGTCTAGCACTAGTGAAAAGGGAATAAACTTCCTTGCTATCTGGCTGATACCGACTTTAGGCCACTCCGATGATTTTTGTGACTTTATTCATATCTTTTAAATCTTTTCATTTTCCAATTGATGTTAAGAAATTTTGTGTTTCTTTTCTTTATTACCAACCGTATCAGTGAGGTTTAGAATATGCTGATTGTATCTTCTGTGGAGGGGCAAAACCTCCTCCCACCCCCCCAAAAAAGTAGTGTCTTGGGTGTGACATTAAACTGGATCTGATGTTGAGGCTCCAGTTCTGAAAATCCTGGGAGGGTGAAGTACCCCTTCATTCATTGCTATTACTTTAACCCAGAGTGGTAGTACCTGTTAGGGTCAATCTATCAGTTAAATAGAACTTTAAAAATTATTTGTATTAGATACAAAAAAAAAGGAGTGTTTTAAATATGACACTACACTGCATTTGATAGTGAGGCTCCAGTTCTTAGGAGTGTAAAATACCCGTTTATTGCCATTACTACTCTAGCCCAGAGTGGTAGTACTTGTTAGGGTCCAATTTATGAGTTGAATAGAACTTTTAAAATTATTTGCATTAGATACAAAAAAAATGTCCTTAAGAAACAAGTGCACAAAAATATAAATATAAACATACAATGAATACAATTTCCTAAACCCAAGACATAAAATAATCCTAGACAGGTTGACATGCCATTACAATCAATCAATAAGCAACCATCTTGGTCATTAAAATAATATGAATTTATTATCTCTAATCTTATTTTCACTGTTTTTATTCCAATTTGCCCTTCACAACTTTTGTTAACCCCCTTCTTAATCCTATAAAAATTTAAGTTGAGGGGTCTAAACTGTTGTGATTTTAAAAGAAAAAAAAAACTCTAAATAAATGTAAAAAAACAACGTGTGGTTCAAGAAAAATCATTAATTTTAAAACCTTAGACAACTTAAAGTTGTGAGATAATATTTTCCCATAGGAAACATTTGGTCAGAAATAATCATAAATAGACATCATGGTGTATTTTTTTTTTTTTTTTTTTTTTTTTGATAGATGAAAATCACATTATACAAGAAATTTTTTTATTAAGATGAAAATTTGCATTATACAAGGAAATTTTTTTTTTTTAAATGAAAATCACATTATACAAGAAAGTTTTTTTATAAAGATGAAAATCACATTATACAAGGTACTGTTTTGGGGTTTTGGTTTTCTTTTGGATGAAAATTGCTTTATACAAGGAATTTTTTTTTTTCATGAAAATTGCATTATACAAGGAACAGTTTTTTTTTTTTTTTAGATGAAAATTGCATTATACAAAGAACTGTTAACTGACAGGTTAAAATGTCATTAAAATCTATCAATTTTAACAGTTAACAGTAGATATCTATGCATAGCCTGTGTAAGTATTGTTGTGCCAGAAAACCAGTTATGTTCAGTTTTTCCTCATTCTTAAAGTATGCAGGTATAGGAAATTTATACTGTTCCAAATCACCCTTGGGCATATGCTGTATCGACTGACTTTGTGTCTTACATTACATAGTCTCAAAACTCTTGAGTATTTTAAGTGATTTGCATGGGTAATTAAAGTTTACACACACAACCAGGCCCACATGTATATGCACCCTTGCAAAGATGGTAAATGATAAAAGGAAATGAGAATCCTTGCTAAAAATTGTTTGGCACTATATAAGAACGGTTATGAGGCACTACAAGGCATAAAATCCTTTTCATCTATCCCCTCACCTCCCTTCTTTTTTGTCCTTCTCTTTCCCTCCCCTTTTTGCTCATCTCTCCACCTCCCCCCTTTTTTTTGCTGTTTTCCCTCCTCCTCTTTTTTGGCATTCTCTCTGATTATTTTATTTTTTAAATTTTTATTTGGGTTTCTTTTTTTTTTTTCCATCCTTTCCTCCCCTCTTTTCTGCCCTTCTCCTCTCTTCTCTCCCCTCCCCCTCTTTTCTGCCCTTCTCCTCTCTCTCCCCTCCCCCTTTTTCTGCCCTTCTCCTCTCTTCTCTCCCCTCCCCCTTTTCTGCTCTTCTCTCTTCTTCTCCCCCTCCCCCTCTTTCTGCCCTTCCTCTCTTCTCTCCCCCTCCCCCTCTTTTCTGCCCTTCTCCTCTCTTCTCTCCCCCTCTTTCTCCCTTTCTCCTCCTTCTCTATTCTGTCTTTCTGTTCTCCACCTCCTTTCTGTCCTTCTCTCCTCCACCTTCTTTTGTCACCTCTTTTTGTCCTTCTCTCCTCCTCCACTCCTTTTTGTCCTTCTCTCCTCCTCCACCTCCTTTGTCCTTCTCCCTCCTCCACCTCCTTTTGTCCTTCTCTCCTCCTCCACCTCCTTGTCCTTCTCTCCTCCTCCACCTCCTTTTTGTCCTTCTCTCCTCCACCTCCTTTCTGTCCTTCTCTCCTCCTCCACCTCCTTTTTGTCCTTCTCTTCCTCCTCCACCTCCTTTTGTCCTTCTCTCCTCCTCCACCTCCTTTTTGTCCTCTCTCTCCTTTTGTCCTTCTCTCCTCCTCCACCTCCTTTCTGTCCTTCTCTCTCCTCCACCTTTTTGTCCTTCTCTCCCTCCTCCACCGTCCTTCTCTCCTCTTCCACCTTCTTTTTGTCCTTCTCTCCTCCTCCACCTCCTTTTGTCCTTCCTCCTCCTCCTCCTCCTCCTTTCTTCCTTCTCTCCTCCTCCACCTCTTTCTCCTTCTCTCCTCCTCCACCTTCTTTGTCCTCTCTCCTTCCACCTCCTTTTGTCCTTCTCCTCCACCTCCTTTCTGTCCTTCTCTCCTCCACCTTCTGTCCTTCTCTCCTCCTCCACCTTCTTTCTGTCCTTCTCCCTCCTCCACCTTCTTTTGTCCTTCTCTCCTCCTCCACCTCCTTTCTGTCCTTCTCTCCTCCTCCACCTCCTTTCTGTCCTTCTCTCCTCCTCCACCTTCTTTCTGTCCTTCTCTCCTCCTCCACCTCCTCTTTGTCCTTTTCTCCTCCTCCACCTCCTCTTTGTCCTTTTCTCTCCCCCTCCTTTTTTGCTCTTTTCTCTTGGATTATTTTATTTTTTTGTTTTAATTTTATTTACAGCCTAGGTTTTTTTTTCTTTCGCATGTTTTCCTTCAAAATCATCTCTCCTTAAAAGTTCTTTCTGTTTTTCTCTTCTTCCATCATCAAATATTCTTCCTGCTTCTTCAGTTTGGAACATCTGGCCAGGGAGATAACTACTTAGATTCAATTTCCAACCAACATGAACCTGCCACCATTGCCACCACACTATTCTTTCTTCTCTCTCTCTCTCACACACACACTCATCCTCTCTCTCTCTCTCCTTTTAGTAAAATCTCTTTAATTTCACTCCCTATCTTTCTTAATTTTCCTTCCCTCCACAAATATTTGTTCTTCTTGGTTCTTTCCCTTTCAGCTGCTCTTCATCACGAAACCAATATTCTTTAACTAAATCATGTACTTATTTGTATACTTTGAATAGAGACCCCTTTTCCCTTTGCTTTAATTTTGAAATCTTCTTTCAACTTGACAAGCCTCAATCTGTTTTGGTGGGGAAAGGGAGTCCTGTGGTGTAATGGCTTAAACTGCATCAAATGGTGAAGTTCCAATTTTGGAACTCTGGAGAGTGTGGAATAAACCATTATTGCCATTACTCCCAGGACCACTCTGACCTGGTGTTGTAGTACCTGTTAGGGTGCTATCTATAGGTTAAATAAAAAAAATGAGTTGTAAAATGTGTTTAACAGTTGTTTTTTTTAATACCAATCAAGAATGAATAAAACAAAATATCTTCAGCATAAAATAACTGAACAAGTGTTGAAAGCCATAAAATCCAACCAACAAAGTTGGCTTTGGCATTGGCATTAAATAACCAACAAAGGTTGATATGCCATTAAACAAAGAAACCAATCAATCTGTCGACAGGGCTTAGAATACACTGACTGCATCCTCTGAAGAGGAGTGTGTATTTACCCAACCCCTCTCCACCATGAGCATGATTGAGTACCCATGAAGAATGAATAAAACAAGATGTCTTCAGGTATTAAATAACCCAACAAGGGTTGAGATGCCATAAATCCAGCCAACCAAGAGGGTGTAGGAATGTGTGCTGACATCACAGAAATATGTACATTACAAAGTTTATAGATTTTTTTATTTATTTTCTTTTTCTAAATAAGAAAGAAAATTCAAATGATTATTATAAATTTACATAGCCGACACAGGGTTTTAAAACATTTGGAAGGACTTAAGGCTATAAACTCATTTACTAAATCAGTAACGGGATTTTTATTAGATAATCAAGATCCTACAGGCACCAGTATTTTAAATTGATTCATTTCTGAAAACTGAAGCAGCGTTCTTGCCACATCATTAGGCAAATTAGATGAACAGCTGGCCAGTTGATGAAGTCAGTATACATCTCTTTCCGCCCTAAACTCTTCTCATTCCTCACCTGGTTTTTTAATAGGATCCCTGCAGGTAGAAAGGCTATTAGGTGCAAGATTCTCTTTGACCAATAACATGCAATTTGTAAAGCATCCATACACATCCTGTCTTTAATCTTGCACAGGTGACAAATTTGTTTCAAAATTAAACCTTTCAGAAGATTCCATCCTCATCTGATGATAAAAGCTAGAGAATGGAGTAAGTGGGTAGGGGGCTGTTGATATTCCGTTATAGTAATATAGTATAGTTATAGTAAATATTAGAAAACTTGAAGGATAATGAACACAATGACTTAGTTTTGTTTCTTTTTGTTTCTTTTATTTTTTGTTATCAAACATTTATCATATGCTATATATATATAATCATGTAGAAGGGTTGGTATATATATATATATATATATATATACATCAACCCTTCCACACTATATATATATATTCTTCTCTTTTTCTTTTGGAAGTCTGTCACAGACGACGATGACATCACTCCATATCTTCATTTGTGGACCCTATGGTGGCTCATTAGTTCAATTCTGGACTTGTAGATGTGGTCACACACATTGCAGGGGAAATTCTCATCTACATTTGGTTGTACATTATGATGAAGACATTGCCGCTCTGCAATCCCGTTTATCTCATTATTGAGCTGCTTAGCTCGCCAACCCTGTCTGTTGGAGGCCAGATCTTCCACACTTGAAGGTGTGTTGTTACATATGTTACATTTATATATATATATATATATATATATATATACTCACCAACCCTTCCACACTATATATATATACACACACACACACACACACATATATATATATATATATATATATATAGCAATGTGATAAATTTTACAAGTAGGGGGGTGTAGAAATTTGCCTTGTACATTTTCTAATTAGGCCTTGAATTTTCACGAGGTGGCAGGGTCAATAAATTTACATATATATATATATATATATATATATATATATATATATACACAATACAGTCTTTACCCCCCCCCCCAATAAAAGAGTGTACATGTGTTTCAAGTGTATACGTTTTTAGAATAATGCATACTAATTTATTTTTTATTATATTATGATATTTTATATCATAATAATTTTATATATATTATAACATATTTTGGAAGGAGAGTAGACAAGGAATGGGAAGAAGACAGCATATGATTGATTTTATTGGCATGATGGTGTCCTAATGGGTACTACCACTATGTTGACTGTATTCCTTGTTGATGGGTAAAACCACCACCCAAAAATAAGTATTCTTGATATGACACAAAACTGCACTTGTTGGTGAAGCTCCTGTTCTAGGGAGTATGGAGTACGCTTTCATTGCCATTACTCCCAGGTCCACTCTACTTGGAGTGGTAGTACCTGTTAATGTTCTATTTAATCAGCAAATAGTTTTTTTTTTAATTTCATAGTCGATAGGACCATGGGGGGAAAAAAAACTTTTAAGAAGCAACTACACAAAATGTATTTACTGTATGTTTATTTTTACATGATTCCCTAACCTCTACGTATAAAATAACTCTAAAAGGGTTGACATGCTGTTAAAATCAATCAATCAATCGGAATCCCTTTTGTCCTGCTGATTAATTAATTAAAAAAGTTATGGTGTTTATAATAATAAATATCTCTACATTATAAATCACTTGAAAAAACTCTCTCAAAAGCAGACATGGCATCATGCTAATTTTTAGTGCTCAATCAATTAGACAACCTTTGCAGTACCTTCTCCATAGATTGCAAAGATCTTTTATCTCTTGCATTTTAATTGATTTTTTTAAAAAGCTTTTCTTTCCATGTTAGAATCAATAAACAAAAAGATATCAATTTTGACAAAATTTAAAAAAAAGAAAAAAAGAAAAGCACACTGACTTGTCAGCTATCATAATACAATCAATCTTTTTTAATACATTTAGGTAAAATTAAACACATAAGATTAAACACACTTTTTATAGTTTTTATTATTATAAACATCTGTACATTGTAAATCATTACAAAATAATTTTAAAAAAACAGACATGGCATCATATTAATTCTTAGTGCTCAACCAAGTCAGTAGAGCATTCAACTAGGAACCACAAGGTTCTGGGTTCGATATCGGCCCTCGCTAACTCAGCATATAAGTAGCACAGGGATCTGTGCAGTGAAGTAAGGAGGATGTAAATGTTAATAATAAGCTCTACAAATTTGGGGTGGTGTCGCAAAAAAACTTTTTGTTTTGCAATCTATTTTTGTCTGTAAAATGAGTTCTAGAGCTTCCTTACTCCTAGAAATTGGTTTATAAAAGCTTTTTGGCCCAAAGAATCAAAAAATGCTATCAAAAAAATTCTTAAAGTTAACCAATTTTAAGTTGTTAAGGATTCAAATAATCTTTTTATTTACAAGTAATGAAAGTAAGCTTCTTTTTTTATTTTTTACTATTTACCTTATATGGAAGTCACATATGAAAGCAAGTAATATCACCAATCTGAAGTAAATAATTTTCAGAGCTTTATTTGGATATTCTAAATATATTGGTTATCTCCTACATTGTTTAATTAGAATTATATTCAAATAATCTTTTTATTTTATCCCTGTCAATAACAACAGGTTTACTGATTGCATCATTAAACATAGATCTTTACAAACCACTTTTAACATATTTGATCATTTGCAGTACCTTCTACATAAATTGCACAAATATTTGTTTGAATTTTTGGACCATGTAACCGTTAAGCACCCCAGGTGAGAGCAGTTTTGAAAGGAACACCTTTTGCTTTTCACTGTAAACTCCCGGTTGTTTGTTTACTAACAACAGAAGATTTTTTTTTGCGTTAGGATTTCACTGTAAGATTTTTTTAAAGTTTGTTCATGTATATTTACAACCCAAAGGCATGTTTTTATACTAAAATAGTTTTCGATTATAATTTTAAAAAAATATTTATTTATTGGTTACTTGGTTTCAACATCCTTTTATTCAAATAAACATAAAAATATTTTGTAAATAAAAACTATTTTCATTTAAATAAACATATCTGCATTTCTCTTCTGATTAAATAAAAACTATTTTAATATAAAAATGTGTCTTTTGTTTTAAGGTTTTTAAAACTTAAAAAAAATTCCTATTGAATTAACAACAACAATATGAAATAACTATTGTTTTTATTAAAATCTAAAACTATTTTAGTATAAAAACGTGCCTTTGGGTTGTAAATATACATGAACAAACTTTTAAAAAATCTTACAGTGAAATTCTAATGCAAAAAAATCACCTGTTGTTTGTAAACAAACAACCGGGAGTTTATGGTGAAAAGAAAAAAATGTTCCTTTCAAAACATCTCTCACTTAGGGTGCTTAATGGTTATATGGTCTGAAAATTTAAGATGAGACTTTATTGAGACTCATCTTTATTGTTATATACGCGACGTTTCAGCCGATGTACCCTTCAGGTGTTTCTTGATGAACTCAGGAATTTTCTTGATGAATTCTGGAATCTTTGTAAAATTTTAAACTGAACCCTTTATTTAATTCATTGGGATAGATTGTTAACCATGACTGGGTAGAAGTATTAAGCTATGCTAAGTATTCTGTTATTTTCATCTATGGTCAGGATTGAACTTGCAACCTACAGTTTACTGTCACTTAGAACTGTAATAATTCGACCATTATATCCCTTGCACTATGTGTCCAACTGGATAATCTAGTGAATTTTTGAGTGGTTTATACGTCCCAAAAATTCACATTGGATTGTCCAGGTGTCTTGATTATAGCCTCCTTTAAATAGTGTTATATCATTTTTTTAAATTTATTTATGATACACGTGTTTCCAAAGACAAATATGCTCCCTCTCTCCTCATTCTAGCTAACTTCTTCCACTTCTCTAATTTTAATTTTTTTTAGGAATAAACAAAAATTCATTAATTCATGTATACACTGATGAAAACTCTTTGAGACATATATGTACACTGATGAAGTAAGTGTTAAAAAAGAAATAAAATCAATTTCAGACAAGTATGTACATAAATGAAATTGTTAAAAAAGAAGAAACAAAAACACTTTCATACATATTTACACTGATGAAATGTTAAAAAAAAAAAAGAAACAAAAACACTTGCAGGCATGTATGTACACTGATAAAGTAAGTGTTAAAAAAAAGAAACAAAAACAATTTTGGACTTGTATGTACACTAATGAAGTACTAAAAAGAAGAAACAAAAACACTTTCAGATATGTATGTACACTGATAAAGTAAGTGTTAAAAAATACTTGCAGACATGTCTGAACACTGATACATTTAAGTGTTAAAGGAACAACAAACATTTTCAGACATGTGTGTACACTGATATAGTGTTAAAAAAAAAAGGAAAAAAGAAACAAAAAATTATGAAAATTATTGAAATGGAAATTAAAAAAAAAAAAAGATTCCTACCACTCTACCCCCCCCCCCTCGTTGAAATCTGCAGAGTTTTTTTTGGGACAGGATGCACAAGTTCCACATAGATGCATTTTGGCTGGACAAACAAATTTTGCACCTTGTGACACTCGTATCTGCTACATTTACATTGGATGTTGGTGGATACGGGAATTTGGAGATGGTGTCTATGGTGGAGGTAGGGGTAGAGGGGGGGTAGAGGGCAAATACAGCTGTTCCTCTCCCACAAGATCATTTTCATCAAGGAAGTGAGCTTTTATTTATACTGGCGGAGACTTATTGACTGGACATTGAGTGGGGGTGTCAGCAACTGTTTCAATTTAGGAACTGAGCTATGAAGCTATCAAATTTTAAGTTAGATATTAAAAACTAACATTGTGGGGTCACTACACAACATGAGGGCAAAAAATAAAATAAAAAAAGTTTCAGTTTATTTATTTATACTTGCATGTTTAACTCTTTAACACTCTTCTCTGTTTCTTTGCTCTCTCTTTCTCTCTTTTATATATATATATATCCCGCCTAATTAATTATTAATGAATTAAATTTCAAAAAATAGGTTCGACTTCATTTAAGCACATATTCTCCCAAATATTGTCGGCTGAAAATAGCCATATCACAAACATCGTCTGTTTGTTTACGTCTCGTAAGTTCGTGTAGAGGTCACTTAAGAGGAATATAAAATACTACTACTTAACAAAGCGATGAAAATCTTGCTAAGTCCGTTTGGTGTGGAGGTAAGACACTTGCCTGCTAATTTGACAGACAGGTTTCGAATCACACACGGGGCGGTCTTCGTATCTATAGCTCTGCTGATGAGGCCTAATAGGCCGAAATGTACATACAGAGATTGATTTTTCTCGATTTGTTTAGCCTTACATTTAAAATAGTTTAATCCCGCCTAATTAATTATTAATGAATTAAATTTCAAAAAATAGGTTCGACTTCATTTAAGCACATATTCTCCCAAATATATATATATATATATATATATATATATAGAGAGAGAGAGAGAGATAGTTAATAAATTAATGGCGAAATGAATAAATGAATGAGATAAAAAAGGAATGAGATGGGTGGAATAAATGAAATTTGCTATCCCAGGGATCTCTCTCAAAAGTTAATAAAAAATAAACAAAGGATAAAAAAAACAAATTTTTGAGAGAGAAGTCTCTAATGGAAAGTTTTCCTCATCTATTATTGGAATCTTTTGAAGCATCAACAATATAATTATTATATAAGCTATTAAAGTTTATAGATATCTATATGTTTACATGTCTTGGGTATGACATTAAACTGCATCTAATGATGAAATTCCAATTACTTCCATTTCTTCCAGATCCACTCTGACCCGGAGTGGTAGTACCAGTTAAGAGTTAAGATCCAATCTTATGTGTTTAATAGAAAAAAATGAGTTTAGAAAAATGTTTAAAAAGAATGTTGAATACCCATCAAGAATAAATGAAACAAAACATCTTTGGCATAAAATAACCCAACAAGAGTTGACATGTCATAAAATCCAACCAATCAATCTACTTGCTTACATTTTTACTGTGCCTTATATCTATTATTAAAAAAATGTTAAGTGCTGTGATGGAAATCATGACAAATAGGCAAAATATTGAACTTAATTCTGAAGTACAAAAGGCAGAATGTAATTCTAAGGTTCAAAATATTGAACATGATTCTGAAGAACAAAATACTGAACATAATTCTGAGATACAAAGTACTGAACGTAATTCTGAAGTACAAAATACTGAATGTAATTCTGAAGTACAAAATACTGAACGTAATTCTGAAGAACAAAAAGAAGAACAAAATACTGAACATAATTCTGAGATACAAAATACTGAATGCAATTCTGAAGTACAAAATACTGAATGCAATTCTGAAGTACAAAATACTGAAGGTAATTGAGGTACAAAATACTGAACGTAATTCTGAGGTACAAAATACTGAACATAATTCTGAAGTACAAAATACTGAATGTAATTTTGAAGTACAAAATACTGAATGTAATTTTGAAGTACAAAATACTGAATGTAATTCTGAAGTACAAAATACTGAATGTAATTCTGAGGTACAAAATACTGAACGTAATTCTGAGGTACAAAATACTGAACGTAATTCTGAAGTACAAAATACTGAACGTAATTCTGAAGGTACAAAATACTGAACGTAATTCTGAGGTACAAAATACTGAACTAATTCTGAGGTACAAAATACTGAATGTAATTCTGAGGTACAAAATACTGAACGTAATTCTGAACTACAAAATACTGAACATAATTCTGAAGAACAACTGAAGTACAAAATACTGAATGTAATTTGAAGTACAAAATACTGAATGTAATTCTGAGGTACAAAATACTGAACGTAATTCTGAAGTACAAATACTGAACGTAATTCTGAAGTACAAAATACTGAATGTAATTCTGAGGTACAAAATACTGAACGTAATTCTGAAGTACAAAGTACTGTATGTAATTCTGAGGTACAAAATATTGAACATAATTCTAAAATGCAACATATGTATTCAATCTCATTGCAATGTGCAGAAATCTATCTCAATAAATGTCACAGGGAATCTCTGGAAATTCCTGGAGTGGAGAATCTTTTTGCTAAGATTTGCCATAAGTAATCAGTCTATTTTTATTATTTAATGTCACCTTTCAACTCCTAAAGTTCAAATTTTGACCCCCACCTCTCATGTTTATCAACTTCCTTCTGACCCTCAGGCATTTATCTATCCACTTGGATAGCCCCATTGACCTACAGGAGTAAATATCAACCATTTTCATGATCCCTGATCTAGAAGAAAGTTTATTAACCATATGCTTATTATTTGTTAAATAGGAAGGTTGCTTGATCTTTATAATAAAGAAAAAAAGAAAGAAATTGTCAGAGATAAGTTTACAGAAATATTAAATCAACCAATACATGAAAGCTGCCTTACGATTAAAACTGATACAGGTTTTCTATTTGATTAGAGAAATCAGTTTTATATGATATTGAATTCTATTTGAAATTGGATATACCAACAAACAAGCCCCAGTTTTCATCTTTGAAAAGGGAATTTTTTTCTCTTTTCTTTTAATCAGATAACCAAGATTTTGATTCTGGTAAAAAAAACAAAAACAAAAAAAACATGTCCTGTATAATAGTAGTAGTAATATGGACAGAGTGGCCTATTGTCAGTATCTACTGGACAGTGAGAGTGTCTATCCCCTTTTCACTAGTACTAGAGTGATTGCTTTTGCTGAGGTGGAGCACCCCACCTACCGTCAGCTCCCCACTTTACCACACAGATCAAGCTGTGCTAATTATGTGCTAAGTTGGCGAGGGCTGGTATTGAACCCAGAACCTTGTGATTGCTAGGTAGATGCTCTACCAACTGGGCTAAACAAGCCCTTATGTATAATATGTTTAATATTCATTGATTTTTTGGTTTTTGAATTTGTTGCATTAGATTTATATTAAACTTAACATTTGTTCAACTTGTTATCCAGTTTATATTGACTAAAAATATAAATTTTTTTTTTGAAAAAACAAAATTTACAAAGTTTTTAGGTGTCTTGAATATGAGATTAAACTGCCTCTAATGGTGAAGTTCCAATTCTGGAGCTCTGGGGAGTGGTGAGTATCCGTTCATTACCATTACTCCCAAGTCGACTAATTTTTCCATTAAAACAAATCAAAGTATTTAAGGCAAAGGTTGTTCACAGAAAAATAAGTTCATAATAGAAGAAATAAATTATAAACGAACACACTTTCCTTTTGCTATTTTTCTGTATAAAATAGAAGTGTTTATTATACATATGTTAATCTGAGTGATAGATAAAAGTTATTTTTGGTCATGCCATCTCAAATATGTCGACACATATGGATGAGAAAAAAAAAATAATATTCAGTTTTTGTGTATAATACTCAGCCCTAGTTTTTTGTCTTAAAGATCTAGGGAAAAAAGTGCGCATTATAAAAAATAATTATCGTAGTTAACACAGTTGGTCTATGTTGTTAGAATGGGATTATGCTAACAAAACACAGCTGGTGCTCTAAATGCAAATTATATGTTGATCACACACAAAGGATGTTAGTAGTTTTGACTGCACTTACCAGATATACCCTGTTGTTTGAATTGCAGTTGTTATAACAGGATGAAAAATAGACGCTGGATGAAATAAGTCATGTGTAAATCTAAAAATTATTGAAAAATATAATCCTTAGAAAAACTGCCAACAAAGCATTGGATTCAAGACTTACAGCCAGTAACGGCATGGGGTCTCATCCCAGGAACCTATTGCATTTAATTCCAAAATTATAAAGAAACATTTTCACAATGACCTACCTGTGGAAAACAAAGAATTTCCTTGGTCTTCATGTGTGACATTTTCAATTTGGGCCGCATGAAGTTGGGCTTTTAGATCCAGAATTTCAGTTTGGCCAACCTGCAAAAAAGAAATCAATGTTTCAAGTCGGAATAATAATAATACTAATGATGAAATTATTGTGTATAATGCTCAGGTGCACTACAACAAATCAAAGGTTGGTTGGTTGGTTGGTTCTCAGTCGATTGCAAAATTTGGGTCTTGTATAATGTCTCTTGTTGGAGGCACGTGGTGTTACCATCATAGGAAATGAAAACAGTAAGACAAGTTCAGATCCTGGATGTGGCTGTTTGCATTTCACATGGTGATAATACCTTTGGAAAAGGGACAAATCCAACTATTCTACCTCTAGCTATGGGTAAATAGTATGGCTGACTGGGCTCTTTAACCTTTGTATGGCAACTGGTCTTGAAGAAGGACAACTCTGAATTCAAACCGAAGAGCTCTCTTCTTGTTAGTCAAAACTTTTTTGAGAGCTCCTATTCTCCCCTTCCTTTCCTCTCTGATATGGGGAGTAATGGTCCTTACACTTATGTTGGCCCATGACGTGTTGGTAGGATGTTTGAATTAAAAATGTTTACTTCGAGACCAGCTGATCCGCTAAAGCTAGATAGCCCAATCTATCTTAATATTTACCTGTAGCCAGAGGGATGAGTGAATTTATGCCTTATCAAGTGTCTTGAGTATGACACTACACTGCATCTAGTGGGGAGGTAAAATATACACCCAGGTCAATTAAATCTGTTTAAAAGTTTTTAGTTTAAGATAGGAATACTTGAAACCATTCAATTATGTTTAAACAAATGATTATTATTATTAAATGAGAATAAGTATCTAGATTTTTCGGACTGTTGTTCTCATCTTTATTGTTAAATACACAACATTTTGGTGATGTGCCCTCTGACCTTCTTCAAGTGTTTCTTGTCAAATTTGGGAGTGTTTGTGTCATAACCAGGAGCCTTGGACAAGAAGGTTCTTGAGTTTGAAAAGAAACACCTGAAGAAGGCCAGAGGGCACATCGACTGAAACATTGTGTTTATAACAATAAAAATGAAGATAACAATCCAATAATAATACAAATTATCAAGCTTCATCTAAAAAATTCAGACAAATAAAGGAAAATAGTTGAAATCATATAATTGCTTGAAAAAAAAAAAGAAGACTAACCTTGACATAAAATAACCCAGCAAGGTTTGACATGCCATAAAACCAACATACAAACATACCATTGAGAGATTTAAAAATTAGCTATACTATTATATCTCAAGTGGTGGTTAAACTTTTCATTTCTAAAAAAAAAAAGAATTTTAATGTCAGGATTTATTAAAAAATTATACAAACATGCATATGGCCCCATATATGTTTGAGTGTTTTTAATTAAAATATAAATCTTTGGTAGTTTTGAAATAATATCTCAACGATTAAAGTAATTCTATCTAATTAACTGTTATCTATTTCAATGATATTCCTTCTTAACTGCAAAATACACAGATAATGTCTAATTTGAAATGACAGTATACATTTTATTCATTTGTATTTTTCATTTTTAATAAATATTTCCTTTTTTACTTTCACAAGGTTATCTAATTACAATTAATTTCTATTTAGATATTAAAAATTGATACCGAAAAAAAAATTCTGATATATATATACCATGCTTGTATAAGAAGTTGACAGTGTGTATTTTGATAGAAAAAAAAATTATTTAAATAACAGGGTAACATTGTGTGTGTGTGTGTGTGTATATATATATGTATGTGTATGTATATATATATGTATGTGTATGTATATATATGTATATGTATATATATATATGTATATGTATATATATATTGTTGGTACAGGCTAATTCATATGACATATTTAAGGCTATCCACACAATGATAATGATTAGGAGACAAAAAGGAGAAATAGAGTGGAAAAAATTGTTTTATTAATATAAAACAAGGGCCCTTTCATCTGGTGCTTTTCAAGTTATACACTCAGAAACGATTAAAAGTCAAATAGTAAATTAAATAAGTCGGGAATGGATAATAGATATGGAATTAGGTCAGATATATAGATATATATAAAGTGTGAATATATAGATATGTATATGTGTGAATTTGATGCATATATAGATATATATATGTGTAAGTGTGTGCGAGTGTGTGTATATATATATATATATGTGTGTGTGTGTGTATATATATATATGTGTGTGTGTGTGTGTATATAGTGTGTGTGTAGGTGTTTATGTATGCATGTGTGTGTGTGAGTGTGTGTATGTATATGTATGTAATCTTTTGGTAGCTTTTTCTTTCTCCCCCACTCTCTCTCTGTGTTTGTGTGTGTGTGTGTGTATATATGTATATATATATATATATATATATATATATTATATATATATCATTTATTATAGAGATCATATGGATGGTATATTTATAAGTAAACAGTGCTCAATATCATGGATAGAGCATATCTGTTAGGGTAGCGTGGACATAGTGTCACCAGTACCTGGTTACTGACTGTTTCTTGCCTATGTGATCTTCAGACCAAATGTGAGTATATATATATATATATAATATATATATATATATATATATATATATATATATATATATAAGTATATGTCAATATGTGTGTATATATATATATATATATATATGAGGAAAGAGGATTGGAGTAAATCCGACAGAATGTAGTAGAGATATGAGGAACACAAGGACAGAACTCAGACAAAAGTGTGTAGGATATATTTTGAGCTGAATAAGAAGATGCCGAGCTCAAAGCTCTAGCAAAATATATCATACACACTTTTGTCTGAGTTCTGTCCTTGTGTTCCTCATATCTCTACTACATATATATATATACCCACATTTACATATGCTTATAGATACGTATATACACACCCATATTCACATACACTTATATAAACACACACATTCACATGCACTTATATATACACACACCAACATTCACATGCACTTATATATACACACACTCACCAGAATTCACATACTTATATATAAACATATGTAATTGTGGGTGTATATTTACATATATATGTATGTAAATATGTGTGTGTGTATGTATGTGTGTGTGTATATATATATATATATATATACATATGTGAATATGAGTGAGTGTTTGTATTTGTATCTATATGTATGTGAAGGTGTGTGTGTGTATATAAGTGTGCATACATAAGTGAGTATATATCTATATATATGTGTGTGTGTGTGTGTGTGTGTATATATATTAATTGTTTAGTATATATATATTTATATATATTTATATATGAGAAAGAGATAATGTCATTTTTTTGTAAGACTGTCAGTTATGTTTGTTGATGGTTTCCCTCCAAAAATGCATTCTCAAGTTTCATAACAACATACATTCCGAAAGAAACAAGTTAATAGGTAAAAACTAAGATAGATATTTATACCATTATGTTATTAGAGATTTTACAAGTTCAAAAATGTACTAATTTGCTTGCAAATACAAACATCATGTTGCATCCAAATGGTTATATCCATCTAGCTTCTACCTGATCTATAATGATTATCATGGATCATGATGCTAACAGCATGGATATCCATCACTATCTCTCGCCAACCATACCTATTGTTCATCGTCTTTGCGAGGTCGTCTGTGCAGCATCCCGAATCTGTGCAGAGCTGACCAATGTATCTTTGCTGGACGGTCCACACTGGCATGTCCATGTGCAGATTTCCCCAGAAGAATGTTGTGTATGAGTTCGTCCCTCTTTCACCAGCAGTATCCAATATGTCTTGTTCATTTTTTTTCATGGTTTGTGTGATAGGGGCAAGTGGCCATACAGCTCCTTTCTTGTGGGTTGTTATTTCCAATTTGTTTAAGACTGCATGCAGCATTCTTGTGCAACTCCCATCTAGCTTATTATTTAGGGGCTTCATTAGGGTCTAAGTGGAGCAGCCATACAGTAGCACTGATACAACCAGGGCTTGGAAGAATGCCAATCACAGACACCTGGGTTGAATACCTCAGCCTTCAGAAAAGAGTCACAATTGGAGCTCATTGTATGAACAGGTTGATGTAGATTATGGGGCTAAGTTATGTTCGTTGGTGCTGGTATCTTGTCCCTAATAAAAGTTGATTCTTAATTCTTGTGGGCTGGTACCCTGAAATAGAATTTAAGGAACGAAAAGGAATGAGACAAAGGCAAGAGGTAGTTTTACGACTTAAGCTTTATTGAACAGGGCATAGTCGGCCGTAGCAAGGGGAAATGCCCCCTGGCTAGGAAACGACTACCCTTTGTTGCAGCCTAGATTCAAATGACCAAGGTATCCTTTTTCGGGTAGGGAGTCAGTCCTTTTTTTGTCAGACATGAGCAAAGGGGTTCTTCCGGTCAAGGCCTCATGGGAGTTTTTTTTTTGGCAGGGGGTTGTATTTTTTTAATCCCCACAAGATACAGAATCACTCACAAATAAGTATCCACCTCCAAACTTGTTTTAATTATAAAGATAATTTTTTTCAAAAGCAAAGATTTTATTATGTCATACATTTAAAACAGATATTATTAGGTGTTATTTCTTCCCCAACACTACAGCATTGAAACTCTCTGACCAAAAATAAAAATGCATGAATATATTAAAGGGGGTGTACTTACTTTTTAGTTGGTAGAGCAACCACCTCAGATTCAGAACCATAAGGTACCAGGTTCGATACTGGTCCTCACCAACTCAACGCATGAATAGCACAGCTTGGGTCTGTGTGGTAAAGTAGGGAGCTGATTGTAGATGTGGTGCTGAAAAGCAATCTCCCTTGTGAAAAGGGGATAGACTTCCTCACTGATACTGACAATGGGCCATCTGCCTACTTGACTTTACTTACTACAAATTCATATTTTTTGTTAAGTCTTTTTTTTTCAATGCTGTAGAGTTTGGTAATAGATAATACTTAATAATACACATTTTGATTGTATAATGTCCCTCTAAAAGTAATATAATCCTTAATTGGTTCAGAAAAAAATTAACTTTCTATTTAAAAGATTGTATATATTTACCCAACCACTCTGTCATGGAAAGGATGTGACACAAGGTCAAATTTTAATTGGAGTTAAACTGGTTTGAATTCAGTTTCCTATCCTCTTAGACCAGTTGCCTTACAAAGGCTAAAGAGCCCAGTCTGCCTACTATTTACCCATAACTAGGGCAGAACAGATGGATTCATGGCCTTTCCTAAGGGCATTAGTATGCAATGCAATCAGCCTTGTCCAAATTATATATATATAGAGAGAGAGAGATAGATAGATAGATAGATAGATTGTATATTTTTGGCAGCAAGTTATAATTTAAGCAGGTATTGTTAAAGACCCCGGAGTGGAGGGAGAGCACATGAAAGTGATATTAGTTATTAGATCATTAATTAGGACTGAGCCTATTCTAGTAGTGATCACCCTAAATGGAGTTTAACAGGTTTGAATTCAGTTTTCCTTCTCCTAGACTGGTTGCCTAACCAAGGTTAAAGAGCCAAGTCTGCTCTAAAATACTTATTTATTTCAGAGACATTGTAAAATCCTGACTTGCCAGCCAGTATCCACTATATTCTGGTTTCCCACTTTACTTAATTTTTTTTTTTTTTCTCCAGTTTTTCTAAATTTTTATTCTTGGTTGTCTTTCTTCTCTTTATTTCTTTCGCTTTTTCCTTCTATTTTCTTTCTTCTTTTTTCTGTCTTCTATTTTTTCTTATTTTTTCTTCTCTTTTCTTTTCTTTAGTTTTCTTCATTATTTTTCTTTTCAGCTTTTAAACTTTTTCTTTTTCTTTACTTTCCCTCTTCATTTCCCTTCACACTTTTCCCCCCCACTTTTCCCCCCCACTCTTTCTTTATCCCCACTTCTCTCTCTCTCTCTCTCTCTCTCATTCTCATTATTTATCCTTCACCCTATTCCACTTGCCAACAGTTTCAGTAAAGCCAAACTGCTTGACTGGTGCCAACTTTTGTGATGGGCTTGCCCAATTAGCCTCTGGCACCAAGCCAATCTCTGATAAAAACCATCTGTACTAGCACCACTACCACCATTATGAGAATCATTCTCCTCCTCGTCAGTTATTAGCACTACCATTATTTCTGCATCGTCCTCAGTATTGTGAATTCTCTTTTCTACAGGACAGGCTAGACACATCCCTCTAGGGTAATTCAAAACTTTATGCCCTCATCTGGTGAAGGTCAGAGATTTGATGGTCAAACTACTATTTCAATCCCTTACCAATGCCGTAGAATTTGGTAATAAATAATACCTAATAATGTGTTTTGATTGCATGATGTTCATTTGGAAATAATAAAATCTTGGTATTTTTGGTTTACAAGAAAATTAACGTATTCAATTTTTCAACCAAAATCTTCCAAAAATGATCCGCTTTGTTGGCTGGGGCTGTAGACTGACTGCACCTCTGAAGAGGGGTCATCCCTGTAACCATGAGTGCCAATCCTTAATGCCTAAGGACAGGATTGTGGTGGCTGTGCACTGTGATCCAAGTATCAAGTGGTCCCATGACATGAAATACTCCACTTTGATGCTTGAGCTGCTAGATGGACAGTTGGACAGTCTCCATCTGATCAATCAACTGGTCATGTCAAGACCAAACCGTATTCTTCAAATTGCTCTTGTGACAAACACCCACCCCTTTTTATCATAGAGAAGTTGGTGTCTGAGAATCAACCTCAAGTATTCATTAATACACATGAAATTAATGAAAATTACTTATGCCAATAAACAAAGTATATATAAAAGTATTAAAAAACGAGATTTGGTATTAAATAACCAACAAGGATTGATATGCCATTAAACCTACCAATAACATTTTTTTCACTTATTTTAGCAGACACTTTTTCATTGTTTCCTCAAATGATGATAAAATCTAAGTTCTAATGTCAGTTCTTATCAAGAGTAAACCACAAATATCTGGACATCCCCAAAGGTGATTATTTTCTTCTTTTTTTAAGTTAAAAAAAAAAAATACCTACTCTGCTTGCATACCTGTTTCACTCAGAAGAAATACTTTAAATTATAAAATGTTATACAAGGTATGTCAGAAAAGTTCCAGGAAAGTTACATTCTTCAATGTGAGGGGCATCGTCCACTGCGTATTCTTGCCACAGGGCCAGACGATCAACCAGCATGTCTACAAGGAGATACTGTGTCATTTGCTTCATTCAGTGCGCGAGAAGAGGCAAGAGATGTGTTAGGAGAACTTGTGGGTGCTTCACCATGAAAACGCACCTGCCCACACTGCCCTGAGTATCCAAGAGTTCCTGTCTCAGAAGAACATGACTATGCTGGAGTAACCTCCCTACTCGCCCGACCTGGCTCCATGTGAATTTTTCTTCCCCAAGGGAACCCGTTTTGAGGATGTGCACAACATCAAAAAGGTCATGACAACAGAGCTACGGAGAATCCTGGAAGAATCCTTCCAGGAGTGCATGCAAGCATGGCAGAAAAGGATGGGAAAGTGTATTAGACTCCAGGGGGATTACTTTGAAGGGGATAACTTTTAGTTTGGATTTGAAATACATTTTTTGTGACACCAGTCCTGGAACTTTTCTGACATACCTCGTATATCTACTATGAAAATTCGATACCGGCCCTCGCCAACTCAGCGTATGAGTAGCACAGGGATCTGTGCAGTAAAGTAAGAAGCTGATGGTAGGTGTGGCAATCTCCTTGGTCTAGCACTGGTGAAAAGGGGATAGACTCTCTTGCTGATAGGCTGATATCGACTTTAGGCCACCCCGACGACTTTACTTTTTTACTTACAGTTTATACTTAATTGAAGAAGAACCAGGGATTAATGTAATTAGGACCATTGATTGGTTTCAGTATTATTTGTTTATTTAGATGAACAATTGGAATATCAGAGTTACCAATGTTAGAAGTTTATGATATTTGAAACAAGAAGGAATAGATTCACAAGTGGAAGAAAAGTTTTTTTTTTTTTTTTTTTTTTTTTTTAAGGAAAAACAAAAAGTTAATGAAGGGTTACTGAATTTTGGTTGGTTGGTTGGTTAATTGCATATCAACCTATGTGTGTGTGTGTGGGGGGGCGGGCACCTCATGTTAAATCCTATCTTTTTTTGTATATGATTTGGCCAAGGACAGACAAATTTCCTAACCAAGGATAGAAACCTTCTCTCTCTCTCTCTCTCTCTCTCTCTCTCTCTCTCTCTCACACACAAACTCTCTATATATATATCTTTCTCTCTCTCTCTCTCTCTCACATACACACACACAAACTCTTTCTTTAACTCTCTCTCTCTCCCTTAGACACACACATGAGTGATGGTAACTTCGTTTGATTCTGTGTATTCTACTGTCTATTCCAGAAACTCTTAGATATGTTAGTGTTGTGTCCTTAAAAGAGATACAATCAGACAAGGTTGTAGTCAAGTCAACATGTCCATAGATTTAAGACAGACAAGGAATAGTGAGGTATGCTACTAATCCTTGAAGCCAGCCCAGCATAATATCGTGCTCACTATATGGCTGAGAGAGAGTGTGAATATTCCATTACAACAGTTTGTTCCTTGGTGCTTTGACTTTTATAGAAATTTACTTTCTTCACAGTGAGAGTTCCCATGGCGTAGTGGCTAACATGCTAGATTGCAATATCGTAGTACATGAGTTCAAACTCCAGTTGCATTATTACATTCACTTTCAGTTTAATACCCATGGGAAACATATGAACCCCCTCACCTCACAGTTATAAGTTAAATAGTACAACTACTGTTCCTCTACAAGGATGGCGTTGACATTAGATAACCTCTCACAGTTTTATAAGCCATTAAACAAAGAAACCAAAACATACTTTACATATTGGTAACTAGAAGTGGCTACCCAGTGTTACCTGGGTAGATGGGGGGGGGGGGGCCTGGTGTATTGATTTGTTTACTTTTAAGATTTACAAATGGTGGATATTTAAGTAGAATTTTAATGCTATTTCTATGTATATCTTAATTTTTAAATATCTTCGAATATAAATCAAATCTTCGTAATTTTTGCACAAAAACCAGGAACTGGTGATATTTAATGTGTACATATATTTACTTTGTTGTTAATTGTTTTATTTTCATAGTTTCATCCGGACATACATACACACAAACTGCCCTTTATATATGTACTAGAAGTGGCTTCCCAGCATCACCTGGGTAGAGGGGGGATTTTTTAGAATTTATCTCATAGATCCATTATTACTGAATCATGAGTTGGTTTTCCCCAGGATTCCCCATTAAAATCCCCACGTAAAAAAAACTTATACTGATCCTGCCACTCTGAAAAGAAAAATTAATGTGTACTATTTACAACATTAAATACAAAAAAAATTCCATGTTGTTATCATTTAAATTTTATTCTTTAATTATCTTCACAAATATAAATCAAATCTTCATTATTTTTTGCTCAAAAACCAAGATATGATGATAGTGAATGTTTATATGTATTTACTTTGTCATTAATTGTATTATTTTCATAGTTTGCTCCGGACATACATACATACCAACTGCCCTTTATATATAGACTAGCAGTAGCTACCCAGCATCACCTGGGTAGAGGGGGATTTTTTAAAAGTTAGTCCTGCAGATCCATTATTACTTAATTGTGAGTTGAATCCTCGTGGGATGCCCCATTTAAGTCCCTATGTAAAAAAATAGACCTTGCATTGATCCAGCTACTCTGAAGAGAAATGTTAATGTCTACTATCTAAAGTATTAAATGAAAAAAAATCCATGCAGTTATCATTTAAATTTTATCTTTTAATTATATTCACGAATATAAATCAATAAAAAATAATAGATTTGATTTATATTTGTGAATATAAATCAAATCTATTATTTTTGCTCAAAAACCAAGCCCTGGTGATATTTAATGCGTATATATATATTTACACACAAAAAAAGATTTTTAAACATTAAAAAACAAAATTATTTAAGCGCACAAAAGATTTAAAATCTCTTAAAAATTAATTTCTTTAAAAAAATTTTTTCTTGACAAATTAATAGAATATAGTACATATCAATTAAAAAAAAGCAAAAAAAAAAGGTTTCAAATAATAATAATATGATATTTTTTTGAACTTTCTATTTCAGAATTAATGATTTTTTCTACAAAAACTACTGCCTATATTATAAAATTTTTTTTATATAGTTATTCAATTCAGCCTCTTATCTTTATAGAAAAAAAGTAAAAATTGTTTTGTGACGGTTCATTTTTTTTATATCTCATAAAATAAAATAGGGGTGTGGGGTAGACCTCGTAAAAAATATTTCCCCTAATATATTTTAGGAAAAAACTATTTCACACATATTTACATCCAAAGGTAAATAGTTATGGAAATTTTTGTGAAAATCGAACAATTAATTGATTTTTCATTGAATTTTTTTTTATCCTCTTGTCGTAAGTTGTTTTTGGCTAAGTTAAATTTCAGTTGATTTAACGGTGCAAAAATGAAAATATTGTTTTTCAATCATAATTTTCATTACTCCGTAAGCTCAAAAATTTTATTTAAAATCATCAGGAGTTTGTTTAATGTTTCTTCTTTTGAATGGAAAAAGATTTTTCAAGATATTAATTTTTTTGCAAGTTTCATTGTGTTAAATATAGGGGGGTAAATTTCACAGGGAAAATTGGTGGTACCTACTAAGTATATTATTTTTTTAAATCGAAAAGTGCACTGACTTGAAAACATTATGAAAAGAAAAGAAAAGTAAATGAAATATAATAGGTAAACTAATGGTATTATCTCTTGCACACTATTCTGCATTAGTATCATGATTTTATTTGTATTTCTATTATTAAAATACATTAATGTGAATGGTTAACATGAAAAATTTAAAAGTATGTATAATTGTACATACTACATAACTATGTAAATTTTAATTTTTAAAAAAAAAGAAAAGTGCACTGCCATGAAACGTCTGTGAAAAATTAATGTCTCTTATTTAAAATATTAAATGTAAAAAAAAAGAATCTAGAAATCTAAACTAATCTTAGAAAGAATTTTATATTTCACTGTAATTATTAGGGTGAAATATAATAGCGACTATTAATACTACTATTTGTTTACATAAAAAAGTGAACGCAACAATGGCTGAGTAGGATTTTAATGTTATTCTATAATGTTGTTTAATTTTTAAATGTATACGAAAATATAAATCAAATTTTCATTATTTTTGCTTTAAAACTGAGCCCTAGTGATATTTAATGCGTATATCTATTTACTTTGTCATTAATTGTTTTATTTTCGAAGTTTCCTCTGGACACACGAATTCAAGCAATTGCCCTTATATATATATATATATATATATATATATATATATATATATATATACTATACTTTCTGGCCAAGGGCAAATAAATTTCCCAACCAGAATGAAACAATTTGCATAAGCACACTCTTAGGTATATTAATTCCTTGTACTTAATATATCATAAAATGCAGCAATTAAAAAAAACTACGATCCACTAGAAATAAATGCGGTCAGATGGCTCATTTAATATTTTAATTAATCTGGGCTGCTAGGTTTTAAAAAAAATACATCTCTTCATGAATATCACTTGACTGAAGATGCCATAACTGAAATATCACATGTTTCTTAATCTTATTGTAATCAAGAAGCCATGATGATATTATAATGGCAGACGCATTTAGAGTTGTATAATTTGTAGAAACTTAATTGTAGTTGCTTGTAAAAATGAAGTTGTCTACTCTATGTGCTAACGTCAAAGGCATGAAGGAATTTTGGTTGGAGACATGTAGTGTAATTGGTTATCATCATCAGATATAGACTTGTTATATCAAATCCTGGGCAAGGCTGTTTGCATTTCACTTTACACTAATGCCACTATGAAAGGCGTGAATCCATCTCGTCAGCCTCCAACTCTGGATAGATAGGCAGACTAGGTTCTTTAACTTTGGAATGGCAACCAATCTAGGAGAATGAAAAATGATGAATTCAAAACTAGAGAATCTGCTTATCCAAAAAGTGTGGCTGGTTTTGTAGAATCTTTCATCATTAAAAACATATCACCTGTGAAGGTTATATGTTAATAATGTTCATCCATTTTATCTGATGACAATCATGTCTATCATGATGCACAGTAGAGAGTTCACCGTGCAGTTTAATCTTAGTTAAGTAATGCTGGAGACATGTCCTTCCCAGTGTAGCTGGGATTTTAGTAGCATGACCTTGATGCTTGTGATCTTTGCCTATTCAAAGACTTCAATAATGATGACAAAGTCACTCTAGTGGATTTTGAAGATGGTGCAGAGACAGCACTGGAGGAATCACTCGACAAGTCATAGGTGGTGATAAGTGAACCAATGGACTACCTTCAATTCACTCACACACATTGGTGATGTAGGGAGAGTGGCACTTTTCTCAAAGTGCAGGCTAGTGAAGTAACTTAGTCTTCTTAAATTTGACTTCTAGCCCAAAGAGTTGGGCACTAGGGTAGGTCGATTTTTCACTTTAAAAAAATATCAAATTGTCAAAAATAGCATCAAAGATTGTCTGTTACAGCTTAATTAATGAGGTAAAAAGCAGCATATCAGAGGTGTCGGTGGGGACAGGGGGGATACATTTTCAATTTGAATTCTATTTATAATATTTAATTTGTTTCTTTTTTAATAAAATAAATAACATTTCTGATTTAAATATTGAAAACGGTAAATTTTCTAACCGATTTCTTGGCCAAATGTTGTAAAAACAAGGATTTTGAATGCCTTTTAGTTGATGATCTTTGATGCTATTTCATCAAACAAGGGTATAAGTAAATGATCTAATTTTTGGTATCAGTATTCAGTATACTAATACACAACTTTTAAATAGATGGACAATTTGATATTTTTAAAAAGTGAAAAATCGGCCTACCATATTGGGCAACCTCTGTGAAGTAGGAAGTGATGCACTGCAAGGCTGTCTCTTGGCAATAAAGGCAGCATTATCTGCAAAATTTAGGTCTTTGATCAGTTGCTTCAGGGTCTTTGTGTGGACCTGTAATCATCCGAGATTAAATAGGCAATCATCAACATGATATCTGATGTATACTCTGTCCTTGTCATCAAGATCTACTATGTACAGGGTGCCCCCCCCCCCAAAAAAAAATTAGGTTCTGGTAGTCTGCATCAGTAATAGTATATATACAGGGTGACCCAAAAAACAGAATTTGGGTTCTGTTCTTTTGGGGAGGGGGGGGGTTCACCCTGTATTAGCATCTTAGCGCTATGTGAAATGCAAACTGCAGTGTCCATTTCCCATGATGATAGTCTTTACACCACACACCTACATCTTTAATATAATTTGTAGATACTTTTCAAAGAAAATAAATGTCTTCACAATATTCAGCACTGATCATGTGAAAGAAATAAAGTAAAATAGGTGGAGTGGCCTATTCTCAGTATCAGCTGGGTAGCGAGGGAGTCTATCCCTCTTTCACTTGCGCAAGATCAGCAAAATGTTTTTTGTGTCTGAGATGGAATGCCACACCTACCATCAGCTTCCCACTTTACCACAGAGATTCAATCTGTACTACTCATGCACTGAGTTGGTGACCAGTATCAAACCCAGAACCTTCTGCTTCCTAGGTGGATGCTCTACGAACAAAGTTAAACCAATCCTTCATTTATTATTCCTTCAAATATTCCATGACCAAAAGCAGACTGGAAAGTAAAGTAGTAAAATTGGTGTGGCCTAATGCCAGTATTAGCCAGACAACGAGGGAGTCTATCCCCTAACTCTAGACCAAGGAGATTGTTTATGCATCTGAGGTAGAGCACCTACCCTACTTTACTGCACAGATCCCTGTGCTATTCATACGCTGAGTTGGCGAGGGCCGGTATCAAACCAGGAACCTTGCGATTCCTAGCCTAGTGCTCTACCGACTGAGCTAAACCGACTTTCTTAATGCTGAAGTTTGATCTAAGTTGAAAATGTTTGGGTTTTGTTTTTTAACTATTTTAATGGCATCTCATTTAATCTCAATGTCCCACTTGAATTGGTTCCAGTTACCTCCCTTATCTGCCATAAAATAGTTTTCCTCTACCATTTGATTTTAGAGAAACCAAATGCGTTTTTTTTTTTTTGGGGGGGGGGGTGCATAAAAAATGTCATTTTCTTTTTGCTTGTCCTAAGCATTTTCTTATCTTTAACTGATCCAGATTCTGTCTGACATGCTTTTGCAGGATTTCTCCAGAAAACAACAAACAAAAAAAACAAAAAAAAAGAAACAGGAAAATAAAAGTGAAGAATTTTTTTGCAACTTTACACTGATATTTCCAAACTGTTTGCAATTACAAATAAAGTCATTTCAAGCAAAAGCCAGCTGCAAAGAATTGTTTTATTGACTGAGCAGCTTTTATGAAGATGAGGAATAAAATAAACATGAAGATAGTTCTCAAGACAGATAAGGAGCGTAACCTTTGTTTATGGGGTCTGTTAATGAGCCCTATAATATATTGGGGGTGCATCCTCTGCAAAAAAAGTAAGACCCCACTCAAAGAGGTTTCTTAGATATGACAATAAACTACATCTGAAGATGAAACTCCAGTTCCTCTTCACTCCCATTACTCCCAGGTCCACTCTGAGCCAGTGTTAATGCCTATTAGGATCACATCTATGTTAGGACCTTTCTGTAAATTATTAGTATTGGATAGGAATACTTGAGTCCATATGATGTAAATCATTTGTAAATGAAGCTTATAATATATTGGTAGCACCCGCTGCAAAGAGGTAAGACCCCACCCCACCCCAAAGGGGTGTCCTGAATATGACACTAAACTACATCTAGTGATGATGCCTATAATATACTGACTGTACCCTCTGCAAAGAAGTAAGCTCCCCTTAAAGAGGTGTCCTTGATAAGACACTAAACTAATGATGAGGCCACAGTTCTGGAGCTGTGGGGAAGAGTGGAGTATATTTTCACTGCCATTACTCACAGATTCACTCTGAGCCAGTGTTAGTACATGTTCAAGTCACATCTATGGGTCAAATAGATCTTTTTGAAATTTATTCAATTAAATAATTTATAAATGAATCAAAGTATGGCATTAAATAACACATAAGGAGTTGATGCCATTAAAACAATCAAATGAAACCTAAATTATCAGTATTAGATTGGAATAGATAGAAAAAAAACTCTGATCTATACATTTCAATTTACTGATCTAATTTTTCATTCATGCAGTGCCAGGTAATTTAGCTTGTGTGTGTATGTATGGATATATATATATATATATAATATTTATGATTACAATTTAATGCTTAAAGTACCTCTAATTCATAAAATGTTTACATTGCTCAATAAAAATACAAAGCAATATTGCAATATATTTCAATAGTAAAAAGATATGTAAGATGTAAGACAATAAAAACTAACAACTCAGAGTTTCACGGTTACGATTGTCAGGAGAGTTGCTTTTACACATGTCTGATTCAGATTAACTACTGTACACTTCTTTTATATTCTCTCTCTCTGCATGTATATCTATCCGATGTGCCCTTCAGCCTTCTTCAGGTATTTCTTGTCGGACTCAGGAACCTTCACATGGCCTAGTGGATAAAGGAGTTAGGTTAAGACAGTTCTAATTGACAGTTATCTCTAGACCACAGGTTCAATCCTGGTCAGGGGCAGCAGTAACATAGAATAATAATTAAAACAGCTTAACACCTCTACCCCAGCTATGGTTAGTGGAATGAGAACAGGATACCCCTGTGGACTTTCTGTGATGACTCTCGATTATGACAAGAATGTTCCCGAGTTCGAAAAGAAGGTTCCCAATTTCAAAAAGAATTTTCCTGAGTCTGACAAGAAATACCTGAAGAAGGACGGAAGGCACATCGGCCAAAATGTTGTTTTTTTTTGGGGGGGGGGGGGTTTGCAAGCAATTATAGTTTCAAGTAACTATCGTTAATTCAAATAATGCTAAGTGGAAAAATGATGACATAGTGGTAAAGTCAGTGGGTACTGATAAGTAAAACCATAACATTGTCTACATTTTTTAGGTACTGATAAATACTGTGAGATATGCGTATGTGTATGTGTATTATATATTATACAATGTTCAGTAGTATTTACTGACTCTGGTATATTTTTTACTTGACAGTTGAAATTATAAGTGCTGCTTAAACGTATTTTATTCAAATCTATAAACCGTCCCAAACTGGAGGGAAGGTTGGTATCTTGTCCTTTGCTTAGTTTTATTGCTATATACTTTTTTCTAGTTAACTCTGTGTAGTACAACTGTACTACATCATTGCAAGGACCACACACACATATATATATCTAATATAGGTGCTATATCTATAAGTAAACATTGCTCAATATCATGGATAGAGCATTTATAAGATGAACAAAAAGTGACCAACAAGAATATTTCTTTTATGTTATTAATTTTAGAATTATTGTCAACTAGTTTTGACCTTAGGTCATTGATATATCCGGGTAAGGGATATATTAGTAGAAGTAGTGAGGTACACTCGCAGGTAAGTATGAAGCTGGTGCATTATTGTAGTAGTAATAGTAAGCATCAGAGTAGTAGGCGTTGTAGTAGGGATTTGTACCTCTACTTTGTTCAGTATTTATGGCGGACACTAACCAATCAGATTACTGTAAGGGGGGTACCTAGGTATATGCATATTCATTACATCAGTCATCGTCAGGAGAACATTTCTTATTGAAGAAATATATTATAAATATTTGATATGATATAGTTTCAATGACTTTGAATCATACTATTGTTTCCTAACAGGAAACCAGATAGACATTGACAAAAATTTGATCCATATTGTTAATGTCATTTTTGAACAAGAACTTAATTAGAAAGTTTGGGGATATTGTTGCTTTTAGTTTATTTGAATTTTAAAGCTCTTCTATTTTTTTTTTCATTTTTATTTTCCTTTAAATAGAAAAAAAACCCAGTACATTTATATATACATATATATGTATACAGTTTTCAAAACTTCATGTATATAAAAAGAAAACAATCCAAGCGAATTTAACCAAATGATAGTTTTCACTTAACAAATAAATTTGTCACTTTTACCAGTACATGTGTATATATATATATATATATATATATATGTACTAGCTAAATTACCTAGTCCATGACCAAACTAAAAAAAATAGGAACACCAGAGAGTGTTTTCAGACATATTTATATCCAAGGGTAAATAGTTATTGAAATTTTCATGAAAGTCTGACCATTAATAGATTTTTCAAAAAATTTGTTAAAAATTCTTGTTGTAACTTGTTTTTAGATGATTTAACGGTGCAAATATAAAAACTTTTTTTTTCAGTCATAATTTTCATTATTTCCATAAGATAAAATTAATTCTTATGAAAGTTTCATTGTGTTGAATATAGGGGGGGGGGTAAACAACAACAACAACAAAAAACAAACTAACAAATTATTATACATTTAATGTTGAAAAATCTTTTTAAACTACGTTTAATTGAAATTATACATTGCAATACTAACACAAATAACTGTCTCAATGATAGATTCAATAATTAATTTCAATGGTTAATTAAATGTATAGTAATTTGGGTTTTTTTTTTTTTTTTTTAAGCAATATGTAATTAAAAACAACCTTAATCCCCTAAAACTGTAACCCAATTCGCAAAATGTTAATTCATACACTAGTTAAACTGTCATTGGGTACCACCAAAAAAACTTTCCGTTTTAATTTTTCCAACCTAAATCAGAAGTCAGCCCTCTTTATTTATACAGTAATTAGTAAACTATAAACATAAAAATGTTACGCCCCCAACATAAGGAAGGGGTCAAAATTAAGTGACCTGAAAAAATGAGAAAGTTTTGAAATAAAATAAGTAATGTACTATAAAGATCGTTCATTGATGAATAAACACTGAAAAATTAGTTAAAATCTGATAATTCCCTGATTTTTGGTAAATTATTTTCTGGAGTGGGGTGGGTGGGTGCTAAAGTCACTTTATCAAAAACACATTTTAGACCCAATTTGAGGTCTACCTATGTTATGCTGTTACTAAAAAAACTTTCGACAACTATATGTATGTATTTATTTTGATATTTATCATTCTTTTACTGTTTGACAAAAAAGAATTTTGTAAATAACTTACGAAATTCACACAAACACTATTTACTTATTTAAAATAAGTAAACATAATAAGTAAATAAGTGTTTGTGTGAATTTCGTAATTTTGAAGATAATATTAACCTTTATTCAAGTTTCATTGTGTTAAATACCCCCCCCTTTTTAGCGCTAATGATTTTTTTTTAGCGCTAATTTGTTTACAACATTGAGAATAATATTCCAACTTTTTCATACGTAGACAATTGTAAATTCATTTTTTTATTGCTTATTTGAGTTAGAAATAAAATGTAACATAGTAATTTATTTATTTATTTGAGCAACAAAAATAACAAAGATTAAAAATGTATATATTTTATTCTAAGAAATATGAAATCATTCTTAAAAATATTGATAAAAACGTTTTCATTTTTTTTTTATTTACATTTATACAACCCTATACTGGTGACTGATTTTTATTGACATTTAAAATCTTATTTAAAAAAAATGTAACCGTAAACTTGTGGACAAAGATTTGATTTTACTTTTCGTATAATCAGCTCTCCAGAGCAAAATATTTTAAAATATTTAGAAAAATTATAAAATAAATATTTTAAAGATTTGGACAAAAAACAAACGAATTTTATTTTACGTTAAAATTTAGTCATGACTGGAAGCTGATATTGTTTGTTTGTTTCTTTCTTTCTTCCTTCTTTTTCTTCAGCACGCAAGCTTCTGCAAACGCATTCAACAACTCAGAAGAGGCAGCAGGGTGGGACAGGGTGGGGCGTGCCTGATGATTGTAGCTGGAATATCATCATCAGCAGCTATATGATTTCTTTCTAAAAATCGTTTGATTTTTGTTTGATTAATTTATTATATCCCTTAATCAGTAAAAATCAATAACCAAATTTGGAGTGTTTCTTAGTTAGAACGATATCAATGTGTATGCAAGATTTTGAATCTGAGTGACCTCCCGTTTTGTTGTTATACGTCGACACGTACATACCAAAATCTCTCCTTTATATATTAGATATATATATATGGTGTGTCAAAAAGTATTGAGATTTTTCGTTCTTTTTGACACACCTTGTATTCTGAAAAACAAATAATGTTCCATTCATTAATTTTTTTCAGAATACAATGTGTGTCAAAAAAGTACCAAGTTTAAAGCTGTATTTACCAAGATAAAAATGAAAAATGAATGGAACGTTATTTTTTCAGAATATAAGGTGTGTCAAAAAGTAAAACAATCTCAATACTTTTTTTTACACACCTTGTATATTTATCATTTTTAAAGAAACTGTATATTCAAAAGTTTTGTCTGAGTCTTCATTTTCACTTATACAAGGTGTGTCCTGTGCCGGATTTACATATGGGTTAGTATGGGCGCTCCAAGACTAAAGTGACCCCGGTAAATCTTAAATGAAATAAAGATATAAGACCATAGGATATTTGTTTATTTTCATTCTTAATTGGGGCTCCTTTAAACTAATTTGAAACAATTTAGAGTATCTGTGTCCCTCTAGTTGAAGTGAGTCTTTGAAAGATCCCCACTTAGATTTTGATGCATCTTTTTCTTTACATAGAGATTTTCATTGTTGCTTTTTTAGTTTTGAAAAATTTTGTCTACTTTAATATTTTACATAAAAAAAGAATCATCTAAAAATCTATCTTTATTTCTTATAGACACAGGGAAAGGGATCAAACATACATAATGAATTGACCCTCAAAATCTGCTAGTCCAGGGGCCTCTTAAGGCCTAAAACTTGTCCTGGGTGTGTCCAAAATGTATTGAGACTCGAAGCTTTATTTACCAAGACAGAAATGAACAATGAATGAAACATTATTTTTTTTTTTTTCAAAGTAGTCCAGCAAGTTTTTTATTGGGTGAAGCACCTCTTAAAGTCCAATTTTAATATAAAGCTGTCCCATAAGATTTCATTTGATATCCTTCACATCCTCAAATCTAAGAGACAAGAAAATCCCAGAGACTAAGAAATTGTATGTACTTACATAATCCTGTGTTTCAGCAAAAACTTCTGAAAAAAAATTTTTACTAATCAAAAAATATTGAAACTTCTGATCAAAAATTAAAAATTAGTTTTGAGATAGAAATGTGCATTCTAATCTGACCAACTTATAAAAATATATGTCAAGACATCAAGACCAATTGGTGTCAGTACAATTTTGGTCAAACACAAAATGGTGCAAATGAACTCATTAAAACTTGCTAAATGCAACATCTTTTTTGGTTTCCTAAAATTGGGTTTGAAAATGGTTGAGCAATTAAAAGAAATAGGACAACACAGCTTCACACTTTATCAAAAGAGAAATTTAAGACATACTTTGACCAATGGAAAACTGCCAAGAGATTATTTTGAAGAAAAACAGAACACACACACACACACACACACACACACACACATATGTATAGTAAAATAACTTCAAAATCAAATTTTAAAAATGTAAATGTAAATTGCAACTAGCAATTTGTTTTAAAATTTGTTTTAGAATCATTTTAAACTGACTTGTGTAGACATTCACTTCATTATATTTATTTACCAACCCCTCCACACAAACAGGATGGGACACATAATGGCAATTTCTTAAACTGAATTTGACAGGTTTGAAATCAGAGTTTTTCCCTCTCATAGACTTGTTGTCTAACCAAGGTTAAAGAGCCCAGACTGCCCTACTATTTTCTCATAGCTGGAAGCATATCTTTTCTAAGGGTATTAGCATTATGTGAAATGCAAATGGCTTTTTGCAGGATTCAAATTTTTCTTGCCAATTCCATTTCTTTTGGTGACAACCATTATACCACATGCCTTTACTTCATTATATTATTTGCTCAGCTCTCTACATGTCTTCCTTTTGAATTTTAAATTTAACAAAATCTAAAACTTCAGTTCCAATGCCTTTTGATAATGCCTCATATTTTATTTCAAACTTGTCTCTGTGTGCATCTAAGTTAATAAATTTCAGTAACATATATTTTTTAATCTTTTTCTTGTATCTACTTTATATAACTTGGATATTTCTGTTTGTTTGTAACATATATTTTAGAAATATATGCCAGCATGTTTTATCTGCCTAACTTGTCTGTCTACAACAGATTTTCTTGTAATATATATTTTAATCACCCTTGTATATCTACCATTATATGTCACTAGCTTTTTCTATCTCGTTATGGGCCTGTCTCAAATATATATATTACTTGAATATGCATCTTTAATCTGTCAGCACTATGTAGAGGTATGTATGTATGTGTATATTATATATATATATATATATATATATATATATATACACAAACAAACACTTGGTTCTCACTCTGCTCATTACATATGAAGGGGTTGATGTTAAAATTTTCAGATAAGGCCTATCATCATCACTAAAATTATAAGAAAAACATCTTTCTTTTCGTATGTCTATCAAGTAACTTTCTTTATTAAATGCTCTATTACCCTTAAAGTACATTTCAGGATATATTCCCATCTGCTCTGTGGATCTATGACAGCTGGGTAGGGTAAATATAAGGTGTCTACAGAAGAAATAGTTTCAAAAAATTTTTTTTTTTTAAATTAACCTATCAACATTTATTTAATCTTAGTGTCCCTATTATTTAATTGCTATCTTCTCTCTTCATGGACAAAACATTCTATAGTTTTGTATTAAATTCTCATGCAATTTGGTGAAAACTCTATGGCAAAAAGATTGGTGTACCTGTTAAAAGAATTTACAGGGGGTTAACTCGTAGCTTACACCCGTATTCTAATAATGTATTATGTTATCCAAAAGCAGATAACCTAATACAGAATATATCAATTAATACAATATAACATTTAATTATACAACATAAAAGGAGGGGAGCAAGTTTCCGTCCCAAGTCACAAGGTGTTCAAGGAACATGAATAAAGGTCTAAACAACAAAGGGGTGGAAACCACTTACTATTTTTCAGGAGGTCTGGGTACAAAGACGGCTGATGAGCAAAAAAGACTGTCTGTCACTTCCAACGTCGTGTTTGTAAAAGGGGATGATTCTAGAATTTACCTTGCCATGTGACCAAAAGGGACACCTCCTTCATGTAAAAAGGGAGACAATTCTATTTTGTCAAACAACACTATATAATATATATATAGAGAGAGAGAGAGAGAGAGGGGGAGATTCTGTCTGTCTGTTTGTAACTATTCATTTGTCCTAAAAGAAGCTAAATAAGAATATATAAAAGATGTAAAAATTAATAAAGGGTAAAACACAATAAAAAGCCAAAAATACAAACTAGAATAATAATAATAATAATAATAATAATAATGATAATAAAAACACTTACTAACAGGAATATATAAAGATATATAAAAAAGAACATATAGAAAAATAATTTTTATTAATGTACAAGGTGTCAAAAAAGAATTGAGATTTTTGTACTTTTTGACACACCTCATATTAAAAAAAAAAATGTTCCATTCATTCTTCATTTCTATTTTGGTAAATACAGCTTTTTTGACACACCTTGTATTCTGAAAAAAATTATTGAATGGAACGTTATTTTTTCCAGAATACAAGGTGTGTCAAAAAGTACAAAAATCTCGATACCCATTTGTCACATTTAGGATTAAAGATTATTAAAGAGTATTAGTGAAATAGATCACTAATTAGGACTGAGTCTATTCTAGTAGTGACCACCCAAGCGGAGTTTAACAGGTTTGAATTCAGAGTTTTTCTTCTTCTAGACTGGTTGCCAAGAGCCCAGTCTGCCCTACTATTTACCCATAACTTGGTGGGAGAGTAGTTAGATTCATACTTTTCCCAAGGGTATTAGCGCTATGTGAACTGTAGTTTCGTTCAGGATTTGAACTTAGGCCAACAAGTCCATTTCCTACGACTCTAACTATTACAACACGGCCACCAACAAGGATGTGACACAAGGTCACAAGTATGGGGAATCCAGCAAAGATTGAACATTCTATTCAGTATTAATGGATCTGTGAGACTAGCTTGCTAAGCATTACTCCATGATGCTGTCCTCTAAGGTCAACAGAAGTATATAAAGTCTTTTGGTTTGATTATAAACATCTTATCAATCATGAGCATAGTCACTTTCGCATATTGTTGAAAAATCTGTCTTCAATTAAACTACCATTGTATTATTTATAATATGAATGCCAAGGATGCAGAGTATGCTTTTCAGCCTGTGCACATCTGGTTGCAGGGATGCATTTCAGAATTACACACTTCAGAAGATAACTTTACAACAAAAATACCAGTCATAACAGTAAAATACTGATCTCACCATTTCAATAGGGTATGCAAGAATGTTTTAATTAACATCGTTATCAATAAATAAATAAAAAATTATGGGGAAGATGAAAATGTAACGGTTAAAACAAAGATAATATTTCTAATGTTCTGGTATGCAAAGGATGTAGAGTATAGTTTTCAGCCTGTATCTCTTGTATTGAGGGTGCATTTTTGACACCCTTACACTTAGTAGACAAGGAATTTAAATTCATGACAGCAAAGTATGAAAGGGAAATTATTATAAATTAAAGCAAATTTGTGTTAGAATGCCATTTGAAGTATCATGTTGTTTTCAATGTTTTTGTATACCATGGATGCAGAGTATAGTTTGTAACCTGCACACCTGGTTATAAAGGCTTGGCACCCTACCACTTAGTAGGCAAGGGGTTAAAATTCATGACTGCAAATTATAAAGTGGAAATTATTATAAATTAGAGCAAATCTGCCATCAGATATGGCTTTTTTTCTTTCTTTCTTTTTTTATTTTATATTTTTTTATAACGTTTTTCTTTCTTTTTTCTCATTATTTTTATTTTTTTATAACTTAAAAAAAAAAATTCTTGATTTAACACTTGATCAAATTGAAAATTTTAAACTGAAAAATAGATACTTGCAGCATTATCTTCAAAACATTCAATTTATTTTGCCAGTAAAAGGAAATATATAGAAGATATGCCTTGCCCAAGGGTGACAAGGAACTTTTCAAAGCTGTTATATTATGAAGGAGGGTCAAAAGTTTTTGCACTTTAGCCACAACATATCTTTATTATTGTAACACTGTGTTCTGCGCATGTATGCTTATAGTTGGCACTGTTGGTCATAGTTTGAGCCTGGTCATGCCATTTTGCTTGCTGTTTTTACAGTGTAAACATGGCCACTCCACTAGCAGTATGCACCAAAGAAGTGACCCGATTTCTCTAGTCAGGAGTGTCAGGTGTTGAAATTCTTCAAAGGCTTTTAGCACAATATTGCAGTAGTAATGGATATGTGAGACTAGCTTATTAACCATTACACCATGATGAGGCACCTTTGTTAACCATTGGGATGTTTTAACAGTGATCCTGATTGCTTTTTGATTTAGTGCATCCTGGGATGCACATATTTGCTTTGAATGAGTCCCCGGGTAAAAGTTATGGGTCCCAACTAGAGCCGTCAAGCCATCTGATTCCTACCTTGTAGCTTATCCTATGTAATTTGTTTCTAAGAAACTATTGAAATGTATTTAGAGTTAGCTTAAAATTGTGAGGGAAGAAAAAAGAAAAACACTGGGACACATGGATATTATTTTATTGCGCCTTTTTAGATTTTTGTTCGTCAGGGGATGCAGGAAGCATACCTATCAGCATCTCAGTTTTAGTGAGTTTTAGTTTTGAAAAACATTTTTCATATGTACACTGGTCCAAATTTGAACGAATTTGTCTAGTTGGCTTAAAACCAACTCTACTTGTAGTACTAGTAGTAGTAATATTAGATTGAATTTCTAATAAATTTTGGTTGTCTACTATTCAGTTAATAAAAAGTAATTTTGGTAGTTGATTATATTTCCATAATGTAAGTATTATCCATTTCTTACAAGTTCTCTTTATATTATCATTGCTAATATCAAAACATTAAACTTTTTTCACATTTACTTGATAGTCATGAATTTTGTTGGTTGCATTGTTGCTATGACAACATCTATCCCTTATCCATTAAACTGACATTATAAGTAGGAATTTAATTCATAAAAAATAGAAAGAAAGAAAAGGTCTTATCTCATTATCCGGTTTGGTGCAAGCCAAACCATTTTTATCATATGGGTGCTAGAAGGCGGTCGGAGAGGCTCCCTCTGATCAATCGGTTGGACATGTTAAGCCCTAGTACCTATATGATTACCCCAACCCTACTGCCCTTATGGCAAGCCCAATCCTTTTTATCATATGGGTGCTAGAAGGCTGAGGGTGTTCATGTCCTAGTTATGACATTAAACTCTAACTGATGGTGAGGTTCCAGTTCTGGAGGTTTGGGAATGTGGAGCACCCTTCATCACCATTGCTCCCTGGCCAACTCTGATCTGGAGTGGTAATGCCTATGGGTTAAATAGAAAAATGTTTATAAAAAAAAGAAATTTAGTACTCATTAAGAATGAATTTATTTCAAAACTTTGCATTAAATGACCCACGGGGTTGATATGCCATAAACCAAACCAAAACATGGTTTGGTTGTGGAGGCATTACTCCTGAAGCGTGTTTTTGGCAGGAATGTCTTGTCAGAGCCGATCCTTCTTCATAGGGAACAACATTGGTTGGTTGTTTTGTTTTGTGGCATATCAACCCTTTACAGGTTATCTAATGCTGTTACATAGCCATTTCATTCATATATTGTATAGTATAGTGTATACCTGTGTATACATATATACTTCATGCTTATCATGTTTTGAGTAGCTGGATCTTATCTTCTGTATCTATTATTTTATCTCTGGATTCTGCTATCTTCTCTGGGCTGTTAACAAACACGAGACTTGCTTTAATTAAAGCTCTTTATTATTTTATAAGATCCAGATCAACAACATACATGTGAGAATTTGGCTTCAACAGACAGTGTGATTGCATCTGTCCTCTTTAACACCCAGCCAAAACCTAACTTTCCTAAATTCTTTCTCATGTTTGTGCTGGTGAGCCAGAAGAGAGGTGAAACCCAGGTCAAAATTTGTCCATCATTTTCCCGGTGTTTTTCCATGACCGTTAGTTTGAATTTAAACTTCACTTATTGTACACAATTAATTGGCTACCTATTAATTATGTAACAATGCTGAATCAAGTCGTTTTGATATCAGGTTGATTACAGTACCTGCTGTTGGTTAAATGGTCACCCATCTAAGTATTCAACAGGCTCATCACTGCTTACCATCGGTAAGCTAGTGGGAACCAGTGCTTATAATGTGACTTGAGCATAAGCAAAAACATTGGAGAATAAGAAAACTTAGAGAATCTGCACATATGCTTGGCCATAACAACAACTTGAGTAGGTCAAGCATTGAAATCAATACAATTTGGAAACCAACTATTAAGAAGAAAGAGTAAATAACTTCAAAAACACAAATAAAAATCAAAATAAAAAACACATCAGGTAGACAATTGAGATATGAAGTTTTTATAAATATATGTATATACAAGGTGTGCTAAAACAGTATCAAGATTTTTTGTACTTTTTGACACACCTTGTATTCTGAAAAAAAATAAATACAGATTTAAACTTGGTACTTTTTTTGACACACCTAATGTTCTTAAAAAAATTAATGAATGGAATGGTTTTTTTTTGTTTTTTTTCAGAATAAAAGGTGTGTCAAAAAGTACAAAAAATCTCAATACTTTTTTACACACTTTATATATATATATATATATATATATATACCAACCCCTCTGGGAAGGACGTTGAACTCTATCTGATGGAGAGGTTCCAGTTCTGGAGGTTTGGGGAATGTGAAGCACCTCTTCATCACTTTGCTCCTTGGTCCACTTTGACCCAGAGTGGTAGTACCTATTAGGGTCCCATCTATGGGTTAAATAGGGAAACATGTTTATAAAAAAAAATTGAGTATCCATAAGAATGAATTTATTTCAAAACTTTTTCGACATTAAATGAGCCACTGAGGTTGATATGCTATAAAACAAACCAAACCTTCAATATGAATATTCAACTTGTAATATTTCAAAGGCAAAATTGAAGTGGCATCTAGGTCAATTCTTTCTATATTGAGGTCAGATAAACACTATGCCCTTACAGCTGTAACCACATATATGCCATTCCAGAATTCCTTCATACTAACGTATTCCATTAGTCTTGGCACGTGTGCAGTTAGTAAATATGAACGTTTTATTAAGGTCCACATGTTCATCACATTTATTGAATTTCTTTAGGTAAGTCTCAAGTTGGTTTTGATGAATCCACAAGTTAAAACCGAAATTCATTTTATTGAAATCATTTCTGATAATACTTTAGAAATTTTTCAAGATCAAAATATGTTTGTGAAATTTGACTTCAAATTAGAATAAACATGGGAGATTTTTTGGTGCTCTTCTAATATGTGATCTACCGAGTTGTTTACATTCCAATATGTGATCTACCCATTAAACTAACCCTAAACCTGTCTTCTTTTTTCCTAGTAGATCACATGCCATGAATAGTAGATCAATAGTAGATTACAAACCTTCAGTAGATCACATATTGGAAGAGCACTGATTTTTCTAATACTGCAACGAACCTAAAGGAAAGATTGTTTGAGTCATAAGAGATACTTTCTCTTAAAAGTTTATATCACAAGTAAAATATTGATTTGTATTGTCTGTTCTTTTATTTGTTTCAAAGACATAAATCTAGCTGTTCTTCTCTCAGCTATTGGTAATTAGAAGGACTGTGAATTGTTTAGCTTTAGTTAAGCAACCACTCTAGGAGAAAGAAAATTCTGAATTCAAACCAACTGTAAGTAAAATAAATTATGCAAAGTGGCCTATTGTCGGTATCAGCTGGACAAAAAGTGAAAAAAACTTAAAAACCAGTCAGTTGGGTTATGATAGATTTATTTCAACTGGCTCCATTTTTAAAAGAAGAAGCCAGCATCTTCTGACAGCCAAAAACAAAAGATATACACATATCATAGAAAAAGATGTGTATTTTGCTTCTTTTTTTTTTTCATTGTTTTTTTGGCTGTCTGAAGATGCTGGCTTCTTTTAAAAAAGAGTCTATTTATTATAAGACAAATTACTGTTTTTTTGTTTTTTTAAATTTTTTTTTCTTTATACAAATTGTATATGAAAGTAAAGTATGCAGAGGGATCTATTGTCAGTATCAGCAAAACATTAAGGTAGCCATCTATCCACTTTTTGCTAACGCTAGTCCAAGGTGATTGTTTTTGCTGAGCTGGACCGCCACACCTACCATCAGCTCTCAGATGCTTTACCATACAGATCAGATAACCCAAGCTATGTTACTGATGCACTCAGTTAGTGGGGACCAGTATTGAACACAGGATCTTGCAAAGTTTTATATAGGGAGGTCACACTAGTCCTAGAAGATTGTTTTTGCTGAGGTAGGTCGCAACACATACCATCAGCTCCCAGATGCTTTACCATACAGATTACTCAAGCTGTGATACACATGCACTAAGTTGTTGGGGACCGGTATTAAACCCAGGACCTTGCAAAGTTTTATTTAAGGAGGTCATCTATCTACTTTTTGCTAGCACTAGTCCAAGGAGATTGTTTTTGCTGAGGTGGACCGCTACACCTACTGTCAAGTCCCTGATGCTTTATCATACAGATCAGATTATCCAAGCTGTGCTACACATGCGCTGAGTTATTGGGGACCAGTATTGAACCCAGGACCTTGCACAGTTTTATATAGGGAGGTGGCACTTGTTTTTGCTGAGGTTGGCTGCAACACCTACCATCAGCTCCTAGATGCTTTATTACACAGATTAGATAAACCAAACTGTGCTACACATATGCTGAGTTAGCAGGGACTGGTATTGAAACCAGAACCTTGCAAAGTTTAATTTATTTACAAAATAAGAAGCAATAGTTTAATTTATGTTAGAGCAAAAGAAAAAAAAAAGAAGCAAATTCAAGTGACAATATCTACTTGTTTGTATGCCGTTTGCAAAGTAGAGTGGATATTTTTTTATGAGGAATCCACTTTGTATAATTGTTTCTTATTTAGTGTTTAAACCAATGGAAAATAGCTGTGTTTGTTGATGAACATTTGATGTGATTCCAGCAGACTATTTTCATGATTACAAAATAATCAGTTCCAGTCTAGAGCAGATGTGACTTTCATGCCATGATATTTCTCTAATGAAACTTACTCGGCAACACATTATCATCAACCTTCCATCATGAAAATACATTAGATATACAAATACATGGCTGCTCAAAAGTTAAGCACCACTCAATTTATCATTATAAAATCTTATAGAAAAGTAATGATTCTAATGAAATATGATGTTTTCATGGTTATTATGTCTCAAGTTGCAGGAACTGCACAACCATGCTTTCTGCATATATCATGACAGGTGCTAATATACAGTATACCCCCCCCACCCATCCTGTTGGGGAGAGGGGAAGTACTGTGGTATAGTGGCTAATGTGCTGGACTGCAATGATATCATAGTAAGCTAGTTCTGTAATTTGATTTGCATACAAACAAATGCTAACACCTCAGCTAATGTTATTAAAGAAGTTGTTAAAGAAGAAAGTTTTTGATAATCACCGTGAAAACTATACAAAGAAGAAATAAGTAACATTCAATAAAAGATAATAACAAATACTATCCAATTGGACACTTAGCATAGTGGATAAAGGAGTTTGGTTATGACAGTTCTAAGTGACAGTTATCTCTAGGCTACAGGTTCAATCCTGGTCGGGGGTAGCAGTAACATAGAATAATAATTAACACAGTTTAACACCTCTACCCCAGCTATGGTTAGCTGAATGAGAACAGGATATCCCCATGAATAAAGGGTTAGGTTCAAAGTTCCATGATGGCTCCCAATTGCAAGAAGGTTCCCGAGTCCGACAAGAAATACCTGAAGAAGGCCAGAGGGCACATCGAACGAAACGTTGTACAAATAACAATAAAGATGAGGACAATAGTCTGAATAATACAAATAATAGTAATTATCAAGCCTCATCTCAAAAATTCAGAGAAATGATAACAAACAAAACTATGTTTAGCGGAATGAGAACAGGATATCCCAGTGGACTGAATAAAGGGTTAGGTTCAAAGTTCCATGATGGCTCCTGATTACGATAAGAAGGTTCCCGAGTCTGACTAGAAATACCTGAAGAAGGCCGGATCATAAATAAAAACTACAATTTGTTAAGAAACTTTAGTTGGGACACATCAAATTTCCTGGGGACTTATTCAAAGCAAATATGTGCGCCCTAGGACGCACTAAATCATGCAGCTATCAACATCAATGTATATATAGTAAATCTTTCCTTCTTTCTTGTATTATGAATTTGTAAACAGATTATTTGAAATATATTTTTTTTTGTTTTATTGAAATGTGTGTCTATTCAAAAACTGGAAAATTTCCAGGTCAGTAATCAGCATTAGTTATATCAGTCCAATGCTGTAACTATTTGGATAAATATTACAAATTCTCAATAGGATTATCATATAAATCATTGTGCAGTTGTGTTTTTGTTTTTTTTTAATGAATTTTAAGAGCTTTGTGTAGGAAAGGCAGATAAAGCAAATCAGGGATAAAAAACAAAAAAAGACAAGAAAATAGAGACTCTTAACAAGTGACAGTGGTTGCAGGATGAATTGCTTTTCTTGCACAGAAAGAAAAAAAAATGTTCAAATCAACTTTTCAGCTGCAGATGAAACCAACTTTATACTTTATAACATGGTGTAAATATGAAATTCAACACCAAGTCAGTTTTATAATGTTACACGCTTGATTGAATCAAACATTTTAGGCAACTTTTGTGCTGCTTTATTTTATTTTTGATTTTATATTTTCTCTTGGGATGCAAGATATTCCGAAGTGTGTGGTGTAATGGTTAGAATCATAGGAAATGGACTTGTCGACCAGAGTTAAAATCCTGGACGAAGCTACAATCCAATTCCTCTCCCTCCAGCTATGGGTAAATAGTAAGGCAGACTGGGCTCTTTAATCTTGGTTAGGCAACCAGTCTAGGAGAAGGAAAACTCTGAATTGAAACCTGTTAAAACTCTACTAGAATAGGTTCAGTCCTAATTAATGATCTATTTCACTAATAATAGAATAGCATTCCACCTTTCGTATTTTTTAATTGAAAAACCATCTAGACTCTTTGCTTTTGTAAAGTGTCTTTGTCTGATTAGGACTAAACTTTTTTATGTATATTCACTTAAAGGTCGCCCAAGACAGCCATTAAGTTTGATGCCAAGTTTTATTCTATTCATAACATTTATATCATTCCAAATAAAAATAGGCCAAACAAAAAAAACATAGGAGATGACCTTAGTGTAATGGTTATCATTGTAGAAAATGGACATGGTAGCACAAGTTCAAATCCTGAATGAGGCTGGTTGCATTTCACATAGCACTAATACTTTTGGGAAATGTATGAATCCAACTGTTCCCCCCTCTTGTTATCGGTAAATAGACTGGGCTCTTTAACCTTGATACAGCAACTGGTTTGCTAGAAAGAAAACTCTGAATTCAAACCTGTTTAAGTCTGCATGAAAAATTGACCTTGTGTCACATCCTGCTTGTGTGGATGAGTTTGGTAAATACATAAAATTGCATTCAGATAAGAGAAAATAGTTGACTGATTGACTGATTTTAACTGCATGTCAACCTGTCTAGGGTTATTTCATGCCTAAAAGTTAGGGAATTTTGTTCATTGCATCATCATTTTTATATAATTTGTGTAGTTCTTTCTTGTAATTGTTTTTGTACTCAGTCCTATTGAATACAAATGAATTTTAAACAGATTTCTTTCACCCATACATAGGAACCTGACAAGTACTACCACTCCAGGTCAGAGTGGGCCTGGGAGTAATGGCAATGAAGCAGTACTTCACACTCACCAGATCTGGAGCTTGCCATACTCAGGACACCCCTTTTTTGTTGCGAGATTCTTATCTCTCTACAGATTGAAAATTATTTGTATTAGATTGGAATACTTGAAACTATTAAACTGTGTGCTAATTATTCGTATTAGATAGGAATACTTGAAACTATTAAACTGTGTGCTAATTATTCGTATTAGATAGGAATACTTGAAACTATTAAACTGTGTGCTAATTATTCGTATTAGATAGGAATACTTGAAACTATTAAACTGTGTGCTAATTATTTGTATTAGATAGGAATACTTGAAACTATTAAACTGTGTGCTAATTATTTGTATTAGATAGGAATACTTGAAACTATTAAACTGTGTGCTAATTATTTGTATTAGATAGGAATACTTGAAACTATTAAACTGTGTGCTAATTATTTGTATTAGATAGGAATACTTGAAACTGTGTGCTACTTATTTGTATTAGATAGGAATACTTGAAACCATTCAACTGTGTGCTAATTATTTGTTTTAGATAGGAATACTTAATATCATATAATTATCTTCAAAAACAATGAACAAACAGCTGCATACAAAATGTAAGTATCAGCATACAAGGTGGTTTGATACTCTTATCACTATTGTTTTAACTTTCATAGTTTTGATAATATAATATATAAGGTATATAATGTATTTTACCTCTTAAAAAATCTTTGGAAATTAGATTATTTTCTAAATTTTGAGTTGTATTATGTAATTATTTTACATTTAAAAAAATATGTTGTGGTTGATAAGACTTTGGGTCCACCCTATGCAGTACCCACTAATATTAAAAGAAAAAAATATGTAGAGGGTGACAAGCCTTTAGGATCACACTATACAGTACCCACTAATATTTTTTTTAAATATGTAGGGGTGACAAACCTTTCAGAAAATCCTATACAATAAATGTGATTCCTTCACATCTAAGTATCAATCAATCAAAAGTTTCAAAACAAGTTTTAACATTTCTAAATAATTGCCATTCCTAAACATTTCACCATGACAACACTGCAAACAGTATTCTTTACAGATATTGTAAAAAAAATGAATTCCAAATATTTATCTGATGAAACCCATAATGGGAGAATAAATACTATAGATTTTTTCTTCCAGAGAATTTATCCAAATGCCATAAAGCCCTGTCGGCAGGGCTTAGAATACACTGATTATATCAAGGTGAATAAAACATGCTGAACACTGCTGGAGAAGCAAGGACAAACTCTTAAGTGACATTCTTCCATGAACACTTACACATGGGCACACCAGTGTAGGTTGATAGCAAAAACCTACATCAATCAGCTCTGGGTCAATTGTTTATACTAAAAAATGGACTTTATTTCAATGGAATGAGATTCTGAGATGAATAGATAAGGAACTTTGAAATATCCCATTGTACAGGTTAAAAAATACCAAGGAAATTTGGTACAATAAATAAATGTGTATAAAAAATATAAATATAAATAAGTTATACATGCAATTTCCTAAATTCTATGCATAAAATAACCCTAGACGAGTTGACATGCTGTTAAAATTAATCAACTATATGTCATCTATTTTTTTATACACTGCATTGGCTCATAATGACAGATGGAAAACACTTCAGACTTGCAAATATGACTTCTAACCTCTGAACTGCAAGTGTGTAAGTGTGTAAGTGAAATGATTGAAATTGTTTGTGTAAAGTGACAACCAACAGCAACCACTGTAATCAATTTCTCCAACCACCAAAGATCCCCAGACAGTCTTTTGTCTGCAACACAGTAGTCCTTGCTCAAGTCGTCAAAAGTTCACTCATTCAAATGCACATCTCTTTTCACATTAAGAAGATCAAAACCACGACTGTCAATTGTATGTGAAGGTAGGCCTTAAATAATAAGTCGCTACCTGACCCGTCTGGAATTTGCTACAGGGGTGAGAGTAGTCTGCCTACGAGCCCTTTCTCGCAACGAGGAAGCTGTGAGTTCAATATCTGTAGTCACTCGCTGTACTCCCCTTCCACCACCTTGTGTAGGCCAGATATATACAGATACAATAGTTTTTGGTGGTAGGGAATCTTCTAGTTTACAATGATAAATTATGGAAATCTGATTTCACTGATAAAATAAAGTGATGATTGTAATAGTTGTATCAGTGTAGTTGTACAGTGCTACTGTATGGCTACATCACTTTGACTCTGACAAAGTGACTAGAGAATAACCTAGATGGGAATTGTACAAGAATGCGGAGTGCTATCTTTAAACAACTTGTGGAAACACCAACCCTCAAAAGTCAGTTGTACAGCCAGATGCTCCCTATTACACAAAGCAGGGAAGAAGCTGGGATAAACTCCTGTCACATTCTGCTGTTGTCACCTGCACATGGACACGCTAGTGTGGGCCGTCCAGTAAGGACCTACATCGATCAACTCTGTGCGGATTCTGGATGGTGCACATAGGACCTTCTGGAGTCTATGATCGATAGGGACTGTTAGTGAGAGATGATTATGGATATCCATGCTGCCAGCATGACATGAGGATGAAGATAATTTCATATTTGGGTTAAATAACCGGATTTCTATACATATTTTTTTGTAACAATTCCCCTGTACATTATCTCTGTGGGTGGCAATATAACAGGGGAAAATAGTCTGTATGTGAATGTATGTAGAAGGGGGGTAGTAACTACAAGTGTATGGGGCAGGGGCCCGGGATGGGCTAGATGTGTGACAGGAACTGAGAGAGAATTTCGTCTAAGGATTTTTATTTATTCTTTTATAAAAGAAAAAAAAAATCTTGTTAAACTCCCACTTACAACAAGTGCTTGTGATCTCTTTCCTGTTAAATAAGGTGGGGGTGCTATGAAGTTGTTGGGATTGTTTGTTAGCTTAAGGGAGGTGGTAGGTACGGTGGGGGGGGATTGTTTTTGGTTGATGGTGGGTGCCCCCCAATCAGTAGGAAATGGACACCATACTACTTGTTCTGCCATCTATTGATGACAAGTGCTTGCACACACATGTACATACATACACAGACACATACATACATATATACCCACACACTGTTGGGAATGCCCTTCCTGACAACCCATCTTCCACTTCTGATTCAGTCCTTTGCAAGTTTCTTCAGCTGTTTGTTTATACAGAGAAAATCATGGAGCAGCAACCTGTTAGGCCTAACAGAGTTCAAATGACTAAATACTCTGGAGATGGCCCCTAACACTTAACTTTCTGAGGTTAGGGAATAGATTGTCACCTTACTGAAACCCCTTAACTCTGCTGCTACCCACTTGCTCCTTGTATTGAGCTCTCAAGAAACCTCTTTTTTATTATGTAGCTGTTTATATTAAAAATAGAATTCTATTTCCTTTTTTGTACTTCCCTACTTTTTCTACTCTGAACTTTCATGCCCTATCATTCTATTCTAAAAGAGTTTACTCAGTGCTAAAACGGATGGAACCTCTCTCCTATTTCTTAGCAGTTGAGTTTGAAAGATTTTTTCTGTTTTGATATTGATTAACTAATCAAATAAGGTTGTAGTTTAGATTTTGTAAAGAGACTTACCAAATATGCACTTAGAATAAAAGCTCAAAAGTGTTTTTGATCAGTAAAGTAAAATACAGTGCTCTATGCACAAAAATGCCGAGCAATATCACAATATTTTCAACTATAAAATAGAATTTAAAAACAAACAGAATAAAAACTCATGCCTGAGTTTCATGAGATATGCTGATACTGGCTCACATGAGGATCAACTATATGAAACTCAGTCGTCAGTTTTTATCCAATTTTTAAAATTCTATTTTATAGTTGAAAATATTGTTACTCTATCTATCTATCTATCTATCTATCTATCTATATATATATATATATATATATATATATATATAAAGTATGTTGTTTACAGACTTGAGTTCTATGGGGATGTATTTATCAGTTAAGTGTTTGCCTCTCACTGACAACTACCGACGGCCAACATGGTAAGGAGCCTGACTGATGAAAATTCAGTCGGACTTCATTCCTGGTTGTTAAGTCTAGCCACACTGATGAGATGTAAATGTCAAAACACAGTGTCTGTAGAAATATATATATATAAGTAAGTAAAGTAAGTCGTTGGGGCGGCCTAATGTCAGTATCAGCCAATCAGCGAGGGAGTCTATCCCTCTTTTCACTAGCGCTAGACCAAGGAGATTATCTTAGCGTCTGAGGTGGAGCGCCACACCTACCATCAGCTCCTTACTTTACCGCACAGATCCCTGTGCTACTCATACGCTGAGTCGGCGAGGACCGGTATCAAACTAGGAACCTTGTGGTTTCTAGCCGAACGCTCTACCGACTGAGCTAGCCCAGCCCTATATATATATATATATATATATATATATATAAACTTGTTTGATTTTCCTCATTTGAAAAATTTTTCAAGTTAAATGGCCTTTGACTCTAGATGCACTTAAGGAAAAATATTAGGACAGTCCATGTGGTCCTGGTATGAAAATGGCATAGGTGATAAACCATCAGTTACCGAGTACTGTTAACTTCATGTCTTCACTAACCTAATATGCTCTATCAATGATATTGAGCACTCTTTACTTATAGATATAGCAAACTATAGTGTGATGATTAAATTGTCATCTAAATTACACAGAAATTAGAATAATAACATTTCACTTTATCAGATATATTTATCAAAATTGCATGAAAATATCTTGAAATATTTTAGATTACATTTATTCAAAGAAATCACCATCAGCTTCAACCACAGAATCCAGACAACTTTGAAATCTCTTGCAAGATTTTTCGATGGTCTTTTAATTTAAATTGCTAAATGCTGCCATTATCCTTTGCTTCAGTTCATCTTTGGTGTTGCAAGTTATTTTGGTCTCTTGCTCAACTGCATAATTAAGGGGATTTCAGTCTGGTCAGATGTTAGGGGTTAGGTGGTTGCTGAAATGTTCTCCTGGCCAAGACAGGGTTCTCCTGTTTGTGCAGTAAGGCATAGTCCTGTTACCAGACGTAGGTTCTTCCAGCAACCATCCTCTCGATCCAGGTCAGGAACAGAAAAAATTACCTCCAAGTTTGTCGAATCAATTAAGGAGAGTTTTTCCATTGGAGCTTATAGCACTGACATTTGGTTTGAATATTGTACAGAAAAAAAAAAACTGGATTGAAATTAATCGGTCAACTCCCATGGTCTCCCAAACACTGAGCTTAAATAGGCAGCTCTCTCTAACTACCTTCCTCAAGGTGGCTGTTGATTGGTCAATGCAAATTATCAACTAGCACCACAGTTGATCTTCTCCAAAAACAATTTACCAGGGGTGGATAACTCAGTTATCCTAACAAGCACTACCTCTTCCAGACACTTGATGACAGTTTGGTTTTCATAACTATTGGTACATCTTGTGGTGACAGCTAGTCAATAGATGTACTATGAGTTCATCTGATCCTGAAAAAAAAGCAATGCCTGTTTAGTTGGAGAGGATCCTTGAGTTTGTTGAAAAGCTTGGCCCAGTCTTTCCTCTTCTCCTTCATGGCCCTGTGATAAAATTTGGCCCTTTCTCATCTTGTATAAGAAAAAGCAAATGCCTTCATGCACTACCTGTCTGATAAGAAATTCAGACACTCCCATATTCCTGGCTATGGATCTGATTGACTTTTTTTAGATCATTGTCAATCATGTCCTGGATTTGACCATCAAATTTGAGAGTTCTTTTCTCATCAAAACAATCAGTGAATTTTCTGAGCTGACATTGGATTCATCCAGCTGATTTTGAATTATTTGCACTGTTCTCTGATTGACACCCAAATACACTTAAATCTTCATATTGGAGTTTCTGAAGGAGTGAATTGAATCATGGTGCTGCTTTTCTCACAGACAGTGCCCAACAGACTAGCTTGCTGCACAATAGACAGAACCTGAAACAAATAAAGTGCATGCGCAAAATTAATAAAAGTAAAAATAAAAATTTACCCATTGCCCCCTCTGTGTGTGTGTGTGTGTGTGTATACAGAGATGCTGATAGGTATGTGTCCTGTGTCCCTGACTCACAAAAATCTGAAAGGACACAGTAAAATCATATCTATATGTGCCATGGTTTTTCTTTTTTCGTTTTTTCTTCCCTCACCAGTTCAAGTTAATTGTAAATACATTTCAATAGTTTCTTAGAAATGAATTACACAAGATGAATTACAAGGTAGGAGTTAAACGGCTTTAGTTGTTTCCCCAGATCATAAATAAAAACCCTACAATCTATTAAGAAACTTTAGTTGGGACCCATCAAATTTATTGGGGACTCATTCAAAGCAAACATGTGCATCGCAAGACACAATAAATCAAAAAGCTATCAGCATCACTGTGTGTGTATATATATATATATATATATATATATATAATATATATATAGGGTCATCCACAGACACGTGTTTCGACTTATCAAGTCTCCTCAGTGTGGCTAGACATTTTGTAAGCTACCTACAGCCGGAATTGAAATCCGATCGGTTGGGTGTCAGTCCGGCACCGTAACCATTAGGCTGTCTTCACTTACAGAATGGGAAGGGGATTTTAACTGTTTTAATACACACATCGCTTTGCGTGTAAAGGCTGTCACAAAGTGCTCCATTCCTTCAGTTCCTCCATTCCTTATATATATATTCTATCCAAAGATGACTATCCCTACCAACATCCTTAACTGAGGTCAGACAAGTAATATATTTCAATTTCACCAAATTTTCTGGGGGTTGACCTTTAATGGCCTCAAATATATCTGTCACAATCAAATGAATTCCAATTCTGTCTGGTTTTAGAACTTTTTAGTATATCTTAATTTGTTGAAAAATTCCTCAGTACTTCAGATGTTTACAGTCTGAAGTTGATATGAAAGTTATGATATTGCAACCTTTGATGGGAAATTTATTACTTTCCCAGCAGATTTCTTATATTCTTTTTTCAAATTTTGCTTCGACACCCAAAAGCTGTTTTATTACTTCTACAATTTCATTGGAAAAATTGTGAAAACAAAAATACTACATGATTAAGCTACATTTTCATTTAGTGTTCTTACAATGTAATAGAAAAGCTAATACAGTTTGGTGGTATTGCAAGGTACTGCTTGGGTGCTCTTGGTTAGTTGTAATGATGCTTTGGTTCCAAAATTTGTTGGATTTTTCACACTTTGTAACTGGTCAATCAGAATGGAGTTTATTTTTCACAGTCTCTTGGTCATCCAAAATGCCTTGTGCCACCACTGCCCAGGATAGAACTGGATCTCCATAAATCTGTGTTAACTTGTCAAATGCTTCTGTTAGATTATCCTGAAATTTGATAAATGAGAAGGTTACTCGTGAGGCGATCTTATCAGGTATCCACTGGAATATTTACTCTGTTAAGTGCAGAACCTGCTGCTATTTAAAGTTGGAAGAATTCATTGGCTTTTCCATTACATTGTAAGAACACTAAATGAAAACAATATGAAGGATCATGTGATTCTACTTTTGAATTAACTGCCTAACTAATGATATTAGGATACTGGTCACTTCAATGTTGGTTGGGTTTTATGGCATATCAACCCTTGTTGGGTCATTTTATGCCAAAGACATTTTTGTTTTATTCATTCTTGATGAATTTGTTTTAAACACATTTTTTTCTATTTAGCCCATAGATGGGACCCTTACAGGTACCACAATTCTGGGCCAGAGTTGACCTGGGAGCAATGGTGCTGAAGGGGTGCTCCACATACCCCAAAGTTCTAGAACTGATACCTCACCATCAGATAGAGTTTAATGTCATATTCAGTACATGAATACCTTCAGTCACCACTTTCTAGCTCATATATGATAAAAAGGGTTGTGGTTTGCCATAAGGGCAATAGGGTTGGGACAATCATATAGGTGCTAGGGCTGTGGAGGTGTGTGGTGTAATTGTTAGAGTCGTAGGAAATGAACTCGTCAGCCCGAGTTCAAATCCTGAATGAAGCTGTTTGCATTTCATATAGTGCTAATACTCTTGGGAAAGGTATATTCTCCCTCCAGCTATGGGTAAATAGTAGGGCATATTGGGCTCTTTAGCCTTGAATAGGTAACCAGTCTAGGAGAAGAAAAACTCTGAATTCAAACCTGTTAAACTCCACTTAAGAAATTGACCTTTTGTCGCATCCTGCTTGTGCGTAGGGGTTGATAAATATAGGTGCTAGGGCTTGACGTGATGTTACGTCAAGCCCTGGCATCTATATGATTCTCCTGACCCTATTTGCCTTATGGCCCCCAACCCTTTTTATCATATGTGCTAGAAGGTGGTGACTGAGGGTCTTAGTGTCTTGGGTAAGATGTTAAACTGCATCTCGTGCTGAATTTCCAATTCTGGAGCTCCAGGGAATGTTGAATACCCCTTCATCACCATTACTCCCAGGTCCACTCTGACCTAAAGTGGTAGTACTTTATTGATGGGTTAAATAGATAAAAAAAAGTTTTTTAAAATTTTGTATACCCAACAAGTATGAATAAAACAAAACATATTTGGCATAAAATAACCCTTTTTGAACCTCCTGCTAATAATCCCCCCCCATTTCCTTTTTGCCCCCCCCTCAATAACAATTCCCCCAAAAATAATTTCATTCTTGATTTCCCCCCACCACAACAAAAATAATTACCTAGCACCTTCCCACCACAAAACTAATGTAAATCTTCAATGAACATGATTCTCTAACCTCTAGGCATAAAATAACTCTAGACTTGTTGACATGCCATTAAAATCAATCAATAATAAATATATTGAATGCTAAAGGGACTATTTAGAAGAAAAAACTTAGACCCATGAACCAGATCTCATCTATATATTAATACTTTTGTTCCTTAATCGTCTGACCATTATCATCTTGCAACATCCTTGGGTTAAAAAAATGAGACCATCCAAATCTTCTAAGATAAAATGCAAAAATGTAAATCTTGATTATCTAGTATTACTTATCTACCGAATTATTTCTTATGAGTTATGTCACATCAGCTAAATAATGGACCATTCCCTTTTTATTATAAAGAAAGAGAAGAAAAGGGACATGATACACAGAAAAAAATTACTTAAAAAGAAAGAGAGAGTAGGGGAAATATAGAGAAAGGAGTGAGCATGTGGAATCGATAACACTAATCTATTTCAATTGAAAATAATGAAAAGAAGGAAAGAAAGAAAAAAAGAGTGAGATAGTTTAATCAAGATTATTATACTTTTTACATATTGAACTATTTACCAATAGCTCTTAAGCAAACATATCAAACGTAATAATTAAATTATTATACTGTGGTATATCCACAGGAGTTACTAGTTTTAGATATTACCGCAAGTTTAACAGAGTTGATACATCTTTTCTCAAGTTTCTTTTAGCTAATCAAACTTCATTGTTTTTTTAATAATAATAATTTGAAATGCAAAAAATGATTAGCAAATATTTTTTTATTCAGTAAATTGAAGATGATTATCAATGAGAAACATGAATTTAATATTTTTATCACTTGAAATTACATGGTGTATTCACTACTTAAGAAACTACACAAAAAATGTAAAATATGAATGCATAAGGAACGTGATTCCCTAACCTCTAGGCATAAAATAACCCTAGATGGGTTGACATGCCATTAAAATCAATCAGTCAATACTCTCATGGAATTTAACCAAATGAAGTTTATTTTTCAACATAGACCCCCCTTTGCAGTCCACACACTTCTCCCATTGGTGTTGCTGTGCTTGGATCTCATTTGTAAAAAAACTGTCTTCAACAGCAGCTGTCATCATATGAACTTTACAATCAATCCAAGAATAAGTGTATTGAATGCCAAGGGGATTATTTTGAAGAAAATGTTTCATTCATTGTTCATATCTGTCTTACTACTGCCCTGTTGGCTGGGGCATTAGAATACACCAATTGCACCTCTGCAGTGGAGTAAGACTACCCCAATGGGCCATCTGTTGGCCATGGGTGGCGATTTGTGATGCTTAAGGATGGAACCCAAGTGACTGAGCAGTCCATGACATGCAACATATCACTTTGGCCCTTAATTGGGCTAGACAGGCGGTTGGAGAGGCCCCATTTGATCAATAGACTTGTCATGTCAAGCCCTAGCACCTACATGATTGCCCAAACCCTATTGCCTTTATGGCAAGCCCCAACCCTTTTTTATCATATGAGTGCTAGAAGGCGGTAGCTGAGGGTGTTCATGTCCTGGAAATGACGTTAAACTGTATCTGATGGTGAGGTTCCAGTTTTGGAGTTTGGGGAATGTGGAACACCTCTTCATCACCATTGCTCTCAGGTCCATTCTGTCCCATTGTGGTAGTACCTGTTAGGGTATATATATATATATATATATATATATATATAAAACTCTTTATCTTGTCTATTGACGTGTCTGCCTCTGTCAGGCTCTGCCCACCTGCCTGCCCCTCCCTCTCCTATCTTTCCAGAAACTGTCAACGTTTTATCTGCTTATATAACAGTATTTCTGTTGTCTAGATTTGACTGATGCAGCACACAGGAACATGTTACTGACACTCATCCACCCATAAGATTTAAAGTGCTTTAGCAGTGTAAGCCTGCTATATCCTTTTTCAGGTGTGTCGGATTTCAAGCACATGGTACTTTGCTTCAAGAGCTGAGATCCAGTGCTCAAGAAGTGGCATGCTCTATTCAATTGAGTTAAGTGGCAATGTCTTAAAATTTTACTGCATTCTCTTCTTAACTAATACCATTTGGCACCCATAAAGCCGGGGACTCGCATAACATGAATCTGTGGAATAAAACTTACCAAAGAATCTGCTAAAATAAAAGAATGTTCATCTTGGAAATTTCTCATGTTCATAAAAAAGTTCTTGAATAAGAAATACTACATTCAAGTCTGGCTAAATTGTAGTAAGTGAGTACAAACTCCAGTCATGCTATTACACAGAGATGCTGATAGGTACACGTCCTGCATACCTGATGCACAAAAATCTAAAATGATGCAGTAAAATCATATCCATGCATCCCAGTGTTGTTGTTTTTTTCTTCCTTCAGCTATGTGTTAAATAGTGCCACCACAGTTCTTCTACAAGGGTGGCTTTGGCATTAAATAACCCATTTAAATATATGGACCTGCTTTGGCATTAAATAACCCATTTAAATATATGGACCTGCTCGTAGAATACTGGATGAGATGGTTTGCATTTCACATAGTGCTAATAACCTTGTGAAAGGTATAAATCTAATTATTCTCCCTTCAGTAATGTAAACTGGGTTCCTTAACATTGGTATGGCAACTGATTTAAGAAAAAAAAAAAAAACTCAATTCAAACTAGACCTGGAGAGGGAAGGTCTCTTAAAGGCTATTCCTGACCTAGTCACATTACATGAGTATCCCCCCATCCACTATGACCAAACCAGGATACGAGATAAATCTTTTTCTATCTTTTTATGCTGAGTGGAAATAGTCTTTAGGGTTAATCATCCTTTTTAGAAAATGTAGTGCCTACATTGCAATATTTTAATAAAAACCTGTTAGTATAAGTTATTTTCAACACACTTAAGAGAAAGAAAATTAACTTTTCCCCTTTCAATTTTTTTTCACCCAATTTGTGCTACAAAAATTCTATATGCAAAGATATATATAATCAATTATAGTCTGAGTAAAATTTATGGAATGTTTTTGAATGAGAATTGGTTATAGCTCTCATGAATAAGCAATGAGCTCTTTGGAAAAATAATTTAAATGTCCTTGGTAATAACTTGACTAAAATTAGAAGCTTGACTTTTAAAAAATTTAATCCCTTTGTATGTTTATATATATATATATATATACACACACACACACACACTCGCTTTATATATACTAGCAAATATATGCACCCTCCGGGTGCAAGTATTTAAGTTTTGATATAATAAAATATCATATTAAATTAGAAAGGCTAATGAAACTGACTAAGAATGCAGATAAAAAGATCTGCAACAGAGGGGGTATAATCGAAAAATAGAACAACTTTGAAACTAACTATTCCATCATTTTCCATTACTCCCCTCTTTCATTGGTAAATTTTCCTAATTTAACTATTTAGTTAAAATAGGAAGTAAAGGATAATATTACAGTTATTTCTTCTTGTAAATAAATTTCTTTTAAGATTTATCCACGAGATTTTTGTTTATATTTCTTAAGATAAAACCAAACAATTAGAAATCAATAATACCAAGCACATATTTATTAAAATAAAATTTTAAATATCAATATGCAAATTAGCCTTCTCGTTCAAACTGTAAACCGCTATTTTGTTGTATATATAAATACAATTGCATGTTATTAGTACGTAGATATGGTCAACAGTATTGATAATGTAAAACAATTTTTATTAATAACTGAAGGTTTAAAAGAATGAAATCATGGAGAATTTGACGTAAATAATTAAGGTAATTGTGACTTGAGTAGTAATATAGTTTCGGTTACAGACAGAAAAACACACAATCTCCATTATAATAAGATATATATATATATATATATATATATATATATATATATATCTAATATATAAAGGAGAGATTTTGGTATATAGGTATCGACGTATAACTCCAAAACGGGAGGTCACTCAGATTTAAAATCTTGCATACACATTGATATCATTCTAACTAAGAAACACTCCAAATTTGGTTATTGATTTTTACTGATTAAGGGATATAATTAATTAATTAAACCAAAATCAAACGATTTTTCGAAATCTATAAAATAGCTGCTACTGCTGATATTCCAGCTACAATCAGCAGGCAAACCCCACTCTGCTGTCTCTTTGCCTATGTCCGCTCTATTTCTACTGTGGTGTTGTAAAAAAAAGAATAAAAGCCTTTTTATCAATATTTTTACGAATACTTTCATATTTTTTAGAATAAAATATATCAGCGAATCAAATTTGAATTAATATGCAAATTAGCAATTACAAAAACTGAATGTAAAACACACGAAGAAGTTTTTGAAAAAAATCCTCCAAGTGATTAAAAAAAGGGGATTCTTAGAATAATATGATTAAATATATCCAGTGAAGCTCAAAACGTTTTTGAAAGAAGGATAACGGTCCATCTTTTTTTCATCTATTTATGGTTCAATCTTCTTTAAGATATTCATATAGTTTGAAAGAGAATGAAATAATCTCTCTAAATATGTAATTTGATTGAGTTTTTATCAATGGAATTACTTTTTACAGCGAGTTAAAAAAATTATATTTTGCTTCAGTCAGCCTAGAATTCATAGTATAGTTTTTTCATACTAAAATTTTAACATAAAATCAAATCGTATTTATTGCATATTTCTGTTTCTATCTTAAAAATGTTTATTTCGTTAGAAAAAAAATCTTTCTAAATATGTAATTAGTATGTCTTTTCATACATTGAATTTTTTTTACAGCGAATTAATTAATAAATCAAACGAAAACATTTAGCGACAAATCAACTTTGTTTTATAAATTCCCGTCGATCGTTCGTCAATTGTAAACAAAACCTTTTTTTTATTTTTCATAATTGTGTTAATTTATTTATTTTTCATAATTTATTATTCGTGTTGATTTATTTATTTTAATATTAGAAATCCAAATAAAATCATGATACTAATGTAGAATAGTGCGCAAGAGATTACCTAATACATTTCACGGAAATGCCTGAAAATTCAAATTATCAAATTTATTTGATCGGCTATGTTTTGAATTAATAATGTTATTTTTTTAAAGATTATTTATCATTTTACATAAATTTGATTTCGTTATTTAATTCTTTTTTTTTTCTTTTTCAAATATTAATTTGAAGTTTGGCAAATCGTGTTATTTATATTTTATTAAAAAAAATATAGTTAATCATTGAATTAGAATTTCTTTCTATATCATTATATGATGGGCTAAACTTGTAAATCGGTCGGAAAATTACGGTGACCCAGAAAAAACAAAAACATAAATGCTGTAAATAAAATTGTTAATTTTAACTTGGGGGGTTTAGGGATAGGGTTTAGGGTTAGTTTAATGAGAAAATAAATAAATAAATTGTGTTCTGTTTTTCTTGGTCACTGTATGCAGAGTGACCCAGAAAAAAAACAACCCACAAATTTTGTAATAAAATTGTTAATTTTAACTAGGGGCTTTTAGGGGTTAGGGGTAGGGTTTAGGGTTAGTTTAATGGGAAAATAAATAAATAATTTGGGTTCTGTTTTTTCTAGGTCACCTGTAATATGTTTTCATTTTCCAAGCGATTCGCAAGTTTAGCCATTTGATGTCATCCCCTCAAATCTGACGAAAAGAAAATTTCTTGACCTCCCACCAGGCAGGATTGAATTAAGATCATTTTTACATGTTGATTTTTATGGGTCATCCTTCGAGGACCGAACTCGGTATTCAGTAGTAATAGATCTGCAAACGATTATTCAACCATGTTTTTATCTCCTCTACCCAGGCTTAGCCGGGTAGCCGCTGCTAGTATATATATATATATATATATATATATATATATATATATATATATATATACACACATAAATACAGTGGTACCTTGACTTACAAGTTTTCTAAGTTATAAGCTATCACAGTTGATTTTTTCTTTTTTTTTTGCTTTGTGTTGAGAGTTAAAATTTGAGGTACAAGCGAGCTTCAGATATGTTTATGCTAACAAGTCCACTAAAAACATTAAAGTTTCAAAATTTATTACGTCAAAGAAAAATATGAAAAAATAAACATTAAAACATATTATAGCACATAATTCCTATTGCTTTCTATTTTATTATACAGTATTTTTCTTATTCAAAAAAACAAAATGAAAAAAAAAATTAGGATGTTTTGGAAGGAACTTTGGTAAAATGCATTTTTATCTTATTTTATAGATATGCAAAAATGTTTGCTCAAATGTAGATATTTTGATCAAACAAGAAAAACATGAAATAATTTTATATATTTAAAATTAAAAAAAAAAGAAATTTTAATTATATATATATATATATATAATATATATAAAGACTTATCAGTATATATAATCAGTATAAAGTGTAATTAATCTAATTAAGATAAGTTTTTTTTTCTTCTATAAATGGCTTATCTTAATCCAACAGGGATACTTATTTATTTCTTATTACTTGCCATATGATATGAGAAAATGCCACCAACATTGAGTAGAGAATGTTGCATAATCAAATGCTTTTCTAAGTTTGATCTTGAAAGAAGATTTCTTGTTTACATTAGTCAGAGAAAATAGAAAACATTGTGAAGAATCTTGGATTTGTACTAGCAGACCTCTACCATTCTACAAAGGATTACAAAGATAGAAAATAGACCAGCTGATTGTTAAGAAATCAACATGCCAATTCCCACTACTTCTTTATTGGGGATTCAAAAAGTAAATGGAATATCATCTATTAATAATGGAGATTCACTTCCGGTTTTTGTCTGTAAGAAAAATTACGTCACTGCTTACGTTACATTACCCAAAATCGTCATAACATAGAATAAATACACTCAAAATTTGAACATGCAACATTAGATAGTCCTCATTGTTTTTTAAAACAAGTTTTAATAAATACATGACTGGTATTATATATCTATATATAGTCTATTTTATTTTAATACATATTTAAAGTTTACATTTCAAATTGTTTTATTTTTTAATCCTTTAATGAATTTGATGATTTTACTTACTTAGGGTACAAACTCGCTGACATTGAATTTTTTACTCCCACCCCTCAGGCAATATGTTTCAAAAATCTATTTTTACATCGCCCGGGGGGGGGGGACGTTTTTTTATTTTGTACTAGTATGCATAATAGAAAGTATACAAGGTGTTTAAAAAAAGGTTAACATTTCTATGGGAGTTTTTTGAAATCTTTTTAAGATTACTCCTGTTCATATTTTCTTGTTGGAAGTCCCCTGTGACATTGTAGTAAGCAAGTTTGAACTCCAGTAGGGCTATTATTTTCACTTTCAGACGAATATCTTTGGGAAAGGCATGAACCTCCTTATCTCCCCAGCTACGGGTTAAATGGTATCACTACTGTTCTTCTACAAGTAACAAAAAGAACCACATTATGGTCAAATTATATTGAAAGCACCAAATCCCACTAGATCATTGAAGTTAAACAGTGATGAGCCTGTTCAGCAAAGTACTCTAATAAGCCAATTATCAAAGGGACTTTATTCAGCATCAAATAACTTGAAAAGGGTTGATATACCTTAAAAAAAAACAACCAGCCAACCTGTTTCAATTACTGTCAGGGGAGTCCCCAAGGCATAGTCACGCTATTACATTCACTTTCAGACTAATACCCTTGGGAAAGGTATAACCATCTTATCTCTGCAGCTATAGGTTAAATAGTACCACTGTTCTTTTACAAGAGTGGCTTTGGCTTTAAATAACCCACAAAGATTGATATGCCTGTTCATCCTCCCTGTCAGCACATTAGAATCTTCCCCAGGTGGTCTCCTTAATATAAAATCTACTTTAATAAAGAAAACCCCATAGAAATATGAATATTTTTAATCACAAGTGGAAGATTCCAAGAATATGTTTTAAAAAGTTAGTTGGACAAATGAAGACTGGGTATGTACCACATATCCCATGTATACAGGTCAGGCACAAGGCCCTATTAATGTGGAACCACCCACGAACTGAAGTTTCATGGGTGGTGGTGCAAAAAATACGTTGATTCCATTGACATTCTCCCCCTAGGGAGGCACCTTAGGCACTGGGCAATAAACCCAGCCCTGCCCCTTTAAATCAAGGGGGCAGCTGTTGCCTGGGAGGATGGCCCCCTGGGATCAACATTGTTAGCTTCTATGGTCCAGGGCCGAAGCCACTGGACCTCCCCCCCCCCACTAGTCGAAACCAGAGTTCTGAAATTATATCATAAAAGGTGTTAATATTTTTTAATCATCTTGTATTATTCTACATACCTTTACAAAATAATAACCATATACAAGTGGGTGCTGAAAAGTTCTTAGCCTGACTAAGAAGTTAATGATATAAAGCCATGAAACATATATGAGGAGGCACTTGTAGCATAATCGTCATAGGGAATGGATCCAATGAGCCGAGTTCAAATCCTGGATGAGGCTGTTTGCAATTCACTTCACACTAATGAAAAATGCATGAATCCATCCCAGCTCTCCCAGTAAATAGTAGGGCAGACTGGGTTCTTTAGCCTTAGTTAATCAACTGGCACAGAAGGGAAACTCTGAATTCAAATCACCTGTGCTCTGCTTAAAAATTGATTATGTGTAACATTCTACCAGTCACCACTGATGTCACAATTCCTTTAGTTATTTACATTATGCTCTCAATGATTTTTAGATAATCATTGTTTAATCTTAATTGGCATCTTATTTATTTACAATGTCTCTTTTAAAACTTAAGGCTGTGTTTTATACACAAGAACTTTGACACAGGATGAATAAAAGTAAATTTCAGTCGGTAGAGTGTTCGGTTAGAACAAGGTTCCTAGTTCGATACCAGTTCTCGCCAACTCAGCGTATGAGAAGCACAAGGATCTGAGCGGTAAAGTGATGTGCCGAGGGTAGGTGTGGCGCTCCACCTCAGATGCCAAAACAATCTTCTTGGTCTAGCACTATTGAAAAGGGGATAGACTCCCCCACTGATTGACTGATATCAACTTTAGGCCACCCTGACGACTTTACTTTACTTATATTTATAGTCTAAACTAATGTGTTACGCTGTTACAGAGAAAAATCTACTGGAATGTGTCTTTATATTTTTTTTCTCTTCCCAGTGTGAAGTTTTGTGTTTTAAGACATTATGTAAATTCTATAAATTCTTATTTTTAGTCAATATGAACAGATGAAAAGTTTTGGTGCTACTCTAAAAAGTCAGGATGTGTTATACACGAGAATCTTTTTTTCTCCAGAATTTCGTAATCCCAAGTTTGGGGTGCATATTATACATGAATGATTATAGCATGATGTAATTTGAGCCTATATTGCATTTCACATAGTACTAATACCCTTTGGAAAGGTGTGCAGCCAACTACTCTCTTTCCAGCTATGTGTAAATTGTAGGGAAGACTGGGCTCTTTGACCTTGGCTAGGTAACCTGACTAGAAGGAAAACTGAATTCAAACCTGTTAAACTCTGATTAAGAAATTGACTTAATGTCACATTCTGTTTGTGTGGAGGGTTTGGGTAAATATATATAGATATAAAGATGTCAAAAAAGTATTGAGATTTTTTGTACTTTTTGACACACCCTGTATTCTGAAAAATTTCTATCTTGGTAAATACAGCTTCAAACTTGATGCTTTTATGACACACCTTGTATATATTTGTATGTAAGTTGAAAATGGAAGCAAATCTGACAGTATGTTGAAATGAAAAACAAAGGAAAGAAAATGTTCAATGGATAAAATAGGATTTATTTTATTTTATTGAAATATACCTCTTGAAACCTCTTGGAAATTCTCCGTATTTCAACCGATTTCATTTAAAACAATAAGGATTTACTCTGATGAAGGTTGCTATTTCTTTGTATGCTAAAAATTTCTGTAGTTTGTTCTATTATTGTTATTTTATTTTGTATTTGAAATAATAATATATAGAATACATGTATGCATGGATAAACTTCTGGACGAAACACATGTCAGTAAAATAAAATAAAATAAATCCTATTTTATCCATTCAACATTTTCTTTCCTTTATTTTTCATTTCAAAATATATTTATATATATATATATATATATATATATATATATATATATATGTATTTGTCTGTTTACTTTATTACAACTATTTTATTTTTTTTATTTTTTTATTTCAGGTAAGTAAAGATTGCCAGAAGAATTTTCTAACTTTAAAAAATCATATTTGAAGTTTTGGATTGCGTAAGTAAACATTGGCCTTTTAACGATAAAAATGTTTTTTTTTTCATTTTTGGTTGTTTTTTCCCCCCTACCACTAAATGAAAGCATTCCGGTTGTTCAGTCAAATATTTAGAAACATTTTTTTTATTCTTTATTTTTTAAAGAAATGGGAAAACAGCCACCAATAGGTTTCTGTTATTTTTTAAAAAGAAAGATTATTTTAAATATATTAAATGTATAAAATTCCTGATAAATCTATTTCCTAATACTTCAGCTACCAACTCCCCTACTATCCACCCTACTTGCCAAATTTTGAAAGTTTTGTAGCATTTGTCAGAAAAAGTCAGTATAGAAAATGATATGCAGTTTTCTAATGAATACAGATTTGATTATATATACACAGTGATGCTGATAGTTTTTTTTATTTAGTGCATCCTGGGACACACTGATTTGCTTTGAATGAGTCCCCGGGAAAATATATGTGTCCGAACTAAAGTTTCCTAATGGATTGTAGGGTTTTTATTTATGATCTGGGTTAACAACTAACGCTATTTAACTCCTACCTAGTAACCTATCCTGTGTAATTCATTTCTAAGAAACTATTGAAATGTATTTACAGTTGATTGTAATGGTGAGGGAAGAAAAAAGAAATAGCGACAGACAGCAAGAGAGTCAAAGAAATCACTGCAGTAGGCACACAATGATGATGATGATGATGATTTAGAATAACCAGTTGGAAAAATGGTCTTGGTAATGTCCAAAAAATTCTATAAAAATGTGCTTAGATTCACAATCAAAATAGAATAAGTTTCAGTGATTATGTTTTTTATTTAGGGACTTTTACACACTCAAAAAAACAAAAACAAAAAAAAACACAAAGTCCAATCCTGATAAATCTATTTCCTAATATTTAAGCTACCCCGCCCCCCATCCATCCTACATACCAAATCTTGAAACTATATAAATTTTTATCTTTAGTCTACACATAATGGATAAAAAGTTGAACAAATGTTAAATTTCACTGCTACAAATTCTAAAAAGTCAGTATGTATTATATACATAATTAGAATAGCCCACTGGGAAATGCCTTCAGTAATGTCTAAAATAATTCTGTTGGTTGTTTGATTTAGTAGCATATCAACCTTTGTGGGTTATTTAATACCAAATCTTTTATTTTATATAACTATGTTTAAGAAATAATTTTCATTAATGTCAAGTGTATCAATAAATTGGTATGAATAATTTTCATTAACCTCTTGTGTGTTGACCCTCAGACATCACCTTCTAGCATCTATACACTAAAAAGGGTTGAGTGTTTGCTGTAAGAGCAACTTGAAGAATATGATTGGAACAATCATATAGGTACTAGGATTTCTCTGAATTTTTTAGATGAGGCTTGATGATTAGTATTATTTGGGTTATTGTCCTCATCTGTCTGTACAACGTTTCGGCCGATGTGCCCACCGGCTTTCTTCAGGTATTTTTTTGTCAGACTCAGGAGCACAAATGACAAATCACATCACATTCCTATACAGATGCTGGGATCTCAAGCTAGTTCCATGAGGCTTAACACTATAATTACTGGTCAATTCCAGGAGAGAATAAAGGATCACTAAAAGAGTATACAGAACAACCGCTGGAGGAAACATCAATTATGGTCTGAAATCTCCAGCAAACTTGCCCCATTCTTGGAAAGAATTACAATGTCAGATGACAGAACCCTTATCCAGCAATATCTGGATGACACCTACAACCAGGAATTTAGGAAGTTGGATGAGATAAAAACCCGTATTATGAATACTCCAACAATTTGGCAGAGTTCGAGAAGGCTCCCGAGTCTGACAAGAAATACCTGAAGAAGGCTGGAGGGCACATCAGCCAAAACATTGTACAGGTAACAATAAAGATGAAGACAATAGGTCGAATAATCCTAATAATACTCAGTAGTAGGACTTTACATGACCAGCTGATTGATCAAATGGGACCTCTTCAACTGCCCATCTAGCAGCCAACTCCTATATATACATATTTACCAACCCCTCTGCACAAGCAGGATGTGACACAGTCAATTTCTTAAGCAAAACATAACAGGTTTGAATTAAGAGTTTTCCTGGTTGCCTAACCAAGATTAAAGTGCCTAGTCTGTCCTACTATTTACCCATGACTGAAGGGAGAATAGTTGTATGCATACCTTTTCCTTGGGTATTAGCACTATGTGAAATGGAAACAGTCTATATATATACACACACACACACACACACACACATCAGCAAAAACCTACATGCAACAGTTCTGTGTGGATTCTGTATGCTGAGTTAAGGACCTTCCAGGAGGAAGCAATGGGTGTTGAGGGAGAGTCAAGAGAATCCATACTGTCAGCATGATTTGATGATAGTAATTAAGAACTGTGAACTACCCATAAACACTTGAAATTGTGCCCGATACAACTTGAATTGTTATTGATACTTTCATCTTCCACTTTTTTATGAACATACTCAAAAAAAAAGTTAAAGGGGGAATATTTCAGATAAAAACCCAACTGTGACGTTATTTCAAGTATTGAGATAATATTTCATTGGAATTTTTTCAAAAAGTGTAACCTAAAAGGTTTAATATTATTTTCTTTGATTTTTATTATATAAGGAATTTTGTTATACTAGGAGGCACCCATGTGTAATGATTATCATAATTGGAAATGGACACAGCAACATGAGTTCAAATCCTGGATAGTGCTAATACCCTTGGAAAAGGTATGATCCTTTTCCTCCATCAACCTATGGATTAAATAGTACCGCTAATGTTCTTCAAGAATGGCTTGGGCTTTAAATAACCCATAAAGCTTGATATGTCATTAAACAAAAAAAACAAAAAACAAAGCAAACCAGTGGTTTTTGTTTATTTGACTTAGTGGTGGGAGAGTGTTGCTGAATTTTGTTATTAGTGGGATTAGGGTAATCAATCAAGAAATTGTCATTTCAGTGTTTATCAGTAAATTTTTTTTTTTTTCATGTTTTTTATATTTTTTTTGTTTGTTTCTTAGTTCACAATCCAGCAGTGAAATGATGGATAACATAAAAAAAATCATTTTAAATTGCAAAAAATTATCATTTTTCTCATAATTGTTACACGAGAAGGTGCTCATGAGGTTTTGTGCAGTTATCCATCTTTTATTTTTGGCAATTATATAGTTTCAAGTAACAATCTCTGTTTAATTATAATCATTTGTTTGCATATGCTTATATGGTTTCAAGTATTCTTATCTAATACAAATAATGTGTATACAGTTATGTTGGTGCATATCGCATAAATGTGTCTTGACCTCCTGCCCTTAAAAACACTAAACGGTGCCTGCTGAAAATCCAACCCGTAATACTTATGAACTCCCTAGCTGTTTGAAGGCATTTTTCCCAAAAAGTTAATGCAATATAAAAAAATCAGAATATTTAGATATTCCTTTTTATTTTAATTTTTTAAAAATGTCATGTCATTTTTAATTTAAAAAATATATTTTTTTCGGTATTTTCATTTTATTTTAGTTAAAAAAAACTGTCACATATTTTTTAATAAATATGACCAAGTTATACATTAAGACACAAATAAAAAATCAGAATATTTCATTTCAATTCAAACTTTTCAAGAAAAAAGCCTTCAAACAGCTAGGGAGTTTATAAGTAGTATGGGTCGGGATTTTCAGTAGGCACAGCTTAGTGTTTTTTAGGGCAGGAGACCAGGGTGCAATAATGTGATAAAAACTGTTATGTTTTCAAATATTCCTATGTTATAATATTAATTATTAAAGAGATCTACTTGACCCATAGGTAGAGTCCTAATAAGTATTATTATTGTCAGAGTGGGTCTGGGAGTAATAGTAATGAAGTAGGGTAATTCTCTAGAACTCCAGAATTGTTTTTTTATCATTATTCTATTATATATTTATATATATTATTATTTTTTTAATAATTGTCCAATTATGTTTTATCTTTTGAACTCCATTGTTTTCTGGATATTGTTAGTACAATGTTTCAACAGATTCACTATACAGTCTTCATCAGATATATAATTTGTAAGAAAAGAGCTAGGGATATTTCTTCCAAGAAGGTGCAAAACATTCAAAAGTAAGTAAGTTTTGCTCTAGTGAGAGAGAGAGTGGATACTTCACATTTAAGTATTGGAACAACCTCTTCAAAGATCTCACAAAGGAAACAAGCAAGCTCTCTTGAATAAGATTACATCTAAAGATAACTGTAGTAATCACAAGTCTATTAAAAAGATCATCTAGTATAATAATAAAAATAAGAAAGAAATATAGTATCACCCATAAATAATGACATTCTTAACAATTTTTCTAAAGTTAATTTTCTGCTAAATCAAAGATGCCAGGAATTTATTTTTTCTAGTCGAACATTATTACAATCAAAAAGAGATATGTATTGCCCATAAATAAGATCAGCCTTGTTAATTTTTTACAAAAAAATAATTTTCTCCTAAACTAAAAATACTGATTTTTTTAAAAAAATATTTAGTGGAATATGATAAAAATCAAAGTAGATATTGTTAGGATAACTGAGTTATCTCCCCTTAATAAATTCCCGTTTGGAGAAGATCAACTGTGGTACTAGTTGATAATTTGTATTGACCAATCAACAGCCACCTTGATGAAGGCAGTTAGAGTGAGCTGCCTATTTAAGCTCAGTGTTTGGGGGACCATGAAAGTTGACACTTGGATAGAGGAATGTATGCCAGAAAGAACAACAGGTATTACTGTTAAATAGTAATTGTTAGCATTTCTAAGAGTTCTTTTATTCTTCTTCTATCTTCTGCTGGGTCACATTGGGTTGTATCTTTTTGGGTTGAGTTCTCTTTTATTGGGGGTTGTCTCTCTTTTGTCCAGGATTGTCTCTCTACCTAGTTCTGGGTTCCATCTTGGGTTTTTAGTTAATCAGAAACATGCAGACAAAGCATGGTCTGCTATTGACAAGTTATCAATCATATGATAATCTGATCTCTCTGATGAAATAAAACTGGAATTCTTCCAAGCTGAAGCCATGTCAGTACTATTGTATGGTTGCACCTCATAGACTTTAACGAAATGCTTTGAGAAAAATCCAGATCAAATGTTGAACGAATCCTGGAAGCAGCACCCCCAAAAAACAGCAGCTATACTGTTACAATCTTATGGGCCATCCTGTAGGCTTTAAGCAAGAGTGTTTGTCCAGTGGAATTGGATCCATGGTAATTCCTTGGTAAAGAGTCCTGAGTATTGGTAATCGTCTGGTAATCCTGAGTATTGTAAGTCCCTCCTCAATGAGTGCAATTAGAAATATGGCCAGTGTGTAGGTTTAAGTAGTGTATCAGCCACGAAATATGGCTAGTGATTGGCCAGAGGAATAAACCATGTGACCTTAGCTAGTCTATAAATTCAGGTGGGAATTGGAGCACACCTTATATACAAAAAACTCCAACATATACAACCATTTACCTCCCATCTCACAAACCATCTAAGTAAGATGAACCAGATATGCCATGGACTGTTGGAGAATCAGGGAAAACTGATAAGTGATGTTCTCTTATGGACTCCTCAGTGTGGGTTGACTAACAAAAGCTTGCACTCATTAGCTCTAGTCTCATTAGCTCAGTGTAGAGGACTTATCAAGAGTGATGTCTGATAGGGACGGATAGCAAGAGAGAGTCAAGGGAATTCATTCTATCAACAGACTTTGATGATGATGATGATGATTTATGACCAAACAGCATTGAAACCCTGTAACCAAAAATATGAATATGTAGCAGTCCAAAAATAAGTGCACTTCTTATATATATTTATACAATTTTATTGTTGGTTACAGTTTTAATGCTGTAGAGTTTGGTAATAAATAATACCTAATAATATCTGTAACCAAAAATATGAATATGTAGCAGTCCAAAAATAAGTGCAGTTGGTTACAGTTTTAATGCTGTAGAGTAATGTAACCAAAAATATGAATATGTAGCAGTCCAAAAATAAGTGCACTTCTTATATATATTATACAATTTTATTGTTGGTTAAAGCTTAGTAATGCTGTAGAGTTCGGTAATAAATAATACCTAATAATATCTGTAACCAAAAATATGAATATGTAAC
>CM042144.1:34846984-34999484 GCA_023376005.1 Doryteuthis pealeii
ACACACTTTGTATTCTGAAAAAAATTAATGAATGGAGCGTTATTATTTTTCAGAATATATATAATATGGTATATGGAATTGGCAAGACGATTTCAAATCCTAGACTAGGCTGTTTGCATTTTACATAGCACTAATATCCTCGGGAATTGTATGAATCCAACTATTCTCCCTCCAGTTGTGGGTAAATAGTAGGGTAGACTCTAATCTTTAACCTTGGTTAGGCAACTGATCTAAGAGAAGGAAAACTCTAAATTCAAACCTGTTAAACTCCACTTAAGAATTTGACTTTGTGTCACATCCTTGTGGAAGGGTTAGTAAGTATATATATAATAGCTTGTATATTAGGATACATCCAAATATAATGCTATCAGAATAATCTTTTGTTCTTTAAAAAGGAATGTAGATAGAGTATGTTCAAGTTTGAGTACTTGAGAAGACCTACAACATATTGAATATTTTGCATTAATGTACTTGTTAAATTTGATGTACCAAGTGTGTGCTCAAATTGACAAAAGCTAAAATAATCCCTATATATATATATATATATATATATATATATATATATAATCTCCATCCATCCATGTACTGAAGCATCACTAGGTACACATGCATGCCTTCCCTCACATGCCCATGCTAAATAAACAATGAACAGATGTTGTTTTTTTTTTTAAAATAAGAAAATGTTTAAAATAACTTTGTCAAGTACTTTTTTTTTTTTGAAACTTCATTTGTGCAGTGATCAGAAACAACTTTCCATGTTTTACCATTTGTAGGCAAGAGTAATAAGCAGGAAGTAATTAGATGTTGGGGCAGAAAGGTGGATAAAGGTGGATAGGGAAGGTGTGGTTGGTGGACATTAAGGAAAGAAAGAGGAGAAGAAGAAGAAGGATCTTATTATTATCCTTTTCTCGTTAACAAAAAAAATTCATGATTTTTTTTGTTAATGAGAGAAAGAAAGAGAGAAGAAAAGCAATGAAGAGGAATACAAAGTGAAGATAAAGGTGGTTTGAGAGAGGGGGGGCTAGCTGTAAAATGGGAGTCCCTATGGTGTAATGGCTAACGTGCTGGTCTGTAAATTCATACTGAATGAGTTCAAACACTAGTTGGTCTATTATGTTCACTTTTAGACCATTTTGAGAAAAATATGCACCCCCCCAATCCCTCCAGCTATCAGTACCACTACTGTTCTTCAAGGATGGATACATTTTTGCATTAGATAACTCATGAAGATTGTTATGCCATTAAACAAAGAAACCAAACCTGGCTGTAAAAGTCCTGCTATATCACCAAAGTTAAGCAGCAATGATCCTTTCCAATACTTAATTAGGTAACCACTTAAGCAACAGTAGGTACTGTAAGCAACCTGAGTCCTTTGTTTATCAAGAAATGACTTGATTTGGTATTGAATGATTTGAAAAGGGTTGATATGCTGTAAGACAAAACATCCAAACAACAAACTTACTGTGAAATGACCATGTATACCTAAAAGGAAATGAAGAATTTTTTTTATATAAGATTCAAAGTTGATCTAACTATTTTGCATGTTAGGCAGAATTCCACCAAAATGTTTATGTGCCAGTCTATGATATCATAGTAAGCAAATTTGAATTCCAGTTGTGCGATTATATTCACTTTCAGACTAATACCCTTGAGAAAAGTATGAACTTACTAGCTATAATTAAATAGTACCACTACTGTTCTTCTACAGGATAGCTTTGGCATTAAATAACCCACAAGGATTGATATGCCATTAAACAAAGATTTTAAGAAATTTGTTTTTTTTTTTAAGTTTAGTTTTTTTTATTGAAAAGAATTTGGTTAACAAAATTCATTTAAAAGAATGTAATCATAATCTCTGGTTAAAAATGAGACCATCCAAGATGAAATGCAAAAATGTAAATCTTAATTATCTGGTGTTGCTTACCTGCTGAATTCTTGTTTCTTATTAGTGTTGGCCCCTCAACTAAATAATGGACCACTCCGTTTTTATTATAAAGAAAGAAAAGGAAGAAAATGGACATGCTACACAGAAAAATATAAGAAAGAAAGAGTAGGGGAAAGATAGATATTGAACTATATTTCAATAGCTCTTAAGTAAACATATCAAATGTTGTAATAATCAAAATATCATACTGTGATATATCCACAGGTCCTGCTAATACACAAATAATCTACAAAGGATGTTTATTCAATCTCTATTTCTGTTGGCATTAAATAACCCACTATGGTTGTTGTAAACTAAACCAAGTAAGTAAAATTGGCAGAATGACCTATTGACAGTATCAGCCGGACAGTGAGGAAATCTATTCACTAGCACTACGGAGATCATTTTTGTGCCTGAGGTAGAGCATCACACCTACCATCAGTTCCCCAGTTTGCCACACAAATCAGAACTGTGCTAGTTATGTGCTGAGTTGCTGAGTGCCAGTATCAATACCAGAACCTTGTGGTTCCTAGGCAGATGCTCTACCAACTGAGATAAACCAGACCCTACCAATCCAAACTTTTATTATTATTTTTTTATCAAGATAGGTTATTCTTAATACAATTTACCTTTACTGCCCAAATTGTTTGAAATGTATATTTGGAGGTGGGGTGGGGTGGGGGGCAAATCCTGGGTCAGAGTGGACCTAGCAGTAATGAAAACAAAGGTGTGACTCGACATTCCCTAGAATTTTGTTGGTCCATATAACTCTTTGAAAAGTCATTTGGTGGTGTTTGGCTTCAAGGTAAATCAGTTGAAGTCGGTTCTTGGCTTTCATTTTATGGTTACTTCTTATCACTGGTGAGTAGGGGGGGTGAGGTGTAGGAAGAAACGGGTGTGGCCAAAATGATAAACTTTACTTATATGACAGAAAAGCTACAAAATATATGTTAGTATGCACCATTGCATGTATATAAGCTTTCACATTGTGTATGCAAACCTTCTGTTCTTGTGTGTTTCATTATGGAAATACGAGAAGAAAAGATATTGCCTGAAATGCAGATTCTTGGTTCAAGAGAGCAGTCATCTATTAGCATTAAATAATGTCTGGCACAAGGCCGATTTTCCAGGTCTTTTATATGAAGTTTAGGTATCTGATACACCATTGTTTACCCAGATGTCGTAGACTAATCATAACTAGCCTAACTCCATAATATTGTAATGTTAAATGTTAATGAACTCACAGGTCCACTCTGACTGTAGAATAAGCATTATACTCAGCTCCATGGGAAGGCTGTTACTAGTGTCCAGTAACCAGATAAAAAGAAAAGAGAATGTAATGGAATATGTTCTGTACTAAATGCTTGAATACAGTGAATACACTTCAGGACCAACAGCAAGTCAGGATCCAGGAAGTGAACATAACCCAAATACAGAAGTGGAATAGTTCAATATACTATTCAAACAACCTACTGATTCTCAATCCTTTCAACATACTCAGCTTGCAACATTGCTGGATATTAATCACTCCCCAAATCTCTACAGTGGGAATATCTGTTACGGCTCCATCTATGAGTAAGATTGATCTGTTTGTCAATTATTAGTATTTGAAAGGAATACTTTAAACCATATAATTGAGTGCAAACAAATCATTGTTATTATCAAATAGGAATAGTTATTTGAAACCATAGAATTATGTATAAATTATTAGTATTAAGAATAGTTGCTTGAATCTATGATTGTTTACAAATGATTTAAATCCTTAGTTACTTGGAATCATAAGATGAACAAGACACACTGGACACTGCTGGAGAAGTAAAGACAAACTCATAAGTGACATTTTCCTGATGCAACCTACACACTAGAGTGGACTGACCAGCAAAACTTTACATTGATCAGCTTTGTGCATCCAGTGAGGCTCAATTTTAGGAGCTCTAAGGAGTTTAAAGTTACCCCTTCATTGCCATTACTCCCAAGTTCACTCTAACCCTGAGTGGTACTACCTGCTAGGCTCTGTTTAAAAATGATCAGTATTAAAGATTATTAGGTGCCATTATAGTATGTGGCCTACTTTTTTGATTTTGTTATAGTCTGTCTTACTTCAGTAAGACTATATCTATAGATATAAGTAGTAGGCAATTTATTGAAACTAATTATTTTTCACATATATTAAATTTCAAGAAAAGCAATTCAGTCATAAGCTGTATATAGTAATTAAGAATAATTAAAAAGAATTTATCCATAATTTTCATGAATCCGAGATCTATTTAAATCTAAAATTCTGAAATAGGGTTAGGGTTAGCAGTTATTATCATAAGTTTATGATATACTTTTTATGATAGGCCACATACTATAAGAGAGACATGATTTTGTCGTCCACATTCAAAATGTAGACCACATACTATAATGGTACCAATTATTATTAAATAGGAATAGTTACTTTAAACCACATAATTGTATGCAAATCATTAGTATTAAATATTTGAAACCATATAACTGGACAAATTATTAGTATCAACTAAGAATACTTAAAACCATATAACTATATAATTGACCTTGTGTCGTATCCAGCTCGTGCAGAGGAGTTGGTAAATATATATAACTATGTAAACTATAAGTACTAGAATGCAAATTATTTGTAACATTAAGCAAGACACAAAGAGGAGTGAGGTGGAGAGGAGAGTAGCCTCGACAGCAAAGAGAGCTAGAAAGAGGGAGAAAAAAGCAGCAGTCCCAGAAAGCATCACAGTTGTGTGCAGTCAGTGCATCAAAGACTATCACTCGGGGACAGGCCTGCACAGCCACTTGCACAGATGCAGATAATTTTTTATTTATTTATATTATTTATTTTTTGGACACTACGCCATCATCCTTAGTTGACAGAAAGATGCCAACAACAATTTGAAGTTTGCAAATTTCTTGTTACTATTAGTAACTTGGATTGCTATAAAAAAAAGAAGCTGATATTAAATAACCTAACAAGGTCTGACATGTCATAAAATCATCCAACTCACACAAAATGTTAATGGTGGGTGGTTGTATGTTATAAAAAAAAAACAGTATGTTTAGCTTCTGGAACAAGTTTTACAATGAGGGTAACTTTTATTCTTATAGCATTGTTCTTCTGAGCAAAATTGATAGAAAATCATCATCATCATCATCATCATCATCCTGTTGTGCTGGCAGCACTGATATCCATGACAATCTTTCGCCATCCTTCCCTATCATTCATTGCCCCTGGGAGTTCCTCTGCGCAGCATCCAGTATCTGCGCAGAGTTGATCTATGTTTGTCTTTTCGGCGACCTACTCTGGCATGCCCATGTGATGGCTTCCACAGAAGAATGTCACTTATGAGTTCATCTTTGCTTCTCCAGCAGTGCCTAGTGTGTCTTGTTTGCCTCACACAGATGGTTTATGTGATATGGGGCAGGTGGCCATACAGCTGTTTTCTCGTGGGGTATTGTTTCCATATCTTGTTTAATATTGCACACAACAGTTTCATGCAAGTCCCATCTAGCTTATTCTCTAGGTGCTTTGTTAGAGTCCAGGTAGTGCAGCCGTACAGTAACACTGATACAACTATGGCTTGGAAGAATTTTTGCTTTAATTTGTCAGTGATATCTGATTTCCATATCACTGACAATTTGTTTAAAGCAGCCCATGCCTTTCCTATGTGTGCATTGATGTCGCTTTCTGTTGATAAGATATTACTACCTAGGTACATGAATTGTTTCACCAATTTCAGGAATTTACCATTGAGAAATGAAGGAGATATCTCTGATAAAAAATAAACCAATGAAAATTGTTGAGATTTTTCTGTATATAAGGTGTGTGATAGATGCCCACCCTTATTTATAGACTGGGCGATAATCATGTGACCATATTCTTGGCCAATCACTGGCAGTACTCTGCTGCTATTCACAACTACTTGAACCTTCGTGGACAACGGAACATAGGATTATATCACTGGACCTTTGACAATACGTAGGATTCCATAACTTAGGACTTATTCACTTACCAAAGGATTCTATAGCTCAGGACTTACTTACTTACTTTAAGTCCTTTTCAACTGGTCAAGGATGGCGGTCAGAAACTTTAAATAAATACTGCTCTATACATATGTTGTGTGGGAAATTATGATTTTTTTATCAATAAAAAATAAACTATCATGGTGATTTTTGCATATTAAAAGGATACTGTATTGTTTTATATTAAGATTGTATTGTTTTTTTAGGAGGAGGGGTTATAGACTTTTCTGTATATTGGGAAAAGAAATTAATTATTTAAAAAAATCAAGAAGTACATTTTTTGACACAAAGTACAAGTTGTGTTGGACATGTCAAACTGAGTTCAAATCCATAGTGCTAATACCCTTGGGAAAGGTATAAATCCAATTATTTTTCCTTTAGCTATCGGTAAATAGTAGGGCTGACTGGCAACCAGTTTAAGAAAATGAAACCGCTGAGTTCAAGCCTGTTAAACTCCATTTAAAAATTGACCATGGTTCATATATATTTTCTATAAATACTACTTTATGAAAATTGACATGTAGTAGAGTGGGTGATCATATATTTTCTATGAATACTACTTTATGAAGATTCACATGTAGTAGAGTGGGGGTTCATATATATTTTCTATGAATACTACTTTATGAAAATTGACATGTAGTAGAGTGGGGGTTCATATATATTTTCTATGAATACTACTTTATGAAAATTGACATGTAGTAGAGTGGGGGTTCATATATATTTTCTATGAATACTACTTTATGAAGATTCACATGTAGTAGAGTGGGGGTTCATATATATTTTCTATGAATACTACTTTATGAAGATTCACATGTAGTAGAGTGGGGGTTCATATATATTTTCTATGAATACTACTTTATGAAAATTGACATGTAGTAGAATGGGGGTTCATATATTTTCTATAAATACAAATTCATGAAAATTAATAGGTAGTAGAGTAGGGGGTTCATATAATAGATTCTGGTGGGGTGAAACTCTAGCATCATTTCTAACCAGCAATCTATCCAATTAGAATATTTTTAATCAATAGGAATAAATTCCTTTCAAATATGCAACAACATTTATGATTATAAAGTCAAATTATCTAAACTGCTTTTGAATCTGATTGTCTTAATCTCTTAAAGATTTTCCCTTATATTGTGTAATGGACCTCCCAGAGGGAAATGATTGATAGGGACAATTGAGGAGAGAGAGAGAGAGAGAGAGAGAGTCATGGATATCCATGCTGACAGCATGACTTGATAATGGTCTATGTGATTTTTTTTTGTATAATGACTACCACCCTGTCAACACAGCTTAGTATATGCTGATTGTATCCCCTGCAGAGGGTTAAAATCTTCCCCGCAAAAAAATGGTTTGACACTAAGCTGCATATGATGATGAGACTCCATTTTAGAAACCAGGCTCCCTTATTTCCTAAAATGGAGTACCCCGTCATTGTCATTACTCCCAGGTCCACTCTTACCTGGACTGGTAGTACCTGTTAGAGTCCCATCCATGGATCAAATAGATCTGTTTAAAAATGCTTTATATTAAAAAGGAAAACACTTGATACCATACAACTGTAAATTATTTTTATTATTAAGAATAATCACTTGAAGCTATAATTGTTTGTCAAGAATTATTATTTGTTACTTGAAACCTATGTCACTGCTACTGTATAGTTGCACCACTTGGACATTAATGAGACACTTGGAGAAAAAGCTAGACAAGGATTCTGTATGCTGTCCTGAACAACAACTGGAAACAGCACCCCACAAAAAATCAGTTGTCTAGCTATTTACCTCCTATCACACAAACCATTCAAGTAAGACAAACAAGACATGCTGGACACTGCTGGAGAAGTAAGGACAAACTGATGTTATGTTCTCCTGTGAACACCTGGACACTAGAACATACCAGAGTGGGTTGATCAGCAACAACTTTCATTGATCAGCTCTGTGCATATACTGGATGTTGTGAGGAGGACTTGCATGGCCAATGGCCAATAGGTACAAGTGGTGAGGGAGAGTCATGGGAATCCATGCTATCAGAATGATATGATGATTATGATGATATGTGTAAATGAGCTTATCTTATCTTTCCTTCCATCTATTCAATATTAGTATATCCAGTGATATACTAATACTAATATGTTAATATATTATATTAATATAATATATTATAGTGATATACTAATACTAATAATGAACCTTGGAGAGTGAAGACTTGACTAAATATCCTCCCTAGTGCCAATTATCCCAATAAGACTTCTGAGGAAATGTTTGGAAATCTGAGGTCAAATGAAAACAGATAGATGGGCGGTTGGAGAGGCCCCCTCCAATCAATCGGCTGGTCACAGCAAGCTCTAGCAGCTATATGATTTGCCCAACCCTATTGCCCTTAAGGCAAGCTCTAACCATTTTTATTATATATGTGCTAGATGACAGTGGCTGAGGGTCTTCATGTTCTGGGTATGATATTAAAATCTATCTGATGGTAAGGTTCCAGTTCTGGAGGTCTGAAAAATGTAGAGCACCCCTTCACCACCATTGCTCCCAGGTCACTCTGACCTGGAGTAGTTGTACTGGTTAGGGTCCTATTTATGGGTTAGATAAAAAATATATTTAAAACATATTGAGTACCCATCAACAATGAATAAAACAAAACTGTTTTTGGCATAAAATAACCCAACAAGGGTTGACATACCGTAAAACTGAAACAACCCACCAATAAATGAAAACAGCCATTTTTAGCTGATGAAGCCACCTGTAGCATTTGTTAAAAGTTAGTTCATGACATACTTCATTTTTTTTGTCATTTATTTTTTTTTTTTCTGAAAATAGGTCAGCTGGTCTTTTAATGGTAGCAGGGCTAAAGAATTCTTGTAGATTTTTGCAAAAGAGCCTAGAATGTTCCATGGTGAAGGAGGGAAAGTGTAATTATATCGTCATATTGTCATCATGAGTCGACATTTAATAGAGATTTTATTCCATGATATGAGATGCTGTTTACTACACACATGGCTATGCAACCATGAACTCAAACACAAAAGTATACACATACATACATACATACAATAATAACTTTCATACATATATGCATGCAGGGGACTTTTTTCTTTTCTTTTTTTTTCCTTTTTTTTCACATATGCACTGCAATACTTAAATGTACTCCCACACCAAAATATAATTTCATTCATATGCTAAACATATACAAACACATACACATATATTTATAATTTCCTGTTGAGCATATGCAAGCCTTATACTCTAGCATTTACTCTCCCACGCATACCTATCCACATCTGAACTCATTCACAGAAATACTTTGCATGAAGATTGGTCCTTTCTCAATACCAGTTTGTGTGTATGTATGTACACACAAAAATGGTAAAAAAGTAGGATAGACTTAGCTCGCTTGCCTTGTTAGGGCAACTCATCTTGGAGAAGGAAAGACTCTGAATTCAAAACCTGAGAAGCGTTGTTTAGGAGAATTATCAGCTCATCAAAAGAGTGTGGCTGGTTCTGCACATGCCTTTACCACTAAAAATAAATCACTTGTATAGCTAGTCCAATGGAATAAAATTACATCAAATATGACTATAACATTACTACTGTGGCTTCAGATACGATTCCTAATAATACCACCTCTGACCCAACTACTGGAGCCACTCCTGTGGGTTTGAAAAACAACTCCAAATACAGTGCTCCACCAGGAAAGGTCTATACAAGTCCTGTGGTAAAGTCAGGTACTGTTTGAAAGTGTGTAAATCCAAACCCAGGTCTTTCAAATCTACAACTTCATCATGCAATGCATTGGCAACCATGCCCCTAAATCCGTCTAAAAACAGTTTTACCAGGTAAAATCAATGGCAAATCAGTAGATGTATTGCTTGATAAACCAGCAGCTCCCAGAGTTTTTCAAGTCCTGTCTTGGTCAAAAAGTCTAAGGGGAAATAAGAATCTTTAACTGAACTGTTGTGCTATCATATGTCAAAATCAATGGGAGTATCCATCATGTACACATTCTTTAGATAATAATGTTGGTGTTTTAGTGCTGTCTGTTTTACACACACACACACACACACACAATGCCCTGTTGGTGGGGATTATAATATGCAGACTGTACCCTCCTACTGAGGAGTAAGAACCCACCACCACCAAAAAAGGGGATGTGCTGGGTATGACTCTAATCTGCATGTAATGGTGAGACTGGAGCTCTAGGGAGTTACCTTTTCATTGCCATTACTCCCAGGTCGACTCTGACCTGGAGTGGTAGTACCTGTTTGGGTCACATCTATGGATCAAATTCATCTGGCTGCAAATTATTCTTTTTTAATAAGACTGTGTGCCCCCCAAAATCTCTTAAGAAACAACTACACAAAAAATGTAAATATAAATATACAATGAATGTGATTCCTAACTTCTAGGCATAAAATAACCCTTTACAGGTTGACATGCTATTAAAATCAATCAATCAATCAATCAATTACTGATATAACAGGTCAAAAAATTCGAAATCAAGTCATTTTGTTAAATGATTTGTTTAACTTCATGTGTATTTGATTAGATATGGCACACAGGTCTCAGATTGCTTACAATACGTGTTGTTGCTTAAGTGGTCACCCAATCAAGCATTGAACATGCTCATCACTGTAACAAAATGTAAAAGATGAAAAGCAAGTGTCAACAGTAGAAAAAATGTAAAACACTAGTCAGTTTCAAAAAAGAAAAGAAAATGAGTTAAAATAATTTTTTTTAAATATCAAAGACTATGGTGATTAATAAGAAATCTTTTAAAGAAATTTATTCTCTTTTTAGGTTTAGAACTTTTTGGCACCACCTTATATAATTAAAACCTTCAAATTTAACAATTCTGTCCTCAAATTTCAACATTTTTTTTTATTATGGAATTGAATGGTAGACCTGAATTTATCGAAAAGTAAGGAATCAATTTGTAATTTGATACATATAAATTGAATACTTAACTATGTTTTATATAAACGTATAAAACTAAAGTAAATAATTTTTATAATTGATAGAAAAACTGCTGATCAATTCAGTATAAAGTAACAGAAAAATGTTTGCCCACCTGAGAATTTAGCTTGGTTTAGTTTCTTTGTTTGATGACATATCAACCATTGTGCAATGTTTAGTGTCATAACCAGGATACTCTAGGGGAAGGGTAGTACCCCTCTGCAAGGAATCATGTAAGTATATTCTTCAGTTGTATATAAACCTTCATGGGTTAGATCCCATCTATGGGTTAAATAGAAAAAAAATGAGTATTAAAAAAGTGTTTTAAAAAATTGAATACCAAACAAGAAAGAATAAAACAAAATGTCTTTGGCATAAAATAATCCACATACTGTAAAATCCAACCAACCAACCAACCAACTTTCATGGATTATTTAATGCCAAAGCCATTCTTGTAGAAGAACAGTAGTAGTACTATTTAATACATGGCTGGGGGGAACGAGGGGGTTCATACCTTTTTTGATGGTATTTTTTGAAAGTGAACATAATAGTGCAATTAGAATTCAAATTCACTTACTATGGTGTTTTATTCCAGCATTTTAGCCACTACTTCATGGGCACTCCCCCTAAATTAAGACCTATGGTCATTAGTTAGATATTTTTTTTTAAATCAAGATCTATGATCATTATTAAGAAACTTTGAAAGAATCAAAGACTATGGTCATTAGTGAGAATTTTTTTTTTTTTACATCAAGAACTATGAGAAGAATTTTTTTTTTAAATCAATATAGTCATTATTAGAATCTGTGAATCCATTGTGGGAGTTATATTGTTGTTAAAGAAGAATCCTGGTTAGTCCATAGTAAGCTTCCAATCAGGAGATAAGTTAGCCGTCCTTTTTGGTGAATTGTCCAGTGAGTGCAATAATCTTAAATGCTTTTTTTATCCTGCCATCCTATTGGCTAATTTCTACTGGAAATTGCTTGCTCCTGCTTGGTAAAGTCTATATGTAGAAGTGAAAATTTATACCAAAAGATATTCCAACAATTATGACTAAAAAATTTGGAAAAAAATAAAGAACTATGCTCATTAGAAAAAAAATGTTAAGAATCAAGACTTATGATCATTGGTGAGAAATTTTTTTAAAGCAAGACTTATAGTCATTAGTAAGAAATTTATTGATAAAATCAAGAGCTATTGTCAATAGTAAGAATTTTTTTAAAACATGTTTTACATACAAATAAAATGTAGAACACTGAATAAAAATGCAAGACCAGGTTGTTGGAAATTAACAAGGTTTTAACATAGGGTAGTGATTACTTCTACCCTAAAAGTGAGTTAAGTAGCTCAACCGTGCTGTGCACATGCATCCACTCAGTACAAACCCCAATGCAAAAGTGTTATGGTGGAAACCCCACTTCTGGGTACCCATCAGCCCCCTACTGATCAAGGGGAGTAACTCTATTTTCATTAGGTCTGAACCTAACAGGAAGAAAGAAAGCAAAACAAAAAACAAAAAAAAATGTGTTAGTAAGAAAAAAAATATATGTCTTGTAAAATTTGAACTTTTCTTTTTCCTCAGAAAATCTGCCAGCCTGGAAAAAAAACGATGGAATTTTAAATTTCATGCAAGGCGTATATTTCTTTTTTCTATTTCTGATCTATGCTGATTACTAATAACCATATAATGAGAATGAGAATTTCGATTAAAAAATCTGAATTGCAGAAAGACAAGTCAAAAATTAAGAATTTTTAATAGCATTTTATGCATACCATGATTATATAGGACATATACTCATTTTTCACACATCAATATACATAGATCATGTTGAACATATGTGTTCATTATGTTCACTTATATGTAATGTACTTATATGCTCAATCATTCTAACATATGCTCTTTAATATTCTTAGTTTTTACTACCAATATTTAACCACATACAGTTGCATAGACGTATCTGCACAGTTTTTTTTCCCATTTCCAATGTACTATATATATATATATATATATATATATATATATACACGCACTCACATACATGCACAATTTCCTTTCTGATGTGATCTTACATATGCATATCTGCATTTGTAAACTGGCATATCATTTGTCATATATTCATCCGCATAACCTCCTACACATGTATGCACATCCTTTCTGACCCAGAAGCACAGATGTTATTTCTAACTGGCTACTCCCCCAATTTCCACAAAAAAAAAAATACTTAAATGGTTTTTAGGACTCTCACACATACTTATACGCACATAATGATGTGGCCAAATGGCCATTTAAGAATTAGTATTTGATACTAGCAAAAACTAATATCTACACACACACACACACACACAGATGGAATAAAAAAGACAGGAGGAAGTTAATTCCAAGGAATATCCTTATTTATGATTTTTTTAAATTATCTAGATTGGTCAAAAAAGAATTTGATTGAATTGTATCTACTAGAGGGAGTCAAAAGTCACAACATTGTGCAAAAGATGATGCACAGTTAATCATAGTACAGTAACAAGATGGTTCCAAACATTTTGCTCAGGTTGCAAGAACTTTAACAATCAGGCAAGGCTAGGTAGGCCTAAAACTAGATTCTGAGGCCATGCTCCAAACCATATTGGCAAATTCAGTGGGTAGCACTCAAAGAGTATCAGGCAAGGCTGGCATCTCAGAGTCCAGTGAGGTTTGTCACCTTCACAACCTAGACAAATGCATATAAGTTATTAAAATATAGCAAAACTTTTGACACCCCACCCCCATATTTTTGTGATTTTCTTTTTTCTTCTAGTTATTTAGTTCTGTCAAATGCAAACAAAGTAATCAACATAAGATATTTATACAGATTGAAAAGTTTCATATGGGAATCTGGATTTAAAACAGACTATTAAGATAATTAACAAAATAGAATTCAGCTGAATCTGTAAAAATAATGGTGGAAAAATACACTGAATCATAATAATGTGTTCTTTACTTATATCTATTAATATATATATATATATATATATATGTGTGTGTGTGTGTGTGTGTATGGAGGTATGTGTAATGGATAGAGTCTTAGGAAATAGACTTGACCTGAGTTCAAATTCTAAATGAGGATGTTTGCATTCCACATAAGGCTAATACCCTTGGTAAAAGCATGCATTCAACTACTCCTCCTCCAGCTATGGGTAAATAGTAGGGCAGACTGAGCTCTTTAACCTTGGCTAGGCAACCAGTCTAGAAGGCAAACTCTGAATTCAAACCTGTTAAACTCCGCTTAGAAATTGACCTTGTGTCACATCCTGCTTGTGCAGAGGGGTTGGTAAATATGTATATGTATGCATATATAGGGGTGGGTGAATATATGTGTGTATGTATTTATATATACATATACACACACATACACACAAATACTTATTATACACACTCCCTTTCTGTTGGTCTGATAATAATAATAGGCCACTCCATAGTCTTTACTTTATGGTAGTGTAAGGCCCACAACTCTCCATGTTCTTGGGGAAGGTTTAAGTCCTGCAGTGGACTGAAAAAAGTGATGGGATGTGTGGGTGTTTTTGTATATTCTCATAGTTATAACTCTGTTTTCTTTCACAACAAACAAGTAAAACATTTGCAAATGTTTAATTTTCACCAGTTTTTAACTAAAAAACCCAAATCAACAATATGTTACAATAATAAGACTTATGCACAGTAGAACAACTTGGCAATAGGAATCATATGTTATTATTTGTGTTTCTCTAAATCAAGTGGTTAATATTACTAAATCACTGTACTTAAATATTACAACCTGTTAGTAATTTAACTAAAACTGAACATAAGTCTATAAACCAATTCACAAGAAATTTAAAGAATAAAAAGGAAAACGATTAGTAATCATATGGCATTATTTTCTTACTTTTTAAAGTTTTTGATTGATAAATAAAATTTTTTCCATTTTTGATAATTGTTTTTTAAGAATATTAAATCAGTAGTAATTGGTGGTTTTCACTGAGGTTTCAAGGACAGTCAGTCTCCTCAGCTCTTCAGGACTATTCAAAGTATTCTAACTAATTTTAGGAATACTGTGGTCTGGATGATCTAGCTTATTCCTCTGATCTCCAATTCCTCCAGTCTCTTTTCCATTCCAAGAGAACTGAATACATTTGTTATCACTGTCACCCTCATGTTTTTACACCATTCATAACTGTTGGCCTTGACTGAAGTCTGAGTGACAGCAAGTTTCCTCAGCTCTCCAGGACTCTTCCAAATATTCTAGCTAATCTCAGATGTGCTGACGCCTGGATGGTCTTGATTCTTCCTCTGGTCTTCAGTTAACCAATTCTCTTTTCCAGTTCTTGAGAACTGTTCCAAGGGCTCCAACTATGATTGTCATCTTCATATTCCATAATTTGTTTTAGCTCTTTTGCAAGTTCCAGGTATTTTCCCAGTTTTTCACTTTCCTTTACATTTATGCTGTGACATGTTGAAATGGCAAAATCCATGAGTTGACAAATTATTTTCTTGTTAATTAAAGCTATGTCTGTTCTTCTTGTCTCAATTGGGTGATTCATTTGTATCTCAAAATCTCAAATTATTATTATCATTATTCCTTGTGAATTCTTCACACCAATTTTAACTGAAGTTTGAGTGAAAGCAAGTCTCCTCAGATCTCCAGGACTCATCTAAATATTCTAGCTGATCTTAACAATTAACTGTTCTGTGATCAGGATAGTCTTCTTCTTGGAGATCTGAAGAGACCCTAATCTCCAATTTCCCTAGTCTTATACTGTAAAATAAAACTGTTCATTTTCATCTGAACATCGCACCTAATCTGAAATTAAGACTTCCTGTTTAACTCTTTATTGTAGAGTAGCTAGCACCCTTCAGCACTCTACCAGATGGACTGGCTCATAGCCTTAAATAGTCTATGATTAAAGTGGATTAATAAACTGAATAATATTCGGACTGATCTTACTGCGTTTGGAACATTGAATGAAAATGCCAGACCAGGTTGTTGGAAAATTAACAAGGATTTATTTAACACAGGGTAGAGAATGCTTCTACCCTAAAAGTGACTTAACTAGCTCACATGTGTTGTGAGCTGTGTCCACTCAGTACGAACCCCAATCCAAAAGTGTCATGGCAAAAACCCCACTTCCAGGTTCCCATCAGCCCCCTACTGATCAAGGGGAGCAACTCTATTTTCGTTATGTCTGAACTTAACAATATGACAAAGTGGAAACACATTTGACTTAATGGTTATCATCATCATAGAAAATGAGATTGATGGTCTGAATTTATATCATGGTCAAGGCTCTATGCATTTCAAGCTATTAGCTTAAAATTCAACAAAACTTTGAAAAAATCAATGAAATTGTTGTAACTCAAGTATCAGATTTAACAGAGAAATAATAGGAAGAAGCACAATAAATATTAAGGATAGGGGAAAAAAAGTTTACTAAATAAAGATACAAGGTGAACAGTAATTAGCAATTACTAGGTTGAATTAACAAGTCCCATGAGATCTTGTTTTTCTCCTCTGAGATTTCTTCAGACATTATTTATTGGAAAAACAGACGATTTCATTCTCATTATTTAGGTACTATATGACAGAAACTTAATGTAATTCTTCCCATATAAAATGAAAGGATTTTTAAAAAATCACATGTAAAATTCATTTGTTTTACAGTCTTGAAAACAGAAGAATTTTTAAATTAAGATCTGTATCTATCAAAATGGTGCATTTTTGATATTTTTTTCTCTCTCTGAAGATATGTTCTTTTTAATAGGATTTATTTCCGTTATAATTAAGAACTTCAGAGAAAAAAATGTACATGTCAGTTTAGGTTCTGTTCTTAAGGGAATAAATAAAATAAGTGACAATTTGCAATTTTGAATTTTTTATAAAAGTTTAAAGAAAGGAGAAATGCTGGCCATACCTACTTTCTACAAGATCCAAGTGAAATTGATTTAATATTTCATTTTATTCCATCACTTTAAAATAGTTTATTTTCTTGTGTTTCTTCTAAATACAATCTCAAATTTAATGCAGTTTTTTTTGGGGGGGGGGGTAAGGAACCGAAATCAATCTTTAAAATAAGATAATAAAATGGTCCAAGGTAGAATTATAAGATTGGTGTTTGGAACTTCAAGATGCTGACTATATTTGGGAAAACAAACTTTGGAAACCAATTCCACATATTTTTCCCTAGTTTTTTGGAAAAAGGCCAAGATATTTGTAAGGATAGAATGAGGGCCCCAAAACATCTATTGTTTCTGGGGATTTTTTTTTTTTTTTTTTTTTTTTTACTGACCTCAAACACTTTTTACTTCTTTTCTGCCTTTTGCTTCCATTTATACATTTTACACTTCTCTCTCTCTCTCTCTCACTTCTCTATCTCTTTTCTCTCTCTCTCTCTCACTTCTCTATCTCTTTCTCTCTCTCTCCTCTCACTTCTCTCTTCTCTCTCTCTTCTCTTTTTCTCTCTCTCTCTCTCACTTCTCTATCTCTTTTTTCTCTCTCTCCTCTCACTTCTCTATCTCTTTTCTCTCTCTCTCTCCTCTCTATCTCTTTTCTCTCTCTCCTCTCACTTCTCTCTCTCTTTTCTCTCTCTCTCTCTCCTTTCTTCTCTCTCTCTCTCTTTCTCTCTCTCTCTCATTTCTTCTCTCTCTCTCATTTCTTCTCTCTCCCTTTTCTTTCTCTCTCTCTCTCTCTTCTCTATCTCTCTTTCCTTTTGTTTCTTTTCCTTATTTTCATTTTTCTTTCCAATTTCCTTTTATTAATCTACTTCTTACTACCTTTTCGAATTAAAAAAAATTCAATTCATTCGTTTATTTTTATCTTTTTCTTTTTTAATGTTCTTCTTTCTGTTTTCCTCATCTTTGTATCACTCTTACTTCTATACAATTTCTCAATCTTTTCACTTTTCTTCCTTTTTTCATTCTCAGCCTCATTTCCTCTTTCTTTTTCAATCTTTCCTTCCCCCTATTCTTCTTTCACTCTCCATTCTAATTTATTTACACCTTACACACTCTTTATCTCTTTTCTTTTTTCTTTCTTTCTAGGGGTGGAGCCCAGGTCTGTTCCACCCAGCTATGTCCACATGCTCTTGATCACCCCCATCCCCACTTTCTGTCTTATAACTTCCTGTTTCTGAAATTCATTCACAGGCACCAAAAAGTCAGGTATTGGAGGCCTAGAAGAGAAAGGGAGTAGGGTCCCATTTCCAGTAGAAAATTCTCCATTACTTATAAGCCATACAGTAATTCTTACTTTCTTTCAATTTTCTTTTCTTTGTTTTCTTTTTCTTTTTTCTTCTTTGTTCCTCCATTTTTTTTACTTGTTTTTGTCTCCTATTTTTTTTCTTTCTTGATTTAAATTTATCATGTTTTTTGTTTTTCTTTTAGTCTATATTACTAAATTAATTCTTACTTCTTTCTCTGCTTACTGAATAATTATTTTTTTTAATTGTTCACTTTCTTTTGTTCTTTAACCCAAATCAAAATTTTGATCTAATCTTTTTTCATATATCCCCATTTTTCCATTTCATTTAATCTACATTTCTTCATATCAATTTTCATTTCTTCCTTTCATTCCTCTCTTTCTCTGTTTCTATTAATTTCTTCCATTCTCTATATCATCTAATTTTCATTTTCTTTTCTCCCTTTCTTTATTTCTGTTAATTTTTTCCATTCTCTTCGTTTCTTCATATTATTTAACTTTCATTTTTTCCTTTTCTCTCCTTTCTTTCTCTTCTCTTTCCTCACATCATTTAATTTTCATTTCTTCCTTTCACCGTTGTTCTCCATTTCTTCCCCTCATCTTTCCTTCTTTTCTCCCTGTTTCTCCTTTTTCTTCTTCTCTTCTAATTTTCATTTCTTCCTTTCTCTTCATTTCTTTCATTTCATCTGATTTTAATTTCTTCCTTTCTTTCCATTTCTTCCTTCATCTTCCTTTCTCTTCTTTTCAATTTCCTTTTATCTTCATCTCACCTCTCACTCTCTCCCTCTTCAAATTACCAACTACAAAAACAATCTTTTTTGTCTAAATTTCTTCTGTTATATTTCTATCTCGTAGCTATTGCCACCATTTTCACCGGAAAGTTAAAATGCTAAAGTCATTTTCTAATTGTTTTATTTTTATTTATTCTTGTATGCTAATACTGTTATTTTTTTTCTATACACTCAATTTCCTCTTTTTTTTCATAAATCAAAGACAAATACAAGCACACATGTATAACATGCATACATATATGGAACTTGTTTCCTTCCTAGATTGTCTTTCATTTCCTTCCTTCTAAAGTTTATATACATTCTTCTGCTTTTATCTCGGCCATCCATCTTTCTTAGTCTATACATATGCTGGGATATATATCACAGTCTTTACATACATATCCCTAATTTCCTGTCTCAGCCTTCAACCACATCTATATATGTCCATCTCTTTCTCTCTCTCCCCCTCTCCTTTGGCACACACACAACCAATCAATCACTCTGAGTATTCACTCTTTTGTTTGCTCATATCTCTTTCCCTCTTTGAATTGATATCACAATTTCTTCATCTCTGGTATCATTTATCTGTATCTCTTTTTAGTCTACAAAGATATCTACTTATCTACATTCATATCAACAAGTGTGACTGCTTTAGTATTCTATATTTATGGTTCTATTCTAGCATGTTGCTTAATTAGTGGACCAATATATTCAAACCTGTCTGGGCATTTTCACATCTGCCTTGTCCATCTCTATCTGTTCTCTAAGCCCTGGATTAAAATCATCATCATCATCATCATCATCATCATATTGTGCTAGTAGCATGGATTTTCATGACAATCTCTCACAAACCGTCCTTATCATTCATTGACCTTGGGAGGTCCTCTGCGCATCATCCACTATCTGTGCAGAGCTGGTAAATATAGGTCTTTGCTGAGAGGTCCACACTGAAATACTTAGGGTTCCATCTATGGGTCGGGGCAAATAGATCTGTTTGAAAATGATTAATCTTATATAGGAATATTTGATACCATATAACTATGTACAAATTATTTGTATTAAGAATAGTTACTTGAAGCTATAATTGGTAACTAATAATTAATTAGTAATATTAATGATATAATTGGTTTACTAGTTACTTAAAACCATATCTGTATAAGTAAATGAAATTAAATTGAAATAGTTACTTGAAAACATAACTTTATGCAAATAAATTACTATTATTAAATTGAAATAATTACTTGAAACAATACAACTGTGTACAAATTATTTGTATTAGATAGGAATACTTGATATAATATAACTGTGCAAAAAAAACTCTTGAGAAACAATTATTCAAAAAATGTAAATATAAATGTATAATGTATACGATTCCCTAACATCTAGGCATGAAATAACCCTATATGGTTTGACATACCATTAAAATCAATCAATTAATCTCTGTTCCAGTCATTTAATACAATATCAGCCATAGATAAGTAAACCCTTTATTGAAGTCAGTCAGTATACTCTTGGTTTGAACAACAGCAACTGGCTAAACTGAACCAGTGCCCAAGACAGCTGGTAATTGTGGAAATCAGGAATAGTCCATGCATGTATTTAGGGGATTCCATTCCTTGAGTCCTAATTGACTGCTTGGTTTCTAGGATGTTATGAGGCTTTATAAATACCCTGTCATTTTGCAGTAGTATTGCAACAAGATTAGATTCGTATTCAGTTACAATTACTTGTTGCCTTGTCTTACCAATTTGACGGTAATTGGAACTATGATTATTCTACACCCTTCAGACTTGTTTTTTTATAAGAAGTTAATTTTCTTCTAAACCAAACATGTCTTTTCTTTCCGACCTAGCGTGCAAAGCATATTCATCTGCATCATGTATGATCATAAAAATGTTGTTATTGTTAACAGTGTATTGTCTCATTCTTAGAGTTGCCAGTGAGTGTTCTTATATATGTCAGTACTGTGAATAATACCTAATATATAATACTTTGAATAATACCAAATGATATATTTTGATTGTATGATATTCTACTAGAAATAATAAAATCCTTGTATCTTTGGTTTAGAAGAAAATTATTTTTTCATTAAAAAATATTCTTAATTTTTAGGCTACGGGCCCAAAGGCCAATATGGCTCTAGTTTTTTTATTTAATTAATAATTTTGATGGTGGGGGAAAAAAAAGCGGCCAAATTAACTTATTTTTCATAGAATTAAAAAAAAAAAATCGTTATAACTTGTTTTTGGCTATGTTAAATTTCAATTGATTTAACAGTGCAAAAATGTAAACATTGTTTTTCGTTTATAATTTTCATTATTATTGTAAGCCGAAAAATTTTTTTAATGCTTCTTCTTTCGAGTGAATAAAAAATTTCAAGATAATAATAACCTTTATGCAAGTTTTATTATGTTAAATATAGTGGGGGGTAAATTTCACGGGGAAAATTGGTGGTACCCACGGAAAACTTCAATAAAAACAACATTTACGCTTGTGAAAAAAGTATGATATTCAGGAGTCTAGGCATTCATTTGGCCACTTTTTTTTCCCACCCATTTTTTTTACAAATTAAAAGTCATCTTTTTCGCCTTGGGAAACCTACCTATATGGGCAATACTGTGAATAATAGCTAATAATATGCAATCATATATTCAGCACATGAGTAGCACTGATTGGGTAATCTGATCTCTACAGCAAAGTGGTGAGTTGACAGTATGTGTGGAGCTCCCTCAACAAAAACAATCTCCCTGGTCTAGCACTAGTGAAAAGGGGATATGCTCCCTCACTGTTCAGCTGATACCAACAATAGGCACTCTGCCAACTTTACTACATTTTACTACTATCTTTGGTTTAAAAGAAAATTATTTTTTCATAAAAACATAATCTTATTTATGGTGCACTCTTGTAAATAATACCTAATAATATGCATTTTGATCGTATAATATTCTACTAGAAATAAAATCGTTGTATCTTTAGTTGAGAAGAAAATTATATTTTGATACTTTAAATATGCACCTACATTTGGGGTGCTAGTAGGTGTTGTCAGTGATGTAGTATGCATGGGTCACTGGGAAATTTTGGGTCTTTCAACATCATACTCCCCTCACCAGGCTGACCATATCAGAGATGATCAAAGTACTGACTTTTAAGACGTTAACAGACATTTGGCTTTTTTGTTTTTGGATGAGTAAAAAACTCTCTACTGAACCTTTGATTGGCTGGTGGTAACAACCAGTCAAATGCACAGCATGGTCTATTTAAGTGGTGTATGTGGACAATAACACTTTTTTTCTTCAAAATGGATTACAAGCTTTAGAGGGAAAAAGATAAGTTAACCCTATATTATTACAGACTCCTTTTTCTCTCCTCGTATCCATAACATTCCACTACGTAACTGACAATGATCTTTGATGTTGTCAGTAGACGTTTATCCACTGATTTGCTGATATTTCAAGGATTTCACAAATGTCCACGTCAAAATCGTGCCATGCCACGTCTGCATCCAATTGATCTTTTTTCCAAATGTATTAGATGTGTCAGGTGAATTTTGAGCCTCAGCTTGGAGGATCTGGGCACTGTGGTGGGATTCCTGGCCCTGCACCTCCTGTGTCTCACTAGGAGAAACTCCTGATAAATTATAAAAATAATTATTTTATAAAATGTTAGGCGTTTATTTATTTATGGACAATACTGTACTCTCTAAGTTTGTTCACATATATTTTAGTCAGTATATATGATGGTGGAGCTATCTAATTTCTTCTGTATAATAATTTGTCTCCCCCAATTTTTATCTTCATTTGCATTAATATAGACATTTATTTAAAGACAAGAACAAAAGACATGAATTTATCATAATTTTTTCTGTCAGAAATTATCTTTGGTTTTTGTTGTTTGGCCTGTGTGGCGACAGTAGAGACAGCAGACAATATAAGAAATGCTGAGAAATCTAGTACATGTCTGAAACTATGTTCCAGTTCTTTCATAGAAATTACTCCAACCCAATATGGGGGCAGCATTTGTATTGGGTTGCAAAGACTAAACAGTGTCACTGTGCAGTCAACCGCACAGTTGTGCATGTGCTTTATTTACATACATACATTCGTACATGCCTATCTATCTCACCTACAGTATAGCCTTTATGCAGTCCTAATTTTTGTATTGTCTTTAAGCATAAAAAAAATTCTCATTTAGAAAAACAAGTTTTTAGAGTCACTTTAGAGTGAAGCCATTTGCCAAAATCTGTATCTTATTCAAAACAATGTAACTTTTTATTTTATATTTATCTTATTGTCATACTAGCTGAAGTATCCATCTATGTTGGGTTATCTATCTATCCATCTATCTCTCTCCCCCTCTCTCTATTTTTATATATATATATATAGTCATCGACAGACACTGTGTTTCAATGTTTCACGTCTCATCAGTGTGGCCAGACACAGCAACTAACTCCAACCAGGAGCAAAACCTGACTCACTTTACATCTGTCCAATCCATTAATTGCCATTAAGGAGCGCTGTTTTAACTGTTTTAAATACATACATCTCTGTATATACTTTACGATCACCATAGAGATCAAATCTATAAACAGATGATCATTGCTGGCGGTGAAAGTTTATTAAAGTCACTCCTAAAGAGCTCTACCGGGTTACAGGAGCATATAAGATATATATATATATATATATATATATATACAGGGATGCTGATAGGTTTTTCATTCAGTGCGTCCTGGGACACATATATTTGCTTTGAATGAGTCCCTGGGAAAATTTATGGTTCCCAACTAAAGTTATCTAACTCCTACCTTGTAACCTATCCTGTGTAACTCATTTCTAAGAAACTATTGAAATGTATTTACAGTTAGCTTGAAATAGTAAGGAAAGAAAAAAAGAATACATTTCAATAATTTCTTAGAAAGAAATTACACAGGATAGGTTACAAGGTAGGAGACTATTTAGTTATTTCCCCAGATCATAAATAAAAACCCTACAATTTATTAAGAACGTTTAGTTGGGACATATAAATTTTCTTGGGGACTCATTCAAAGCAAATATGTGCATCCCAGGACACACTAAATCAAAAAGCTATCAGCATCACTGTATATATGAATATAAATAAGAGATATGATTTTAACTTTTTAAAATCCTATTCAATACTGGGTAACATTGTTAGTATTCAATATATTTATTGTAAATTTCAATGTCTTAACTTGACTAATGTAACTATATATTTACATCTGTGACCAAAAAATAAAGGGGGAGCCCCCAAGTGTAATGAATAACATGCTGGACTGCCACGTCTTATAAGCAAGTTCAAACTCCAATCATGCTATTATGTTCACTTTTGGACAAATACCCTTGGGAAAGGTATGAACCCCTTCATCCCCTCAGCTATGGGTTAAATATTAGCACTACTGTTCTTCCCAGTTTACCTCAGTCGGTAGAGCATCTGCTTTGGAACCATAACATTTCAGTTTCAAAACAAGCCCTCACCAACTCGAACCATGAGTAGCACAGCTTGAATCGGTGCGATAGTGGGAAGCTGATGGTATGTGTAGTTGTCCACCTCAGACATAAAAAACAATCTCCCTGGTCTAGTGCTACTGGAAAGAGAATAGACTCCCTCGTTGTTCAGAAGATAGCAATAATAGACAACTCTACCTACTTTACTACTACTACTGTTCTTCTAAAAGGATGGTTTTAGAGCCAGTTTAGCTCAGTCAGTACTTGATTAGGAATTGCAAGGTTCCAGATTCGATACCAGCCCTCGCCAACTCAGTGTATGAGTAGCACAAGGATCTTTGAGGTAAACTGAGGAACTGATGGTAGATGTGGCGCTCCACCTCAGATGCTAAAAAACAATCTCCTTGGTCTAGCGCAAGTGAAAAGGGGATAGACTTTCTCACTGTCTGGCTGATACCGACTTTAAGCTACCCCGATGACTTGGCATTAGATAACCCATGAAGGTTGATATGCTGTTGAACAAAGAAAACCAAACCAAACAATAAATAAAAGCCTTATCTTCTTGTGTCTGCATAGACAAATCTGATTGGGAATTCAATGGCTATCATGAGAGAAATGTGTTGGCAAGATTAGTATACCTTAAGTAAGTAAAAAATAAGTAAAGTTGAGGGAGTCTATCCCCTTTTCTCTAGTGCTAGACCAAGGAGATAGTTTTTGCTGAGGTGTAGCACCCTACCTACCGTCAGCTCTCCACTTTACCACATTGGGAATGGTATAGAACAAGGAACCTTGCAGGGGCTCTACCAACTATGCTAAAGTTTTATTGAACAACATACTCCCTGACCAGGCATTTTCCAACTGGGGAATTTCCATAAGGGAAGAAAATACTTACATACAATAATAATAACAAAGAGTAAATGCTAATATAGTCAAGGGTAGATAACTCTGAGAATATATATTTACTAACCCCTCCACATGAGCAGGATGCGACACAAGGTTCATTTTTTAAGCGGAGTTTAACAGGTTTGAACAGAGTTTCCTTCTCTTAGACTGGTTACCTAGTTATGGTTAAAGAGCCCAGTCTACCCTGCTATTTACCCATAGCTGGAGGGAGAATTGGATTCATACCTTTCCCAAGAGTATTAGCGCCATGTGAAATGATGACAGCTTAGTCCAGAAATTGAACTTGAGTCAACGAGTTTATTTCCTAAAACTAACCATTAGATCACGTGCCTCCATAGAGAATATATATATATATATATATATTTACAGTGATGCTGATAGCTTTCTAATTCAGAGCATCCTGAGATGCATGTATTTCATTTGAATGAGTCCCTGGGAAATTTGATGGGTCCCAACCAAAGTTTCTTAATAAATCATAGAGTTTTTATCTATGAACAACTAAGGCTGTCTAACCTCTACCTTGTACCCCATGCAGTGTAATTCGTTTCCAAGAAAGTATTGAAATGTATTTACAGTTAGCTGGAAATGGTGGGGGAAGAAAAAAAAACACTGGGACGCATGGATACAATTTTACTGCGTCCTTTTAGATTTTTATGTGTCAGTACCTCTGTATTTATATACGTATATGACAATGAGTTTATTAAACTTGGCCCTGTTCATTTGTAGTTGTCTGTGTGAAAAGAAATTAGCTTCAATGCTGCATATTCTAACAGGAGAGAGAGAGAGAGAGAGACGTCTCTTCCATTTAGGACAGCAACAATTGTTTACATCTGACGTTTCTCTTTTAGTCTGCGATTCAACTGCCCCATTTCCTTCAGTAATATAAGCTTATCATCAATTCTCCCGTTTGAGTTGTAGTCCTGCCCATATTAAATTGCATTTCTTTGGAAAACAATCTACACATCAAGCTTCATTGTTGATCATAGAATCTTACTTTCTTATAAACATATGATTACATTCACACCTCGGTGTCAATATCGTTTCTAAATGTGCACCCAAACACTTGTGTATGGATTGTATGCAGTGTAAGTAAAGTAAGTAAAGTCATCGAGGTGGCCTAATGTTGGTATCAGCCAGACAGCGAGGGAGTCTATCCTCTTTTCACTAGCGCTAAACCAAGGAGATTATTTTAGCATCTGAGGTGGAGAATTATGACCCAGTTTCAATTCATAAATCTTAAATTCCCATTGTATATATATATTTACCAACCCCTCCGCACGAGCAGGATGCAACACAAGGTCAGTTTCTTAAGCGGAGTTTAACAGGTTTGAATTCAGAGTTTTCCTTCTCCTAGACCGGTTGCCTAACCAAGGTTAAAAGCCCAGTCTTCCCTACTATTTACCCATAGCTGGACAGAGAGTCGGATTCATACCTTTCCCATGGGTATTAGCACTAAATGAAATAATTGCCATGTCCAGGATTTGAACTCGGGTCGACGAGTCCATTTCCCATGACTTTAATTATGATGAATGATGATGATGAACCATTACACCATGCGCTTCCCATTGTATAAGCAACCAACAAACTCACACAAACATACACACACATATATATATATATATGTATATATGTATATATGTATGTAGGAAATAGAAAAAGCAAAAAGATAACTTTATTATTTATTATTATATTTTTGAGATACTTTGTTTCTCTAATTTCTACATATTGTTGGATTTATTTCCATATTTTTCCACCCATCCAACATGAAAACATAAATGTCCACAGCTCATTCCTTTGTCCATATTGTTACTTGATCTAAGCTCCCCAACTGTTTTTTTGGGGGGGCACCTGAATCAAACCACGTGTCCCACATCACACTTAAATCGAAGGATGCAAGTTCAATCCAAGCAGGCAAGGCACAACCAGATTATCTTATGCTGCCATACCGGTATGTTATTCCTGCTATTGGTATATTTACTCCTTGTCCCAGTTGTGATAAATCAGTTTTATAATATGTCTTCTTATTTATTGGGAAACTACTCTATTGTATATTTTGCTTCTAGCATGTTTGCATTATTATTTTCTTTCATTTTCATGGTGAATCTTTAATTCTAAAGAAAAAGTCTGGCTTACATACAAGGGCCAGTTTAGCTCAGTCGGTAGAGCGTTCAGCTAAGAATCACAAGGTTCCTGGTTTGATACCGGCCCTCACCTACTCAGCATATGAATAGCATATGGATCTGTGTGGTAAAGTGAGGAGCTGATGGTAGGTGTGGCGCTCCACCTCAAATGCTAAAACAATATCCTTGGTCTAGCGCTAGTGAAAAGGAAATAGACTCCCTCGCTGTCTAGCTGATACGGACATTAGGCTGCCCCAACGACATTACTTTTTTGTACTTTATATACAAGGTGTGTCAAAAATGTATCGAGATTTTTGAACTTTTTGACACACCTTGTATTCTGGAAAAAAAATAATGTTCTATTCATTAATTTTTTTCAGAATACAAGATGTGTCAAAAAAGTACCAAGTCTGTATTTACCAAGATGGAAATGAAGAATAAATGGAACGTTATTTTTTTTTTTTTTAGAATACAAGGTGTGTCAAAAAGTGTAAAAAATCTCAATACTTTTTTGACACACCTTGTATATATAATATCAATAATTTTGGCAGCAGGGGTAGTTGTACTTTTGCCAGCTCTAAAAAAAATAAACAAATAAAATAGGTAAACAAAAATCGGATCATATTAATATTAAATGCTTTTACCATCCTCTGCTTATGAAGCCATCAGTCAGATTGGTTTGTTACTTGCTATTTCTGTGAAAAGGATACCTTCATGTCTGTACATATATATATATATATATATGACTGTAGGCTGTGTATGTGTGTGTCAGGTGCCTACATATTAAAAGTTGCATAGTGGTATCAGATCATCTTTAAGACACTGTCTGTTCAAATGCCTGCATTGACCAAATATTCCTTTGAGCCATGAACACTGATCCTAGAATTTATCATTGTTGATCTGTGTTTGGATGTTCACTTGAGATGTTTTGACTTAATCAGCCATAAAGAGAAATAAAGAGAATGTATTGACTGATTAGTTAGTGCATCAGCATGAAGACTTGTTTATGTAAAGAATGGAAAGAGATCAAGTTACTACTTTTTAGATTCTCATGTCAATCTTTTTACTATATCTTTTTTTTTCATTCTTCTTTTCTTTCTTTCTTTATTTCTTTTTCTTTTCTTTACTTTCCTTCTTTTTCATTCCTCTTTTTCATTCTTCTTCTTTTCTTTCCTTTTTTTATTCTTCTTCTTTTCTTTCCTTTTTTCATTCTTCTTCTTTTCTTTCCTTCTTTTTCATTCTCATTCTTTTCTATTCTTTTTCTTTCATTCTTTTTCATTCCTTCTTCTTTTATTCCTTCTTCTTTTCATTCTTTTTCATTCCTTCTTCTTTTCATTCTTTTTCCTTTTTCATTCTTTCCTTCCCTCTTTTTCATTCTTCTTCTTTTCCTTCCTTCTTTTGTCAACCCGTCATATGATTATTATTTTCTTTCTCTCCTTCCCATTATTTATTTACTTTGTTTCTTTTTTAAAAAATATTTGTATCTTTTTTTTTAAAGACCCATTTCTTTTCTATCTCTTATCCCACTGACAGCATTGTACCCCTTAGTTTAGTCTATAGGGCCAGAGAGCAAAGAAAAAGAGAAGGGGAGTCCCCATGGTAGAGTGACTAATGTAAAAAAGTAAAGTAAAGTCGACGGGGAGGCTAAAGTCGGTATCAGCCAGTCAGCGAGGGAGTCTATCCCCTTTTCAATAGTGCTAGACCAAGGAGATTGTTTTAGCATCTGAGGTGGAGCACCACACCTACCATCAGCTCCTTACTTTACCGCACAGATCCCTGTGTTACTCATACGCTGAGTTGGCGAGGGCCGGTATCGAACCAGGAACCTTGTGGTTTCTAGCCGAACGCTCTACCAACTGAGCTAACCCGACCCCTTGGCTAATGTTTTGGATGATAATATCATAGTAAATGAGTTTAAACACCAGTCATACTTTCGGATTAATGCCCTTGGTAAAGGTATTGACCCCCTCATCCCCCAGTTATGGGTTAAATAGTACCACTACTGTTCTTCTACAAGGATGGCTTTGGCATTAAATAACCTACAATATGCTATTAAAGAAAGAAACCAAACCAAGCCAAAAGAAAGAATAGTCATTAACAAAGCTTAGTTTGTTCAGGGCCAGGAGTAGGGTACCCAGTAAGAATAAAACTCCTTAACAATAGTTTGCTAGCCTAACTTGATAACAATTATGTATCGAAGTGCCTGAGCCAAATAAAGAATAGATTAGCAGAGAAGTAAAATGACTCTAAATATATATATATATATATATATATATTGTGTGAAAATTTTGTTTTTACTTTAAATTCTATATTTGTAAACTATTGAAATTATCATCCAATTTGCTTATATATATATATATATATATATATATATATTATAAAAAAGAACGTCTGCAAAATGTATAATGTTTTCAGAAAAAAATTTCATATTATTGATCAAAGCCTGAAGAAGATACCAGAAGATCTGAAACACGTGTTCCATATGTAAGATAAAAAGGATTAAATTTTTTTCTGAAAACATAATACATTTTGCGGACCTTCTTTTTTTATAAAATATTGAATTTTCTCCTGTTGGAACCAGAACAACATTTTTATATATATATATATATATATATATATACGAAGACATGAAGTCAGTTATGCTTGGTAACTGTAAGTTTCTGCCTCTGTGATTTTCAAAGCCTGGTTTGAAAAGGTTAAAGAGCACAGTCTGCCCTACTATCTATCCATAGCTGGAGGGAGAGTAGGTTGAGGCATACCTTTTTCGAGGTTATTGGCACTATTTGAAATTCAGACAGCCTCAACCTGGATTTGATTTATATAATATTAATATTGATAATATAGTTTGCAATATTTATGAGTAAAAAGTTCTCAATTTATATATATATATATATATATATATATATATATATATATATATAAAGGTGTGTCCTAAAAGTATCGAGATTGATGCTGTATTTACCAATATAGAAATGAACAATGAATGAGACATTAATTTTTTCAGAATATAAGGTGTGTCAAAAAGTCCAAAAATCCCAATATTTTTGGACACACCTTATATATATGTGTGTGTGTGTCACTCAAGAGGAATATGAATACTACTACTACTTAAACAAAGCGAAGAAAAACTGCGAAGTCCGTTTGGTGTAGGGGTAAGACGCTTGCTTGTCGATCAGACAGACAGGTTTCAAATCACACACGAGGCAGTCTTCGTATCTATAGCTCTGCTGATGAGGCCTAATAAGCTGAAATGTACATACAGAGATTGATTTTTCTCGATTTGTTTAGCCTTACATTTAAATAGTTAAATCCCGCCTAATTAATTATTAATGAATTAACTTTCAAAAATTAGGTTCGACTTCAATTAAGCACATATTCTCCCAAATATATATATATATATACACACACACACACACACACACACACACACACATTCCTATCAAGCTTCCTGTTTTTAATAATAACTTGTATAATAAAGACTTGAAAAAACAATGATGGAAGTAAAAAGATTCAAAGTGTCATTCAGGCATATGTTGAATTCCACTGTTCCTCTCTCTTCCAGCAAATGGGGATAACGTAAACCCTTTAAAAACAATGCACCCTGACACACACACACCCACACCTGGCCAAACATTGTTGAAATCCAAAACACAGGAAGAAGTGGGAAAAATTGAACTCATCTAAAACTGGGTACTATTTTGGTGTGGTATAGGAAGTTCTTTCAAAGTTTGGGGTGTCCTAAGATTCACTCACGGGATATGATCACTTGAGTCTTTTTCAAATCAAGATTATTTACATTATTTTCTAGCTCCTTTCCTGTTTTCACTTTAGAACTCTTGAGAATTCTGTGTAGAGAAACATTTTATGGGAGTATTCTGAGGTGTATTTCACCATTTTTCAATACAGATGGGAAGTGGTACTATGTAAAACAGGCACACTCAATGACAGCTGATAAAAAATTAGTGACATAGCATATTTAATTCTGACACCGAGACACGGTACGTTTCAACCTCCTTAAAATTGAGCAAATATTCTTATCTCTCATGTCATAGAGAAGGAATCTTCAAATAATTTTATCAAGATTGGTGTTGATAATTTCAACAGATTTTTGTTTTCCTTTATGGCATCTTATACAAGGGAGAGAGGGGCCTATGCAGATAAATCAATGAGTCCATAGTCTAATAATGAAAAAAAAAAAAATCCAATTTACATAAGTATTTATTTTTCAACATAATCTCCTTTGTCAGTGAATTTAATCCAATGCCTCTCCATTTAATCATATATATAGTGATGCTGATAGCTTTTTGATTTAGTGCGTACGGGTATGCACATATTTGCCTTGAACGAGTCCCCAGGGGAATTTGATGGGTCCCAACTAAAGTTTCTTAATAAATTGTTGGGCTTTTATTTATGATCTGGGGAAACAATTAAAGCTGTCTAACTCCTATCTTGTAACCTATCCTGTGTAATTCGTTTCTAAGAAACTATTGAAATGTATTTACAGTTAGCTTGAAATGGTGAGGGAAGAAAAAAGAAAAACACTGGGACGGATGGATATGATTTTAATGCGTCCTTTTAGATTTTTGTGTGTCAGGAACACAGGACATGTAACTATCAGCATTTGATTGTGTGTGTGTTTTGTGTGCGTGTGTATATATATATATATATATATATATATATATTATGGGCATAATTTGCACAGCTTGGGTAATCTGATCTGTACAGTAAAGTAGCATCTGGGAGCAGACAGGTGTGGCACTCCTCCCCAGAAAAAAAAAATCTCTCTGTGAAAAGGGAAATTAATAAATGTAAGTTTTTGCTATTCAGCCAACACTGGTGTGTCCATGTGTAGGAGTCCATAGGAGAACATCACTTATGAGTTTGTCCTTACTTCCACAGTAGTGCCTAGCATGTCTTGCTCATTTTACTTGGATGCTTTGCAAGATGAAACATAAGTCGGTGTACAGCTGCTGTGTTGTAGGTGCCCAGTGAGGTTCCAATTCCAGATCTGTGGGAAGAGTGGAGTACCCCTTCATTGCCATTACTCCTAGATCCACTCTGACCCGGACTGGTAGTAGCTGTTAGGGTCCTATCAATGGCTTAAATAGATAAAAAAATGAAATTCAAAAAAATATTTTTTTAAATTGAATAACCAATGAGAATGAATAAAACAAAAACAACTTCAACATGAAATAACCCAGCAAGGGTTGATATGCCATAAAATCCAACCAACTGAACATGTTAATATAATCTATAGTTTTTAGAACTCAGTATAAACATTCTTATATATTCTAAAGAAATTAAACTCTTTTGTTTTATTTTTTTGTAGATAAATACATTGTTCCCTACTTATTGGTTAACCTAACTTTTAATCCGATAACACACAATAGTTGTTAGTTTTGACCATCTGCTTTTCAACAAAACCCAAAAGACCACCCATTCATTGACTTTAGGTTAAGACCTTTTTTTTTTTTTTTTTTACCCCTGTTTTTGTACCAATTTTAAAGTGGGTTGTAGTGAAATGGTGTTAATCTGTCCAAGATTTCCATTTTCCTCCTTTCCACCAGACGGCAAGAGTTATCTTTCTTTATTTTACTTTTTTTTTTCTTCTCTTTTACTAGAGGTTGATAAAGAATAAGCATTGAGAACATATGCATTGAGACTCAGTTTTTGCTTAGTCATCAAAATTAAGCAACATGCTGCTTGGTCAATAGGGGAAAAGTTGACTATTTGGAATTACTAGAATTAAGAAAAATTTTGATTTTTAGAACCGTTTAGAGGGCCCCATTCATGAAAATGTCAGTCTAGTATTTCATAATATCCACTCAATATCTGAATAATGATAATTGCTTTAATATAGGGATCACCAAACTTTTTTACGGTCAATTTAAAAAATAAAAAGCACGGACCACATTATTATTGTGTTCAATACTTGATAGGCAAACGGAAAGCTCTGAGAAAAAGATGTAAAACAAAATTTATCTTTCAATGTTATATTCATGGATAGGTAGCGTAGGATGCACAAAAGCAAATTTAACCAATATATTTATTTACACATTCTGTATGTTTTAACCAACAAATTCAAGTACCATTGGTAGGCCTTATAAAATGCCTTTGCTGGCCGTAGTTTAATGACCCCTGCTCTAATACATCAAAAAATTGTTTGATGAGATCTGTTTAGAAAGCAATGAGGCTGACATTTTTTTCCTTTTTTCTTTTTCTTTTTTTTTGATTAAAGTTGCTAACCTGAAAAATAAAATCTTTTTTTTTTTTTTACTTTCTAGACTCACTCTCTGTGATTGAGTTTTACTGGTCTCATTTTTCTCTTTATCCAAGAAGGTTAATCATTAGTCCAATTGAGCGTGCCACTCAAATGGACTAATGATTAACTTTCTAGTGAGTTGTATTCTCACTGAGTGCCCCATACTTCTGGCTTTGTACTAAGATTAGTAAATAGCTTATCTTTACCCAAGCTGAATCATGGTAATGATTTTTTTTCAATTTCAGGAATTGAATTACAGTAATCTTGATCCCTGCTCTGATGCTGGCTATTTAACTTATTAAGGATTCATTATAACTCACGTTTCTAGTGAGTTTGATTCTCACTGAGTGTTCCATACTTCTAGTCTTTTACTTAGTTAACCTTATTAAATAGCTTCTCTTTACCCAGGCTGAATTATGGTAATGTTTTTTCAATTTCTGGAATTGAATTACAGTAATCCTGATCTGTGGTCTAACACTGGCCGTTTAACGTATTAAAGGTTCACTCTAACTGCGGGTTATTTCAAATCGTGCCATGCAAAAATCATTTTTAATTTTATACTTGTATTTTTATTTATTCTAACACTAGTAATTTAAAGATACTTCTTATTACTTCTTTTTCTTAATTGAAACTAAGTACAAAAAAAAGGCACAAATGTTGGAAAAATTGCAGATCTTTTTTCCTCCTGCCACATCAAACATCAACATTTACACGAAACGTAGTTTATTTTTCTTCTTTTTTTTTGGCCATTTGATGTTTGTACAAGTTGTTTGACTGCAATGCGTGCTGAATTAAGTGCACATATGTAAAAATATTCTTTCTGATGAGAAACTCCTTACCACTTTAGCAAATTGATATACAAGTCTGCAATCCCTTCACTTTGTGAGAAATTGGGGGTGCATTTCTGTCCTTTTGAGCAAATTAAGTGTTTTGTTTTTGTTTTTTCTGTCCTTAGTTTGTTGATCATATCAGCCTGGCTTTATTGTCATAACTAAGCACTGTTATCATAATAAATGAAATGTTAATGAAATTAAAATGTCTTATCCACAACAAAACAGCACTTGTTAAAATCAACAGTTAAAATTGTTTCATTGCAGAAGTGAGATTATTCAAGGAGAATATATAGTATATTTCCTGTAGACAGCACACATAAAGGGGGATACATTTTTTAGGAATGTCAATATACTTTGTAGTGAGGCCATATGTGGTTGAGAATAGAGGAAAGTGTGGATATAACAACACAGACAGTTTGAAAAAGCTTCATCCAATAATGGGGGCGAAAATATTAACTGTCTGTGTTGTTATATCCACACTTTCCTCTATTCTCAACCACATTTTGTTGGATTTATGCAAATCCTTCACCCCTCATATCAAGAGGTCTATATATAAAGTAGGGAAACTTGGACGTCGGAACCAAAGGATACTTACCACAGGACTTACTTACTTATTTACTTTAAGTTCTTTTACAACTGGCCAAGGATGGCGGCCAAATACTCAACAACCTCTCTCTTTTTTCCCTTACCTCTTTCACTTCAACCTCTTTTCCCATTATTTACTCTTTTTTCTTTTACCCTTGTCTCCTTCATTTTAACCTCCCCCCGTTACCTCTCTTTTTCCTTATTTACCTCCCTTTTCTTTTAACTCTCTCCCTTTACCTCTCATTCTCCTTTTCTTTTACCTCTGTTTCTTTCACTTTAACCTATTTTCTCCTTACCTTTCTTTTTCCTTATTCACCTCTCTTTTCTCTCTTTTCTTTCCCTTTACCCTCTCTTTTCTTTCTCTTTACCCTCTCTTTTCTTTCTCTTTACCCTCTCTTTTCTTTCCCTTTACCCTCTCTTTACTCTTTATGTCTTTTCTTTTCATTCCCTTTCTCTTCCCTCTTTTCTGTCATAAATCAAGTTGTAAGTGTCCATATTATGTCTTTCCCTTATAACAATTGGTTCCATTGACTTTCACAAACTCCCACAACTGCATCAGCAAATTATTTTTTTTCTTTTCCTATTTTCATTTCTTAATCCTATGGACAATTGCTGGTCTAATTAAAATGAAGAGATAAGAAAAAAAAAATGGAAGTAAAACATTTTTTTATCTTATAAATGCATTTGTCTACAATAAAGAGTAAAAAAATGTCAATGACAATTAAGATTTATTGCATCATCCAATTGTTTTTGGTTGTCGGAGCAAAATTCATCCTATTCATGTTATAATGGTTTTTAAATAAGAAACAATCACTATTGATAACAACTTTATTCATTTTTTAAATAAGCATTGTCAGTCATTATTATTATTAATTTTGACTATTATTTTTTTAGATAAAAATATTTTTAAAAATCAAGAAAATACGAGTTAAAATTGATGATGATGGCAATAATAATAATAATAATAATAATAATAATAATAATATAGACAAACCTCTGTGTCAAGAAAAAAAGGTGGAAGAGGATTTGCCAGCATTAAGGGTTGCATAAATGCAACAACTCTGGAATTAAAGTAATATACAAAAAGAGCAAAGAAATACTAATTACAGCAGCCAATAACAGCAATATCAACTAATCTATACATATACAAAAGGCAGTTGGTGTGTATGTATGTCTAGATGAAACTAAGAAAATAAAACAATTAACAATTAAATAAATATATATTCACATTATTCACCGGTTCTTGCTTTTTGTGCAAAAATGATAAAGATTTGATTTATATTCAAAGATATTTAGAAATTAAAATATACATAAAAATAGCATTGAAATTCTACTTAAAAATATCCAGCATTTGAAAATCTTAAAAGTAAACAAATCAAGACACCAGATTTTTTGCACCCCACACTCTACCCACTCGATGCTGGGTAGCCACTTCTAGTATAATATGAATTAAATACAAACAGTAAAACAAAAAAAGCGAGAAGGAAAACAACTGTATGGGTACTTCAAGTGATAAAGGAAATTGCACGAGATGATCTGTAAATGGCTGAGAGGAGGAAATCTCAAGAGAGAAACTGAATCTCTTTTTATAGCAGCATAAAGTAATGCCATAAGAACCAATTATTTCTAAGGAAAAATTGGTAATATGCAGAAGAATAGCAAGTGTAGATTATGCGGTGACAGAGATGAAATGGTTAATCACATAAGTGAATGCAGCAAACTGGCACAAAAGGAATACAAGACTACACTCGACTGGGTGGGAAAGTTGATTCATTGGTAATTATGCAAGAAACTGAAATTTCACCATGCTGATGATGAATAGTATATGCACAAACCAGAATCTGTTCTTGAAAACAAGATGTATAAGTTTTCCTGGAATTTTGAGATACAAACAGATCCCCAAAAATCTCAGTCAGAAGACACAAACTAGTATTAATTAACAAGAAGACCAGTGGGTTATAAAGGGAAAATGAAATAAAGAAAGCAAAAAGATAGACAAATACTTGGATCTTGCTAGAGAGCTGCTGAAAAGCTGTGAAACATAGAGGTGACAGTGATACCAATTATAGGTGGAGGTCTTGGAACAGTTCTCAAGATCCTGGAAAAGAGGGTGGATTGAAACAATCCAGACATCAGCAATTCCAACTTCAGTTAAAACTGATGTAAAATAATTGCAAGGAATAATAATAATGGTGTGTAAAACTTAATAATAATAATACTTAGACCTTGTCAGAGAACTGAGGAAAGTTTGGAACATGAAGATGAAGATTGTACCAATTGTAATTGGTGCCCTTGGAGCGTTCCCCAAAGCTCTGGAAAAGAATTTAGGTGAATCTGAAATCAGAAGAAGAATCAAGATCATCCAAAATACAGCACTGTTGGGATTGGCTAGAATACTCAGAAGAGTCCTGGAGACCTGAGGAAACTTACTGCCTCCAGTGAACCACCAGCTATGGCAGGTGTGAAAACCTCATGATAACTACTAGGTATGTTTTGCTACTGTTGTGTGCATTTTACAGGTTAAAGTTTGATATAGAAAATACAATTAAAGAACTTAAGTTTGAAGAAATTCACAAAAGTGAAAAAAGGATCAGTAGTTAATCTCTACTGATGGAAAAAGGGTGAAGTTTATTCCATCATTTTTGTAAAGAGTTGCTTTGGTGGGTGAAAAGGAAATATGAGAAATGGTTCATCTTATCGCATCTGTTGTATATTACTGTTTAAGAAATCCCATTAAATCTTCAATGTTAAATTTTACTGAAATTTAAGAAAGATAAACTGTGTATCATCAATCTGTCTTTGCTATATAAATGTTAGTAATATATTCAGTAAATAAGATTCAAACACCTCACAGTCTATTCAACATGGCTATTTTATGCACCATTGTCAAAAGAAAATGTGACTTTTTATATGCAGAATTTGCACACTGCATACTAACTCTCTAATTATCTTTGGGTTGGGGGAGTCCCTGTGGTGTAATGGATAACAGGCTGGGCTGCAACATCATAATAAAACCTGCTCTACAAGTATGCATTGAGCACTTTTCAATATTTATTATTCTGACTCATTTTAATTCTTTGTCGGACTGTCAAAGTTAATAGGCTTTTTATTTTTGTTGTTGCTCCATTTAGTCTTTCCTCATAACGTGTATATATATATATATATATATATATATATATGTGTGTGTGTGTGTGTATATCTTTTTTCCTTTATTCTCATCTTTCTCTCTCTCTCTCAATGTGAGTGTATGCACATGCACATGCATATGTAAATGTGTATCTGTATGCACATACATATGCAGAGAAGAAGAAATTGAGATTGAAACAAAAAAATAAATAAAAAGATAATAAGTGATTTTGAACTCTAGTCACACTATTAGATTCACTTTCAGAATGATAATCTTGGGAAAGGTACGAACCTCCTCATCTCCCTAGATATGGGTTAAATGGTACCACTACTTTTCTTCTACAAGGATAACTTTGGCATTAAATAACCCATGAATGTCAATATGCCATTAAACAGAAACGGAAACTTTGTGTTTCACTCTTATATTGTCTTAATTTACTGCCCTGTCAGTAGGGATTAAAGTACATTGACTGCATTCTTTGCAGAATGGTAAGACACCCCCCCCTTAAGAGTGTCCTGGGTATGACACTAAACTTTATCTGATACTGCCCGGCCCTTTGGGGCCTATGTCCAGTGGCTTTGGCTCTGGACAGTATTGATCCCAGGAGGCTACCCCCCCCAGGCAATACTTGCCCCTTCATTTAAAGGGGCAGGGCTGGGTTTATTGCCCAGTGCCTGAGGAGCTTCCCTGGGAATGCTGACGAGATCTACACATTTTTTGTACCTACCATCCCATGAGCTTGGCTTGTTCTACATTAAAAAAACCTTGTGTCACACCCACATACATGGATTGCATGGTAAATAACTTCATCTGATACTGAGGCTCTTATCTTTATTTCTCCTCTCCAGGTGGAGGACCCCTGCATTGCCATTACTCCCAGGTCCACTCTCCCAGAGTGCTAGTAATTGTTAGGTTCCCATCTATAAGTCAAATAGATCTGTTTAAAAATTATTTGTATGTACACCTACACATAGACCAACCAATGTTGACAGACCAAAAAAAAAAAACTTAGAGGGATCAGCTCTATACGGATCCTGGATGCTGTGCTAAGTACTTGCAAAGAGTGATGACTGATAGGGATGAGTCATGAGAGAAAGTCATAGGAATCCATGCTGCCAGCACAAATTGATGATGATTTATCTTTTTATCAATCACACTACTTTACAGAATTTCATTTTGATTACAAACTTTCTTTTGCAGTTTTACATTTGTTTTTTGTTTGTTTTTTAACTTACTGAACCTTGGCACCACTGAATTTATCTGACTTTGGTAAATGTACTCAGATTCTTTGCATTGGTCCTTCTTATCATTGGGTGTGTCCTCTATTACACCTCCTCCTTCAATCCTTATGACTTGTAACTTTTTCTTCTTGGGAAATCGTGTAATCATGTCTGACCAGTATAGACATACCATACTTACCTTGCTCACTCTTTAACCCTCAGCAATATAAGTTACAACCCGAGGTTTGAAAAAAAATCTTCTTAATCTATGTCAGTTCTTTTGAGAAAGCTTTTTGCCTACTGAGAACCACATAGACTTTTTTTCTTTATACTTGGAGTTAAAGGTTTGAGTTTTCTTTACTTTTTCTAAACTAAAGTTATCACTTTTTTTAGTTGAAGGAATTCATAAGTTTGAAATTGAAAACAAATACTAGAACCAACATATAAATTATTCCTTTAAATACATCTTTGATCTATCTATCCTAGTCTGCCCATATTTACATTAACACCCAGAAATGAGTACAACCCCCCACCACCACTTTTTAAAATAAAAAACCAAGCATAGCAGAATTTTATCATTTCTAGTAGAGTTAAAAAGAATATATATATATATATATATATGGGAGTCACTAATACCTATATAAATAGATATACACACTGACCACCCATTTTGAAATGAACAACTCCCTAACCTAATTGAAAACTCATTAGCCAGGTACCCTCACCATAGAGACACACACACACACACACATATATATATAATCAGATAAACAGGAGGACAAGGAGGGGAGGAATGAACGAGGTGATGAGGAGCGGTAGGAAGAGTGTGTGTAAATGCGTGGGTGCATGAGGGTGTGCATGTGTACAAACATACGCACTACTTTCACCAGTAAACAGAGAAATACAAAAATTCAGCTCACAAAAGTACATACATATATAAATGAATTGACATTCCCTGCATTTCTTTAAATGCATGTTGTCTTGACTAAAGGTGGCTAACATGCTGCTTTGAAACCAATGGTAACAATGGCACCTTAAATGTATTGTAAAGTCGTCGGGTCGGCCTAAAGTCGGTATCAGAAAAGTCAGCGAGGGAGTTTTTCAATAGCACTAGACCAAGGAGATTGTTTTTTGGCATCTGAGGTGGAGCGCCACACCTACCATCAGCTCCTTACTTTACCGCACAGATCCCTGTGCTACTCATACGCTGAGTTGGTGAGACCAGTATCAAACTAGGAACCTTGTGGTTTCTAGCCGAACGCTCTACCAACTGAGCTAACCTGGCCCCTAAATAAAGCTCTTACACCCGGAAAAAAAAGAAAAAAAAGAATCTCACCTTAAATGTATTGTACAGTATAATGAATAAATATATATGTGTGTGTGTGTGTGGTGTGTGTGTGTGTGTATTGTATACTTCAAAAATTCATCATGTATAAAAAAAACAAAAAAAATAACATTTAACCAGAAGATGGTTTTCACTGAACCAATACATTTTTCTTCCTTATCTTTTGTGGCTTGTCAAACACTTTAAAACATTTTTTTTTAACTTTCTAAAAACAGTTTCTATCTCAAGAAATAACAATGATGTAAGGTCAAAACCAGTTGAGAACAATTCAAAAATAAATACCATAAATGAAATATTCCTGTTTGTCTTATCACTTTTTGTTTATCTTATATATATATATATATAAAAAGTAGTAGGGTGTACTCATTTATAGGTTGTCCTGGGTATGATACTAAACTTCATCTGACGGGGAGATTCCGGTTCTGGAAATCTGGTGAACCCTTTCATTGCCATTACTTCCACGTACATCTGACCCAAAGTAGTAGTACATCTTCCAGTCCCATCTATGTGTCAAATAGATCTGTTTGAAAATTATATATAATTGATACGACCATGTGCAAAAAAGACCTATTAAGTAACAACTACCAAAAATATCTAAATATGAATGTACAATGAACATGACTCCCTAACTTTTAGGTATAAAATAACCCTAGATGGGTTGACATGCCATTAAAATCAATCAATCAAGGGTAATTCTATATCTGTATAATAAATTATCCTTATACTAGATTTATGTATTTACCCAAACCCTCTGCTACTGGCAGCGTCTAACACAAGCTTAATTTTAAGTGCAATAGAGCATCGGAATAGGAACCACTAGGTTCTGGGTTCAATACCGGCCCTCGCCAACTCAGCATATGAGTAGAATGGGGATCTGTGCAGTAGGTGTGGCGCTCCACCTCAGACACGGAAAAACAATTTCCTTGGTCAAGTGCTAGTGAAAAAGGGATAGACTCCCTCAATGTTTGGCTGATACCAACTTTAATTCACTCTGACGACTTTACTTACAGCTAGTTTGAATTCAGAGTTTTCCTTCTCCTATACTAGTTGCCTCTCCAAGGTTAAATAACACAGTATGTCCTAGTATTTACCCATAGTTGGGGAGAGAACAAATGAATTAATGCCTTTCCCTAGAGCATTATCACAAAGTAAAACACAATAAGCCTCAACCAGGATTTGAACTCTAGCCACCAATTCCATTTCTTATGGTGATAACCATTACACCATCACTGATTTATGCAACTCATTCAATTTATTACTCCATCCTGTCATTCATGTTCTACTTCACTTTTTTTATATTTAGGAATTTTGTTTTATATCTATGTCAGTATTTCCTATAGAACTAAGAGTGTTTATGAATTTCTCTCTCTCTCCCTCCTCTCTAGTGTAACATGGAAATTCTCTGTCCTTTCTATTCAATGTGTGTATGTATGTGTGTAATCTAAGAGAAAATAAGGAACTGAATGAAACGAGTTAGAAAGATGTGTGTTCTGAATTTATGGAATGGTAAATGGCCAACTTTGAATGTTTTGTTTTCCACACATTTCAGAATATCTGTGAAAGATTTCTTCATACATTTCATTTTCTCAAGATTCCTTTTGAAGGAGAAAAAGACAAGGAAGTGGGAGCAGGTGCAGGAGAATGACAGAGAGGGGAGGGAAGAGAGAGGGGAGGGAAGAGAGAGAAAGAGAGTTGAATAACCCTGTAATGACAAAGAGAGAGAGAGAGAGAGAAAAAAAAAAGAGAATTTATGCAATTAAAAGATGCAGGAAATCAAGAAGAGGATAACCAAAAGAATGTATTATATGTGAGAAAAAGAATCAAGGAAAATTCCCAAAAAGAAAGAAAGATTTCAGATAAGAATAGAGAGAGAGAGAGAGAGAGAGAGAGAGAGAGAGAGAGAGAGAGAGATTAAAAAAAGGCACACAAGAGAGGGTTATGGAAAGAAGAATAATAAAATGAGAATTAACGGTATCTAACCAGAAACATCCCTCTGCCTTTGGTATTTTACCATCTACTATTTACCAATGGGCCTTTACCAATGTTTACAATTTTAGATTAGGTCTAGTAAGATGTTCATTCATCAAGAAATTCATCTGTCCTCTTCCCTGTCCCAAGAGAATAAGAGTGCACCTGACAGCAAAACATGGATAGGGTTAAAGTTAACCCTGAGAAATCTGAACCTCTAATATCTATGCCAAGCTCTTTCAAAAATACACCCACACACATTGGGTTCCTGGCTAAAAAATAGCTGAAAATGTAAAATATAGTAATCTGTTATTTAAGATTCTAATTAGCTGCCTGTTGCCAGGCGTTAGTGATATAGAAATAGGTATTTCACAGCCAGAGATCAGTAGTAGTGTGTGACACAAGTTCAATTTCCTAACTCTTAACATCCTGTTAAGAATGTTCTAAGTCCAGAGCCCCATTCCTATAAGGATTTATCAATAAATGACTAAAAATGGCCTTTTCATTTAAAGTTACTTGTTATTTTCCTTAAATTAAAGACTGCTAAATATGTTTAATATTACATTTAAACAAAGGTTATCATTTGGAGTGGATTAGGAAAACAAATGTGACTTCCAGACGGGTGGAATGAGGTGGTATAGGATGTTAAGAGTTAAATGAAGTTTAACAGGTTTGAATTCAGAATTTTCTTTCTCATAGACTGGTTGCCTAACCAAGGTTAAAGAACCCAGTCTGCTCTACTATTTACCCATAGCTGTAGGGAGAATAGTTGTATCCATACCTTTCCCAAAGATATTAGTGCTATGGGAAATGCAATGTAGTAGTATGTGATACAAAGTCAATTTCTTAAATGAGGTTTAACAGGTTTGAATTCAGGGCTTTTTTTCTCATAGACTCATTGCCTAACCAAGTTAAAAAGCCCAGTATGCCCTACTATTTACCTATAGTTGTATTCATCTCTTTCCCAAAGGTATTAGGGCTATGGGAAATGCAAACAGCCTCGTCCAGGATTTGAACTCATCTCACTGTGCCCATTTCCTGGGCATATATAGTTCTAGGTAATAGCACAACTACTGAACACTCCGGTTCTAAATGTTTAGGACTTAAGAGGTAGAGGCTTTGTTGGGATTAATTTGCTTATCTTTTATATATCTGACTATAATTAACTTTTTTCCTTAATCTCTCATTGCAAGGTTGGTTTTGACATTAGATAACCCACAAAAGTTGATATGCCATTAAACAAAAACAAACAAACCAAGGATGTCTACAATTATGGCCACCAAATTTTCTGTGTTTACTAAGGGTACTCTGAAAAATCTTTTGAACATATTAGATTTTGGATATTCTAAAAATTTTAGTTTGGTTACTTTGTTTAATGGCATATCAACCTTCATGGGTTATTGTTGTAACCTAACAAAGGTTACTAAATGAGAAATAACCAAAACGGAGGTTGGAAATGAAATAGAATCTTTATAACATGAACAAAATACAATACTCACCAGCAACATGGAAGAAGGTAAACTACTACTAGTGGTATCAGACTACTCAGTCAGCATAATACTCCTGTATTTATGAGGATTGGGACATACACATTAATGTTCATAGATAGGGTATATAACAGTTATATAATGCCAATCCTTGTAGAGAACAGTAGTGTTACTATTCAATCCATAGCTGGGAATGAGGGTGTTCATATCTTTTCCACTGATATTAGTCTGAAAGTGAACATAATAGTGCCACTGGTGTTTGAATTCATTTACTACAATATTTCAGTCCAAGACATTAGCAACTACATCATTGGGACTCTAAAACTTTTTTGAGAGGTCAATTTTATAACTGCTATACGCAACATTTCTATGTTACGTGAACAGAACAATTTTCATAACTAATATTTTCCTAAAACTTGGTAATTTGTCCCTCAACCTTCATCATGTTACTCCCCAGAGAAGAGTGAGATATATTTTGATATTTCAGTCACTTTCTCTTTAAGATCACAAGCTTAAATGTAGAAATAATCCCATTTCATATACTGTAAATCCTCGAATATAGTGCACCCTTGAGTATAATATGCAGGGGATTTTTAGGGGCCTGTACCTCTGAAATAAAAACAAATAGAGACTTGGACATTGCTTAGAAAATATTTTTCATTTTTAACCTCGTATATAATATATACTAGGGATTTTGACCTTTAAATTTTGGGGAAAAAGTGCGGATTATACTAGAGGATTTACAGTACATAAAAAAAACAACATATTCTTAATAAAAACTTTAATGAAATCTACATCAGTTTGTTGGAGGGGGGTGGGTGACTGAGATTATCAAAAATTAACACATGTAGGGATTAAAATAAAATTAAAGCAACAAAAAAAAAACTCCCATGACCCTTCACTGGAAGAACCCTCCCAGCATGCACAGGAAAATGACCCACTCCCGACTCCCAAGAGAATATCAATTTGAGTTTAGACCTTAACTGTCTGGTTACTACTACTGGCCATGGAGATATTTCCTTGGTGGCTATGACCGGTGAATAAAGCCTAAATCATAAAACCATCTTCTGTCTTTGTCTTCCTTTTTTGTTCCTTGAATTCCTTCCTTTTTAGCATGACTACCAAATAAAATGGGGTTAAAAGCAAAACCCTAAGAACACGCACTGAAAATAACCAACTACCTTCTTAACCTAAAACATTAAACCTTTTACTACCCCATATTCATCCAACAGAACATGAATTTTTTTGTTTTGTTTTATAATGTGAGATGGAGTAGATTTGACAACTCTTATCCCATTTTGTTCTTGTTGTGCCTCTTCCCCATGACATAATGACACTTTCAGTTTGAGACCCTCTGGCTTGAGCTATGATTATTGTCATATAGTACCTAAATAATGAGAATGGAATCATCTGTTTTTCCTATTAATAATGTTTGATGAAACTTCAGTTAGTCAAATCAAATCTTTATTTTTATCCATATAAAGTAGAAATCTATCTGAAAACCAATATCTTGGGAGTAATAGCAATGAAGGTATACTCCACACTTACCAGTACTCTAGAACTAGAGCCTCACCACTATGTAATATAGTGGACTACCCAGGATACCCCTTTTCTTAGTGGGGGTAGAGTTTACCCCCTCTACAGAGGATGCAGTCAATGTATTCTAAGCCTTGCCAATAGGGCTTTAAGAAATGAAGAGGAGAATGAAAAAAAGAATTCAGTGAGAGAATGAAAAGAAAATAAAGAAGGAAAAAAAGTAAAGATAGTGATGAAATAGAGAATTAAGAAAGTGATAGGTTGATAATGATAGAGTGCTAGAAGAGATACTAAATGAAAAGAGGGGAAAATGAGAGTAATAGAAAGAAAGAGAGTTAAATAGTGAAAAAAGAGGTAGGTTACTTGAGGAAATATTAAATGAATACAGGAAAAATGGGAGTAACAGTAAGAAAGAATGAAAAAGAATAGAAAGAAGGAAAAGAGAAAAGATAGTGACGAAATAGAGACTTAAGAAAGTGATAGGTTGATAATGATAGAGGGTAATTGAGAGATATTAAATGAAAAGAGGCAAAAAATGAGAGTAACACAGAAAGAATGAAAGAGAGTAAAGATAGAGACAAAAAAAGAAATAGGTTATGATAATTATAGAGGGTGGGGAGGAGATATTAAATGAAAAAAAAGAGAAAAACTCTAGAGTAACAGAGTAAAAAGAATATGGGTGGGAGAGAGAGAATGATGTGATAAAATAAGGTTGAGGGTGACGAGAAATTAGATGTTAGTGATAAAAGGAGGAAGGAGGAGTAAGAGGCTGAGAGAGAGAGAGAGAGAGAGAATCATTTGAACGGTTGCAGGATAATTAACTAAAAGAAAGTGAGAAAAACAGAACTAAAAATTGTGTTGTTAAGCCTTTTTGGCAACAATCCCTGAAGAATTTACCTTTACCGGAAGTCTTTAATTCTTCCTCTCTTTTATTAACCATTCTCTTCAGTCTCCCTGCATTCCCACAACCCATTCCTTTTATGATGCCATTCTAAACATTTCTTCCTTCCTTAATTTTACCTGAAACAGTAAAGTATTTTACCAGCTGAATCTCTTCGAGAAATGGCTTCCTTCCTTTAAGACAAAGTGCTTCTCAAAATACGGGGAGGGGGGGCTGTGGAAATGAGGGTCATAATATTTTAGATGGGGGAGTGAAGTGCATTCCCATAACCCAATGTTGACTCCTCCCGGTTTTTGACGGGTTTTGATGAGGGTGCAGGTCAGAGAAGGTTTACAATGCCATTCTTCATTTGGATTGTTTGTTTACTTATGCCTTTTTTTCATTGGAAATTCTTTTCAGAAACGTTCTCTATCTGAATTGTTAACTCAGCTGTGGGTTTTTGATTGTTTAACTCTTTGCCTACCAAAATCCACCCCACACGGCTGTACCAAATTTTCTTGGTATCTTTTTTTTACCTGTATGGTTGGATATTTCAAAATTCACTATCTATTCACTTCAGAACTCATTCTATTCAAATAAGTAAAAAAAAAAAAGAAAGCAAAGTTGGCAGTGGCCTATTGTCGGTATCAGCCGTACAGCAAGGAAACCTATCCCCTTTTCACTAGCGCTAGATCAGGGAGATTGTTTTTTTTTTTTTTTTTTTTTTTTTTTTTTTTTAGGTGGAGGGCCACACTTACTGTCAGTTCCCCACAGATCAGATTACCCAATCTGTGTTACTCATCCACTGAGTTAGCAGGGCTGGTATCAAACCTGGAACCTTGCAACTGAGATAAACTGGCCCCTCTATTCAAATAAAGTCCTATTATTATTGTAATCTAAGTCCTTCTGCTCAATTATAATGAACTAACATCAGTTTTTGTATTTGGCTTGGGTGTTGTATGTGTAGGATAGCAGTAGTGGGAGAACCGCTGTGAGCGGTTTAAAGTAAGCAAAGAGTTAAGTTTTGGTTCAAGTGACTAAACGAGTGTGCTCATTGCTAAGACATTTGTGTTGTTTCATGCTCTAGAGTGGAAAAAAAATACCCCAAAGTACTCTTGAAATAAACACACACACACACACACACACACACACACAACACACTTGTCAGTTTATATTGATAACTGTTTTCTTATATTTATCAAGTATCATATAAAAGTTAAAAATAATCTTCAAATAGATAAAAGCAAAATTTTCAATGCTGATTTATAGGGCAAGTAGGCTCTTCTTACTTAGAAGATCGATGCTCTACAATCTTCTTACCTATATGGCAATCAGTACATTCATTTACTTGCAATCTTCAATACCTACATTTTGTGTATATGTGTGAGAAACAAACACATACCTAAAGTGTGTGTGTGTGTGTAACAGCACTCCTTTATAATGATGGTTATATCATATGATGATGGTTAATATATCCAATATATATTAAAACCGAAAATTTCATATGTAGATGAAATTATTCATTTATTCATAAATACACATCCTCTGAATATTTACTTTTTCATATTTCTATCGATATACATAAACAACTATCATACTGTTTTTCTTAGAGCAATAAAATTCTGCAATGTATCTTATTTATCACTAAGAAATAAAGCTTTACCTAATATATGGTGTGGTTAATTTGCATACTGTTTTTTACAAAACTTTAATAAATAATTACTTTAATTTTAAGTTTAATAAAGGATTACTTGGTGTTATTGATCTCTGATATTATTTTTTTCTCCAACAAATTAAAATCAATCCTATGAATGATTTTATATAGGAATCAATTAAAATATGATTGAAATAAGTGTAATCTTTTTATATGCATTCTTATTTAATGTTGTTAATCTCTCTAATTTAATGTATTTCATTACATGAAAACTTAAATAATTATGCCCAGAGGGCTCATATTCTTGCTAGTTGATGTAATGGAGTTAACTAAAAAAAGTTAATTAATTAGAATTGGTCATTTCTAAACAGAAGCATCAATATCATTAGGAACTGCATGAAATGATGGAAGAGAGGGTTAATGATGATATGATTAAAGAAATTAAAACTGAAGAGTGAAAGAGAGAAATATAGAAAAATATTTGTAAAGTAAAAGAAATATAAGTGTGGGTGGGTTAGAAGTATTAAAAAGAGAAAGTAGAATAATAAGAAAGGAAAGAGGGAGGAGAGTGAGGAGAAAGGAAAGAGGGGGAGAGTGAGGAGAAAGGAAAGAGGGGGAGAGAGTGAGGAGAATGGAAAAAGGGGGGAGAGTGAGGAGAATGGAAAGAGGGAGGAGATGGAGGAAGAGGGAGAGAGTGAGGAGAATGGAAAGAGGGGGGAAAGTGAGGAGAATGGAAAAGGGGAGAGTGAGGAGGGAAGGAGATGAGGAGAGTGGAAAGAGGGAGGAGAGTGAGGAGAAAGGAAAGAGGGGGAGAGTGAGGAGAAAGGAAAGAGGGGGGAGAGTGAGGAGAAAGGAAAGAGGGGGAGAGTGAGGAGAATGAAAAAGGAGGAGAGTGAGGAGAAAGTGAAAGAGGGGGAGAGTGAGGAGAATGAGGAGAATGGAGGGGGAGAGTGAGGAGAATGGAAAGAGGGAGGAGAGTGGGAGAAAGGAAAGAGGGAGGAAAGTGAGGAGAATGAAAAGAGAGTGAGGAGAATGGAAAAAGGGGGAGAGTGAGGAGAATGGAAAAAGGGGGAGAGTGAGGAGAATGGAAAGAGGGGAGGAGAGTGAGGAGAAAGGAAAGAGGGAGGGGGAGAGTGAGGAGAAAGGAAAGAGGGAGGAGAAGTGAGGAGAAAGGAAAGAGGGAGGGGAGAGTGAGAGAAAGTGAGGAGAGAGGGAGGAGAGGAGGAAAGAGGGGGGGAAGTGAGGAGAATGGAAAAAAGGGGGAGAGTGAGGAGAAAGGAAAGAGGGAAGTGAGGAGAATGAAAAAGGGGGAGAGTGAGGAGAAAGGAAAGAGGGGGGAGAGTGAGGAGAATGGAAAGAGGAGGAGAGTGAGGAGAAAGGAAAGGGGGGGAGAGTGAGGAGAAAGGAAAGGGAGAGTGAGGAAAAAGGGGAAAGAGGGGGGAGAGTGAGGAGAATGGGGAGAGAGTGAGGAGAGAAAGAGGGAGGAGAGTGAGGAGAAAGGAAAGAGGGGAGAGTGAGGAGAATGGAAAAAGGGGGAGAGTGAGGAGAATGGAAAAAGGGGAGAGTGAGGAGAGAGGAGAATGGAAAAGGGGGAAGTGAGGAGAATGGAAAAGGGAGAGAGTGAGGAGAAAGGAAAAGAGGGGGAGAGTGAGGAGAATGGAAAGAGGGAGAGGAGGAGAATGTGAGGAAGGAAAAAGGGGGAGAGTGAGGAGAATGAAAGAGGGGGAGAAGTGAGAGAATGGAAAAAGGGGGAGAGTGAGAGAAGGAAGAGGGGGGAGAGTGAGGAGAATGGAAAGAGGGAGGAGAGTGAGGAGAATGGAAAGAGGGGGAGAGTGAGGAGAATGGAAAGAGGGAGGAGAGTGAGGAGAAAGGAAAGAGGGGGGAGAGTGAGGAGAATGGAAATGGAGAATGGGGGAGAGTGAGAGAGAATGGAAAGAGGGGGAGAGTGAGGAGAATGGAAAGAGGGAGGAGAGTGAGGAGAATGGAAGAGGGGGAGAGTGAGGGAGAATGGAAAGAGGGAGGAGAGTGAGGAGAAAGGAAAAGGGGGAGAGTGAGGAGAATGGAGAGTGAGGAGAAGAGAGATGGAAAAAAGAGTGAAGAGAAAATGAGTGAACTGGGAAAATAGGGACGAAAAATAGGAGACTAAGTTGAAAAAAAGAGAGTAAGGATATAAGAAAAATGGAGAGGGAGGGGCAGGGTGGGAGAGACTGAGAAAAAGGAGAGTGTGAGAGAGACTGAGAAGAAAGTAAAGAAAGAAAGAGAGGGAAACTAAGGAGGAAGAAAGAGATTAAGGAGGTAAGTTTGTGAGAGAGAGAGAGTAATAACAAAGGAAAGAGAAGGAGAGTTAAAAGGGGGGGGTAATAGTGAGAAGGAAGAAAATAGAGTTCAAATGGAGGGAAATAGAGTAATAACAAAGGAAAGAGTGTGGTAGGGAGAGAGAAAATTAAAACAAAGGGAGGAAGGAAGACGAAAAAAAAAAGTAAACGATAAAAGAAAGAAAAAAACAGAATGAAAGAAAAAACGAGACAGTGGGTGGGGTGGGGAGAATAAAAGTAAAAAATTCTGAGTAGAAACTAAAAATCATGTAAGCTGTAAAAACAATGGACATTTGTTAATAGCTTCTCGTATTGATGTCAGTTTCTTCCTGTTAGTGTTTCACTAACTACATTCATGTGTATATCACATAGGTGAGTAGAAGAAAAGGGAAACAGCTTAGATTTACTTTAAAGTTCACTAACTCTTAACGTGGAATAACGCCTCTTCCTAAAAGGCAACAAGAAGAGAGGGGGGAGGGAGAAGAGGCTACCATAAAAAAGTTCAGTCTTATCTTTACCCCACACTCTCCACTCTTGCAGTATTGTCTCTCCTTTACTTTCTGTCTTTCTTTTCCTACATACTTATTTATTGTAACACTGTTTGTGGCGACCCCTTCACTCAGGTCCACACCTGGTTCTATTCACGGTGAAAGTGCTTTCCAGAGAAGGTTCTTCGTTTGATTTACTAACACGAAAAATGGAGGGGGGGGATGTCAGAGTTTCTGTTTGGGAGCTAGCGTAGATTTTAACCTGTTTTTATTTTCCTCCCGCCACCATCAATGGCAGGGAATTTGCCTTTTGTTTGTTTCCGGCATTTCTGGTGATACCTGCCCCCCTCCCAACCCTTTCTGACTTCAACTGACCAAGGTCATTCAAATGTCTCTAATGTCAAGAAAGTTACTTTTGGACTCCCATATTGTGTACTGTACGTGAATGCCAATGAAATTGAAATACATGTTTGTAAATTTTAACTTTCCACAATGTGTTAATCTGTGTATCTGTATCTTTTATTAGACTTTAGTATTCATAAAATTTTGAACAATTTGTGGAAACAACACCCCACAAGGAAGCAGCTATATGGCCACCTGCCCCCACATCTCACAAACCATCCGATTGAGACAGACAAGGCATGCTGAACACTGCTGGAGAAGCAAGGACAAGCTCATAAGTGACGTTCTCCTATGGAAGCCTACACATGGACATGCTAGTGTGGGCCGGCCACCAAGGACCTACATTGATCAACTATGCGAAGTTACTAGATGCTGCGCAGAGGACCTCTCTGGCACAATGAATGATAAGGGAGGGTTGGCGAGAGATTGTCATGGATATCCGTGCTAATTGCACAACATGATGATGATAATGATGATGATTCATAAAATGCAGTTAAAGAATAAAGCAACCAGTCAAATTTGCAACTGAAATTTGACTCCCTCTCTCTAAAAGTTTAAAAACCAGCCCCCCCCTCTCAGTCAAGTGGTGATGATGATGATGATGATGAATCAGAAAGCTATATAGTTTAGGTTAAGGTGCGGTAAGGATAACCCAAACTCAAACTTCTTTTAGACCTTATTTTTCTGATGCAGGTATTATTAGGGAACAAGAAATTTTTTGGTAAACAGGCCAAACTTTTCTTATTTACCAATGATACCTACATCAGAAAAATAAGGTCTAAGAAAAAGGTTGGCTTCAGGCTACCCTTACCACGCTTTTACCCTTGAATTCTAATTACTTGACAGCCTATTAAGTATTCTAAAATTTCTGTATTTTATTTTGATTTTAGAAAGATTTATTTACAAATGACCATTAGATCCAAATATGTCAATGTTAAGTATCTGGTCGGCATCCTTAGTTCCAGATGTAGTAAGTAAGTAAGCAAGCCAATAAGAATCCAGTGTTATAGTATTCTTTGTAAGTCCGACGTCCAAGAGAATCCAAGTGTCAATGACATAAGTTCAGAATGGGGCATCTATTAATACAGCAGAAGCAGCAGCAGCAGTGCCATTGATTGGACAATAGGAATCTTTCCCAGGTCACGTGATAGTCAACCAGTCTATATTTAGGAGTGACCATTTACCTCATGCCTTATATCAACAAACATTCAACAGTCAAAGCAGTGATCAAGACCGACTATGGAAAATTGGACCACCTATGGATCAGATTGAATGGATTTGTCAAGAATTAATACTCATCTATCTATGTAAAGAGCAGTTATGTGTGTGTGTATGTCCAGAGGAAACTACAAAAATACAATAATTAATGACAAAGTAAATAAATATACACATTAGATATCACCAGAGCTTGCTTTTTATGCAAAATGATGAAGATTTTATTCGTATTTGGGAAGATATTTAAATACTAAAATTTCTGTATTTTACTTTGATTTTAGGAAGATTTGTTTACATTAGATCCAAATATGTCACTGCAAAATGGACCACCTATGGATCAGATTGAATGGATTTATCAAGAATTAAAAACCTCATGAGAAATAATTGTCTAAAAACTTAATTTCCAACTGTACCTTCCTCAGGAGAAACCCTGTCTCCAATAATCATGATTTCCTTTTTTTTTTTCTTTTTTTTTTCCTTTTTTTTTCAATTAGTCAACCCAAGTGTCAAGAAACTTGGTCACCATCTTTTAATTTACAATTCGGTAACCTACATTTTAGAAGCAGAAGCAACAGGTATTAATTTAACTTTGTGGTCGTGTCCTTATTCTTCGTCTTGCAATTGTTTTGAATGTCAAAATAATGGTTGGAGAATAAATCAGACTGCAATATATTCAAAGGCGTAGGTGAGAGGCGGGTGAGTGATTGTATTTATTTAACAATCCTCGTTCTGGTTAGGCTTCTAATTTTCCTCTTCCTCTGTCTCAACGGAAAAGCTGTTTTGTATGGATATTTTCATTTCATGAGAAATGTTTGTTTATTCAGAGAATTGTGTGTGTGTTATATTAAATTTGCTGGTTTGTTCAATGGTAATAAATAAGACAGTCTGTCACCACAATTGCTCATCCCACTCCCTAATCAATTATTATTTCTTTTATTTTTACAATTTAAGTTAGGGTAACTCTTTTTTCGCTTATTTTTAAAAATTAAAAACAGAATGATAATACGTTTAATGTTAGACACAAAATTTGCCCACCATTTTATGTGTATGTACTTTGTACAGGTGCAGACTATGTTAAAGTTAGACAATCCCCAAAATTTGAGCTTCCAGTTCCAAGAATTGGTGGAGTTATGTCGATTTTTAGCTCTCCAAATTTGAGAGGGGGTCACAAAAAATGGCGACTTTGTAATTTTGTTTATAAGATCCACATTGGGATATTGATCTTGCTGTGAAAAAATCAGAAATCATCAATAACTCAAAATTGGTTAACTTTTTTGATAGCATTTTTGGATTCCTCGTGCAAAAAGGATTTTAGGAGTAGAGAAGCATTAGAACTCATTCTACAGACAAAAATAAATTACAAAAAGTCACCAAAATTTGAGAGCTAAAAATTGACATAACTCAGCTAATCTTTGGAATTGGAAGCTCAAATTTTGGGGATTGTCTAACTTTAACAGTCTACAATTGTACAAAGATTTCAGAAAAATTGAAGGGGGTGGGTGACAATTTAAATTTTTTCTGGATGATTTGACATGGAATTGCCCATATATATATATATCATATATATATATATATATATATATATATATATATATATATTATATATATATATATATATATATATATATATATAGAGAGAGAGAGAGAGAGAGAGAGAGAGAGAGAGAGAATTCCTTTGGGATAAGTTCCAATGTTTAATTGCATCCAAGTTCTGGTATTGATGGAAATAAAAACCAACAAAAAGTAACTCATATCTGAGATATGTTAAGTTTTTGAGATTAGGGATTTGTTTCTCTCCCTTGTCAACCTGTACAATTGGTATATAATGAGCGAATAAAAGGTTTATCTGGGCTGTTCCTACAATATGGTTAATCTCTCTGCTTTTGTCAGCACAAGAATAAACCCTGTACAAAAATAAAAGATGAAAATGCTGTTTTGTTTTCTTCACAGGAAACACAGAAAAGTGTTGTGCTTATGATCAGGCATTAGTTTTTCAGTAAGGATAGGTAATAAAAAATGAACTAAAAAAAATGAAACTCATAACCTGACAAAAAGAATTGCAAAATAATCAAGGAATTGAAGAGTTAACTTTAAAATGTTTAAGTTCAGAGGTTGAATCATAACTCTGTAGTTGAAACAGTTGTTAGCTGAATTTTGATCTGATATTTTCACTGTATTAGCAGTGTCATTGTTGCTATATGACTGCACCACTTGGACTCTAATAAAACAAGCTAGATGGGAACTATATAAGAATGCTGCATGCTGTCTTGAACAAATTTTGGAAGCAACAACCAACAAAAAGGGTGTAAACAGTCTATAGCTAGGTATGAGACTAAATTGTGATGAAGTTCCAGTTCTGAGTCACTCATTACTCCCAGGTCCACTCTGACCTGGAGTGATAATATCTGTTAGGATCTTCAGATGTCTATTAATCAGTAACTTTCTGGGTAATATTATGACTATTAGCTGGATCTATGGAAATTCCATGGTAGTTAATAATAAAGATTATCAATCACCTTATGCTTCTGCTTTTCTTTTACCTTCTACCCATATTTCTTATTTTTTATCCCTATGCCAAAAAAGAAATCCTTTCAATATTTTATTTATTTATCATTTCATGGAAATAAGATCTGAGATAAATCGTTGTAGATTTCTATTCATCATCATCATCATCATGTTGTGCAATTAGCACAGATATCCATGACAATCTCTTGCCAATCTTCTCTATTATTCATTGTCCCAGGGAGGTCCTCTGCGCAGCATCCAGTATCCTCGCAGAGTTGGTCAATGTAATTCCTTGGTGGGCGGCCCACATTAGCATGTCCACGTGTTGGCTTCCACATTAGAACTTATCAGTCGCTTATCAGTTTGTCCTTGTTCCTCCAGTGGAACAATTCACATATCTAGGTAGTAATATCTCCTCCACAGAAAGCAATGTTAATACACAAATAGGAAAGGTATAGTCGGCTATAAACAGATTATCACTCATATGGAAATCCGATCTCACTGATAAGTTAAAACGACAATTCTTCCAAGCTGTGGTTGTATCAGTGCTGCTGTATGGCTGTACTACTTGGACCCTAACGAGGCACATTGACAATAAGCTTGATGGGAGTTGGAAAAGAATGCTGCATGTGGTCTTGAACAAGTTATGGAAACAGCACCACACAAGGAAGCAGCTGTATGGCTACTTGCCTCCATCTCACAAACAATCCGAGTGAGATTTCTATTAGTATTTGATATTTGTCTATTCGCATAAGCATTCATAACGTAATTGACGTTCTCTCTCAGTTACTTAATTTCTTTCCTTCATTCTCCTCTTTTATTTCTTTCACTCTTTCTTTTTGTCAAATTCATGTTGTTCTTTTTAATGGAATGGTCCATTATTTATCTATGACGACAGGACATAACACACAGAGGTACAACTGTTAGGGCACCTCACGTAGTGTATTGGTTAACAAGATGGATTATCAGACCATTGTTAGTGAGTTTGGTTCTCACTGGCTGCCCCATACTACTCATATCACAATTAAGCTAAACTTAGTGAAAAAGAGAATCTCATGTGGTGTAATAGGTATCAAGCTAGATTATCAGACCATTGTTAATGAGTCTGACTCTCACTGGGTGCCCCATACTTCCAGCATTGTATCATAACTAAGCTTAGTAAAAAAGTGAAACCACACATGGTGTAATGATTAGCAAGATAGATTAGCAGACCATTGTTAGTGAGTTTGATTCTCAGTGGGTATCTCATACTTCTGGCCTTATATTACAATTAAGCTAAACTTAGTAATGAGTATCAAGCTAGATTAGCAGACTATTGTTTGTGACTTTGATTCTCACTGGTTGCCCCAAACTTCATGCCGTGTGTCACAGCTAAGCTTAGTAAATAACTACTTAACAGGATTTTGCAAGATTTTGTGCACTGATTCATTCAAATAGAATAGTATTGGTTTATGAATATTTGTTTTAAAATAGCAAGATAGAAAACTTCACATCACATGTTAAAAATGGTTTTAAAGTTACAATGTTTACCTGTTAGTCCTGTTGGCAGGGCTTAGAATATGCTGACTATATCCTCTGCAGAGGGTCTTATCCCTCTGCAGGGGGATACACTTAGCATATTCTAAGCCCCACCGATAGGATGGTGAGCAAATTCTGGAGCAGGTACTATGAATAATCAAACATATCAAAAGTGGTTTGTGAAAGTTTTTGTAGTAAATGTCTTACAAAGCTGTGCTCTATTCTATCACCTACTCTGATTAAAGAGTAATATAGGATATTTGAAAGTTAGGAAGCCACATGCTGAACTGATAACAGCAAAGTGAACTGCCAACTCGAGACAGGTGTATGGACGAAACTTAAGAGGGGAGCCAAAGTCAAACAGTGATATGTGGCTTGGTATGCAACAAATTCCAGGGACCAAATACGTTTCCTGTGAGCCACAAACAGTTGAGCTTAGGAGATTAATCCGGCCCTTTGTACTAAAACAAAAAGCCGAAATATGAGGAAACAGAATTAGAAAGAAAGTGTTATCATTAACTCCAGGTGAAGTCTTAGACGTTACCATGAAATTGTGGAGAGGGATCAGTTGGAGAAGGAGTGTAGATCATTTATTTAAGATCAGAAAAACACTCTTGTTCTGAATGTAGGGTTTTGTGTAGGATTTAACTAATCGGTTGACCATTACTACTGCATAGTGAAAGGCACTGTGTGTGGTTATAGAGCTAGGCTAGCAGACCATAGTGAGTTTGATTCTTACTGAATGCCCTATTCTTCTGGCTTTGTACTGTGACTAGTTAATTAGGGTGTCTCCCATGGTGTAATGGTTAGTGAGCTAATCTAGCAGACCATTACTAGTGAGTTTAGTTCACACTAGGTGCTCTATTCCTCTGACCTTGTACTGGAACTAAGCTTACTAGTAAATGAGAGTACCGCAAGCAGAGTAACGGTTATGTCGTATACCCACATAATATTTTGGGTATATAACAGAGAGAGAGACAGATAGGATGATGATGATTCTTACTTGTTAACTTCTGCTGACTGCATCTAACTTAGCCACCATGTTCTTCCGTCAATCTAGTGAGCTTCTTGTTAAGGGTTGGTGTTGCTTCTTCTTTGTGTTGGGCTGATCATTTCTTGTTTTAATATTAACTCAAAAAGCAAGACTTGGTTGTTTTCTGATAAAGCTTTTATTTAACAACTCTGCCCATTTTGATTCCACCATGGAATGAACACTGAGAGCTGACAAAAACGTCCATACTCCTCAAAAGTATGGTCACATCTGACTAATTCTCACATGTCTATAAGGGTGTGCTTTTTTCAAGGGGTCAAGTAAAAAGGTTACTAACCACCAGTAACTGTCAGGTAAATATTCAACCCTGTCATCTGGGGCTGTGGAATATGCTGACTCTCTGTAAGTAAAGTCATCAGCCAGACAGCGAGGGAGTCTATCCCCTTTTCACTAGCGCTAGACCAAAGAGGTTGTTTTAACATCTGAGGTGGAGCGCCACATCTACCATCAGCTTTACCACACAGATCCCTGCACTATTCATACGCTGAGTTGGCGAGGGCAGGTATCAAACCAGTAACCTTTAAGTTCCCAGCCGAACACTCTACCAACTGAGCTAAACCAGCCCTCTGTAGGGGGGGGGGGTAAAATACCCCCAATGAGACCACCTGTTGGCCGTGGGTGGTGACCTGTGATGCTTAAGGATGAAATCCTGATGGCAGTCCAACACTTTACTTTGGCACTTACTTAGGCTAGACGGTTGGTCAGAGAGGCCCCATCCAATCAATCGGTTGGTCACATTAAGCCCTAACACCTGTGTGATTGTTCTAACACTTTTGCCCTTATGGCAACCCCAACCCTTTTTCTCATATATATGCTAGAAGGTGGTAGCTAAGGCTCTTCATAGCCTGGGTATGATATTAAATTGCATTTTATGGTGAAGTTTCAATTCTGGAGCTCTAGGAAGTGTGAAATACCCCTTCATCACCATTACTCTCAGGTCCACTCTGGTATGGTAGTACATGTCAGGGTCCCATCTTTGGGTTAAATAGACAAAATAATTTTTTTTTGAGTTTGAAAAGAAAAATTGAATACCATCAAGAATAAATTAAACAAAATATCTTTGGCATAAAATAACCCAACAAGGGTTGACATGCCAAAAAATCCAAGCAACCAACCAGGTATTATTTCTAATGAATGTGGAATCTACTATCAAAGATAAGACAAACCTTGCAACATTTATCATGAATTCTGAAAGGTGTGATATATTCTCTTGTAGGGAGAATACAAGACAGTCCCTTTTCTTTGGTTGGTTGTTGTTGGTGTCTCATCATGTTTAGCAGTCTTCTGTCTTGTTCTGTTTTCACTATCTCTGAATAGGAAAGGTCAAACACGTGGTGTAGTGGATCCAAACCTCTTAGCAAGCAAACCTGGAGATAGTCGTTAAGGTACTGCTTTAAAATAGCTGTATAGGTGTGCATGTGTGCTGTCTCTAGTCTAGAGGGTTCCAGACAGAAGTTGATGGAGATGCCAACAGCACAGGATTTGTTACCTTTTTATTTGAAGCTACATACACACATCAAAGTCTTATGCCAATGTTTATCTGTGACAACTAGGATTATCATGTATCAAAGAAAATAGGATGGGAGAATTTGTTTATCTTAAATTCTTTATTGTAGGTCAAAGAAAGAAAAAGAGAAACATAGATATATAGATAGATTGATTTTCATTTTACTTATTTTTTAAGATTACACACAGACACAATTTTACATAGATTTTTTATATTTTACTATACATCTTACATAAGATTTTTCAGCATTTTATTCATTTACTGAAATATTTTTCCCTCCCTAGTGAATAAAAGAAAATGTTTGATACTGACATGTCAAATTTTCACATTATAAAACATTAATGATTCTGTTTTGTTCTACACTTTTCAAATTAAAACTGGCAGATCAAATCTAAAATGAGCAAAAAGGAACAAAAATTTTTGGTTTTCTTAGAAGAATGGGAAAAAAGATCAGGACCAAAATGATCAATATTGTGTTCTTAATCTTGTTTATTTTCTAATATTTCAAGGTGCTTCCCTCTTTCTCAAAAGGTTAAAGGATGGCACCTCGAAATATTAGAAAACTAGCAGCAGCTATGCGGCATTGTCAGGGTAGAGGGGGATTTTTTTAAAGTTAGTCCCGCAGATCCATTATTACTGAATTGTGGAATGTGCCCCATTTAAATCCCTATGTAAAAAAAAAGACCTTGCATTGATCCAGCTACTAAGAAATGTTAATGTCTACTATCTAAAATATTAAATGAAAAAAAATCCATGCTATTATCATTTAAATTTTATCTTTTAATTATCTTCACGAATATTAATCAAATCTCTATTATTTTTGCTCAAAAACCAAGCCCTGGTGATATTTAATGTGTATATATATTTACTTTGTTGTTAATTGTTTTATTTTCGAAGTTTCCTCTGGACATACATATACACACAACTGCCCTTTATATATAGATAAACAAGATTAAGAACTCAATATTCATCATTTTGATCCTGATCTTTACTTTTTTCTATACTTCTAAGATATCCCAAAAATATTTTTTTCCTAACACACACACACACACACACACACACATGTAACTTGAGTCCTTTGTTTTATAAAAATGATTTGATTCAGCATTAAATAACCTGAAACAGGTTGATGTGCCATAAAACAATCACCCATCACTAAAGTTTATTAAATGTTTCAAATAAAACATAATAATTACAATATATCAGCAATTGAAGAAATGCTTTATGAATTTTTATTTAAACTAGCAAAAATATGCACCCCCTCTGGGTGTAAGTATTTTAGCTTTAATATAATGAAATATATTAAATTAGATAAACTAACAAAATTAAATAAAAACGCACATAAAAAGATCACACGTATTTTATATATATTCTATATCAAATCATTCATAGGATTCATTTTAATATGTTGAAGAATAAAAGAATAATATTAGAGATCAATAACACCTAGTAATTATTTATTAAACCAGGTTTTGTTGATACCAGCATGCAAATTAACCACACCAGATATTATGTAAACTTTTATTTTTAGTGATATATAAGACGGGCTATTTTGAGGCAAATCAAACTCAAATTTTTATAGACGGTAATAAATAAGACTTATTCAATGTACCAATATTAATGATTTTGACTATAAATTAAATACTCATTGATAGACTTATGCAATTCCTGAGGTTATTGTAATGTAAACAGTGACATAGTTTCAGTCACAGACAGACACCAAATCTCCATTATAATAAGATAAAATATCTGTTGAAAAATCACAGTATATTATGTCATGCAGCAGATAATACCAGAAACATTTCATAAGTAGGATTTTCATTTAATTGGTTATTAAATTTTTTTTTGACATTTCCAATTCTTTATTCAATAACTTTCCATATTTCTGCTGTCATACCATACACATTTCTGCTGCCCTATCATACATATTTCAACTGTAATCTTTTCCATGTTTCTGTTATCATGCCATACATGTTTCTAGTATAATCCTCCATGTTTTCATAAATTAAATACTCATTGATAAACTCATGCAATTCCTGAGGGTATTGTAATATAAACAGTGACATAGTTTCAGTTACAAACACTGAATCTCCATTATAATAAGATAAAAAAAATGAAATAAAATATCCGTTGAAAAACCGCAGTATATTATATCATGCAGCAGATAGAAAAGGGGGTATAATGGAAAATTAGGTAGGTGGGTTGATCGTCACAGTCCCCCCACCCCCAACTTGAATTCTTCTTTTAAAACCACATACACCACCCACCTACCCTTCTAGCTACAACTGCAAATTTAACCAGAATGTGAATATGGCCATGAATGTTATTAGCTTTTCATGTCAAACAAGATGGGTGAAGTGGTACTCTGGAAAATACATAAGAGGTGCCGAGTGGCCTTGTATGACCGTCTGCTAACGCTTCTGTCTGCCATTATATGAGTCATAAGAATATGTTTTATTATTTTCATTTTTTTTTTTTTTTCTTTTTACATATTTTCTTGTGGGCTAAGAAAGGGTGTGGGTCCGTTAACTTGTCCCACGCGCGTGTTGTTTATTATAATGGATGGAGTCAGAAAGTCAGTGTTACTTCTCACTTCTCTTCGTCTTGCCGGGGTGGTGCACATACTTAACACGGTCTCTGCTTTCTTCTTTTCGTATTCAGTGGCATTGGAGGTGAAAGGAATGGACAGGAATGAACAAATGTCCTGTCAGTTTGATGGGAAATCAGTGGGAAGGGACGTACGGTTCATTATTATGCAAATCTGTGTTAAGATTACTCACATTTTCTTTCCATTCTTTTTTTTTTATTCTTATTACTAGCAAATATATGCACCCTCCAACTACAAAGATTTAAGTTTTAATGTAATAAAATATTATATCAAATTAGAAAGGCTAATGAAACTAAATAAGAATGCAGATAAAAAATATTTGAAACAGAAGGGGAAGGTATGATAAAAAATAGAACAACTGAAACTTATTCTTCCATCACTTTTGTCTTCCATTGCAAAATTTTCCTAATCTATTTAGTTAAAATAGAAAGTAAAGTATAAAAATTACAGTTCTTTCTTCTTATTAATGGATTTCTTTTAAGATTTATCCCCGAGATTTTTGCTGATATTCATTAAGATAAAACCAAACAATTAGAAATCAATGATATTAAGCACATATTTATCAAAATCAAATTTTTTATATCAATATGCAAATTAGCCTTCCCGTTCACACTGCAGACTGCAATTTGGTTATATATATATAAATACAATTGTATGTTATTAGTATGTAAACCCGCCCAACAGGGTGGGGGTCCAGTGGCTTCAGCCCTGGATCTTTACAAGTTAATAGCGTCGATCCCAGGGGGCCATCCCCCCAGGCAACACCTGCCCCCTTGATTTAAAGGGGCAGGACTGGGTTTATTGCCCAGCGCCTGAGGCACCCCCCTTGAGGGGGAATACCGACGGGATCGACGCAATTTTTCACCTGCCACTCCATGAGCTTCGGCTTGTGGGTGGTCCCACGTTAATAGGGACTTTGTGCCTGACCCGTACAAGTGGGGTACGCGGTAAATACTATGTAAACCCCCCCTCGTGGTGGGGGTCCAGTGGCTTCGGCCCTGGATCTTTACAAGTTAATAGCGTCGATCCCAGGGGGCCATCCCCCCAGGCAACACCTGCCCCCTCGATTTAAAGGGGCAGGGCTGGGTTTATTGCACAGCGCCTGAGGCGCCCCCCTTGAGGGGGAATGCCGACGAGATCGATGCAATTTTTCACCTGCCGCTCCATGAGCTTCGGCTTGTGGGTGGTCCCACGTTAATAGGGACTTTGTGCCTGACCCGTACAAGTGGGGTACGCGGTAAATACAGTATGTAAACCCGCCCAACAGGGTGGGGGTCCAGTGGCTTCGGCCCTGGATTTTTACAACTTAATAGCGTCGATCCCAGGGGGCTATCCCCCAGGGCAATACCTGCCCCCTTGATTTAAAGGGGCAGGGCTGGGTTTATTGCCCAGCGCCTGAGGTACCCCCCTTGAGGGGGAATGCCAACGGGATTGACGCAATTTTTGTTCTTTCCCACCCATGAGTTTCAGCTTGTGGGTGGGCCCACGTTAAAAACGAGGCCTTGTGCCCAGCCCATACAAGTGGGTTATGAAGCAAATACCTGTAGATCCGGCCAACGGGCTGGGGATCCAGTGGCTTCGGCCCTGGATCTTTACAAGTTAATAGTGTTGATCCCAGGGGGCTATCCCCGCAGGCAATACCTGCTCCCTTGATTTAAAGGGGCAGGGCTGGGTTTATTGCCCAGCACCTGAGGTACCCCCCTTGAGAGGGAATTCCTCCTTTTTTCTCTCACTTTTGTTCTGTCTTCAATTTTTTAATTTCATCTCTGTATTCTTTCATTTTTATTTTTATTTTATTCTCTTTTCAGTGTTTGTAGAGAATTGTAGGTACTAATGCAAAATAGCACACAAGATATAATATCATTAGAAGCATTACATTTCCTTACATTTCATGCAAATACTCAAAACCTTTGAAACATTAGGGTTAAGCTACTTCAGGAGTTTCCGTAATCTAATGCTATTTATATGTAAAATGAGATTCTAATGATATTATCTCTTGCTATTCTGTATTTGTAGTGAATTGTCCAATAAAAAAAACTTTCTGCCACAATCTACAAAATGAAAGAAAAACATGATAGAGAAATATAAGTATGTCTAATAACTGGAGTTCAAGAGTGGCAACTGTGTAGAAAAAATGTTTCCAATTTTGAAAAAAGTGTGTGAAAATGGAAAAAATGTATGGTAGCCCATATGAGTCAACTTTATCCAGGACAGTTACACCACGTTAGTCAAAACAATGAAATGAATTAATAAATTCCCCATTTTTCTTTAAGCAATCTGCCATAGATGGGAAAAAATCAATTGTTAGCAATGATTTTTTTAATATATTAAAAATCTTGAAAAGTATATAAAGAAATTTAAAGAGCTATGTTCAAAATATATGGTGTAAGGGGGATAAATACAACAAATTAAAAAAAATCAACGAGATTTTTGCGTGTGAAAATAAATTAAAATCTATAGAAGCTGTCTATATTGTAAAATTATTGTGTATTTCATTGATACTTGTCATCAGGGGAGATAACTTTTTTATTACGTTTGATGATCTGTACATGAAAATAAGATTGTTCGTAATAATTTTTTTAAATATATAAAAATCTTGGAAAATATGTTGCACAAAATTGCATTTTTAAACTTACATTTTTAGATAGACAAAATAAAGCTTGATCTAGGGTTTAAATATCAACTTCAACATAGCACCTTCTAGGCGTTTATTTAAAATAATAATATAACATTTTTAAGTGAATAAAAATAGGCCAATTGAATCTGAGAAAATATTTTTTATTGCATCAATTCAAAGAAAAATATTGTTTTTAAAACTAGGAAAAAAACAAAAAACACACTCAATTATTTATTGAGTTTTAAGAAAATAACTTTTTCAATTTTGAAATAGATATTTTGGGGTATTGAATTTTTATTTTTCAAATTTATTCATGTGTTCTCAAGGATTTGATCTTTCTAGAAATGTGAAAATTAGGAACTGGAAAATGTTTTTCTTAAAATGAATTGATAAAAAAAAAATTAAGTTTCTTTTTAATAGAATAAGTTATTAATCATAAAACATTAACAAATAATTTGGTAAAAATTTCATTAAAACCATACAATTCACTGATTTTTGGTAATAGTTTGAAAATTAAAAAAATTTTTAACTTTTTTTATTACTTCCCTTTGCGAACTTTGCACATACCTTACACATATATAATTTAGAAAACCCCTCTGTGTTTTTTTTCTTTTGGCCACTACATACGATACTGATGATTATTTTCAGAAAGTACGGATGTGCTGGTCTTTTCTTTAATTTTTTTCCCCCAGATGCTAGTTTGAAAAATGTTTATTTTGAAAAACTGAGTTATCTGGGGTTTTTTACACTGTCTACCAGTGTAAAAAAACCCAGATAACTCAGTTTTTCAAAATAAAATTTTTTTACAAGTAATATATGTATATAACTACAGATATAATGGAAGATTTTTTTTTAACTATTCTATACAAACACCCCATTTTCTTTTACATATTTCTTGCTTCTTTCTCCTTCATTTTTCATTTTTCTTTTTTTCCTCTCTTTTACTTACTCTTTCCTTTTATACCTTTTTCATATTCTTTTCTCACTCCTTCTCTATATTATTTTCTCCATATTTTTATACAGCTTTCTGATGCCTCATTACAACCACCTGATTGGGGCAGGGGGGGGGGGATTTTTCTTTAATGATTTGCATGGGGGACTTCTAAAATGAATGTATACAATATAAGATTGGTACAAACATTTATATGTAAAAAAAAAGTTCTACCCCCACCCCAACTCTTTAGTGGTGAAATATAGGTATACATTTTTTTTGTAAACATCTCCTAAATAAGATTTCTATTTAATTGCTTATTATTTTTTTTTTCTGACATTTCCAATTCTTTATTCAATAAGTATTTCCATGTTTCTGCTGTCATAACATACACATTTCTAATGGAGGTACCCATGGTGTAATTGACACCATCATGGGAAATGGATACAACAAGATGAGTTCCAATTTTGGACAAGCAATTTGCATTTCACATAGCGTTAATACCCTTGGAAAAGGTATGAATCCAACTATTACCCCCTCCCCCAGCTATAGATAAATAGTAGGGCTGACTGAGCTCTTTAACCTTGGTTAGGCAACTAGTCTAGAAGAAAAACTCTGAATTCAAACCTGTTAAACACTCCTTAAGAAGTTGACCTTGTCTCACATCTTGCTCATGTGGAGGGGTTGATAAATATATATGTTTCTACTACAATCCCACATATTTCTGCTGTCCTATCATACATATTTCTACTACAATCCCACATATTTCTGCTGTCCTATCATACATATTTCTACTACAATCCACATATTTCTGCTGTCCTATCATCATATTTCTACTACAATCCCACATATTTCTGCTGTCCTATCATACATATTTCTACTACAATCCCACATATTTCTGCTGTCCTATCATACATATTTCTACTACAATCCCACATATTTCTGTCCTATCATACATATTTTCTACTACAATCCCACATATTTCTACTACAATCCCACATATTTCTGCTGTCCTATCATACATATTTCTACTACAATCCCACATATTTCTGCTGTCCTATCATACATATTTCTACTACAATCCCACATATTTCTGATGTCCTATCATACATATTTCTACTACAATCCTTTCCATGTTTCTGTTATCATACCATACATGTTTCTACCCCAATCCCATACATGTTTCTAGTATAATCCTACATGTTTTAGCTGCCACACCATACATGTTTCTACTCCAATCCCACACATTTTTGCTGCTATTCTTTATTCATTTCTCCTGTCACCCTTAACATTTTTTTCTCATTTATAATTACCTGTTTATCAAAACTTCTGTTTTCTATTCAGTTATCTATATTTATGTAGATATAAAACGTTTTCCCCTTTGATGTTTGTTTTGTCTTTATTATTTTATCATTTACTCCCTTAATATTTTAAGACCCCAGCTATTCTTTTTAGGACACACACAATTCAATCAAACCTTATCTCTTATATCCTTTAAAATGTAAAAAAATATTATGTCCAGTGTTGAAAATTATAAAAGATTTTATCATCATTCAACATATCTATTTAAATATCCATGGAAATATGTCAAGTGCTAATTAGGTTTGGTTACTTTGTTTAATGGCATATCAACATTTACGGGTTATTTAATGCTAAATCCATCCTCATAAAAGAACAATATTGGTACTATTTAACCTATATCTGGAAACTGCTAATTACTATCTATATGTATTATTCCTTAATTTCAATAGACACAGTTCTAAAACAGTTCTTTGGTCATTCTACTGTGGTTAGAGTATGGTGCCCATATTTTGTATTTGGATAGAATGTGGTAAAAAACAAAGTACGTTTAGTTCAGTGAATTCTGGACCTGTGATGACTCCCCCCTCTCCCAACCCTGTACTATTTCACAACAATGGAGAGTTGGAGTTATATGTCTTCATAACACACTGGTTGCAGTATCTGAACAATTTTTATCCCTGCATATGCACATGCCTCTTCCCAGTATGTATTGCATACTACCCACATGGTGCGGTTGTTAACCCCTTACCTACTGAGTTTGTGGTTGCCAAAGGCACCTCCACAATTAGGTTTGCAGGTTGAAACCTTACCCTGCATCCTTTTCATGCCAAGACATTAGAAACATAATATTTTGAATTATGAATAATAGTTTCATTGAAGACAGATAAGGTAGACCTTGTTGCTAGAGATTCTTCACAAACGTATAAGCATAAGTGAAACTTTATGGGTAAGATGCCAAATATTGGCCCTGTTCTAAATGATGTCAATGTAATTTTTGTCTTTCTTGATTGATTATGGTAATATTAGAGTGAGTCAAAAGTTTTGCATTATTTTGGTACAAGCTAATTTGTGGCACATATCACATGACCGAAAATGTTCAAGCCATATAAGGTACCTACTATGATTGGTAAGTAACATAGAAGTTTGTGCACTGACATGTTGTGTTAAACTGTATCTAGTAGTGAGGTTCCAATTTTGGAGCTCTGGGGAGTGTGGAGTACCCCTTCATTGCCATTACTCCCAGGTCCAGATCTAGATGGTAGTACCTATTAGGGTCCCATCTAAGGGTTAAATAGATAAAAAAAATGAATTTATAAAGATATTTAAATTTAAAAAATGAACACCCAACAATAAAGAATGAAACAAAAACATCTTCAGCATAAAAACAACCCAAGGGTTAACATGCTGTAAAATCCAACCCATGAACCTGACACATTGTATATTGCTTTATTCTATGTGTAATTGGAAATCCATACAGATGAATGTGCAACATAGTCTAATTCATGAATTAATGCTTTATGAGTTTAAACTGGGCCATAATGCCACAGAAGCAACTAAAAACATGGATCATGCAAAAGATGAAGATGTAGTTAATAACAGTACAATAACCAAATAGTTCAAGAAATTTTGCTCAGGTTGCAAGAACCTCAAAGATTTGGTTTGGTTTACATTCATTCCAACATCATTGCAATTTTTGCTTGATAAATCTTTGTTATTTGGTTCTTTAGATCTGTATATTGGATCTTGAAGTTTTTATCAATTTATTTATTCATGACATATTTTGCCACTGAATCAGTTTTGTCATTTCTCGTTATTCCAACATAACTTGGCATCCAACACATCACAATTTCTTTTAACTCAGATAGTGAATTGAGTTTATATAGTAACGTGACTATTAATGGGTTATCAAAATTTTGTTTTTTAGCATAATTAGTACACATAATAAATCAAAAAATATTATAAATTTGGTGTTTGTATTTATTGAAATAATGCTAAGTGCTATATCTTTTACATACTCATATCCACATGCTCATGTTCCGGGTGTATACACAATGTTCTCTTATTAGAGAGGGGAGAGAGATAGACAGGGTATCAGAGAGATGAGATGCATATTTGCATTACTTACTTCTTTCTTCTCTGGCCAATCGTGTTTGCCTAGTCGCAATGTTCAATTCTATCTTCTTCTACTTCTTGTTGGCGATTCTTTTCTAGCTAAGCATTCATTGACCAACAATGCCAAGTTACTTCTTAAACTTTTATTCCTAATCTTAACTAACACAGCGTGCGTGCAAGTGATGAGTTCCAGTTAAGCAAGAAACATCTCTCTTCGCCAACATCATGCTTGGAACTGAAAAGCTAACTAGCTCTCACGTGACTTCACGTGATTCATGGGTTTTCCGCCTCTGGGGTCAAAAGGTCCCCAATCATCTGTAAATTTCCATTTACGCTACACAGTGTTGTCAATAATCTATGCTACCATAGATTATGAAACATATATATGGCACATGATTCAACATTTATGATGAAGGTTTCACTTATCAGATGTTTCTTGCTTATTTTCTTGTGACATATTGTCGTACTTCCTACTGTGTTTTCATGTTTGGAGCCATTTGTAAAGATTAGGTCAAGTAGGCCTAAAACTGTGGATTCTGAGGTTGTACTCCATCATAGAGGCAAATCGAGTGAGTAGAACTCAAGATCAACATCTCATCATCCAGTGTGATTTCACAAATGCAAACAGAGATGTCGAATTGTTCTTCCCATTACCAAAATATTTCAAAACTTTTTATACACTCTGGTAGTAGCAGATATTCATACACCTGTGTTTTTTTTATGGAAGGTCGATATGCTGTAAAATCTAACCAACCAACCAAACCCTCCACCATATTAAGGATGTGACACAAGATCAATTTTAAGTTGAGTTCAGCTTGTTTAAATTAATTTTTCTTCATTAATTTGTCATGTTCTTAATTTTTGTAGCAATGGTAAAAATGAATTTAATTGAATCTAAACAGTTTCTAATTCTTGAAGAATTTAGCAGAGGAATTTCCAACTGCAATAAAAATGCTTAACGATTTCTTTCTAATGTCAAGAAAATCTTTTTTCTTTTTTCTTTTTTTGTTCTCCTGTGAAACAAAATATAGGAAATAGAAAAAAATTTCCACCAAATTCTTTTTGTCCCACCTACAACCACTGAGAATTCCAAAGGAAAAGGTTTTAAGTTGCTTTACAGTGTATCAATGCCAATGGTTGTATGCAAATTAAGCACCTCCAGAAAAAGAGACTGATTCTGCTGCCAGGCTTCGTCTAAGGTAAGGCGTCTGTCTTGAGGAGAATCCAGTCACTTCCCAGACAAAGAGAAACATGTCAAGCATTTTTGGAGCTTTTGGTGTCGGCCGCCTCCTTCTTCTTTTTCCTTTCTTCTCTCTTTTTCTCTGTTGCATCCTGTTGGTAATCTGTGATATTTCTTTACTGTCATCTGATCTGCAAAGCAAAATAGTTTTCATTTTCTTTTTATGCTGAGGTAAACGATATGTGAAAATGTTAAGTCACTTCCATAGGAAAATGTTTTATTTCATACATATATCTTGACAGTTGAATGTAGGAATCATTTATATAAATTTATGCATGTTGGGAAGGAAAGTGATAAAGTGATGCCATCAAATATACATAAACATACATACATATACTCAGATTAACACATGTATATAAATGTAGATACACACACACACACACACACATACACATATATGTACTGACATATATACTCATAGGCATCCATATGTAAATATATATATATATATACACACACACCCATAGACATACATATATACAAACAGACATAGACACACACATACAAACATCTATCTATCTATCTATCTATCTATCTATCTATATATATATATATATATATATATATATATATATATGCAAGGTGTGTCAAAAAGGTATCAAGATTTTTTGTACTTTTTAACACACCTTGTATTCTGAAAAAAAATAATGTTCCATTCATTAGTTTTTTGTTTTGTTTTTTGTTTTTTTCAGCATACAAGGTTTGTCAAAAAAGTACCAAGTTTAAAGCTGTACTTACCAAGATAGAAATGAAGAATGAATCGAACGTTATTATTGTTTTTTTTTTCAGAATACACAGTGTGTCAAAAAGTACAAAAAATCTCGATACTTTTTTGACACACCTTGTGTGTGTCTGTGTGTGTGTGTATATATATATATATATATATATATATATATATATATATATATATATATATATATATATATATATATACACACATATATATATATATATGTATATAAGTGGTTCTGTATGTTTGTACAACAACCAAGTGCACATTCTCTTATAAAGGGAAATTAATAGCAACAAAGGACCAAAGTTCAATAAGATCTCCACCTTGTGATTAAAAAACTTTTTACCCCTCATTATCAATTTAAAAAAAGCTAAAATATAATGAGTATAAATCCATATATCAAAAAGTTAATCTAAAAAAATGATTGAAAAATAAAATAAATTGATACTGCATAGTACATGATAAAAAGCAAATAAAAAAATGTATTATAAAAATAAACAACTTAAAAACAAGAATCTATAAAGAATAAAAGATGACAAAATAAATATAATTTATATTAATCTATATATGAATATAGATAGATTTATTTTTAACTTTTTAAAATCCTAAACAATGTTGGGTAGCTCTGCTAGTATATGCAAGGAGTGTCATAAAAGTATCGAGATTGAAGCTGTGTTTACTAAGATAGAAATTAACAATGAATGGAATGTTAACTTTTTCCCGAATACAAGGTGTGTCATAAAAGTGCCGAGTTTGAATCTGTATTTACCAAGATAGAGATGAACAATGAATGGAACCTTAATTTTTTCAGAATACAAGGTGTGTCAAAAAGTACAAAAAATCTCAATACTTTTTTGACACACCTTGTTGAACTTTAGAATAAATAAGTGGTTTGACACACATTTTTTTAGCTTTAAGTCATTCCTCTTTAGTCAGACTAAGAACTTTTCAGCACCTGATGTTTTGAAATGTATGTGCATACATACATACATACATATATGTATTTCCCCAACTCCTCCAATGTCCTGGGTATGATGTTAAACTGCATCTAGTGGTGAAGTTCCAATTCTAAGGCTCTGCAGAGTGTGGAGTACCCCTTCATCACCATTACACTTAGGTCCATGCTATTTATAAATATAGTACACTATATTATCAATATATATATATATATATATATATATATATATAATTGGTAAAGAAAAAGGCTTAAAAATTGTCCATTTTGCAGTTATAGATCTATTTCTACCTACAGGTATCCATGTATACCTATGAGTTTCATCAGACTGCTAACTTTATTGAAAGTGGTAAACAGAAAATTCATGGGGCATTAAATTCTATTTTTCTGGGAACTCCTGAAAAGGTTTTGGTTTCAGTTCTTCACATTGCCTATATACACACACACACACACACACACACACATATATATATATATATATATAATATATATATATATATATGCATACAATAAGAATACTCCAGGGAATAAACCATCAGTGTCTGTATCTCTCTTTGCCTAAGACACCAATACAAAAGGGATTTTATATTGTTTTGTTAGTGTATATATATAAATAAGTAAGAACTGGGATTTGAATGAAGAATTGTTATTGAAGTCATTGTTTGTTATACGATCAGATAAAACTGATAAAAAAAATATTTAAGTATTTCCTTTTTTTTTCTTTTTTTTCTGAGAAGATAGCCCCCCCCACTTCTTTACGTCTCCTGATTGAACTAAATGTTGTCAAGATAAAGTTTTCCACTTTATCACCAAGTGAGATGATCCTTTTATGTAGACTAAACAAATTAGTAAAAAATACTGAGACATGTTTATGCTTTTTAGCAAACTTTTCTTTCTAGTAAAAGAAAAATAGTGTTAGTGGTGGGAGAGAAGAAGGGAGGTAATAGACTACATAAAATCAAATCACTTTGAAAACTTAATGTGCTTTGCTTCATAAAGCCCTTAATGACAAATCTCGTTTTTGCTGCATATACAAATCTGTTCCATTTATTTACATCACAATGGATGGTGATGACAAACCGTTGTGATCATTTCTAATCTCTAGGCATTTTGTCAAGATGAAGATTTAACATTTTCTCTTCTTACTATTAGAATATAATATGGGGTTCTTATAATACATTAGAAGGCTCAGAGTAACCTTCCAACATAAGGTGAAAATATACATCGAACAGATCCGAACAAAGAGTTACATATAATAACAAATACAGACTTTATTGTCTGAGCACATGCATGAATGACATACATAAAATACTACATAGAAACAGATAAGACTAAAGTCCTAAAGAAGTGATAAAAAGTTCATGAAGAAATAAAGAGTTCACTTACTGATGGTTGGAGGGAAAAGCCCCCCACTTAAGGGATAGATGCACCACGTGTCTAGTCCATGTTTAGTGGTTGCTAGAACAAGAGAAAGAGAGAGAATTTTCCCAGGCTACTGTTTAAATACCCAGCCACCTATTGGCGAAAACCTGGCGACAAGGGAAGATAACCTATTTGGACACATGTCCATCCCAGCAGGGGCAGACAATCGCTACATTACCATTCATTAATAGTACATTAAAAAATTAATTAGATCGAGGCATCTGTGGTGTAATGGTTATCATCATAGAAAATGTACATGGCAAAATGAGTTCAAATCCTTGATTTTACATAGTGCTAATTCTCTTGGGAAAGGTATGAATCTAATTATACTCCCTCCAGGTATGGGTAAATAGTAGGGCAGGCTAGGTTCTTCAATCTCTGGCCCAAAGTGGTAGAACCAGTTAGGGCCCCATCTAAGAGTTAAATAGAAAAAATGAGTATAAAAAAAGAATTGTTCTTAAAAAAGATAGAGATAACCATCAAGAATGAATGAAACAATATGTTTTTAGCATAAAATGACCCAACAAAGGTTGACATGCCATAAAATCCAACCAACCAATGGAAATAAGCCTTCTAGTGGGTATCAAAAATGACTGTTTCATCAGCATTACCCTTTAGGGATGTTAAACAATAAACTCAACCTTTAATCCTTTAAAGGAGGGGTCAGATACTTAGGGAGGTCCTCAGTTGTGCTTGGTGGTAGGGAAGATATTTAATTGAGTCCCCACTCACTAAGGACCAATATTAGCATTAGATTATCCAGGATTTACTAAAATTGAACACAACAGAAGAAAAGACAAAATAAACTCAATTACACATCCAAAACCACACTTGCTACTTTATATGTACAATAGGGTAGGTCGATTTTTCACTTTTTAAAAATATCAAATTGTCTATCTATGCCAAAGTTGTGTGTTAGTATGCTGAATACTGATACCAAAAATTTGATCTTTTACTTGCACCATTGTTTGAGGAAATAGCATCAAAGATCGTCTACTAAAATGCACTAAAACTCCTCATTTTCACAAAATTTAGCCTTTAGAAATTTTGCAAAAATGAGGATTTTTAGTGCATTTTAATAGACGATCTTTGATGCTATTTCCTCAAACAATGGTGCAAGTAAAAGATCTAATTTTTGGTATCAGTATTCAGTATACTAACACACAACTTTCACATAGATGGACAATTTGATATTTTTAAAAAGTGAAAAATCAACCTACTTTAGTGTACAATATACATAAAATTGGTATTACAAGGAAAGAATACACGAATGTGTCCCATCATAATAATTATATTGTTCTATGAGCAAGCAATAAGTCATGGGTGGAAAAAATAGAAAAATGCTTACTTGACAATTGTGGGTAATATAGCCATGGGACTTTCCTTTGCTGGTTCAGAGACAATGTCTCGTCTCTTCAGAGAAGAGAGAAAAATACATGTTGAGAATTGTTTTTTGAGATTGTCATGTAACAGTCTACAGGGCCCCTTTGCAGACATGCCAATTCTCTAAGAGAGATAATGATTTATTTTATCCCTACAAGCTGGTTTATTTTTACACCAGCCAGCATCAGTTAGTAATAGAAGATTCCCATCCAATCTCAACATATATATATATTATTATTTATATTTTTGCTTGAAGGCAATTATAATGCATGTATTGCATAAAATTCGATAATTATAGAAAATAATCTTGACAAGTTAATCCCGGCAAAGGATGGTTCGCCATGCAGAACACCGTACAGACTGTTTCGACTTTATTAAGTCTCTTCAGCGATGTATACTAACGACTCCCCTCCGACAGGAATCGAAACCGGGACTTCACAGGCATAGTCAGAGACCATATCCGTTCGGCCGCCGGTACATCGAAACAGTCTGTACGGTGTTCTGCATGGCGAACCATCCTTTGCCGGGATTAACTTGTCAAGATTATTTTCTATGATTATCAAATTTTATGCGATACATGCATTATAATTGCCTTCAAGCAAAAATATGAATAATAATTTATTCAACAATGCTTCTATAAAAACAAACATCCAAAAATCTTATTCACTTCGCCGAAGAGCTTACGGCCGGGTTTGTTTACTACTTAATAAACGTCCACTTACCTACTATGGTAGAGGCATGTAGTATCACTGACAAGGTTAATTTCGCAGGGATTGTTCGCTATGTACCGGCGGCCGAACGGATATGGTCTCTGACTATGCCTGTGAAGTCCCGGTTTCGATTCCTGTCGGAGGGGAGTCATTAGTATACATCGCTGAAGAGACTTAATAAAGTCGAAACAGTCTGTACGGTGTTCTGCATGGCGAACCATCCTTTGCCAGGATTAACTTGTCAAGATTATTTTCTATAATTATCGAATTTTATGCGATACATGCATTATAATTGCCTTCAAGCAAAAATATAAATAATAATTTATTCAACAATGCTTCTATAAAAACAAACATCCAAAAATCTTATATATATATATATATATATATATATATATATATTTACCAACCCCTCCGCACAAGCAGGATGTGACACAAGGGCAATTTATTAAGCGGAGTTTAACAAGTTTGAATTCAGAGTTTTTCTTCTCTTAGACTGGTTACCTAGCCATGGTTAAAGAGCCCAGTTTGAGCTGCTATTTACCTATAGCTGGAGGGAGAATTGGATTTATACCTTTCCCAAGGGTATTAGCGCCATGTGAAATGCAAATGGCTTCTTTCAGGAATTGAACTCTGACTGACGAGTCCATTTCCTACGACTCTAACCATTAGACCACACACCTCCAATCTCACCGTATAGGCAGTATCACCTTGTTTGAATGAAGACCTGTCAGAAAAAAATATAAGAAAGAAAGAGAGCAGGGGAAAGATAGAGAGAAGGTGTAAATGTGCGGAAGCGATAATGCCAATCTGTTTCAATCAAACATAATGTAAAGAAGAAAGAAAGAAAAAAATGAGTGAGAGAGAGTCAAATCAAGATTATCCTACCTTTTACATATTGAAGTATTGCAATAGCTCTTAAGTAAATATATCAAACATTGTAATAATTAAATTATCATGCTGTGGTATATACACAGGTACCGCAAGTAGAAACTAACCTTTTTATGATTTTGCCAATTCTCTTAAAATATTTGTAAAGAAATGAGCCGAAGAATTTTAAGGAAATATACAGATTTTAAAATGATGGAATAAAAATGGAAGTAACACTTTAAAAATTAACAATATTCTCTTTTGTAATCCAATTATGTACTTACCAACCCCTCTACACAAGCACGCTGTGGTATATCCACAGGTCCTGCTAGTTTCAATAAATTCTTTAAGAAAGATGTCTAAATTTTCACTTTTCACTCTAACATCAAATAGATAAATGATCCATTCAGACATTTCCATCTTTTAGAAAATTCTTTAATCAAGTTTTAAAGTCTTTTTGCAAATTCTTCATTTGGTTTCTATAGATAAACAAATCCTTATCCAAAATTCTTTCCTCTGCTTTCTAGAGCACAGATTTACATTGGCCCCCAAAATACATTTGTATAAACCAACTTTAACCTAGATATGTAAAGGGATTCATAAATGCAAACTAATAAATTGACCCCCTGTGGGTCACTATGATTTTATTCACCCTGCCAAAAATTTATTCATCCCCAGGGGTCTATATGGACCTCTTTGAAAAGCCCTGATTTAGCAGATTTCAGTAAGAAATATTCAGCATAAAACTGTAAAACATTTCTGAAGTGTTGTATAATTTAGGCAATTTCCTTTCTCCATAAATTGGGTAAAAGTTGGGTTTTTTTCTCATTTGGATTTCCTTTTTGCTCTTCTTAAAATAAAGATTAGTAATATGCCAAAAATGTTGATTATTTACTTCCATCTTCAATAAACAAAAAGGTGCCAATTTTTATCAATTATATATATATAATATATATATATATATATATATATAAGGTAATCCAAATGACTGGTTAATGATTCTATTTTGAATCTTCAAAATCTCACTGTATAACCATACTGTATGCTCTTGTAGGTGCAAACATATACAAATTTTTATAAATCCCTAGGAGAGCTCAATGTATAATAATCATTAGATTATATACAGATTATTTTGTAAAACCCGTCTGATGAGACTGGGGCTCTTAAGAATTTTTAAATTTAAACATTTTTTTGAGTTTCTGGTTGAAATAAATTATTACAGGATGACAGTTTGTTAAGTTCTTCTTTCTTTGAAAGTTATATATATATATATATTATTTATTATAGTGTACAATACATTTAAGGTACAATTGTTACCATTGGTTTCCCCAAGCAGCATGTTAGCCACTTTTCTTCAAGACAATGTGCCTGTTAAGAAATGCAGTGAATGTCAATTCATTTATATATATATGTATTTTTTTGTGAACCGAATCTTTGTATTTCTCCACGTCATAGTGAAAATAGTACTTATATCAACAAATAAATACAGCTCTTACATCCATAATCAAGCACTTTATTTTCAATTCTCCTATACTAAGACACACACACACACACATACACACACACACACACACACATATATATATATATATATATATATATATATATATATATATATGGGTGCTATATCTATAAGTAAACAGTGCTCAATATCATTGATAGAGCATTTATATTTAAGTTAAGGTAGCATAGACCTAGAGTCAATGGTGCTCGACTAGAAAAGTTCAAATCCTGACCAAGGCTGTTTACATTTCACATAGTGTTAATACCCTTGGGAAAGGTATGAATCCAACTAATCTCCATCCAGACTGGGCTCTTCAACCTTAGTAATACAACCAGTTTAGCAGAAGCAAAACTTTGAATTCAAACCTGTTAAACTCCACTTAAGAACTTAACCTTGTGTCGCATCCTGCTTGTGTAAAGGGGTTGGAAAAAATATATATATTGTCATTCACATACAGTCCTGTTTCGCCATTTCACAGCTCATTAGTGTGACTAGACAAGACAAGCTGCCTTAGGCTAGGTTTGAAACCTGATCAAATTGTCATCAGTCACACATCTTATACACCCACTTTTTAGAAATGGAATTTTACTGTTATAAACATACTAGGCCACTAGGGAGTTCTCTATCTCTGTGTATATATATATATATATATATATATATATATATATATATATTATTGTGTACAATACATTTAAGGTGCAATTGTTACCACTGGTTTACAAGCTGCTGCCCTTAATCACGACATCATCACGATAAAAGGGAGCAAACATGCTGCTTGGAAACCAGTGGTAACAATTGCACCTTAAATGTATTGTACACAATAATAAATAAATACAGCTCTTACAAAAGTAATCGAGCACTTTATTCTCAATTCTCCAATACTAACAAAGGACCAATATATATATATATATATATATATATATATATATATGGGGGGGGGGGTTCAGATCAATCTAATCATTATTCTTTATATAAATTTTCAGGTTTGATATAAAAGAAAATATGAATTAGATGCAAAATTTAAAAACCAATTTGCTAACAAATTATAACAAGTTATTCTGATTTTCACAGAAACTGTGGATTTCAAGGGAAATAAATCGTACACTTCAATTTTCCAGTCCACTCACTTAAAACCTGTAATTCAAATCCACGTTTCATTATAGTATTTTTCAGTTAGTTACGATTTGAATTTATATCTGTGTGATTTATTGTGGGGGTTGGGGAGACCAATGTTTTCTCCTTCTTTTTCTTCTTTTTTCAATTTCAATTGCTTTTACTTCTAACTTAATATACAGTTACACAAAGTAATAAATGTGTGACTAAGTCATAAATTAATAACATAGCATTTGCAGCAGCTTACTTCGAAAAAACAGATTTTGCTTTTTAAACTGATGTTTGCCTATTTCTGATTCACTTAACTATCCTTCATAAGACTATGTCCTATATTTACAGATGTTTTAGATTATAAAGTCTGAAGACTTTTTTCTTTTTTTTTTTTGTCAAATTTATATTTGATGAAAAAATATAAACTTTAGAAAACATAATCATAATCTATATATTAATATTTGTGTATCATATAGGGAAAGGGGAGGAATTATATTAATATACCCATAAAAGAGAAGAGAAGGACTAACAACACATCTGCTTTCCTACATTCTCCACTCCATACCCTGCTCTCTTTTAGGCTTTACATTCACGCCTGCTATTGCCACCGAAGGAAATGCTCAGTTTCAGTAGCTTAAAAAATTTTTTTTTTTTTTTAAACTTTAAAAAAAAAAAACCCAAATCCATTTTTCTCTCATGACAACTTTACACAAACCAATTTTCTTTTTTTTTCTTTATTCATTTAATTGGATTAAAGATTTAAGTAAAAAAATCTGAATTTAAATGAAAATGGAATTAACTGATTAACAATTATTGATATTCTTAATATTTAAGAAAAAAACAAAAATAAGACAGAAGATGAAAATAATGTTTAAGTGAAAGTCATGCAATCCAATAATAAATAACCCTGTCAGTGAGGCTCAAAATACACTGACTGTATCCCATGCCGAGGAGTAAAACCTTTCCAAAAAGAAGTGTCCTAGATATAACGCTAAACTGCATCTGATGGTCAGGCTCCAGTTCTTAAAATCTGAGGAATGGAGTACCCCTTCATTGCCATTACTCCTAGGTTTATTCTGACCTGGAGTGGTAGTACTAGTTGGTCTATTTTTGGAACAAATAGATCTGTTTAAAAATCAGTCATATCCAGTAAGAATACTTGATACCATATAACTGTAAATTAATTGTATCAATAATTGTTACTTAAAGCTATAATTATTTAATAAAGATTTTGTTAGCATCCTTCTGTCTGCTAAAGACAATGGTGTAGTGTTCAATTATTTTTTTAACTGCATTTGAGCAAGTGGCTGAACAGTCCAATTTTTGAATTGCAATCTCTGGTGCAGTGACTGCAAACAAAAAGTGATGCTTTCTGGAGTTGTTGTTGTCTCTCTTTCCTTCTGGCTCTCTTTTTTGTGGCGGCTTCTTTCCTCTCTTTTTCATTCCTTGTTTGACGAGGAGGTGCCAGGTTGCTTGGTTTTCTGTACCAACCTCCCATGTGTTGGTGTTGATGTGGCATGTCTTCATGTCCTTCTTACAAATGCATGATTTGTAGATGCACAGTTTTTTTTTTCTTTTTAAGTAAGACTGGCATTGTTCCAGACTGTCTGGCTCATTTTGGCTGTAACTGCCACTGCTCTCACAATTCTACTATTGACTTCATTATCATTGGTGGACCTGAGGTACTTGAAGCTCTCCACAGCTTCCACGCTGCACCCATTGATAACAATATTTGGAGGGGTATCTGTGCTTTGTGCCCTGACTTTTGTCTTATTTAGACTTATGGTAAGTCCGAACTCCTTGCAAGCATGTGTGAGACGACTGATAAGCTGTGGCAGGTCATGCTCAGTGTGTGACATTAAGGCTGCATTGTAGGTGAATAGCATTTCACAAATTTTTATGTAATTTTTTTTTATGATTTATTAACTTGATATAAAAAACAGAATGAGTATTACTTTTCTTAACAAAACTTCCGAGTCTATTTTGATTCTATCAAACTTTTAATGTTTGGAGTTAAATTGGTTATCAAAAGCCGCAGATTTCTTGAATTTAGTTTTTTGTTTTTAATCAGTTTTCTAGCAGAATATTTTTGTTCACATCTGTATATCATTCCCTAAATAGTGGATATAATTCTCAGCACATTCTTTTTTGTAGTTTTGGAAAATTGTTCACAGGGTAATAATGATGGCCAGAAATGAATATCAGAAGTATTTGGAACTCAGGAAATATCATCAAAGATCATTTTCAATAAAGAATACAAAACTAAATATTCCCAAAGAATAGATAAAGTGCAATTCCCTTGTGTTTCAGTGTCAATTGTAAAATGTTTGGAAAAAATCACTTTTGGCACGTATGTCTTCAATTCGCCATACCTGGTTTAGACGGTACCGAGAAAGTTATTTTGATTTATGTATTCGTTAAAGTCACTGATAGGTTTGTTTAGTATAAATTACAAATGTTTCCAAATTGTTTTTTATTTTATGTTAAGAAGTTGGTTTTTTTTTAAATTTTTATTTTTTTATTTACAACAGAATTCTGTGTGGTATCACATCTACAGGGCTTGTAAAGAAGAAATGGCTACCTTATCAGCACAAAGTAGAACCGAAATGAAAACAAATAATACATCTCTAATAAAAAAAAGTCGTCGGGGTGGCCTAAAGTTGGTATCAGCCAGACAGCGATGGAGTCTATCTCCTTTTAACCTGTGCTAGACCAAGGAGATTATTTTTTAGTATCTGAGGTGGAGCGCTACACCTACCATCAGCTCCTCCCTTTACCGCACAGATTCCTGTGCTACTCATTAAAACTTTTATAAACTAATTTTTAGTAGTAGGGAAGCTCTAAAACTTATTTTACAGACAAAAATAGATTACAAAAAGTTGCCATTTTTTGCGACCCTCCACCCAAATTTGGAAAGTAATAATTGACATAACTCCGCCAATTCTTGGAATTGGAAGCTCAAAATTTAGGGACTGGCTAACTTTAACACAGTCCACACCTGTACAAAATTTCAGAAAAATTGAAGGGGGGGGTGACATGGTCTGGATGATTTGACATGGAATTACCCCATTATATATGATCAGCTATGATCATGGCCTGAACTGGTGCATTTGCTATTGAAACTTTTTGAAGACTGATGAATTTGTAATTATTACACTAAACTTTTCATTTTCATTTCATGTTACATTGGAATGATGCTGTTTTGGATAGAAAATCAATACTGCTTTGGGTTGAAAATTCTATCCAGAATGGCATCATTGATCCCTCCTCATGGTGCTGGAATGTGGCATAAGATAAGTTTAATGTGAGGACCCTATAGCAAGCCAGCCTTCTGTGAGGGTGCCAAAAATAGCTCTGTTTCATTGGCATTTCTCTTTAGCACATCAGCTGCCAGGCAATAAACCCAGCTTTTATCCCTTTGGATCAGAGGACAGGTGTTGCTTGATGGAAATCCCCCACCCCACCCTGAAAGTTATTTTTAAACCACCCAACACAGCAATGTGCCAGAATATTTTATGCCTCTAGGTTATTTCCCTTTTTGGTTGGTCCAAGAACTTTTCGGCACCCATGTGTATACTATATTCTTGTCTAGTTTTCATTAACACAAGTTTTAAATGTTTTATCCAAAGCCTCACCACTGTCAGCTGGGGCTGAAGAATACACCAACTGCACCTGTGATGCTTAAGGATGGAATCCTGGTGGCTGAGCAGTCCATGACATGCAACAATCCATTTTGACCCTTACTTATACTAGACAGAGCAGTCAGAGAGGCTAACTCTAATCAATTGGCTGGTCACATCAAGCCCTATCACCTATATGATTGTCCCAATCCTATTGCCTTTATAGAGACCTCCAACTCTTTCTATCATATATGTGCTAGAAGGCTGTGGCTGAGGGTCTTAGTGTCCTGGGTATGAAGTTAAACTGCATCTAATGGTCAAGTTCCAATTCTGGATCTCTGGAGAGTGTGGAGTTCCCCTACATCGCCATTACTCCCAGGTCCAACTTGACTCAGAGTGGTAGTAACTGTTAACGTCCCATTTATGGGATATTTCAAAGTCCACTATCTATTCACCTCAGAACTCCTTTTATTCAAATAAAATCCTATTATTATTGTAATCTGAGTCCTTCTAGTCGATTATAATGAACTAACCATCAATTTTTGTAAGTTGCTTGGGTGTGGTGGGAGAGCTGCTGAGAGTGGTTTAAATTGGGCAAAACACTAAGAGACAATTTTGCTTCCATATGAAGGTGAAAGTATTTTTGCATGTTACGTTTTTGCACAATATTTTAAAAAACTGTTTGTTTTAATAAGCAGATTCATTTTGTCTTCAAAAAAAAGGAAAGTTAGTCTCAACCATTTCTTAAAAATAATACTGAAAACAATCTTCATGCATGCCCCACCCCTGAGATATGACAAAAATGGTCAAGCTCCAGTTCTGGGGAGGGTGAAGTACTCCTCCATTACCATTATTCCCAGGTGTACAATGACCCAGAGTGGTAGTAATCTCTTGGTATAAAATAACCCAAGACTTGTTGACATGCCATTGTTGGATAGGCCTCTACTATCTTCTTCAGATGATGATCACTTTAACTCCTAAGTTTTCTTCTTTCAATGGTCAGTTTACTTTTGATGCAGGACCAACTCTGTTTTGCCATGATGTTCAAACACAGTGAAATATTTTATTGAAAAGAATAAACATTAGGACACTTTTGTGTTCACATTTATTTTATTTATTTCTCATCTGTCTCTTCCTTACATATAGTTATTTACTAAGCTTAGCTTAGATGTGACACAAGTCCAGATTAGAATCGAACTCACAACAATAGTCTGCGAATCTAGCTTGCTAACCATTATACCAAATGAGGTGCCCTTTTTCTTTACATATAACCTGACTATATTCAGGGAGTTTGCACCACATAAGGTACATGACAGGAACAGTATGTTCACCTCAGAACTAATTGATTAAATTTCCAGCTTTTTTTCCAGCTTCTGAAACGTTTTGATTCCATAACTGAAATTATCCAATCTTAGACAAATTCTCAAATCTTTGGGTCACTCAAACCCATTTAACCTAATGTTTCTGAATACAATTTCTAATTCAACTTTTCAAATTCTACACTATTCTTGAATAATAAATACATCTTATCTATGATTCTTAATCCTTAAAATCAGTCAATCTGAATCTTTTAATCTTTAATTTTTTGTCTTCTTTCTTTTCTCAAATTGGAATCTCTAAAACTCTAATTTTTTTTGAAGGTCTCAGTTTGAAAATCATTGTTCTTTATATTTTCATAATTTGTTAGGTATTTTTTGCCACCCAATTGATAAATCAATTATTGACTGTACAAAAAAAAAAGAATCTATGGATACAATTTCTCTATTTATATTGCCATCATTCAGAAAAAATGTTTCATCACAGTAGAATATTTTTTGATAGTGCAAAAGCATTACTTATGAAATAAAGCAATTTTCAATTCAGTGTGGCCCTGTGTATGTGCATATTGTCAAGGGAGACAACTATTAAATGCTACTGGATGTTGATGAACTCGCAGACTTTCATAGACCAGCAGATGATGGCTCCCCAGCTTGGGCTGTTATAAGCTAGCTTCTCCCAATGGGAATAGCTGTGGAGAAATTCAAACATGTAGTTTATGGGGAAGAGTGTGTCTCTCAAAGTCTGGTCTGTGAAAACATAAGGATACAGTGCCAAGTGCTACTGGCACTCATTGTGTCTACAATGTAGCAGATTTTTCAGAAGTCTCAGTGGACTGAAGAATCATCTGCATGCCTCTCAGGTGCTTGCAAATCGTAAAAAAAAAAAAAATTTTTAAACCAAGAAAATGGATACCATGAAATGGTTATATTCATGCACGTGTTGACAGCCAACATTAAATGCTAATTATAGAGTATTTCCCCTTTATTTATTTGCAGTTATTTATAATCTAAATTCTATAAATTATAGATTATGATATAAATTATAATTATAGACTACTTCCCCTTTATTTGTTCACAATTAATTATAATCTAAATTCTATAAATCAAACCCTGTCTGGAAGTTAGTATTCACTCAGCACTTAGGTTATTAACTCTTAACATCCTATACTGCCTCATTCCATCTGTCCGGAAGTTACATTTGTTTTCCTAATCCACCCCAATCGATAGCCTTTGTTTAAATGTAATATTAAACATATTTAGAAGACTTAAATTAAAGGGAAATAACTCGGGTAACACGAAATGTAAAGGCCATTTTTAACCATTTTTTGATAAATCCTTATAGGAATAGGGCTCTGGACTTAGAAAATTCTTAACAGGATGTTAAGAGTTAACTAACCAGTATCAGGTGCTAGGCAAGTGAGGTGCTTTATCACGCAGAGTAGTGACAAAAATTGTCTATCTCCATTCAATGAGCTTCATGGCTGCTAAAGATGGCCTTTAAGTGTGTAAAGACTTTAAAAAAAGTTTGTTGACAGGCATTATGCAAACACTAATCCTATCTGTCGATTTAGATAAGGATTAAAAACTAAAATCTTCTTTAACCACACGATGAAACAATTGAAACGATTTAACAAACTGCGTTTGTAATTTGAGCTCATTAGTCGGCAATCTATCATTGAGGAGGTGGGTGAGGAGACTTTTTCCTGCATTTTATTTCCTTCTTCCTTTACGACACGCATTCCATGGCTTCATACCTGCTTGCCATCGGATACCACAGGTGCTTCATCACCTGATATCGGCTTTTTACTACTTACGCCACTTGGGCTGAATTTCCCAATTTTCCCCATTAAAAGCACTTGAGGATATTCGGAGCTGAGTAGAAAGCACTTAGGCTTTTATCCCAGAAATGGTTTCGTAAAGGAATACCAGATGTGCAAATTCTGAACGTTAGGATCCTTTGGATCAATTTTTTTGAGAATGCTCTTGGAAAATGTGGCCAAGTTTGTGTCTTTATTTTAAATTCTGGATAAGTTTGTGTGTAATTTGCTAATTTGCTCTCTAAGCATGATTAGAATTATAAAAATTCATACATCTGTATATAATATGTAATGACAATCTGTGTAGACTGATAACACTTAATGCAGACAGATTCATCCACTCAAAGATTCATTGATAAGATTCATACGTGTGGCAGTCGATAAAAAAAAGATTAACATAGTATTTTTGATTTTATGTAATCGTCCAACTTAAAAAAGAAAAAAAAACGCAATTTTTTGTAATACATACAAAGCAATTTCAGTACTCCCCTCCCCTAAAGATTTACTTATTAATTATTAAGTATTCGAGAAAAGAAACTTAGATTTATCTTGTAACCTGGTTTGTAAACCATGTGAGCGCTTACTCATATGAAGGCATGTGGTGTAATGGTTAGATTCATAGGAAATGGACTCGTCAACCAGAGTTCAAATCCTGAACAAGGCTGTTTGCATTTCACATAGTGATAATAACTTTGGGAAAGGTATGTATCCAACTAGGGTCTCATTTATGGGCTAAATAGAAAAAATTAGTTTAAAAAAAGTCTTTTTAAAAAATTGAGTATCCATCAAGAATGAATAAAACAAAATGTCTTTGTAATGAAATAACTCAACAAGGGTTGACATGCCATAAAATCTAACCAGCCATTACTTGAAGCCATATAATTGCTTGCAAATTATTAGTCTTATGAATCTTAAATTTCAGCCTTAAATAGCCCATAAGGAGTTAATATAGTGTTAAACAAATAAACCAGAGCAAATCAGCATTGTCTTTCATATTAGTTACATTTGTCATGTGACTTTAATAACACCAAATGTCTATTTTCATTTGTTACTTCATATTTCTTCTGCTTTTTCTCCATTATAACTGAAACTGATGTCTTTCAAATCTCAAAGAAAAAAAGTTTGTCTTATTTTAGATTTTTTATTTTATTTAGTCTGGCTTTATATATGGACTTTTTTTTTTCAGATTAGCACTGACTTGTCTAGACAGCAGCCTAGACATCTAGGCACCATCACTTTATTATAGAAGTTGCTCAGCTGTGCAAACATCTTTAGTTAAATTTAAATTTTGAAATAAAATTGATCTCACCTAATGTGTGAGTGTGTATATTATCATATATATATATATATATATATCAGTCAGTAGAGCACTTGACTAGGAATCGCAAGGATCCTGGTTCAAAATTCTAAAAATCGACATAACTCTCCAAATTTGGGTGGAGTGTAGCAAAAAATGGCAACTTTTTGTAATTTATTTTTGTCTGTAAAATGAGTTCTAGAACTTCCCTACTCCTAAAAATTGGTTTATAAAAGCATTTTAGCCCAAGGAATCCAAAAATGCTATCGGATATAAATTCTTAAAGTTAACCAATTTTAAGTTATTAATGATTTCTGATTTGTAAAATTTTAACTGATGTTGTAGCTTCAGTTCTGAGCAAATATCAAACTATCTTTTTGGTACAAATAATGGTCAATATATGTGAAATGATAATAGAAAAATTTTTTGTCAAAGATGCAGTGCCACATCGGGATATTGATCTTGCTAGGTAAAAATAAATTACAAAAGTTTTTTGCCAACCCCACCAAATTTGGAGAGCTAAAAGTCGGCATAACTCTGCCAGTTTTTGGAATTGGAAGCTCAAATTTTGGGTATTGTCTACTGTTAATATAGTCGACATCTGGTAAAAAATTCAGTTGAAGTGTTTAGATGACAATTTTCCTTTTTTCTAGATGATTTGATATGGAATTACCCAACTGTGATTTTTGTATTTTATCAAATAAATAAAAATCATCAAATCTTTTACATTTTTTTAAAACTAAATCTTTTTTTTTCTTCTTTTTTTTTTAGGTAAGTAACCAAAATTCCTTTTGGCTTCTGTGAGTTTTTAAAACCTTTTTTTATGTTATTCTCTTTTTTAACATTTATTTTTGTGTTTTAATTTTAGATTAACATTTACTTTGGAATCTCTAATAATGAATGCAAATCTCAGTGTGTCACATTTTTTCAACTTTACTCCTAGAGGTCATAGCCCAACATATCATTCCATTTTGGAATCAGGCTGACTCCATGAGCAAATTAAAACATTCCAGGTTTAATCTGGACATGTAATCCTGAAAATTGGGATTCCCAAATTTTAATTAAAATTTAATTGATTTTATTTTTTTCATTTTTTTTTAACTTGATTTTTGCAAAATAATTTTTGCATGATAACAATTTTTATAACTTGGAAATAAATCAAAGGAGATCAGAGCGACTACAACAATTACCGGGGCATTTCCCTCCTCAGCATAGTTTGAAAAGTCTTGCAGGTGTTACACTGGCGCATCTGCAGATTCTTGCATCTCGCATCTATCTAGAATCACATTGTGGCTTCCAAGCAAACCGGGCAACCGTGGACATGATCTTCTCACTACACCAGCTGTAGGAAAAGTGCCAGGAGAAGCAGATGCCACTCTACACTGCATTCATAGACCTAATGAAGGCAATCGACCTGGCCAGCCAAAGTGTTCGCAGTCACTGCACCAGAGATTGACATTCAAAAATTGGGCTATTCAGCCACTCACGCAGTTGCAGATGAATAAAAAAAGAAAGAAAAAAAAGTTGACACTATGCCATCGTCTTTAGTAAGACGGAAGGATGCCAACCAAATTTGGGAATAATCAAAATCAATTTCAAAATTCAGCAAAATTCACCCACGAAGTAGAAATAATTATTTGTACATAAAAATAAGGACCTACACACATCAAATTGTCTTTAAGAGTCAGAAGAAGAATATATTTGAACTTTTAAAAGATAAACTTAAATATCAATGCAATATTTAATTTCAGCCATCAATTTTGAGTTTATATGTAATTTATTGTTGCTTATCCCATACGGCAAAAGTATTCCTTGCAAAAAGAAATCTCCACCAATAAGTTCCAAATAGACAAATTATATCCTTGTTTATATTATAACTGTTTGTAAAATATTGTTCAAGTTTAATAAAATTTATTATGTAGTCAATGCATGAATTGTCATTGTTCAACCAAAGATTCAATCAAGAGTCCTCCTCAGAAGCTAGATTAATTGCTGCTAGATTGATCGGGTTTTAAGCTAGTATATAATAAACTTGTTTATCTGAATGTTTGAGATGAGGCTTGATGATAACTATGATCTGCGTTATTCGGACTATTGTCTTCATTGTTATTTGTACTACGTTTCGTCCAATATGCCCTCCGGCCTTCTTCAGGTACTTCTTGTCGGGAACCTTCTTTTCAGACTTGAGTATGGCTGACCATATATGGAATGAAAAGGGAACCCATCTGCCTTTATGGGATAAAGTTAGGATAATAGATAGGGAAGAACATTGGAAGAGAAGACGCCTCAAAGAATCAGCTCATATGATAGGCTGTAGTGGACTGTTAAGTAGATCGAGCATAGAAATGAATATAATATGGGAACCCATAATTAAAAAGGCTAGATCACATTAAAAAAAACAAAAAAAACACAATATGAGTCTTAGTATAAAAAAAAATAAAAATCATAAATGAATAGGTAGATATTCTAGCCAAAATAAAACAGGTTTATAAGTTCCCAAAATTCACACTGGATTTTCCAATTGGACACATGGCCTAGTAGATTAAGGAGTTAGGTTAAGACAGCTCTAAGTGACAGTTATCTCTAGATTGCAGGTTCAATCCTGATCAAGGGCAGCAGTAACATAGAATAATAATTGACACAGCTTAACACCTCTACCCCAGCTATCGTTAGCGGAATGAGAACAGGATAACCCCGTGGACTGAATAAAGGGTCAGGTTCAAAGTTCCGTGATGGCTCCCGATTACAAGAAGGTTCTCGAGTCCAACAAGAAGTACCTGAAGAAGACCGGAGGGCATATCAGCTGAAACATAGTACAGATAACAATGAAGATGAGGACAATAGTCCGAATAACGCAGATAATAAAAACCTGTTTATTTTATATAAAAGTAAAGGCTACACCGAAGCTCTTTTTCTTTTTCTTTCCAAAATCAGCTAAGAGATAGGAGTGAAAAATTGCTTTAAATCATACATCATCAGTTCTTGTAATATATTATATTTACCCTAGATGTTGTGGTAAACTTACAAATACATCATAATTATTGTTATATAACATTAATCTTTTTATGTAACCATTGTGTGGAACTGATCTTTGAGTCTAAGAATTGAGCATGATATATAAACATATCATCTTTCCATATAACCATTGTATAGAAGTGAATTTTAAGTTTTGTTGCTTATAAGAATCAGACAGAAGCTATCAAACATGTGATCCATATTTTATTTTTAATTCTAAACATATGTTCCATTGATTTGTATATATTTTTAATGTTTTGGTCATGTGATCATTATTCTTCATGGGATCTTTTATTACAATAAATTTGGCTTTTGTTTGATTTATGTGTAGGGAGTAAACAATAGAGTTGGAGAGTTCTTTAGTTTGGTGATGTTCATTAACAGGCAGTTCACTCAACAGTAGAAACCATCCTGTCAACTGCACCTCTGTAGAATATTCCAACTGCACCTCTGTAGAGGGGCAAGATACCCCAATGAAGTTACCTGTTTGGCATGGGTGGCGATCCGTTATGCTTAAGGATGGAATCCTGAGTAGTCCATGACTTGCAACACTCCACTTTGGCCCTTACTTAGGCTAGACAGACAGTCAGAGAGGCCCTAGCACCTATATGATTGTCCTGACCCTATTGCCCTTATGGCAAACCCCCAACCCTTTTTATAATATATGTGCTAGAAGGTAGTGGCTCAGGGTCTTAGTGTCCTGGATATGATGTTAAACTGCATCTAATGGTGAAATTCCAACCCTGGAGTTGTAGAGAGTATGGAATACCCCTTCATTGCCATTACTCCCAGGTCCATTCTGACCTTGAGTGGTAGTACCTGTTAGGGTTCCATCTATGGGTTAAATAGGAAAAATTATTGAGTTTAAAAAATTGGAATACACCGACTGCCCCTCTACAGAGGGGTAAGACTCCCCCAATGGGGCCACCTGTTGGCCGTGGTGGTGACCCGTGATGCTTAAGGGTGGAACCCAGGTGGGTGAGCAGTCCATGATATGCAACTCTCTACTTTGACCATTACCTAGCTTAGATGGGCGGTCAGAGAGGCTCCCTCCAATCAATCAGCTAGCCATGTCAAGCCATGTCAAGCCTAGCACCTATATGATTATCCCAACCCTATTGCCCCTATGGTAACCACAACTCTTTTATATTTAAAATGTTTCTTTAACTCTTTGTGGGGGGAATTTGGTAGGCAAAGAATTAGCCTTGGTATACCAATCGAACTTGGCAAAAACACTGAATTTAAATATCTTAAACTATGGACCTTGTGTCACATCCCATTTGTGATAGAGGAGTTGGCTAAATACATACAGTGTCACCCATAAATAAGTGCTCACTGACCATTTTGAAAAAAAAAAAAATGAAAGGTAATTTTCTTCTTAACCAAAGTTAGTGGGATTTATTATTTTTCTCACGGGAACTTATACAATCAAAGCAGATATTATTAAGCATTACGTATTATTAAATCTACAAGATTGAAAGTATGTAACCAAAAATATGAATATGTATGATCAGCTCCTGAGCCCGGTTTTATTTTAGTTCAATGAAGAGTTACAGCCCATGGAGATCAGTGTATAAGTAATGAGATCAGCTCTTGAGCCTAGTTTTATTTTAATTCATTGAAGATGAGATATCAGTGTATATAAGTAATAAGCTTTCACAGATTAAAAAGTAGACACCTTTAAGAAATTGGACAAGTAGATAGGCCTAAATGTAGATTTGAATCCCATTGTTGATTTTCTTATTTCTGTGCATTTATCTGGCAAAGTAAGTGTATAATGTTATGCTGTAATCCTAACCAAAGTTTTAGCCATCTTTAAATTATGCAGAATTAGTTCTAAATGCTAGTTGTCTAGAATGGGCTTTTTTTTCTTTCTTTATTTTTTTGTCTGTAAAAAATCTCCCTGCCAAAAAGTAAATCCTTTCTAATCATAATTTTCATTCTCCACTTATCTGAATTAATGAAAAGCAGTTGGTTTGATTAAAGTGTTGAATAACTTATGAGTCTGTAAATGCAAAATTACAGCCTGGAATGCAAAAGGGGGGTTGAAGGGGTGGGGGGTTGGAAAAGGTTAAATTCCTGCAACCAAAAACTTTCTCTTAATTTATCTTGCTATTATGACTACATCTTTCACCATTTCTCATGCCAATGCAGATTCTTTTACAATTCTTATTTTTGTCGGCAGATGAGCGCCAAGATTGTATAAGACTTTGCTTGATAAATATACAAGAATATACTTGAAAATGCAGTTTCTTTTTTCTTTTATTGAAGATTTTATATTGCAAAAAAAGGATTTTTCATATTGTTAAACATATTTTCATATTGCAGAAATTATAACTAATGCTTATGCTAGCAAGGTTTAGTCAATACACTGACTATATCCCTTGCAGAGGGGTGGAGGTAAGACCTTCTCAAAAAAGAAGTGTCCTGGGTATGACACTAAACTGCACCTGATGGTGAGCTTACAATTGTGGAGATCTTGAGAGTGTGGAGTACTCCTTTATTGCCATTATTCTTAGGTTCACTTGACCCAGAGGTGGAGTACCTGTTAGCGTCCCACCTAAGTCAAATAGATCTGTTGAAAAATTAGTATTAGATAGGAATACTTGAAACCATATAACTGTGTAAATTATTTGTATTAAGAATAGTTACTTGAAGCTATAATTGGTTATTAAGGATTATTATCATTACAAGCAAAAAAAAAAAAAAAAAAAAAAAAAACCACCTCCGGCCAGTGTAAACATTAATTTTTGAAAGATATTGCCTGAGTGGGGTGGGAGTTAAAAATTCAGTGTCAGAGGGTTTATATTATAAGTAAGTAAAATCATCAAATGTACTAAAGGAGTAAAAAAAGTAAAATAATTTGAAATGGAAACATAGTTCTATTCCCCTCAAATAAAATTTAGCATGCATCTATTGATTAATAATTAAATATTTTTTTGGATATTTTACACAGAATCGTTGGTATCTATTTATTTTATTTAACCTCTTGATACTGAAAAAAAAAATGACTATTTCTAGTTTGTAAATAATTTTCTTGTAAAAATCTATATGCTAGATGACTTTAAATATATCAAAATAAAACAAAATATATATATATATATATATATATATATAAATACCAGACAGGTATTTATTAAAAAATGTTTTAAAAAACAATGTTGACTATTTGCATACTCAAATTTTGAGTGTATATAATATAAGGTTGTTCTGTATTCTATGTATTGATGATTTTTGGGTAATGTGACATAAGCATTGGCATAGTTTTTGGTTACAAACAAATAGAGACCTAATCTCCATTATTAATAGATTTGTTATTCTAATCTATAAAACTGTTTACAAACAAATGGTTATTATTAAATAGAAATGATTACTTGAAACCATATAATTGTGGATAGATTATTAGTCTTAGATAGGAATACTTGAAATCATATAACTGTGTGCAGATTCTTTATATTAGATACAAATACTTGTTATCATATGACTTTGTGAAAAAAACAAACAAACAAAACGACTACACAATGTAAATATGAACAATGTACATGATTCAGCCGGTTGAAGAGGTGAGTCTGATCCAACAGAGATGTCTTCTTCAGAATTAAATGTGCAGTATACCGTGCCATAGTTCTCTCAACCCTCGTGTACAGTGTGGAAGTTTGGACAGTATACAAAGCAGATGCCCAGAGACTACATGCATCACTTTTGCAGTATATTAAATGCCAAGTAGTGGCAGCATGTTTCAAACAGGACCATCCTGAAGAGAACTGGACTTCCTGGCAGGCACGACATGCTTGTTCAGCGCAACCTGAAATGGGCTGGCTACTTAAACAGGCTTGGAGATGACAGACTGCCAAAGCAGATTCTGTACTCTCAACCGAGAGGGATCCCATGGAATCTGTAGACCAAAGCTAAAGTACAAAGTCAACATCAAGAGAAACCTGAAGGACTTAAACATCCCCATAGGCAGTTGGCAAGACACAACCAGAAATTGAATAAATTGGAGGAAAAGGATTTGCGTGGTGCTATCATCGGATATGATGAACAGCAAATAAATAATAATAAAAAAGATAATACATGGCTCCCTAACCTAAGCATAAAATAACCCTACATAGGTTGACATGCCATTCAAATCTAATGCTATGTCTTCTGTACCCATTATAATTTTTTATTAGGTTGATGCATAAAATATCTTTTAACAATAATGTACACAATTCCCTAGCTTAAAATAACCCTACATGGCTTGACATGCCATTCAAATCAAATCAATCAATATAATGCTCTGTCTTCTGTACTAGTTAGAGTTAGGCTGATGAATAAGATATTTTCAACCATAAATTTAAAACCGTATATATCAGCTTAGAATAAAATCTATCAATTGAAATAAGAACAATTAGAATCTATGTATTTTTGCTAACAATAAACAAGTGTATCTAATCTGGCAGAATTAAAGAGTTTTGCAACTGATTTGAACTGAAACTTGCTTAAGGCTTAATCTTTCAGAAAATGTTAAGATTCTTGTTAAACTTATATATTTACCCAACTCTTCCACCACAGTCAAAAATGTGACACAAGGTCAATATGTCAGGTTCACATTTAAAAGTGTATTTTGGAAAAAAAATATAATCTTCAGATGAAACCTGTCTACTGGCCAGTATGCATTTGAACATTTTTTTTATTTAAGAAAATTCTTTTATAATGATTTTTTCATTCACTATATATATATATATATATATATATAATCACTCCTACCAGTTTTTTATAAAAAGTTAATTTTCTATGATTTTATTATTTCTGTTTATTATATAGTCAAAATCGATATTATATATTATCATTTATCAGACTATTACCAGGCGGATCAATGATCTTAAACAAAAACCGTCAAACTGACACATGAATTGGTTTCATATTGACACACCTGTGGCATTAAACTTAAAGATGATCATATTTTCTCTTTCGTCCGCTACTTTTTCTAATATCCCCGCTTCATCCCCCAACCTGACCCCGTACATAAGTTCTGATTCATTGTATTGACTTCCACCCACCGAAGGACGAAAGGGTTATCCATCCTTGACGGTGTGAGAACTCAGTTACCTGTCATCTGCATAACCTATGATAAACCTATCGGAATTTCCTGTTTGTGCCTTGTTTAGGTGACTCCACCTTTGACACGGGTACAAATATAATCCATTCATGTTTGTTCGAAAACCTTTTCGTTTTGGACTTTGTTTAAGTCAAGACTACCTCGTCCTTCGTTGGTCTCCTTTGGCTTTTGCACACGAAGACCTAAGCCATCGGTTTTCTGGTGCAGGTCATTAATGGCTGACAAAATCAATACGAGCATGTTCCACAGCGAGGCTGCTGGGAAGCTTTAGCCAAAGTGGAAAGTTTTACAGAGAAGGAAAAAGCCAATAACCCTAATCAGCGGGGCTTAGAATACCCTGACTATTATCAATACAGAAGCCTAAAGCCCGACCCCCTACACAAAAATACGTGTCCTAAGGTATGACACTAAACCATATCTGATCACGAGACTCAGCTGTTGGGTACACATTTATTGACTTACTCACAGGTTCACTCTGACCCGGAATGGTTGTACCTGTTAGTCCCCTATTGTGGGCCAAATTAAGTGCTTTAAAAATCACTGCTATTAGATTAGCATACTTTAATACCATATAAAAGTAAAGTTTTGGTGGGTGGCCTATTGTCGGTATCAGCTGCGAAAGAGTCTATCCCCTTTATGCTATCGCTAGACTAGGGAAACTTTTCCCGCACAATCAGATTACTAGTTCTGGTCATCTAGTCAGGGATGTTGTGATTCTGTTTATAACTCTAGAGAAATTTCTGGGTGAGCGCCACACCTACCATCAGGTCCTCGCTTTTACTGCACATATTCCCTTGCTACTTATAACTTGAGTTGGCGAGGGCCGTATCGAACAGACCTTGTGATTCCATAGTCCGATACGCTTTCTACCGACTGAGATAAACCGGCCCTAATGCTGAGAAGTAAAGGTCCGTGAATTTCTCTTCGGCTTACCAGCAAATACTTACATTGGTCAGCTCTACGGATAGTGAATGCCGTGGGACGACTTGTCAGGAGACTTGACCGATTTAGGAACGAGGGGCAGATGAGTGTCATGGGAATCCATTGCTGTCGGTGATTAATGATGCATTTTATTGATTTGATTGTTGTTTTTTTTTCTTTAATCTTTTATTTTTATATGTTTTTATTTTTAGCGTACTCCACTTCGTCATCTCTCTCTTNTAAAATTGAGCTTCCTAATCCAAGGAATTGGCGGAGTTATTGTCAATTATCTTCCGCAATTGGGTGAGGGTCGCAAAAAAATGGCAACACTTCTTTGTAATCTATTTTTGTCTGTAAAATAGTTTTAGAGCTTCGCCTACTCTAAAATTAGTTATTAAAAGTTTTAATGAGTAGCACAGAACCTGTCGGTAAAGGGAGGACTGATGTAGGTGTATGCGCTCCACCTCAGAGTACTAAAAATAATCTCCTTGGTCTATGCACAGGTTAAAAGAGATTAGACATCCATCGCCTGTCTGGCTGATACAACTTTGGCCACGCCCCGAGAACTTTTTTTTATTAGAGAATGTTGATTATTTGTTTTCATTTCGTTCTACTTTGTGCTTGATAAGGTACGCCATTTCCTTCTTACAAGCCCTGTAGATGTGATACACACAGAATTCTGTTGTAAATAAAAAAATAAAAGATTATAAAACAAAACAAACTTCTAACATAAAATAAAAAACAATTTGAAACATTTGTAATTTATACTAAACAACCTATCAGTAGACTTTAACGTACATAATCAAAACTACTTCTCGTACCAGTCTAAACCCAGGTATGGCGAATTGAAGACGATACGTGCCAAAGTGATTTTTTCCAAACATTTTTTACAATGAGCCTGAAACACAAAGGGAATTGCACTTATCTATTCTTTGGGAATTTCAGTTTTGTATTCTTATTCGAACTAATGATCTTTGTGTATTTCCTGAGTTCCCAAATAACTTCTGATATTCATTCTGGCCATCATTTACCTGTGAACAATTTTCCAAAACTACAAAAAGAATGTGCTGAGAATTAAATTATCCACTATTAGGGAATGATATACAGATGTGAAAAAATATTCCTGCTAGAAAACTGATTGAAAAACAAAAACTAATTCAAGAAAGTCTGCGGCTTTTAATAACCAATTTAACTCCAAACATTAAAAGTTTGAAATAGAATAAATAGCTCGGAAGTTTTTGTAAGAAAAGTAATACTCTCTGTTTTTTTATATCAAGTTAATAATCATATAAAAAGAATTACATAAAAATTTGTTGAAATGCTATTCACACTACAAATGCAGCCTTAATGTCACACAACTGAGCATGACCTGCCACAAGCTTTATCAGTCGTCTCACACATGCTTGCAAGAGTTCGGAACTTACCCATAAGTCTAAATAACGACAAAAGTCATGGGCACAAGCACAGATAACGCCTCCAAATATGTTATCCAATGGGTGCAGCGTGGAAAGGCTGTGGAGAGAGCTTCAAGTACCTCAGGTCGCACAATGATAATGAAGTCAATAGTAGAATTGTGCGAGGCAGTGGCAGTTTACAGCCAAAATGAGCAGACAGTCCTGGAACAATGCCAGTCTTACTTACAAAGAAAAAAAAAAACTGTGCTATCTACAATCAATGATTTAGTAAGAAGGACAGTAAGACAGTGCCACATCAACACCACAGGATCATGAAACCAAGCAACCTGGCACTCCTCGCAAAAAAGGAATGAAAAAGACGAGGAAAGAAGCCGCACAAGAAAAGAGAGCCAAAGGAAAGAAGAGACAACACCAACCTCCAAGAGCATCACTTTTTGTTTGCAGTCACTGCACCAGCAAGAATTGCAAATTCAAAAATGGACTGTTCCAGCCACTTGCTCAAAATGCAGTTAAAAAAATAATTGAACACTACACCATTGTCCTTTAGCAGGACAGAAGGATGCTAACAAATCTTTATTAAATATTATAGCTTTAAGTAACAATTATTGATGAACAATTAATTTACAGTTATATGGATTATCAGTATTCTTAACTGGATATGCTGAATTTTTTAAACAGATCTATTTGTCCAAATGACAACTAGTACTACCACTCCAGGTCAGAATAAACTAGGAGTAATGGCAAATGAAGGAGTCACTACCATTCCGTCAGATTTTCAAGAACTGGAGCCTGACCATCAGAGCAGTTCTAGCGTTATATCTAGGACACTTCTTTTGGAAAGGTTTTACTCCTCGGCCATGGATACAGTCAGTGTATTTTGAGCTCAACCATGACAGGTTATTTATTATTCGGATTGCATACTTTCACTTAAACATTTTTTCATCTTCTGTCTTATTTTTGTTTTTTTCCCTGGGACTGGGCTAACTTTAACACAGTCCACCACCTGTACAAAAAATTTTACAGAAATTGAAGGCGGGGAGGTGAACCATGCGTTACTGGGGAGACTTTTGACATGGAATTACCCCATTCTATTTTCCTGGATTTTTATGAATCAAGGCATTTGGGATTTTCCAAGGCCTGAACTGCGTTGCATTTGGCTATTGAACGTGAAGACGATGAATTTTGTAATTATTACACTAACTTTTCATTTTCATTTCATGTTACATTGGAATGCATGCGTTTTGGATAGAAAATCAATACTGCTTTGGGTGAAAATTCTATCCAGAATGCATCATTGATCCCTCCTCATGGGCTGGAATGTGCAATTAAGATAAGTTTTAATGTGAGGACCTATAGAAGCCAGCCTTCTTTGGAGGTGCCAAAAATAGCTCTTGTTTCATGCGCATTTCTCTTTTAGCACATCACTGCCAGGCCAATAAACCCAGCTTTTATCCTTTGGACAGAGGAAGTGTTGCTTGATGGAAAATCCCCCACCCCACCTGAAGTTTTTTGTAAACCAACCCAACCCAGGCAATGTGCCAGAATATTTTATGCCTCAGGTTATTTCCTTGTGGTTGCGTCTCCAAGAAACTTTTCGGACATCTGTGTATACTATATTCGTTGTACTAGTGTTTCATAACACAAGTTTTTAAATGAGTTTTATCCAAAGCCTCACCACTATGTCAGTGTGGGCTGAAGAAAGAATACACCAACTGCACCTGTGATGCTTAGGATGGAATCCGGTTTGCCTGAAAGCAGTCCATGACATGCAACAACACCATTTCTGACCCTTAACTTGATACTAGACAAAGCAGTCAGAGAGCTAAAACCTCTAATATCAATTGGGTGGGTTACATCAACCCATCACCTATGAGATTTGTCCCAATTTCCATTGGCCTTTATAGAGACCTCCAAAAACTCTTTCTATCAATATATGGGCTAGATAGAAGGCGTGGCTGAGGGTCTTGTGTCTGGGTATGAAGTTAGTGGTAAACTGCATCTATTGCGAAGTCAAATCTGGATCTCGGAGAGTGTGGAAGTTCCCCGTACATCGCATTACTCCCAGGCCAACATTGGACTCAAGGAGTGATGGTAGTAACTTGTTAACGTCCCCCATTATGGGATATTTTCCAAAAGTCACTATCTATTCACCTCAGAAACTCCTTTTATTCAAAAATAAAATCCTATTATTATTTGAATCTGAGTCCTTCTAGTCGATTATAATGAAACTAACCATCAATTTTTTAATTGCTTGAGATTGTGGTGGGGAGAGCTCTGAGATGGTTTAACAATGGAAAACACTACAGAGACAATTTTGCTCCGATATGAAGGTGAAAAGATTTTTGCATGTTACGTTTTGCACAATATTTTTTTTATAAAAACTGTTTTTTTAATAAGCAGATTTATTTTGTCTTCAAAAAAAAGAAAGTTAGTCTCAACCATTCCTTAAAAATAATAACTTGAAACAATCTTCATGCATGGCCCCACCCCTGGAGAGGCTCCCCCCTGAGAGGAATGCCGAACGGGAATCGACGCCAATTTTTTTCACCCTGCCCACTCCATGGATCCTTCGGCTTGTGGTGGTTTCCCCACGTTACGTTAATAGGGACTTTGGTGCTGCCCGACCCGTACAAGTGGGGTTACGCGGTAAATACTATGCCACCCCGAGATATGACAAAAATGGTCAAAGCTCCAGCTTCTGGGAGGGTGAAGACTCCTCCATTACCATTATCCAGGTGTACAATGACCCAGAGTGGTAGTAATTTTGGTATAAAAATAAACCCAAGGACTTTGACATGCCATTGTTGGGATAGCCTCTACTATCTTCTTGCAGATGTTGATCACTTTTAACTCCTAAGTCTTTTCTTCTTTCAATGGTCAGTTTTACTTTTGATGCAGGCAACTCTGTTTGCCCATGATGTTCAAACACAGTGAAATTATTTTATTGAAAAGAATAAAACATTAGGACACTTTTGTGTTACATTTATTTATTTATTTCTATCTGTCTCTTCCTTACATATAGTTTATTACTAAGCTTAGCTTAGATGTGACACAAAGTCCAAGATTAGAATCGAAACTCACAACAATAGTCTGCAGAATCTTAGCTTGCTAAACATTATACCAATGAGTGCCCTTTTCTTTACATATAACCTGACTTATATTCAGAATTGCACCACATAAGGTACATGACAGGGAACAGTATGTTCACCTCAGAACTAATGATCTAAATTTCCAGCTTTTTCCAGCTTCTGAAAACGTTTTGATTCCATAACTGAATTTATCAATTCTTAGGAACAAATTCTCAAATCTTGGGTCACTTTCAAACCATTAACTAATGTTTCTGAATACAATTTCTAACTTCAACTTTTTCAAATTCTACACTATTCATTGAATTAATAAATACATCTTATCTATAATTCTTAATCCTTAAAACAGTCAATCTGGAATCTTTTAAATCTTTAATTTTAGTCTTCTCTTCTTTCTACAAATTGGATCTCTTAAACTCTAATTTTTTTTGAAGGTCTCAGGTTTGAAAATCATTGTTCTATATTTCCTAATTGTTAGGTATTTTTTCCACCCAATTGATAAAACAATTATGACCTGTACAAAAAAAAAAAGAAATCTATGATACCAATTTCTCTTTTATATTGCCATCATTCAGAAAAAATGTTATCATCACAGTTAGGAAATATTTTTTGATAGTGCAAAAGCATTACTTATGAAATAAAGCAATTTTCAATCAGTTGTGCCCCCCTGTGTATTGTGGCATATTGTAAGGGAGGAAAACTATTAAATGCTACTGGATGTTTGATGAACTCGCAGACTTTCATGACCAGCAGATGATGGCTCCCCAGGCTTGGGCTGTTATAAGCTAGCTTCTCCCATATGGAAATAGCGTGGAGAAAAATTCAAACATGTAGCTTTATGGGGAAGAGTGTGCTCTCAAGTCTGGTCTTTAAAACTAAAGGAATACGTTGCCAAGTGCTACGGGCACTCATTGTGTCTACAATGTAGCAATTTTTCAGAAAGGTCTCAGTGGACTGAAGAATCATCTGCACTGCTTCTCAGCGTGCTTGCAAATCGTTAAAAAAAAAAAAAAATTTTTTTAAACCAAGAAATGGATACCATGAAATGGCTTTATATTCATGCACGTGTTGGACAAGCCAACATTTAAAGCTAATTTATAGAGTATTTCCCCTTTATTTATTTCAGTATTATAATCTAAATTCATAATTATTTAGTTATGATAATAAATTTATATAATTTATAGACTACTTTTCCCTTTATTTGTTCACAATTAATTATAATCTAAATTCTTATAAAAATCAAACCCTGTCTGGAAGTATATTCACTCAGCACTTAGGTTATTAACTCTTTAACATCCTATTAACTGGCTCATTTCCATCTGTCCGGATATTACATTTGTTTTTTCCTAATCCAACCACCAATCGATAAGCCTTTGTTAAAATGTAAATTAAACATATTTTAGAACTTAAATTAAAGGGAAATAACTCGGTAACACGAAATGTACAAGCCCATTTAACCATTTTTGATAAATCCTTATAGGAATTAGGTCTGGACTTAGAAAATTCTAACAGGCAGTTAAGAGTTAACTAACCAGTATCATGCTAGGCAAGAGGTGCTTATCACGCAGAAGTAGTGACAAAATTGTTTCTATCTCCATTCAATGAGCTTTCATGGCTGCTAAAGATGGCTTTAAGGTGTTGTAAAGACTTTTAAAAAATTTTGTTTGACAGGCATTGATGCAACACTTAATCCTATCTGTCGATTAGATAAGGATTTTAAAAACTAAAATCTTCTTTAACCACACGATGAAAATTGAAAACGAATTTTAACAAACTGCGTTTGTAATTTGAGCTCATTAGTCGGCAATCATCATTGAGGAGTGTGGGGTGAGGAGACTTGTTTCCTGCATTATTTCCTTCTTCCTTACGACACTATTCCATGGCTTATACCTGCTTGCCATCGGATACCACAGGTGCTTCATCACCTGATATCGGCTTTTTACTACTTACGCCACTTGGGCGAATTCCCAATTTTCCCCATTTAAAAGCACTGAGGATTATTCGGAGCGAGAGAAAGCACTTAGGTTTATCCCAGAAAATGGTTTCGTAAAGGAATACAGAGTGCAAATTCTGACGTTTGGATCCTTTGGATCATTTTTTTGAGAATTGCTCTTTGGAAAATGTGGCCAGTTGTGTCTTTATTTTAAATCTGGTTAAGTTTGTGTTATTTGCTAATTTGCTCTCTAAGATGAATTTAGAATTATAAAATTTTCATACATCTGGTATTATAAATGTAATGGACAATCTGTGTAGACTGATAACAACTAATGCAGACAGATTCATCATCAAAGATTCATTGATAAATTCATACGTTGTGGCAGTCGATAATAAAAAGATTAAACAAGTATTTTGAATTTTATGTAATCGTCCAACTTTAAAAAAGAAAAAAAAACGCAAATTTTTTGTAATACATTAACAAGCAATTTCAGTACTCCCCTCCCCTAAGATTTACTATAATTATTAAAGTATTCAAGAAAAGACCTTACGATTTAGCTTGTAACCTGGTTTGAAACCATTGAGCTTACTCATATGAAAGGCATGTGGGTGTAATGGGTTCTAGATTCAAGGAAATGACTCGAGTCAACCAGAGTTCAAATCCTGAACAAGCTGTTTGCATTTCACATACGTGATAATACTTTGGAGAAGGAATATGTATCCCAACTAGCGTCTCATTTATGGGCGCATCCCTAATAAAGAAAAAAAATTAGTTTAAAAAAGTCTTTTTAAAAATTGAGTATCCTATCAAGAATGAAAATAAAACAAAATGTCTTTGTAATAGAAATAACTCAACAAAGGGTGACATGCCTAAAATCTAACCAGCCCATACTTGAACCATATAATTGACTTGAAATATCTAGTCTCTGCAATACTTAAATTCAGCCCTTAAATAGCCCATTAAGACGTTAATATAGTGTTAACAAATTAAACCAGAGCCAAATCAGCATTGTCTTATCATATTTTAGTTACATTGTCATGTGGCACTTTAATAACACCAAATGTCTATTTTCATTTGTACTTCATATTTCTTCTCTTTTTCTCCATTATAACTGAAATTGATGTCTATTCAATCTCAAAGAAAAAAAAAAGTTTGTCTATTTAGAATTTTTTATTTTATTATGTCTGGCTTTATATATGGACTTTTTTTTTCAGATTAGGCACTGACTTTGTCTAGACAGCAGCCTAGACATCTAGGCACCATCACTTTATTATAGAAGTTGCTCAGCTGTGCAAACATCTTTAGTTAAATTTAAATTTTGAAATAAAATTGATCTCACCTAATGTGTGAGTGTGTATATTATCATATATTATATATATTTATATATATATCAGTCAGTAGAGCACTTGACTAGGAATCGCAAGGATCCTGGTTCAAATTCTAAAAATCGACATAACTCTCCAAAATTGGGTGGAGTGTAGCAAAAAAAAAAAGGCAACTTTTTGTAATTTATTTTTGTCTGTAAAATGAGTTCTAGAACTTCCCTACTCCTAAAAATTGGTTTATAAAAGCATTTTAGCCCAAGGAATCCAAAAATGCTATCGGATATAAATTCTTAAAGTTAACCAATTTTAAGTTATTAATGATTTCTGATTTGTAAAATTTTAACTGATGTTTGTAGCTTCAGTTCTGAGCAAATATCAAACTATCTTTTGGTACAAATAATGGTCAATATATGTGAAATGATAATAGAAAAATTTTTTGTCAAAGATGCAGTCCACATCGGGATATTGATCTTGCTAGGTAAAAATAAATTACAAAAAGTTTTTGCCAACCCCACCAAATTTGGAGAGCTAAAAGTCGCGCATAACTCTGCCAGTTTTGGAATTGGAAGCTCAAATTTTGGGTATTGTCTACTGTTAATATAGTCGACATCTTGGTAAAAAATTCAGTGAAGTGTTTAGATGACAATTTTCCTTTTTCTAGATGATTTGATATGGAAATTACCCAACTGTGATTTTTGTATTTTATCAAAATAAATAAAAATCATCAAATCTTTTACATTTTTTTAAAACTAAATCTTTTTTTTTTCTTCTTTTTTTTAGGTAAGTAACCAAAATTCCTTTTGGCTTCTGTGAGTTTTTAAAACCTTTTATGTTATTCTCTTTTTAACATTTATTTTTTGTTTTAATTTTAGATTAACATTACTTTGGAATCTCTAATAATGAATGCAAATCTCAGTGTGTCACATTTTTTCAACTTTACTCCTAGAGGTCATAGCCCAACATATCATTCCATTTGGAATCAGGCTGACTCCATGAGCAAATTTAAAAACATTCCAGGTTTAATCTGGACATGTAATCCTGAAAATTGGGATTCCCAAATTTTAATTAAAATTTAATTGATTTTATTTTTTCATTTTTTTTTTAACTTGATTTTTGCAAAATAATTTTTGCATGATAACAATTTTTATAACTTGGAAATAAATCAAAGGAGATCAGAGGCGACTACAACAATTACCGGGCATTTCCCTCCTCAGCATAGTTTTGAAAAGTCTTGCAGGTGTTACACTGGCGCATCTGCAGATTCTTGCATCTGCATCTATCTAGAATCACATTGTGGCTTCCAAGCAAACCGGGGCAACCGTGGAACATGATCTTCTCACTACACCAGCTGTAGGAAAAGTGCCAGGAGAAGCAGATGCCACTCTACCACCTCTACATCATAGACCTAATGAAGGCAATCGACCTGGCCAGCCAAAGTGTTCGCAGTCACTGCACAGAGATTGACATTCAAAAATTGGGCTATTCAGCCACTCACGCAGTTGCAGATGAATAAAAAAAGAAGAAAAAAAGTTGACACTATGCCATCGTCTTTAGTAAGACGGAAGGATGCCAACCAAATTTGGGAATAATCAAAATCAATTTCAAAATTCAGCAAAATTCACCCACGAAGTAGAAATAATTATTGTACATAAAAATAAGGACCTACACACATCAAATTGTCTTTAAGAGTCAGAAGAAGAATATATTTGAACTTTTAAAAGATAAACTTAAATATCAATGCAATATTTAATTTCAGCCATCAATTTTGAGTTTATATGTAATTTATTGTTGCTTATCCCATACGGCAAAAGTATTCCTTGCAAAAAGAAATCTCCACCAATAAGTTCCAAATAGACAAATTATATCCTTGTTTATATATAACTGTTTGTAAAATATTGTTCAAGTTTAATAAAATTTATTATGTAGTCAATGCATGAATTGTCATTGTTAACCAAAAGATTCAATCAAGAGTCCTCCTCAGAAGCTAGATTAATTGCTGCTAGATTGATCGGGGTTTAAGCTAGTATATAATAAACTTGTTTATCTGAATGTTTGAGATGAGCTTGATGATAACTATGATCTGCGTTATTCGGACTATTGTCTTCATTGTTATTTGTACTACGTTTCGTCCAATATGCCCTCCGGCCTTCTTCAGGTACTTCTTGTCGGGAACCTCTTTTTCAGACTTGAGTATGGCTGACCATATATGGAATGAAAAGGGAACCCATCTGCCTTTATGGGATAAAGTTAGGATAATAGATAGGGAAGAACATTGGAAGAGAAGACGCCTCAAAGAATCAGCTCATATGATAGGCTGTAGTGGACTGTTAAGTAGATCGAGCATAGAAATGAATATAATATGGGAACCCATAATTAAAAAGGCTAGATCACATTAAAAAAAAACAAAAAAAACACAATATGAGTCTTAGTATAAAAAAAAAATAAAAATCATAAATGAATAGGTAGATATTCTAGCCAAAATAAACAGGTTTATAAGTTCCCAAAATTCACACTGGATTTTCCAATTGGACACATGGCCTAGTAGATTAAGGAGTTAGGTTAAGACAGCTCTAAGTGACAGTTATCTCTAGATTGCAGGTTCAATCCTGATCAAGGGCAGCAGTAACATAGAATAATAATTGACACAGCTTAACACCTCTACCCCAGCTATCGTTAGCGGAATGAGAACAGGATAACCCCGTGGACTGAATAAAGGGTCAGGTTCAAAGTTCCGTGATGGCTCCCGATTACAAGAAGGTTCTCGAGTCCAACAAGAAGTACCTGAAGAAGACCGGAGGGCATATCAGCTGAAACATAGTACAGATAACAATGAAGATGAGGACAATAGTCCGAATAACGCAGATAATAAAAACCTGTTTATTTTATATAAAAAGTAAAGGCTACACCGAAGCTCTTTTTCTTTTCTTTCCAAAATCAGCTAAGAGATAGGAGTGAAAAATTGCTTTAAATCATACATCATCAGTTCTTGTAATATATTATATTTACCCTAGATGTTGTGGTAAACTTACAAATACATCATAATTATTGTTATATAACATTAATCTTTTTATGTAACCATTGTGTGGAACTGAATCTTTGAGTCTAAGAATTGAGCATGATATATAAACATATCATCTTTCCATATAACCATTGTATAGAAGTGAATTTTAAGTTTTGTTGCTTATAAGAATCAGACAGAAGCTATCAAACATGTGATCCATATTTTATTTTTAATTCTAAACATATGTTCCATTGATTTGTATATATTTTAATGTTTTGGTCATGTGATCATTATTCTTCATGGGATCTTTATTACAATAAATTTGGCTTTGTTTGATTTATGTGTAGGGAGTAAACAATAGAGTTGGAGAGTTCTTTAGTTTGGTGATGTTCATTAACAGGCAGTTCACTCAACAGTAGAAACCATCCTGTCAACTGCACCTCTGTAGAATATTCCAACTGCACCTCTGTAGAGGGGCAAGATACCCCAATGAAGTTACCTGTTTGGCATGGGTGGCGATCCGTTATGCTTAAGGATGGAATCCTGAGTAGTCCATGACTTGCAACACTCCACTTTGGCCCTTACTTAGGCTAGACAGACAGTCAGAGAGGCCCTAGCACCTATATGATTGTCCTGACCCTATTGCCCTTATGGCAAACCCCCAACCCTTTTTATAATATATGTGCTAGAAGGTAGTGGCTCAGGGTCTTAGTGTCCTGGATATGATGTTAAACTGCATCTAATGGTGAAATTCCAACCCTGGAGTTGTAGAGAGTATGGAATACCCCTTCATTGCCATTACTCCCAGGTCCATTCTGACCTTGAGTGGTAGTACCTGTTAGGGTTCCATCTATGGGTTAAATAGGAAAAATTATTGAGTTTAAAAAATTGGAATACACCGACTGCCCCTCTACAGAGGGGTAAGACTCCCCCAATGGGGCCACCTGTTGGCCGTGGTGGTGACCCGTGATGCTTAAGGGTGGAACCCAGGTGGGTGAGCAGTCCATGATATGCAACTCTCTACTTTGACCATTACCTAGCTTAGATGGGCGGTCAGAGAGGCTCCCTCCAATCAATCAGCTAGCCATGTCAAGCCATGTCAAGCCCTAGCACCTATATGATTATCCCAACCCTATTGCCCCTATGGTAACCACAACTCTTTTTATATTTAAAATGTTTCTTTAACTCTTTGTGGGGGGGAATTTGGTAGGCAAAGAATTAGCCTTGGTATACCAATCGAACTTGGCAAAAACACTGAATTTAAATATCTTAAACTATGGACCTTGTGTCACATCCCATTTGTGATAGAGGAGTTGGCTAAATACATACAGTGTCACCCATAAATAAGTGCTCACTGACCATTTGAAAAAAAAAAAAATGAAAGGTAATTTTCTTCTTAACCAAAGTTAGTGGGATTTTATTATTTCTCACGGGAACTTATACAATCAAAGCAGATATTATTAAGCATTACGTATTATTAAATCTACAAGATTGAAAGTATGTAACCAAAAATATGAATATGTATGATCAGCTCCTGAGCCCGGTTTTATTTTAGTTCAATGAAGAGTTACAGCCCATGGAGATCAGTGTATAAGTAATGAGATCAGCTCTTGAGCCTAGTTTTATTTTAATTCATTGAAGATGAGATATCAGTGTATATAAGTAATAAGCTTTCACAGATTAAAAAGTAGACACCTTTAAGAAATTGGACAAGTAGATAGGCCTAAATGTAGATTTGAATCCCATTGTTGATTTTCTTATTTCTGTGCATTTATCTGGCAAAGTAAGTGTATAATGTTATGCTGTAATCCTAACCAAAGTTTTAGCCATCTTTAAATTATGCAGAATTAGTTCTAAATGCTAGTTGTCTAGAATGGGCTTTTTTTTCTTCTTATTTTTTTGTCTGTAAAAAATCTCCCTGCCAAAAAGTAAATCCTTTCTAATCATAATTTTCATTCTCCACTTATCTGAATTAATGAAAAGCAGTTGGTTTGATTAAAGTGTTGAATAACTTATGAGTCTGTAAATGCAAAATTACAGCCTGGAATGCAAAAGGGGGGTTGAAGGGGTGGGGGGTTGGAAAAGGTTAAATTCCTGCAACCAAAAACTTTCTCTTAATTTATCTTGCTATTATGACTACATCTTTCACCATTTCTCATGCCAATGCAGATTCTTTTACAATTCTTATTTTTGTCGGCAGATGAGCGCCAAGATTGTATAAGACTTTGCTTGATAAATATACAAGAATATACTTGAAAATGCAGTTTTTTTTTCTTTTATTGAAGATTTTATATTGCAAAAAAAGGATTTTTCATATTGTTAAACATATTTTCATATTGCAGAAATTATAACTAATGCTTATGCTAGCAAGGTTTAGTCAATACACTGACTATATCCTTGCAGAGGGTGGAGGTAAGACCTTCTCAAAAAAGAAGTGTCCTGGGTATGACACTAAACTGCACCTGATGGTGAGCTTACAATTGTGGAGATCTTGAGAGTGTGGAGTACTCCTTTATTGCCATTATTCTTAGGTTCACTTTGACCCAGAGGTGGAGTACCTGTTAGCGTCCCACCTAAGTCAAATAGATCTGTTGAAAAATTAGTATTAGATAGGAATACTTGAAACCATATAACTGTGTAAATTATTTGTATTAAGAATAGTTACTTGAAGCTATAATTGGTTATTAAGGATTATTATCATTACAAGCAAAAAAAAAAAAAAAAAAAAAAAAAAAAACCACCTCCGGCCAGTGTAAACATTAATTTTTGAAAGATATTGCCTGAGTGGGGTGGGAGTTAAAAATTCAGTGTCAGAGGGTTTATATTATAAGTAAGTAAAATCATCAAATGTACTAAAGGAGTAAAAAAAGTAAAATAATTTGAAATGGAAACATAGTTCTATTCCCCTCAAATAAAATTTAGCATGCATCTATTGATTAATAATTAAATATTTTTTTTGGATATTTTACACAGAATCGTTGGTATCTATTTATTTTATTTAACCTCTTGATACTGAAAAAAAAAATGACTATTTCTAGTTTGTAAATAATTTTCTTGTAAAAATCTATATGCTAGATGACTTTAAATATATATCAAAATAAAACAAAACTATATATATATATATATAATACCAGACAGGTATTTATTAAAAAATGTTTTAAAAAACAATGTTGACTATTTGCATACTCAAATTTTGAGTGTATATAATATAAGGTTGTTCTGTATTCTATGTATTGATGATTTTTGGGTAATGTGACATAAGCATTGGCATAGTTTTGGTTACAAACAAATAGAGACCTAATCTCCATTATTAATAGATTTGTTATTCTAATCTATAAAACTGTTTACAAACAAATGGTTATTATTAAATAGAAATGATTACTTGAAACCATATAATTGTGGATAGATTATTAGTCTTAGATAGGAATACTTGAAATCATATAACTGTGTGCAGATTCTTTATATTAGATACAAATACTTGTTATCATATGACTTTGTGAAAAAAACAAACAAACAAAACGACTACACAATGTAAATATGAACAATGTACATGATTCAGCCGGTTGAAGAGGTGAGTCTGATCCAACAGAGATGTCTTCTTCAGAATTAAATGTGCAGTATACCGTGCCATAGTTCTCTCAACCCTCGTGTACAGTGTGGAAGTTTGGACAGTATACAAAGCAGATGCCCAGAGACTACATGCATCACTTTTGCAGTATATTAAATGCCAAGTAGTGGCAGCATGTTTCAAACAGGACCATCCTGAAGAGAACTGGACTTCCTGGCAGGCACGACATGCTTGTTCAGCGCAACCTGAAATGGGCTGGCTACTTAAACAGGCTTGGAGATGACAGACTGCCAAAGCAGATTCTGTACTCTCAACCGAGAGGGATCCCATGGAATCTGTAGACCAAAGCTAAAGTACAAAGTCAACATCAAGAGAAACCTGAAGGACTTAAACATCCCCATAGGCAGTTGGCAAGACACAACCAGAAATTGAATAAATTGGAGGAAAAGGATTTGCGTGGTGCTATCATCGGATATGATGAACAGCAAATAAATAATAATAAAAAAGATAATACATGGCTCCCTAACCTAAGCATAAAATAACCCTACATAGGTTGACATGCCATTCAAATCTAATGCTATGTCTTCTGTACCCATTATAATTTTTATTAGGTTGATGCATAAAATATCTTTTAACAATAATGTACACAATTCCCTAGCTTAAAATAACCCTACATGGCTTGACATGCCATTCAAATCAAATCAATCAATATAATGCTCTGTCTTCTGTACTAGTTAGAGTTAGGCTGATGAATAAGATATTTTCAACCATAAATTTAAACCGTATATATCAGCTTAGAATAAAATCTATCAATTGAAATAAGAACAATTAGAATCTATGTATTTTTGCTAACAATAAACAAGTGTATCTAATCTGGCAGAATTAAAGAGTTTTGCAACTGATTTGAACTGAAACTTGCTTAAGGCTTAATCTTTCAGAAAATGTTAAGATTCTTGTTAAACTTATATATTTACCCAACTCTTCCACCACAGTCAAAATGTGACACAAGGTCAATATGTCAGGTTCACATTTAAAAGTGTATTTGGAAAAAAATATAATCTTCAGATGAAACCTGTCTACTGGCCAGTATGCATTTGAACATTTTTTTTATTTAAGAAAATTCTTTTATAATGATTTTTTCATTCACTATATATATATATATATATATATATAATCACTCCTACCAGTTTTTTATAAAAAGTTAATTTTCTATGATTTTATTATTTCTTGTTTATTATATAGTCAAAATCGATATTATATATTATCATTTATCAGACTATTACCAGGATCAATGATTCTATTACTAAACTTGGGACTCTGGAATCAAATATATCAAAATGCAACACTCCAAAAATAAGTTCACATTTGGTATATATTTATGCAATTTTATTTTTTGTTCCTGAGGTGTTGCAATTTTATTTTTTGTTCCCGAGGTGTTGCAATTTATTTTTTGTTCCCGATTGCAATTTTATTTTTTGTTCCCGAGGTGTTGCAATTTTATTTTTTGTTCCCGAGGTGTTGCAATTTTATTTTTTGTTCCGAGGTGTTGCAATTTTATTTTTGTTCCCGAGGTGTTGCAATTTTATTTTTTGTTCCCAAGGTGTTTCACTTTTAATTTTGGTTACCAAGGTTTTACAATTTCATTTTTGTGCACCAAAGTGTTGCCATTTTATTTTTGGCTACCAAGGTGTTGCAATTTTATTTTTTGTTCCCAAGGTGTTGCAATTTTATTTTTTGTTCCCGAGGTGTTTGCAATTTTATTTTTTGTTCCCAAGGTGTTTCACTCTTAATTTTGGTTATCAAGGTTTTACAATTTCATTTTTGTGCACCAAAGTGTTGCCATTTTTATTTTTGGCTACCAAGGTGTTGCAATTTTATTTTTTGTTCCCAAGGTGTTGCAATTTTATTTTTTTGTTCCCGAGGTGTTGCAATTTTATTTTTTGTTCCCAAGGTGTTTCACTTTTAATTTTGGTTATCAAGGTTTTACAATTTCATTTTTGTGCACCAAAGTGTTGCCATTTTATTTTTGGCTACCAAGGTGTTGCAATTTTATTTTTTGTTCCCGAGGTGTTGCAATTTTTTTTTGTTCCCGAGGTGTTGCAATTTTATTTTTTGTTCCCAAGGTGTTGCAATTTTATTTTTTGTTCCCGAGGTGTTGCAATTTATTTTTTGTTCCCGAGGTGTTGCAATTTTATTTTTTGTTCCCGAGGTGTTGCAATTTTATTTTTTGTTCCCAAGGTGTTTAACTTTTAATTTTGGTTACCAAGGTTTTACAATTTTATTTTTGTGCACCAAAGTGTTGCCATTTTATTTTTGGCTACCAAGGTGTTGCAATTTTATTTTTTGTTCCCGAGGTGTTGCAATTTTATTTTTTGTTCCCGAGGTGTTGCAATTTTATTTTTTGTTCCCTAGGTGTTGCAATTTTATTTTTGTTCCCGAGGTGTTGCAATTTTATTTTTTGTTCCCGAGGTGTTGCAATTTTATTTTTTGAGGTGTTGCAATTTTATTTTTTTGTTCCCAAGGTGTTGCAATTTTATTTTTTGTTCCCGAGGTGTTGCAATTTTATTTTTTGTTCCCGAGGTGTTGCAATTTTATTTTTTTGTTTCCGAGGTGTTGCAATTTTATTTTTGTTCCCGAGGTGTTGCAATTTTATTTTTTTTTGAGGTGTTGCAATTTTATTTTTTGTTCCCGAGGTGTTGCAATTTATTTTTTGTTCCCGAGGTGTTGCAATTTTATTTTTTGTTCCCGAGGTGTTGCAATTTTATTTTTTGTTCCCGAGGTGTTGCAATTTTATTTTTTTGTCCCGAGGTGTTGCAATTTTATTTTTGTTCCCGAGGTGTTGCAATTTTATTTTTTGTTCCCGAGGTGTTGCAATTTTATTTTTTGTTCCCAAGGTGTTTCACTTTTAATTTTGGTTACCAAGGTTTTACAATTTTATTTTTGTGCACCAAAGTGTTGCCATTTTATTTTTGGCTACCAAGGTGTTGCAATTTTATTTTTTGTTCCCGAGGTGTTGCAATTTTATTTTTTGTTCCCGAGGTGTTGCAATTTTATTTTTTGTTCCCAAGGTGTTTCACTTTTAATTTTGGTTATCAAGGTTTTACAATTTCATTTTTGTGCACCAAAGTGTTGCCATTTTATTTTTTACCAAGGTGTTGCAATTTTATTTTTTGTTCCCGAGGTGTTGCAATTTTATTTTTTGTTCCCGAGGTGTTGCAATTTTATTTTTTGTTCCCTAGGTGTTGCAATTTTTTTTTTGTTCCTGAGGTGTTGCAATTTTATTTTTTGTTCCCGAGGTGTTGCAATTTTTTTTTGTTCCCAAGGTGTTGCAATTTTATTTTTTGTTCCCGAGGTGTTGCAATTTTATTTTTTGTTCCCAAGGTGTTTCACTTTTAATTTTGGTTATCAAGGTTTTACAATTTCATTTTTGTGCACCAAAGTGTTGCCATTTTATTTTGGCTACCAAGGTGTTGCAATTTTATTTTTTGTTCCCAAGGTGTTGCAATTTTATTTTTTGTTCCCGAATTTTATTTTTTGTTCCCGAGGTGTTGCAATTTTATTTTTTGTTCCCGAGGTGTTGCAATTTTATTTTTTGTTCCGAGGTGTTGCAATTTTATTTTTTGTTCCCGAGGTGTTGCAATTTTATTTTTGTTCCCGAGGTGTTGCAATTTTATTTTTTGTTCCCAAGGTGTTGCAATTTATTTTTTGTTCCCGAGGTGTTGCAATTTTATTTTTTGTTCCCAAGGTGTTTCACTTTTAATTTTGGTTACCAAGGTTTTACAATTTCATTTTTGTGCACCAAAGTGTTGCCATTTTATTTTTGGCTACCAAGGTGTTGCAATTTTATTTTTGATTATCATGGTGTTACTCAGGTGTTATAATTTTATTCTTGGTTACAATTTCAAAGTGGTAGAATTTCGTAATAAACAGTAGCTAATAATACCTGTTTGGATTGCCACCAGAAATAATAAAATCTGACTATTTTTGCTCTAGAAGAAAATTAACTGTTTAATTACAAAAAAGGTTGTTTGAGGTGTACTCATTTATAGGTGGTACTATGTATATATCATGTGTTTGTACATATGTATGTATGAAAAGTATATTAAAAAAATGGAATCAAATCCGACAGTATAAGGTATACATATAGAAAGACAATAGTAAATATTGTGCTAACAAGCAACTGTTTCAACTCAATGGGGTTTATAAAATGTAATTCAATTGAAATCACTTTAAAATTAAAATTAGAATAATTCTAAAAAGACATTGTATAAAGACTAGTCTTCTTTAGAGTACATTTTTTGTTGAATGAAGAATTTTTATATGTATAAAAATTTTTATATGTATGTGTGTAATATATAATTTTTTTGTTTTTGTTTTGCATAAGCAAGTTATTATTTACATATGGGTAAGGAAATACCTGAGACTAAAACAAAACATAGAAATAAGAAAAAAAAGAATGGATATTTAGTTTGGGCTTCCCCTGTGAATATCTGTGTGGCAATGTAAAATAAATAGTGAAATTCAATCCCGTTAATGATTTTTTTGTGTTTTTTTAAAATGCAGGTGCAATCTTTTATTGTGTATGAAAGTTAGATTGAGAGAAATGTGAGAAAGACAGGAAAGTTTGCAGCAGAAAAAAAATATAAAAGACAAAAAAACCTTACATAAAAAAGTCTTTTTTTTTTTTTTTTTTTTTTTTTTTTCTTCTGATTCTGAAGCAGTAGTTTCCTTAATGTCAAATATTGTAAGATTTTGAAAGATGAGGATTTTTATTAATGTTTGAAAGATGACCCTCCCCCCACCCACCCAACAAAAAGGGGTAGTCTTTGTCTTATTTATTTAAAAAATCACTTTTTTTTATAAATAAGACAAAGATTACCTCCTTCAATTGATATTTTTTTAGAGAATCCCTTAATTTTTTATTATTATATGATTAATTTTACATACAATATTTCAACTCCTGTTCATTTTTTTTGGGGGGGGTTGTTTTGTTTGGTTTTTCAAGAGATATTTCTTTCAGGACCAGCAGCTGAACATGTTTTTTTTTTTTTTTTTTTATTTATTATCTCATGAAGATGATCGATGGTCCGAAACTCTATGAAATCACATGATCTGGCTGGATGTGAAAACTCATCTGTTAAATTGCTTACTTCAGTCTGATGACAGTTAAGACACTTGTCAGCTGGGCTGACATCCACTTCAACTGGGGAGGTCTATATTATAGATAGTTTAAAAACTGTTAATTCATCTTAACAATTTGTTACACTTCTCTGTTGTCAAAAGGTCTTAGTTAGCAATGGCTTCTAATTATTGAAGTAACTTTGTGATTATTAAATAAAATAACCCTAGACAGGTTGACATGCTGTTAAAATCAATCAATGAAATTAAACAGGTCCTAAAAATGAAATAGATTATCTCTTATTATAATGGAGATTGTGTGTTTTTCTGTCTGTAACTGAAACTATATTACTACTCAAGTCATAATTCCCTTAGTTATTTATGTCACATTCTTCATGATTTTATTTTTTATTTAAACCTCAATTATTAATAAAATTGTTTTATATTATTAATACTGTTGACCATATCTATATTCTAATAACATGCAAGTGTATTTATATATACAACAAAATAGTGGTTTACAGTGTGAATGGGAAGGCTAATTTGCATATTGATATTAAACATTTGATTTTAATAAATATGTGCTTAGTATTATTGATATCTAATTGTTTGGTTTTAGCTTAATGAATATGAACAAAAATCTCAGGGATAAATTTTAAAAGAAATTAATTAACAAGAAGAAAGAACTGTAATTTTATTCTTTACTTCCTATTTTAACTAAATAGTTAAATTAGGAAAATTCAGCAATGAAAGATGGGAATGATGGAAGAGTTTTAGTTGTTCTATTTTTCGATTATACTGCGCACTTTTTCAAATCTTTTTATCTGCATTCTTATTTAGTTTCATTAGACTTTCTAATTTAATATTTTATTACATTAAAACTTAAATACTTGCACCCGGTGGGTGCATATATTTGTTATTTTTTTTAATTGACAGTATCTGATATTTTCATAATTAGTTATTATTGATCAGAAAGACTTTTGTTTAATTTAAGTGACAATGTGGTTAGTTGTAATCGTCAAACCTAAAAAATGTTTTGCTTTCCATGGATAAATGTGAAATCATTTCTTTATTTAAGAAAAAAAAAATGGACATCTTATAAATTCATTGGATCTGAATTGAGTGAAATTGAATGAGTATGAAGAGAATTAGGAATGAAAAGTTTAAAATATGTATAATATGTGTAAAACAAGACATAATGACAGGCAGGGTAGGATTTACCTACTTGTGGACCCATGGACAAAATGAAGTGACTCCATGTCTCACCAGTTGAAGACCACTGTAGGCCTATACTTATTGAACAGGGACTTCATAGCTCACCAGTTGAAAAACACTGTACCCCTATACTTATTGTACTGGATTTCCATGGCTCACCAGCTGAAGGTCACTGTGAACCTATATCTATTTTACTCAAACCCTTATGGTTTTGAATATATTATATAATGAAATACCCGGTGTAAACTTGAATTACAATCTGGCACACTATGTGACAAATTAGTTTCAATTTCTCTAAATTTTTGAGATGAGGCTTGATAATTAGTATTATTTGGATTATTCGAACTATTGTCCTCATCTTTATTGTTATCTGTACAACGTTTCAGCCGATGTGCCCTCCAGCCTTCTTCAGGTATTTCTTGTCGGACTCGGGAACCTTCTCGTCATAATTGGGAGCCATCACAGAACTTTGAACCCAACCTTTTATTCAATCCACATAGAATGATAATTAACACAGCTTAACATCTGTACTCCAACTATGGTTAGCAGAATGAGAACAGGATATCCCTGTGGATTGAATAAAGGGTTGGGTTCAAAGTTCCGTGATGGCTCCCGATTATGACAAGAAGGTTCCTGAGTTTGAAAAGAAGGTTCCCAAGTCCGACAAGAAATACATGAAGAAGGCCGAAGGGCACATCGGCTGAAACAATAAAGATGAGGACAATAGTCTGAATAATCCAAATAATCTAAAATTAGTTTCAGTGGGCCCCATGATACCCGTGAGCCCTAGGTCAATGACCTACTATGCCTCCTGGTAAATCCAGCTCTGATGACAAGCAGACTTCAACATGTGCACACAACAGAAGAAAATCCCCCCGTCCCAAGGAAGAGCAAGGTTAATTTTTGTTGAACTTTTCTCTTTTATTTTTGGAACATCTGTAAAACTTTATTGTAGTTTCGGGGGGGGGGGACTCTGAAACATACAACAAAGCCATGAGATGACTTGGCGCTCAGAATTTTCTAAAAGACAAGTGATTTGGTAAATTCGTATTAACATTCCAAACTGCATATTTTTGTTAACCAATCCCTGACAATGTCACCCTTCTTCAAACTAGTCGAACTGAAGAGGTTGCATGGGTTGGTAGTTACAGGTGGCGAGGGGGGGGGTCATTCTCTTTGGTGAAGTATGGGATGCAACTGTTGAGGTGTGTTGGGGGGGGGCAGCTGTAGGTATGCACTTTTACAAGAGAGTGTCAACATAATTGACAATAAAAGCAGTTAATATAATGTTGAGACAACTACAGATAGTTTGCATGGGGAAGGGATGTTTATTTTTTTTGCTCAAAAATTGTAGAAAAAATTTTTTTTCATAGCCAAGAATTTTTATTATCTTTGAAGTTAAAACAAAAACTTTACAAAAAAACATATAACTAACAAAGTAAAAGAATCTTTTAAGAAAAGGAATTTTAAAAATTTAACCAAAATACCTATCTCTGTTTTTTCTTTTTGTTTTTTTTTCTTGAACATTTCTAAAAGCACAAGTACTATTAATTGCATACTATATATATATATATATATATATATTAATACTTGTTCCTTAAAATTGCAGCCATTATCATCTTATAATACCCTCTGGTAAAAATGACTCCATCTAAATCATCCATGATGAAATGCAGAAATGTAAATCATGATTATCTGGTGTTGCTTATCCACTGAATTCTTATTTCTTATCAGTGTTGTCACCTCAGCTACATAATGGACCATTCCATTTTATTATAAAGAACAAAAGGGAAGAAAAATGACAAGCTACACTGAACAAATATAATAAAAAGAGAAAGAAAAAGTAGGGGAAAGATAGAGGGGGTGAGTGTGTGGAAGCGATGAAACTAATCTGTTTCAATTGAATATAATGAAACGAGGAAAAGAAGGGAAAAAAAGAATGAGAGCAAGTTAAATCAAGATTATTATGCTTTTTACATATTGAACTATTTGTAATAGCTCTTAAGTAAGCATAACGTAATAATTAAATTGTACTATAGTATATCCTCAGTTCCTGCTAGTATTTAGTAATGCTAGTTTAAATTAGAACATATTTTCTCTTCTGTTAGAGAGACTTAGAATATATTGACTGTATCTTCTGCAGAAGAGCAAGACCCATTAAAAAACCGGGTGTCCTAGGTATGACCGTAAACTGCATCTGATGGTAAAGCTTCAGTTCTGGAGATCTGGGGAGGGTGGAGTATCCTCTAACTGCCATTACTTCCAGATCCACTCTGATCCAGAGTGGTAGTACCTGTTAGGATCCCATCTATAGTTCAAATAGATCTGTTTACAAGTTAATGTAAATTATTTCTACCAGTTTATTAATACACATGAAGTTAATGAAAAATCTAACATGAAAATTAATACTAAATAACCATAAAATAATTAATGAGATTTGACAAATAAACAAAAACCCCAATTGGGCCACCTGTTGGCCATGGGTGGCAATCTGTGATGTTTAAGGATGGAACGCTGGGGTCTAAGCAGTCAATGACATGCAACACTCCACTTTGACCCTTACTTAGGCTAAAAAGGCAGTTGGAGATGTCCCCTCAGATCAATTGGCTGGTCACATCAAACCCAAGCACCTATATGATTATCCCAACCCTATTGCCTTTATGGCAAATCCGTTTTATATATGTGCTAGATTTTCAAATGTACATTTTCTTTAGAACTATAACAATCTGACACTTTTATTTCTTAAAAGAAAACCTATATATGTGTGTGTGTGTTTCCTCTAATTTAAACATAAGTTTTTTTTCTTTTTCTTTTTTTTTTCCAGTCTTGTATTAGGTAAATTTAATTTTTTTTTAAACAAGCACTCTGCTTACTTTAAATGACTAAACCATTCATTCTGAAACTTAGAAATAAACATCCGCTTTGAAAGTTTTGCATTGTGGTGATTTCTTACTTATTTCAAGTTTGAAATTAAAGTATACTACCTTTGTCCCATAATAGTCAGAGATGCTGATAGGTACACATCCTATGTCCCTGATGCACAAAAATCTAAAATCATATCCATGCATGCCAGTGTTTTTCGTTTTTCTTCCATCACCATTTTAAGCTAACTGTAAATACATTTCAATAGTTTCTTAGAAATGAATTACACAGGATAGTTTACAAGGTAGGAGTTAGACAGCTTTAGTTGGGACCCATAAATTTTCCCGGGGACTCATTCAGAGCAAATATGTGTGTCCCAGGATGCACTAAATTAAAAAGCTATCAGCATCACTGATAGTTGTTACATTTGCATATGAATTTTGTACATCACACTAAATGTAACAACTATTATGGGATAGAGGTAGGAAATAAAAATTTGATGGAAAACATTTTTCATAATTTGTACAACTTTCTTTCTCTCAATAGAAAAAAAGATTCATTTACTTATAGACATTATTGGTCTTATATCATTTCCTACTATATTTATTGGATTTTATTATACATCTATCTCTTTTCATGTGTATATATATATATATATATATATATATAATATATATATATATATGCCCACTCCAGGAACAAACAATGTGTCATGTGCAATCTGTAACAAAGGCTATAAGTTGTCTTCTGGCCTTAAGAGACCTATGGTGTTGCATAAGCATAACATTTTATCATCTGATCCAGTGCAAAGGATGTTCTTCTTATATTTGCATCAAACTTTGTGGATCTGCTGCAGGATTGATGAGTCACTTGAAGGGCTCATTAGAGGAAAGGTTCTGGTAGTGGGGTTATAGGATTGTGAGGGATGGCAGTGATCTGTAAACATTATGCTGTTGCTTTGTTATGCTATATATATAAACAAGTTATTCAGAGGATGATTTTATTATGGTTAGAAGTATTTGCCAGTGTTAAAATGTTTCGGTTTGTATATTAAACCAGCATCCTGAAAAGGGAACACTAACAAAGCTAGGCTATTTTTGGCACAGCCATCAACCCTGGATTTGTACAGGTGATCACCCTGGCTTAAAACTTGACCTTCTGTTGAATACTGCCTTTAGCAAGATGTTAGGGAAATAGATATCACACAGGTGTTATAAAAAGTAAATAATGTTAAGTAAAAACTTTATTACCTTAACTAATAGACTTTATTTAGGTATGCATACATATTTACTAACCCCTCTGCACAAGCAGGATGTGACAAAAGGTCAAAGAGCACAGTCTGTCTCACTATTTACCCATAGCTGGAGGGAAATAATTGAATTCATACCTTTCCCAAGGGTATTAGCACTATGTGAAGTTCAACAAGAAAACAGCTCTTCGGTCACCTACCTCCTATCACACAAACTACTTACACATGGACACACCAGTGTGGGCCAACCAACAAAAACCTACATTAGCTCTGTACAGATTCTGGATGTTGTGTAGAGGACCTGCTAGGGATGGTTAGCAAGAAAGAGTAATGGGAATCCATGCTGACAGTATAACATGATGATAAAGCTGAAAAGAAGTGCTTTCAACTACCATTTTCAGGTGTCATAAGTGTTGAGTGTAGTTATACTAGTTTAAACAGCAATTCTATGGGCAGAGAAAATTAAGTTGTAATAAAAGTTCTCTTTTGCAATTTTATCTTTACACAATATGTATTTACCAACCCCTCTGCATGAGTAGGATGTGACACAAAGTCAATTTCTTAAGCAGGGTTTAACAGGTTTGAATTTAGAGTTTTTCCTCTACTAGACTGGTTGCCTAACCAAGGTTGAAGAAGAACCCATAGCTGAAGGAGAATAGTTGGATTCATACCTTTCCCAAGTGTTATGGTAAAAGCAAACTGCTTTGTCCAGGATTTGAATTATTGTTATTAGTTTTTCTTCTACTAGACTGGTTACCTAATCAAAGATAAAGAGCCCAGCCTGTCCCACTATTTACCCATAGCTAGAGAGAAAATAATTGGATTCATACCTTTCCCAAGGGTATTAGCGCTGTGAAGTTCAAACAGCCTCATCCAGGATTTGAACTTGTCTCACCTCAATTTCCTACAACAGTAATGATTACACTACAATCGTTTGTATAGGCTATGTGGGGACAATTTGGATCAATGTTACAGCAAGGTTAGACATAGAAACAAGGTGAAATTTGACATTTCAAAAACAATGGCCCCCTTGTTTTTTTTGGAAAAAAATTGGTCTTAAAAAGTCATTAATTAGTAAGAGTATATACGGTATATATATTTACAAACTTTTGACTAATATGATCTCTTATATCAATGGCAATATCCTGATGTACTTATGCACCTGTATGGTGGATTTTTTTTTTAGGTGTCCTGTTGTTCTAAGAGATTCCATGAAGCGGAAATAATTGGAATAGAACCCAATGACCTAATAGGTCATGGGAAAACTCCTTCCATGCAAATCTGAACCCCCCTTTCCCCAAAGAGCCGTCGGTTGTTGTAGATCTTTTATGCCATTGTGAACAGCACTTTTCAAGTATTCAACTTCAAAAACTATCGCCCTGTACAACCACTTAAGTTTGTGTAGTTGCACGGCCTTCGTCCTATTTTTGGTGAAAAAATACTTTTTTTTATCCAGCCATGACTATCTCAATGCTAATTGAAAAAAGAAAAATTTGTTTTCATCTTAATAGATATAAAAGTTAATTCTTAGTGGTGTCCTTAAATTAAGTGGCAATAATGATTGCAAAAAAATATTATTTAAATTCAAAACATAGCACTTTATTTAAATTAAAACATTCATCATTTAAAAGGGTGTAAAATGTATTTTAATTTATGTATGAGTGTGTTCAAAATGTACAGAAGCTGTATTTACCAAAACAGAAATGAATGAATCATTTTTTTTTTTCAAAATATTTCCCTTGGCCTTAAACACATAAAATACAGGAAGGTTTCAATTGGCCAAAGCACCTCTGAAATTCTTTTTTTGAAATGGTGCAATGCAATGCATCATATTTGAAAAGTAAGTTTGATCCTTACTGGATGCCCCATACTTACAGTCTTGTGTCACATCCTGTCTGTGGTGAACAGGTTAGGCTAATACACATTTATTCCAGAAAGTTTTCAATTGGTTGAAGCACTTCCTGAAACTTCTCTTTTTATATGGTACAATGCAGTGCCATCATATTTATATAATGAGTTCAATCCTTGCTGAATGTTCTATACTTGCAACCTTGTGTCACATACTACCTGTGGTGAATGGGTTGGGTAAATATTCACTTATTATAGAAAGTTTTCAGTTGGTTGAAGCACCTCTGAAACTTCTCTTTTTAGGATATGAAATGACCCATCACTACTAATTTCCTTGAACAAGATACAACCCAAAAGAGTGCTTCCCATTGTTGACTCCTTAGGCAAAATTCAACATATTTACTAAATGGCACTTGAGTATATATATATATATATATATATATATATATATATAATCATGTTGTGCTGACAGCATGGATTTCCATGAAATGCTCCTGGCAAGAAGCTTCTCGTGGCATCCAGTATCCGCATAGAGTTTACCAATGTAAATTTTTGCTGGTTAGCCTACTTTGGTGTGTCCATGTGTACATGTTCACAGGAGAATGTCATTTATGAGTTCATCCTTACTTCTTCAGCAGTGTCCAGTATATCTTGTTTATCTTACTTGGATGTTTTGTATGATAGGATATAAGTAGCCTTATAGTCATTTTTTTTTGGGGGGGGGCTGTTTTCAGGATTTATTCAAGACTGCATGCAACATCCTTGTGTAGTTGCCATCTCCAAGTGTTTTGTTAAAACCCATGTGATGCATCCATACAGTAGCACTGACACTGCTAGAGCTTGAAATAATTATTGATTTATTTAATGAAAGAGATCAGATTTCCATAATCTGTCTATAGCAGTCCATGCCTTTCTTATGGTTATATTAACATCACTTTCTGTAGATAAAATATTGGTACCTAGGTTATGTGAACTGGTCTACTAATTTCAGAGATTTGGAATTTAATGAGATGTCAACATCTTGGTTAACACATAAACTCTGTTTTCACATAGAGGCCAATGCCTCTTGCTGCCTTCTCTAGGCTATGCAGTAGTGATTTGGCTTGTACATAGATAGCTTTTTTTAAAATTAAATACAAACACACACACACACACGTGTGTGTGCGTGTGTGCATTCTCAAATATATTCAGAACTTTTCTTTCTGACAAAAAAGCAACAGGAAATAGTGTTATTTGTTTTTTTATGGGTTTCCATTAAACTTCATTTCCTGCACAATATACATTATATATATATATATATATATATATATATATATATATATATAATGTATATATAATGTATATATATGTATAATTTTGGTAATTTTTTTCTGATATTTCTGATTGCTGATGATTTTTCCTTTCATGCCAAAAATTTTTCAAGAAACCTGTATAAGTCTGTGATTTGGGCAATATCTACTGAAATTTGTCATTGTCAATTTAGAATTAAAAAAAAAAAAGGTGTTAATAATTTTTACAGGAGTTTCCGCACCTACTTTGGTCAAGTGTCAACTCCAAGATCATATTTGCTGGATTAAAAAACGAAAAGTGATGCTTTATTCTAATAAAAATATTTATACTTATTATTAATATACAATGTGTGTCAAAAAAGTATCAAGATTTTTTGTAATTTTTGACACACCTTGTTTTCTGAAAAAAAAACCTTCCATTCATTCTTCATTTCTATTTTGGTAAATACAGCTTTAAACTTTGTACTTTTTTGATAAATGTTGTATTCTGAAAAAAATTAATCAATGGAATACGTTAGTTTTTTTTTTCAGAATAAAAGTTATGTCAAAAAGTACAATAAATCTCGATATTTTTTTGACACACATTGTATGAAGCCCATTTGATAAATAAGGGAAATTAAAAAAATAAATAAAAAATAAATTTTGTTTTCATAATTTTAATAAGATATGCTATGTCACTGATACTGAGCTTTCTTTATTCATAAATTCAGCAAACTACATTATATGAGGGTTATTCAATAAAAAACAGAATTTTCTTAAAAAAGGCAAAATAATTTTTTTTATTTTCATAATTTTTCCCATAAATGTAAACTCTACATTGTTTGGAATTGGTTTATTGCAAAAATTATTTCAATCTCACAAAAATATTTGGTTTGAGGCTATTCAAAATGGCGGCAAATCAAACCATGTTCAAAAGGTCTGTCATCAAATTTTTTGTGGCTAAGAAGTGAAAACCATGTGAAATTTACAGAAGAATGTATCAAGTTTTAGTCAAAAAATTGTTTACAAATGGGCTAAACATTGGTTTTCTACTATGAGCCAAAAAGATAATCTATGAAGTGGAAACACATTGATTCTCAAGTGAAGAAAACATTTCTGACACATTCGTCATTAAAGAAGGTCATGTTGACAGTCTTCTGGGACATATCCTTGATTAATCAGGGTTACTTGGTAGGGTCAATCTCATCTTCTGAGAGCTCTGTCAGCTTGGCTTTTAGAATATACCAACTGCACCTCAGCAGAGGGGTAAGAAACACCCAATGGGACCACTTGTTGGCCGTGGGTGGTGATCTGTGATGCTTAAGGATGGAATGCTGTGGATGAGAAATCCATGACATGCAACACTACACTTAGACCCTTGCTTAGGCTAGACAATCAATCGGCTGGTCATGTCAAGCCCTAGCATGTATATGATTGACCCAACCCTATTGCTCTTATGGCAAACCCTGAACCTTTTTATCATATGGGTGCTAGAAGTTGGTGGCTGAGGGTCTTTATATGTTCTGGGAATGATGTTAGACTCTATCTGATGGTGAGGTTCCAGTTCTGAGGATTTGGGGAATGTGGAGCACACCTTCATCACTATTACTCCTTGGTCCACTCTGACATGGAGTGGTAGTACCTGTTAGGGTCCCATCTATGGGTTAAATAAAAAAATGTGTTTATAAAAAAATTGAGTATCCATTAAGGATGAATTTATTTCAAAACTTTATCAGCATTAAATGACCCACTGAGGTTGATATGCCGTAAAACAAACCAAACCAAATTCATCTTTTGATACGATGTGACAAAACTAGCGAATGATCCTTGATTTAATTTATTATCAAATATTAATTATTCATCCTCGATGGAATGCTTTTACAAGGTTGGGAAATTTTTATATACCCTATGAACATTAATGGGTATGTCCCAATCCTCATAAATCCGGAAGTATTATGCTGGCTGAGTAGTCTTATACCACTAGCAGTGGTTTACCTTTCTTCACACTGCTGGCAAGTATTGTATTTTATTAATGTTATAAAGATTCTATTTCATTTCCAACCCCTATTTGGTTATTTCTCATTTAGTAACCTTTGTTAGGTTACAACAGAAATCCAAGTGGACGTAGAATAATAACCAAAAGAAATACAGAAAATAAATGTTTTTCAGTAAACAGATGAGTGGCGTAATGGTTATTGTTATAGGGAATGGAGATGGCAAAACAAATTCAAATCCTGGACAAAGCTGTTTGCATTTCCCATAACACTTGGGAAAGGTATGAATCAACTATTCTCCTTTCAGCTATGGGTAAATAGTAGGGCAGACTGGGCTCTTCAACCTTGGTTAGGCAACCAGTCTAGTAGAAGAAAAACTCTAAATTCAAACCTGTTAAACCCTGCTTAAGAAATTGACTTTGTGTCACATCCTACTCATGCAGAGGGGTTGGTAAATACATATTGTGTAAAGATAAAATTGCAAAAGAGAACTTTTATTACAACTTAATTTTCTCTGCTCATAGGATCGCTGTTTAAACCAGTATAACTACACTCAACACTTATGACACCTGAAAATGGTAGTTGAAAGCACTTCTTTTCAGCTTTATCATCATGTTGTACTGTCAGCATGGATTCCCATGACTCTTTCTTGCTAACCATCCCTGTTTGTCATCACCAAGTGCTCTACAGCATCCAGAATCTGTGTGAGCTGATTAATGTAGGTTTTTGTTGGTTGGCCCACACTGGTGTGTCCATATGTAAGTGGTTTGTGTGATAGGAGACAGTGCGAAGGTATAAATTCAGTTATTTCCCTCCATCTATGGTAAATAGTGAAACAGACTGGGTTCTTTATCCTTGATTAGGCAACCAGTCCAGGAGAAGGAAAACTCTGAATTCAAACCTGTTGAAATCCACTTAAGAAATAGACCTTGTGTCACATCCAGCTTGTGCAGAGGGTTTATGCATGCCTAAATAAAGTCTATTAGTTAAGGTAATGAAGTTTTTATTTAACAGTGTTTACTTTTTATAACACCTGTGCAATATTTATTTCCCTTACATCTTGTGTGATAGGAAGCAGGTGGCCATACAGCTGTCTTCTTGTGGGATGCTGCATGGAACAGACTGAAGAATAAAACTATAACTTCAGAAAATATAAATGTATTCATATCAAGACTTTGTATGGAATATTCAGTCATTGATATAGTCAACTACAAATAACTACAGTTATTGAAATATCATCTGTGAGTTATGTGTGGGGCCAAATGTGTTTAGCATTAAATATCTTACCTGATGACTGATATCAAGAGATCATGCTCAGGAAGAGCAAAAGAAATTGAAAAAAAATATTACTTACCTGCTCTCTACCTATTCAAGTTAATTACAGGTGGAATTTAAGATAAATTGAATATGTGTGATATTCTCTAATTCATCTGGGTTGGTCGTTTCTTTGAAATTGATGATGCTTAAGTTTTGAACATTAAAAAACAAAAAAAAAAAAAAAAAACACTGAAATTAAATCTGAAAGGATGATCTGTAAAAGAAGCCATGAAGCTAGGACCCTCCTCAGTATTCATAGGTGGTGCCAAAAATTGCCTAGCATTTCCCTTGAATTGATCTTGAACCTACCACCTTTTAGTGTTATAGGATAGATGCTGTATGGGGGCCAGACCCCTGAAACCAAGTCTGATAAATTTTCTAAACACCATAGACTGGCAAAGAGTGGTGGAGGTACAGGGTGTAATGGTTACTATCATAGGAAATGGTCATGGCAATACAAGTTCAAATCCTGGACACTGCTGTTTGTATTTCACATAGCACTAATACTCTTGGGAAAGGTACAAATCCAACTATTCTCCCGCCAGCTATAGGTAAATAGTAGGATAGACTGGGCTCATCAATCTTCGTTAGGCAAACAGTTGAGGAGAAGGAAAACTCTTAATTCAAACTAAAGAGTCTCTTCTTGTTAGTCAAAACTACTTTGAGAGCTCTTCCTCTTTCCTGTTTTTTAATTGAATTTTTTCTCTATGTTTAACGTTTTCTTTTTCACAGTATCAAAGATACAAAATAGATACTGATTTGTGAAAAAATTCAATTAGAAAGAAAAATTGGACTCATAGCATAATGGATAAAGGAGTTAGGTTAAGACAGTTCTAAGTGACAGTTATCTCTAAACTGCAGGTTCAATCCTTGTCAGGGGCAGCAGTAACATAGAATAATAATTAACACAGCTTAACAGCTATGGTTAGCAGAATGAGAACAGGATATCCCCGTGGACTGAATAAAGGGTTTGGTTCAAAGTTCCATAATGGTTCCCGATTACGACAAGAAGGTTCCTGAGTTCGAAAAGAAATACCTGAAGAAGGCAGGAGGGTACATTGTCTGAAACGTTGTACAGATAACAATGAAGATGAGGACAATAGTCCGAATAATACAAATAATACTAGAAAAATTGAAATCCAAAGTTTTCTTGATATTAGTTGTTTACTTTATAATATTGTCAATCACCAATTTTTAAACAAATCTAAGAAGACATTTTCAATTCACTCTTTTAGTTTCAAAAGGATTGAGATCAGGTGGATCAATTGGCCTACTATCAAATTTCTCTTTCTAACCTGTACATGGCCAATAATGTGCAACTCTGAGTCATAAGTTTTTAACCTGTTTCATTATTATACTAGTTCAGTTGGTAGAGCATCTTCCCCAGAACCCCAAGGTTCCAGTTTCGATACCAACCCTTGTCAACTCAGTGCATGAGTAGCACAGCTTGGATCTATGTGGTAAAGTAGGGTTTGTACAGGTTGACCCCCCCAAAAAAACAGAACCCAAATTATTTATTTATTTTCCAATTAAACTAACCCTAACCCTAAACCTAATTTATTTGTTTAATGGGAAAATTAACAGTTTTATTACAAAATTTGTGGGTTCTGTTTTTTCTGGGACACCCTAATTTACTAAACAATAGTTCATAATTACTGATGCGCTCTACTTGCGTTGAAAATTTTGGGAAGATTTGAGACGATCATGTACATAATTGTTGATACTGTTAGGTTTCTTTGGCAGTAGTATATCCGTGCTCACTCAGAGGAAAATGTAATGGTGAAAAAAAAAAAAAAAAAAAGGAAGTTGATTTTATTTTGAGAAACACTTTAATATTGATAAAGTAGAAAGTTAATTAGAAAGAAAGAAAGAAAAAATAATTAATGTTTTGAAAAAAAAAAAATCAAAACGAACTCACAATAAATTGCTTCTGTTACTCTAAAATTATGAATAAATGCTGCAAAACTCCCATTTTAATGTGTTTGGGTTATGAAATCTAAGCCTAAAATTCCAGGTTGAAATGTAATTCATCAAGTTAATTACAAAAAAATAAATAAATTACTCAATTAAATTGGATAGGCCACTGCTAAAATCTAAGCAACTATGATTGAAAAGCTTTTATTTACTTGCTTAAGAGGAGGAGGAGGAGGAGGAGGGTTGATTTGCATTTTTTAGGATTTATGTCCTCCTTAACAGACTGCTCTACTTGAATTTGGCAATAAGAATACTAAACATTATGATATTCATTATTGTTCAATAATCTCATTTGTATTTCACAACATTTAAAGGCATAAGGCCATGGGACAAATTTACCAACAGTCTATTTGATTTTATAAATAAATATATATAGTCTGCAGAGTTGCCTATTATTGGTATCAGCTATACAGCGAGAGAATCTATCCCCTTTTCATAGCACTAGACCAGCAAGATTGTTTTTGATGAATTGAAGCACTACACCTACCGTCAGCTCCCTGATGCTTTACTGTACAATTGTCTAAGTTATGCTATTAATGTGCTGAATTAATGAGGCCGTATCAAATTCAAAACCTTGTTTTTTCTAGGCAAATGCTCTACTGGTTGAGCTAAACCCTATAGATACACCAATAATTCTTGGGCATCCCATTTTGGTGTGATGGTTAGCAAGCTAGTCTTGCAGATCCATCCTCATTGGATGCCCCATAATTGTAACCATGTGTCACATCCTACCCATGGTGAACAGGTTGGGTAAATAAGAGTGTCACATTGTGGTGTATTGTGTGGTTGATCCTCACTGGATACCTCATACTTACAACCTTGTGTTACATCTTACCCATGGTGGACAAGGGAGGTAAATACCTACACCAAAAAATCTCTCTCTCTCATATATATATATATATATATATTTGTTGTTTTTATAAGTTTTAAATCAAATGGCAATGAACTAGATTTATCAACAATCTATTTAATTACATTGATACACCAAAATATTCTCTCTCTCTCTCTCTCTCTCTCTCTCTTATATATACTAGCAAATATATGCACCCTCCGGGTGCAAGTATTTAAGTTTTAATGTAATAAGATATCGTATTAAATTAGATAGGCTAATGAAACTAAATAAAAATGCAAATAAAAAGATTTGAAACAGAGGGGGTAGAATCGAAAAATAGAACAACTGAAACTAACTCTTCTGTCACTCTCGTCTTTCATTTTTATTTTTTCTAATTTAAGTATTTAGTTAAAAGAGGAAGTAAAGAATAAAATGACAGTTATTTCTTCTTGTTAGTGGATTTCATTTAAGATTCATTGAAGAAATGTTTGCTTATATTCATTAAAATAAAACCAAACAGTTAGAAATCAATAATACTAAGCACATATTTATTAAAATCATTTGTTTTATATCAATATGCAAATTAGCCTTCCTGTTCACATTGTAAACCGCTATTTTGTTGTATATATAAATATAATTGCATGTTGTTAGTATGCAGATATGGTTAACAGTATTAATAATGTAAAACAATTTTATTAATAATTGAGGTTTAAATAAAAATAAAATAATTGAGAATGTGATGTCAATAACTAAGGGAATTGTGACTTGAGTAGTTATATAGTTTCGGTTACAGACATATAAACACACAATCTCCATTATAATAAGATATATATATATATATATATATATATATATATATATATATATGTGAGAAAAATGAGTAAAGAAAAGAAATGTAGATGGATAAAATGAATTTAATCGATATCACATTAATCGATATCACTTACACATGTGTTTCGGTCAGTTTATATATATATATATATATATATATATCCTGATATCTTTACAGGAATCCCCAGAAAAAGTATATATAAAGCCTCATAAATTATCTGTGTACCATTTTCAATAAAGTTTGCAGTCTGATGAAACTCATAGGTATATACAGATACCTGTGGACAGAAATAGATCTATAACTGCAAAATTGCCAATTTTTAAGCCTTTCTCTTTACCAATTTTTATATATATATATATATATATATATATATATATATAGTTGGTTTTGCATGTGTGCACATATAATATAAAATTATGCCATTGTAATAACTGTTGTGTAGTAGCTGCATATCTTTTATGGTTAGCAGAATTTCTCTCATATTTTAGGGAATTTAGTGGTTCTTTTTTAATGTGAATAACTAATTTGAATATAGATTTGTTTTTGTTGATAGTTTTTATAGTTAAGTTTTAGATATTCAAATAAAGCCATTTTCTACCCTGAAATGGGTAACAATATTTTAGTGATGCTGGTGATTATTATGTAAAAATATCTTTGAAATTGACCGTATATTTGAATATATATGGTAGTTATAATAAATCATTAGTATATAAAGGATAATGACAGAAAATATTAATTGTATAGATTGTGTGTGTGTGTGTGTATATATATATACACATACATGTATATATATATATATATATATATATATATATATATATAAAATGTAAAGTCGTCGGGCGGCATAATGTTGGTATCAGCCAGTCAGTGAGGGAGTCTATCCCCTTTTCAATAGTACTAGACCAAGGAGATTGTTTTTTTAGCATCTGAGGGGGAGCGCCACACCTACCACCAGCTCCTTACTTTACCGCACAGATCCCTGTGCTACTCATACGCTGAGTTGGCGAGGACCGGTATCGAACTAGGAACCTTGTGGTTTCTAGCCGAACGCTCTACCGACTGAGCTAACCTGGCCCCATGTGTATATATATATACATACATGTATATATATATATATATATATAATGTATGTGTATATGTACATACATGTATGTATATATATATATAATGTATGTGTATATATATAATGTATATGTATATATTCATGTATGTTTATATATATATAATGTATGTGTATATATGTATATATATATACATGTATGTGTATATATATATATATATAATGTATGTGTATATATACATGTATGTGTATATATACATGTATGTGTATATATATATATATATAATGTATGTGTGTATATACATGTATATATATATATATGTATAATGTATGTATATATATATATATACACATGTATGTATGTGTATATATACATGATGTATGTATATATATATATAATGTATGTATGTATATATATATATATATGTATGTATATATATAATGTATGTATGTATATACATACATGTGTATATATATATATGTATATATACATACATGTGTATATATATATGTATATATACATACATGTATATATATATATAATGTATGTGTATATATACATGTATATAGATATATATATGTGTATACATACATATATATATATATATATATATATATACACATACATGTATATATATATATAATGTATGTGTATAGATACAATCTGTCCCTCATGGGGAGTAACAAAAAACAAAACCAACCCCGAAATGCTCACTTTGACTGGAACAAGGCTGACTGTAACTGTTACTGCACCGAGCTGCCACGCCCAAATTGGCCTGAATTCTATGAGTCTGGAGATGTCAACATTATACTCCAGAATATCCTGAACTCAATATGGACAGCATGTGTAGCATCAGTACCACGTAAGCGGAAGAAACATCCAGGGAGAGCAATTTGGGAGGAATGCCATAGTACTGAGCGGGAGTACCAATATCACAAGTGAGATGACAATAGGAGAAAACGGAACAAATCATCCAACCACCTCAAGCAGGTGATAAAAAAGGCGGTACTCAATTTTGAACAGTGCATAGCATCCAGCCTGGACTGTAAGGTGTTCTGGAAATATGTACATTCGAAACAGAGGTCTCACTCCCCGTTGGCCCTCTTCGCAATCCTCATACAAACCAAATCACCTATGACCCCAAAGAATGTGCAGAACTTATTGCTGAATGCTAAGTTTCTAAGGACATTCATCAATCTTATTGTTATTTTTAACCCTTTAAAACTCCAACAATAAAAATTAATAAATAAATTAAAGAATTAAAAGTCATTTTATTCGAATGAAAATGTTAGTTTAATTTATACAAATATGTAATCGTACTTACGGCGTAAACTGATTTTCATGATACTGTTATTTACAATTAAAATATTTTTTTAATAATGTAACCATAAAGCGTAAATTTTGATTTTCTACAATTTTTATGCATTACAAAAATTAAAATTAAAATGAGTGTACTGTACAATTTAAGAATATGGACAAATTAAGTCTGGAAAAAAAACCTTATTCGTAATATCGCCTATTTATCGTCTATACATAGCAGTTTGTTTTGTTTTATCTTTAACTCGGTGTAAAAAATAATTTAATCTATAAAAACACATACAAATTACATATTCAGAAAGACTATTTCATTTTATTTCTAAAGATATTTGTTTTTTTAGTTTGTTTTGTTTTACGCCATATCAACCTCAGTGGGTCATTTAATGCCGATAAAGTTTTGAAATAAATCAATTCTTAATGGATAATACACTTTTTTTATAAATACATTTTTCTATTTAACCCATAAATTGTACCCTAACAGGTACTACCACTCTGGGTCAGAGTGGATCAGGGAGCAATGGTGATGAAGGGGTGCTCCACATTCCCCAAATCTCCGAAACTGGGACCTCACCATCAGATAGAGTTTAACGTCATTCCCAGGACATGTAGACCCGCAGCCACCGCCTTCTAGCACCCATATGATAAAAAGGGGTTGGGGCTTGCCATAAGGGTAACAGGGTTGGGAAAATCATATAGGTGCTAGGGCTTGACGTGACCAGCCGATTGATTGGAGGGGCCTCTCCGACCGCCCGTTTAGCCCAAGATAGTACCAAAGTGGAGTATTGCATGTCATGAACTGCTCATCCACCGGGCTCTATCCTGAAGCATCATGGGTCGCCACCCATGGCAAACAGGTTGCCCCATTGGGGGAGTCTTACCCCTCTGCAGAGGTGCAGTCAGTGCATTCTAACGCCCTAGCCGACAGGGCGGTCTAAAGATATAAATATTTTAAAGATTAGATCCTAAATAGGCAAGAGATTCCCGGCTGCCTTATTCGTATTATCGCCTATTTATCGGCTATACATAGTATTATTTTTTTTTAACTCGCTGTAAAAAATAATTTAATCTATAAAAACACATACAAATTACATATTCAGAAAGACTATTTCATCATATTACTAAAGATATAAATATTTCAAAGATTAAATCCTAAATAGGCCAGAGATTCTGAGCTAACTGGTATAGACTGCACTGCTTGTATCGCAATAATCATAGGCTATCCGAAGCCATTTTTTTATTTTTTAACTCGCTGTAAAAAATGATTCAATTGATAAAAACTCACACAAATTACATATTTTGAAAGAGTATTTTCTTTTCTTTCTAACAATATAAAAATTATCAAAGATTGGACCATAAATAGGCCATAAATTCGGAGCTGAACGGCCTAGACTGCAAAATTAATTCATTAAAATCAAAACTTCGCTGCTGATGTCGCTGTAACAATAAGCAGGCAGAGACAATATTTTATTATCAGTAGGGGCTGGTATACGGACAGTTCCACAAATTGGGTGATTTTGGCTTAATTAATCGATTACATCCCTTAATTAGTAAAAATCAATAACCAAATTAGACGTGTTTCTTAGAAGGATATTAATGTGTATGCAAGATTTAAAATTTGAGTGATCTCCCGTTTGGAACTTACACGTACATACCAAAATCTCTCCTTTATATATTAGATTATGAGTGTGTGGGTGTGTATATATCTAAATATATGACTAAGTTTTTGGTATGTACGTGTCGATATATAAGTTCAAAACGGGAGGTCACTCTGATTCGAAATCTTGCATACATATTAATATCCTTCTAACTAAGAAACACGCCAAATTTGGTTATTGATTTTTACTGATTAAGGGTTTTAATTAATCAATTAAGCCAAAATCACCCAATTTGCAAAACTGTCCAAATACCAACTTCTGCTGATAAGATTTTGTCCCCTGCCTGACTTTTTGTTAAAGCGATAAGCAGTGAATTCAATTTTAGTGAATAAATTTCCCAGTCTTAAGCCGTTTAGCTCGGAATTTATCGCCTATTTGTAGTCCAATCTTAAAAATACCCATATGGTTGAAAAGAAGAGAAAATAATCTTGCTCAATATATAATTTGTATGAGTCTTTATCCATTGAATTATTTTTTATAGCGAGTTAGAAAAAAACTATTTTGCTTCGGACAGCAAAACTATGTTTTAATGAAAAATCAAATCTTATTCATATCGCAATCTTTTTATTCCTGACTTTAAAATATTAATTTAGTTAGAAAAGAAATGAAATAATCTATCTTACAAATATTTATTTGGTAAGAAAGAGCAAAGTAAATAACAATAATAAGCGAAGTAAATAATAAGCGAAGTAGATAACAATAATAATTTAACTCAACTTTGTTTTTAATTTTTTCATATATATATAAAAGAGTTTTAGAAAAAAAAAGCCTTTTACAAAAATAGGTAGTTAAATTATATAACTACTTATTTCATAACTAAGTAAACATATAGTTGTATTGTAATAAAAACAACAAAAAAATTTATAATAAAAATACGATGTAGTTAACATTTCGTATATAAATAAATCAGTGTTTGAAATGTTATATTAAGCTTACCTTAAACATCAAATAAAAATGATTCTAATGTACGTAACTTGAATGAGAAAATTTGTTATTTAATTTATCATAAATCTAATGATAGATAAATAGGCAGATTTTTTTTTTAAAAAATTAAGTCACCACTTTTTTCTCTCTCTTTTTTTTACTAAAAACCGTCAAAAATCGTCTTTCGAATTTATCTCGGCTGAACTTGAAAAACAGTCGGAAAATTAGGGCGACCCAGAAAAAACAGAACCCACAAAATTTGTAATAAAACTGTTGATTTTAACTAGGGGAGGTTAGGGTTGGGGTTTAAGGTTAGTTTAATGGGAAAATAAATAAATAATTTGGGTTCTGTTTTTTCTGGGTCACCATATATAGGGTGACCCAGAAAAAACAGAACCCACAAATTTTGTAATAAAACTTAATTTTAACTAGGGGGGTTTAGGGATTAGAGTTAGGGTTGGGGTTTAGAGTTAGTTTAATAGGAAAATAAATAATTTGGGTTCTGTTTTGTTTTTTTGGTTTTTTTTTTTGGTCACCCTAATTTTCCGACCATTTTTTAAGTTCAGTCCTTATCTCGAGATTTCTTTTAATCATTTATTAACATTTTTTTAAACTTTAGAAATCACTTTAATTCATTCATATTAGTGTCATCTCAAATATAACATTTATTTTGACCGTTTATTCATTAGACAATTCTCAGCGATTATCTCTATTTTATTTTATCTTATTAGTTACTACCAATTTTCCCAGTGAAATTTACCCCACCCCTATATTTAACACAATGAAACTTGCATAAAAATTGATATTATCTTGAAGAAACATTAAACAAACTACTGATGATTTTTTAAAAATTTTCAGCTAACGGAAATAACGAAAATTATGATTGAAAAACAATGTTTTCATTTTTGCACCGTTAAATCAACTGAAATTTTACGTAGCCAAAAACAACTTACGACAAGAGGATTTTTTAAATATACTATGAAAAATCAATTAATGGTCTGATTTTCACGAAAATATATTAGTCGAATTATTTTTTTTACAAGGTCTACCCCCATCCCCTATTTTATTTTATTTTATTTTATGAGATATTAAAAAAATGAACCGAAATTGGGTATACCTATCTCTTATTTTCTTGCCACTCACTCTTTGGTGTTCCTATTTTTTCTTTAGTCCGGTCATGGACTGGGTACTTTAGCTAGTATATATATATATATACATATATATATATATATATGTATAATCTCATACACATATGTATATATAATTACTAAAGTGATGCTTGTTTACAAATGTTTTACAAATTTCCAATATGAAAAACATTACTTGAATACAAACATCTGAATCTTTGTGTCTTTTTTGATGCCACCCAAAACTACACAGACATCCAAGACATTTTTTTCTTTGGTAATAATATTTGCCAAGAATTTGATGATAACTTTGTGGTTTTTTTTGTTTGTTGTTTTTTTCTTTTTGTTTTTTGTTTTCGTGTGTTTCTTCAAGGGAAAACTCCTATATTATAAACACGTTTGTAATGCATTTGTTAACCCATCAAAATTACAGCTCATCTAAGCAACAGCTGTTCTGAAAATGTCTTCTACTCTATGAATGTACGTTACCTGAGTGTCTTTTTTTTATTACTTTTTTTTTGGTACTTTTTTTCTTCTTTTTTGTACTTTTATCTCCCTTTTCTTTTTTTGTACTTTTTTTTCTGTTTTTTTTTTTTTATATATTCATTACTGTTGTGTTTTGGTGAGTCAGATATATATTTTTGTATTTTATATCTAATCATTTGTTTTTTGTTACTGTGTTAATGTAAAAGAGAAAAATGAAAAATGGTATGTTTTCTTTATTTCTAGGTATTTGTGTCTGTTTATATCTCAGTGTGTCATTTTTTTTTTTCAATACGTAGACCCTTTTTTTCGTTTTTACATACCGACTAACATAGTTTCTGTCATTTCTGATGGGATCATTTACACATGGATCAGCACTTCTGTCTCGGATCAATGTGTAGTATCTGTGCCATCTGGCTCAGATCAAATTCTTGCTCTGCCCTGTTGCCTGGGGCTGTAGAATACACTGACTGCACTTTTGCATAGGGGTAAGATCCCTTCCCCCCCAATGGAGCCACCTGTTGGGTGTGGGTAGCAACCAGTGATGTTTAAGAATGGAATCTTGGTGGTTAAGCCGTCCATAACATGCAACACTCCACTTTAGCCCTTACTTATGATAGATGGACAATCAAAGAGGCCCACTCAAATCAATCAGCTGGTCATGTCAAGCCTTATGGTTGTTCTAATCCTATTGCCCTTATGGCAATCCTCAATCCTTTTTTACCATATATGTGCTAGAAGGCAATGGCTGAGGGTCTTAGTATGGGGTATGAGGGTCTGGATTAGGGTCCCATCTATGGGTTAAATAGATAAAAAAATCAGTATTAGAAATTGTGTTTAAAAACAAATTGAATACCCAACAAGAATGAATAAGTCAAAATGTCTTCAGCATAAAATAACCCAACAAGGGTTTACATGCCATAAAATCCAACCTACCAAATGTTGTTCCCAAGCATTACTGCTTAAGCTCAGTATAGTATCTGCACCTGCAGAAATATCATTCTTATTTTGAAAATGAGATAACAGATGTACTGTATTTAGCAGCTTATAAGATGCATGGGTTTATAAAATGCATCTCAGTTTGTGCAGACATATTCAACAATAGAATTTGTTTAAACTAGCAGTAAAAACTTACTGAGTAAAACACAAAATAGCGTTGTATAGTCATATACACCCACATCATATGTTGGATATATAATAGAGAGAGACAGATAGTTAGATTAGAGAAGATAGTGATGATAAGTGGTAGTTCTTACTTGCTACTCTTCTACTTGTTGGTTCTTGCTAATAGCTTCTACTTCCACCGCCATCTTCTCTGGGCTGACTTCTATCTGCTGGGGGTTGATTTTCTTTGTTAATTCTTCTTTGGGCTGGGCTGGTCATTGTCTTTAATATTAAATTAATACAACAAGACTTGGTGTTCTTAATAATAAAGCTTTATTTCCCCAACTCATTTGATTCCACTGCGGGGAGAACGACCCATCAGAGCCAACAATCGCATCTGCATGCCTTTGAAATCGGGTCGCATCTGACTAACTAAACTAAAACTTATTCCCACACATCCTATTGTGTGCTTTCTACTGAAAGGTGAAGTTGGGATCATCTAAATTTCAATCATAATCCTAAATGGGTATGGAAAATTCCTTACCTCCCCTTTTAATTCTGACGAACTTTATTTAAAATTCTAACTACAGCTACGTTAATAAATTATGACTGCTCATAAATTATGTAACAATAGACCTGCAGGATTTCACAGATTGTCAGTAACATACCAAATTATTTTTATTAGATTGGAATACTTGATATAAATGTACAAGGAAACTCTTAAGAAACAGTAACATGAAAAATGTAAATATTGCTATAGAGGATGAAGGAGTTCATACCTTTCCTGAAATAAAAATGTTTGACATGTTTGATAGCACAACTAGATTTCAAACACGCTTACTATGGTTTTGCAGTCCAGAATGTTAACCACTACACCTGGGGACTCCCTTCTTCGTGCAAAGTGAAATGCTATCAGCCTTATCCAAGATTTGAACTCAGATTCCTGTTTCCATTTCCTATGATGATAACCGTTAGGTTAAGCACTCCTCTTGATTTAATTTTGGTAATTTATTATCAGTGCACGCTTAGAAGGGAGATTTTTATTCCTTTTAAGATTCAACATTAATTCTGTGCAAATTATTTGTATTAAAAATAGTTACTTGAATCTATAATTGTTTACTAAGGATTATAATTGTTACTTGAAACCATATAACTGTGTGTAAATTGTTTGTATTAAGAATAGTTACTTGTTGCTATAATTAATTACTAAGGATTATAATTAGTTACTTGAAACCATTATACTATCTGCAAATAAATGATTATCAGTGATGCCGATAATGCATCTTGGGATGCACATATTTGCATTGAATGTGTCTCTGCGAAAATTCATGGGTCCCAAATAAAGTTTGTTAATAGATTGTAGGGTTTTTATTCATGATCTGGGTAAACAAGTAAAGCCGTCTAACTCCTATCTTGTAACCTATCCTTTGTAATTCATTTCAATAGAAACTATTGAAATGTATTTACAGTTAGCTTCTAATGGTGAGGGAATAAAAAAGAAAAACACTGGGATGCATGGATACAATTTTACTGTGCCTTTTTTGTTTTTTTGTGCATCAGGGACGCAGGATCCATACCTATCGACATCTCTGGATTGTTATTGAATAAGAATAATTATTTGAAAGCATATGATTGTGAATGATTTATTAGTATTAGATAGAAATACTTCAAATGAGACTTTTATACCTTTTAAAACTTGTTTGAAATCATCACCTATTATTGGGCAGTCATTAGCAAGCAACATTTAATTTTTTTATTTAGTGTTATTTATGTAAACGGATAGTTTTTAAGCTTTGTATATTTTTTAACTGTTCTCTCAGGTAATACTACACTTAGCAAGAAGGCATCCATGTTTATTTATTCATGCATAAATTGGAATTTGAACATTCACACCAAAATACCTAGTAAGGGTTAACTCATACTTACAGGTTACATTATGATAAGGAGCTTAAAATATGGGGTAAGGAAGTACATTACCTATGTAAATATGCCTGATATTTTTCCCCAAAGGATTATTAACCCAAGATCCCCCACCCATACATCTACATGCCACCCTTACTTTTACCGCCGTCCTCACTCCCAATTCCAATGCACTTACAGACATATTTATACTGATGATATCAGGACATAAGAGTCAAAGAGAAGAAGAAGGAGAAGAAGAAGAAGAAACCTCTTTCTTTACCAAACCAACCCTTTTTCCTTCCTCTTCTGAAATAAAAATGTTTGACATGTTTGATGGAAGCATTTTCCCAAAGAAGTTCCTCCTTGTTACTTAATGTTTTTGGCCAATTCCTCTCTGCCAATAAGACTACAAGAGAAAAGGTCTGTGAGTTCTTCTTACCTGATTGGAATTTCCTGTTTTCTTACTGTTGACCTGATTTGCTTGGCATTAAGCAAGAGGCAAACTTTGCAATTATCCCCAGCAAAGAACTGATCGAGCTCTTTCAGCCAGATGAAAAATCTTTCACCAATCATCATCTTTGTTGTTTAAAGACTTAGTAGATACCGAGTGAGGTGTCGGATTCGTTTTCATGCCAGTACTTAAGTTTGCACTTATTATTCTTGGAAAATATTGTTCTTTCTAATAAACTTAACTGTACAGTGTATGCCAAATTATTCTGCAAATTGTTATATTGTAAACTCGTTTGTACCAAAGATAAAAAGTTTTAAAAAATAGTTATAAGTTTGCAGTGAAAGACAACATCATAGAACTAATATTGGTGTGTCTTTTTCTATCTAGCTGATACCGATAATGCCACTCCACTGGCTTTACTTTTATTTAGACTATGCATTAATTTTGAAGAATTTTTCTGTTACATGTGGTATTTTTTTTTTAATATGATTAAGATCTTATTGTCAATAAATATATTTACCAACACCTTTATGACAAAAAAGATCTAAACATTTTTAGCAAGAGAAACCTGTAAAGATGAAAACAAGTCATGATCAAATCCATATCTGGTGAATACAGTGTATTGATAAATTAATTTTTTAAAATTAACTTAAATTTAAAAAGTAAAAACTTAAATAAATCAAAAAGATTAACTTAAATTAAAAAAGAACAAGCTTAGAAATTTAATTAAGATTTAACATTAACTCTGTGTAAATTATTTGTATTGAAAATAGTTACTTGAATCTATAATTGTTTACTAAGGAGTATTATTAGTTACTTGAAACAATACTATCTGCAAATAAATGATTATCATTGAATAAGAATCATTATTGAAAACATAATTGTTAATTATTTATTAGTATTAGATAGAAATACTTGAAATGTGTACAAATTATTTGTATTAGATAGGAATACTTGATATTATATAACTGTGTTAAAAACCTTTTAAGAAACAACTAGACAAAAAGTAAATATTAAAATATATATGATTCCCTAATATCTAGCCATAAAATAACCCTAGACAGGTTGACAAACCATTAAAATCAATTAGGATGTGGCACATGTCCAATTTTTAAGCAGAATAAAGCTATTTTGAATTCCGAGTTTTCCTTTTTCTAGACTCTTTCACCTCCTAAGGTTAAAGAATCCAGTTTTCTTTACTTTTTACCCAAGGAATAAGAAATGGATTCATGCCTTTCTGAAGGGCATTGACATAAAGTGAAATGCAAACAATCTCGTCCATTTTACTAAAATGACAACATGGGGGGGGGCTCTCCGTGGTGTAATAGCTAACATGCTGGACTGTGACATTCCGTTTGGGACTGATACACTTGGGAAAGGTATGAAACACCTCATCCTCCCAAGTATGGGTCAAATGGTACCACTAGCATTCCTATATAAGAATGGCTTTGGCATTAAATAAAACACAAAGGTTGATATGCCATTAAACAAGTATCTTAGTTATCTCCCCTGCATCGTATAATGTTGATTATTCACATCTTTATTTACCCGCCTTTTCCGCTGAAGGCAGGATGTGACACAAGGTCAAATTTTAATTGGAGAAGCTCACATGCATGAATGCATGGTTGAGGGCGGTGACACAAATCTCAGCATTCTCCTATTGGAGCACCTCAGGTATCAATCAATAAACCCAACCCTGATCCTTTTTTGAGATGAGGGGTGGGGCATGTGTAGTCTGGGAGGGGGATGTCCAAAATCTGAGTACATTGATTATATTTCCCCCAACACATGGATGTGCCAATGTCTTCATTTGATAAACCATAATTTATCTATCCAACCAAGGAGTATTGGAGTAATTCTATGTCAAATCATCCAGAAAAAAGTAAAATTGAATTAAATTAAAACAAATAATGTTCAATATCTGTGAAATAATAATAGAAAAATTGAGATATTGATCATGCTATGAAGAAATCAGAAATCATTAATAACTTAAAATTAGTTGACTTCAAGACTTTTTGGATTTCTTGTGAAAAAATGATTTTATAAACCAATTTTTAGGAGTAGGGAAGCTCTAGAACTCATTTTACAGACCTAAATAGTTTACAAAAACTTGCCATTTTTCACGACCCCCCCTCAAATTTGGAGAGCTAAAAATTGACACAACTCTGCCAATTTTTGGAATTGGAAGTTCAAATTTGGGGGATTGTCTAACTTTATCATATTCCACACTTGGACAAAATTTCAAAAAATTGAAGAGGGTGGGGGATATGGCCTGGTTCATTTGACCTATTGTTCAAAACTTCAAAAATCATCACAACCCTTTTTTTTGGCACTTAGAATACACTAACTGTATCCCCTACTGAGGGGTAAAACTTCACCCAAAAGGAATGTCTTGGAGAGTGTACAGTAGGGTAGGTCAATTTTCCACTTCTTAAAATATCAAATTGTTCATCTATGCAAAAGTTGTGTGTTAGTATACTGAATACTGATACCAAAAATTTGATCTTTTACTTGCACCATTGTTTGAGGAAATACCATCAAAGATTGTCTGTTAAAATTCACAACAAATCCTTGTTTTTACAAAATTTGGCTTAGACATTGGTTAGAAAATTTACCATGGTGATGGGGGTGCATAGGAAGAACGTCCTTCCCACTGGATCAGATAGATCAGATGATAAAATTTGATACTTATGCACCACCATATGTCTCTTTAGACCAGAAGCCAACTTGGAAACTTTGTTACAGATTGCACACAACACATTGTTGTTCCTGGAGTGTGCATGAATTGTCTCTGATGAGATTTCCTATATATACCTAAATAGATTGAAATATACCTAATAATTACAGTGACCTAAACTATTAATCTAAATGGGTGTAGGTTATACAGCCTGAGAACCCTCAATCCCTCCTTACTAGTTTCTTCTCACCTTACTACCCAACCCATCATCCTTAATTCACTTTTTTGAGCATTAATACAAGAAAACAGGAAATATTATATTTACTGATTTTGTTATCTAGGATTTCAATTCATTTGATATCAGTGCATGTGCAACACACCAGGAAATACAAAATACAGACTGCCCTGTCAGCTGGGGCATTAGAATACATAACGACTGCACCTCTGCAGAGGGGTAAGACTCCCTCAATGGGGACACCTGTTGGCCATGGGTTGCGACCCATGATGCTTAAGAAAGAAACCCAGGTAGCTGAGCAGTCCATGGCCTACAACACACCACTTAGACCCTTACTTAGGCTAGACAGGTGGTCAGAGAAGCCCCATCTGATCAATTGGCTGGTCATATCAAGCCCTAGCATCTATATGATTTTTCCAATCCTGTTGCCCTTATGGCAACCCCCCCAACCCTTTTTATCATATGGGTGCTAGTAGGCAGTGTCTGAGGGTCTACATGTCCTGGGAATGACGTTAAACTCTATCTGATGGTGAGGTTCCAGTTTTGGAGGTTTGGGGAATGTGGAGCACTCTTTCATCACCATTGCTCCCTGGTCCACTGTGATCCGGAGTGGTAGTACCTGTTAGGGTCCCATCTAAGGGTTAAATAGAAAAATGTGTTTATGAAAAACTTTGAGTATCCATTAAGAATGACTTTATTTCAAAACTTTATCAGCATTAAATGACCCACTGAGGTTGATATGCTGTAAAACAAAACAATAAATAAGCGTTGAAAGTTCACTATATCAACATTAAAAGCATGATAAAATAATGTTGACAATTTAGCCTCAAATACAGAAGAATTCCCTTGAAAAATTTGTTTGTTACTTCAAATAATTAGGTTCATAATGTGTTTTGAGGGAATCATATTTTACTATATAATTTATTGGTTAATGCTACCATAAAGAAAATATGAATATTGTACTAGTAAATAAAGGGGGGGTGTATATAGTCACAAATCCACAACAGAGAATAATTAATGGATGTTCATGGTGTAATGGTTACCATTGTAGGAAATCCTGGATGAGGTTGTTTGTATTTCACGTAGTGTTAATACCATTGGAAAGGTATGAATTCAACTAGTTTCCCTCCAGCTGTGGGAAAAAGTTTCCCTCCAGCTTAGGGCAGACTGGGATCTGTAATCTTGATTAGGCAACCAGTTTATGATATGGAAAATGTGAAATCAAACCTATTAAACTCTGCTTAAGAAATTTACCTTGTGTTACATCTTCTTAATTGTGCAGAGGGATTGGTAAATATTTATTTTATTTTCCTATTGAAGTATACTCAGTTCTCTACACAAAAACCTTGATAAAGGATCAATGCCACCTGAAATATTGGAAAAAATAAAGCAGATCAAGGGCAAAACAGCTGTTTCTATTAGAACTCTGTTTTTTGTGTTTTTAATTCTCTTTATATATTTCCTATGCTTCCAATATCACTTAAAATGTTCACAAGAACAATATATTGATACATAAATATAATATATATATATATATGAGAGAGAGAGAGAGATGCTGATAGATCCACGTCCAGTGTCATTGATGCATAAAAATATAAAAGGACGAAGAAAAATCGTATCCATGCACCCAGTGTTTTTTTTTCCTTCCCCCACCATTTTCAGTTAACTGTAAATACATTTCAATATTTTCTTGGAAACGAATTACACTGTATGGGGTACAAGGTAGGGGTTAGACGTCTTTAGTTGTTCATAAATAAAAACTCTACAATTTATTAAGAAACTTTAAGTGGGACCCATCAAATTTCCTGGGGACTCATTCAAATCAAATACATGGATCCCAGGATGCACTGAAATAAGAAGTTATCATCATCACTGATATATATATGTATATATATATATATATATATGGTTAATGCTCCTATAAAGAAAATATGTACATTGTATCAGTAAATAAGGGGGTATATATAGTCACAAACCAGCAACAGTGAATGACTAATACCCAACTAAATGATGAAACTTACAAAAAAAAATCTAATTTTTCTAAATATCAATGCAACATTGATATTTAGAAAAATTAGATTTATTTATTTTTTTCTAAGTTTCATCATTTAATTGGGTATTAGTCATTCACTGTTACTGGTTTGTGACTTTTGAAAATTATTCTTCATCATTTTGATGCATTTTACCTGTGTATTTTTTAATTAATTTAGTAAAATTAATATCATCTTTTGAAGGAAATTTTTTTTTTATTGTTAAATAATATTCACTTTTGTTTTTTTTTTTTTGGGGGGGGTATCATATGATCCATCCACATTGCTGCAATTGTCATTTTTTTGAAATTATGACAAACATTCTAGAACATCCTGTGGATCATTTTTCAGAAATATATCTAGCAAAAATGTCAAAAGACTCACACAGATAAAATGAAATATCTTTAAACAAGTGCTTTCTGAAGTTGTTCTAGTAAAAGAGACATGGTTTTGTATTGTCACTGTCATAAAATGATTATTCTTTTCTATGGACATATATATATATATATATATATACACACACACATATATATACGTATATATGTATATATATTTGTGTATATGACAATTTTTTGACACTTGTTAGGTGCTTGGTTGTCACAAGACTTGTGCATTTTGGAGGGTCCCATTTTGACAAGAGCGTGAAAATTCTTGGTTATGAAATCAATGCCAGTGAATTTTAAGACTTTCCTGTTTGCTTTCAACTAGACACATATGGCCTCCTTCCTGATAAGGATCTTGTTTCCAGATCCATTTCCTTTTATCGACCAAATATGCTTTTAAACTTCTACCAAACATCCTTTGCCTTTTTTTTTTTTCTTCCTTTCTTAATATTTTTCATTCATTCACATTTCAGGAAGAAAAATGTTTTCATTTAAATTTTTCAAAAAGTGATATTTTTTCAAAAGGTTATTAAAAAAATAAAGAAAATAAGTAAACGGAAATCTTCTTGTACTGAAATGGCCCCCCCAAAATTCTGTGCTGAAGATTAAAATGCTGTGATCATAGATTTTTACAAGCACTGATCATAAGGTATATATGTATAACCGGTCAATGATCTAGATGCTCATTTACACTTCTATTGTTTTATATATATACACACACACATATATATACATATATAGAAAGAGACACACACACACACACACACACACACACACACATATATATAATGACAAAACCTGAATAAACTCTTTTTAGGTTTGTTTTATTGTGACAGAGAATGAGTACTACCATATTCATTAAGAAAAAGAGCAAGATATTGTATTGCCTGCCGGAGGCGAACCCATGTCCTCACGAATGTAAAGAAATGCGATTTAGGTGCTGGATGGATGCGAGGTGCAATTCAGGTGCCCGGATGTTTGGGCCTACACGCGTCCATCCGATTGCACGAGAATTGTGCATTGCACGGGTGCAAGGTTCGACTGATGTGCCTGGATGTTTGGGGAATATGCCCATAAATATTCAAAGCGAGTGGAGCATTGGAACAAGTAGTTGGCCAATGCAAGACTGCAGTCAGTAAAGAAACGCTTTGTACATGACCCTGCATAAAAATTCTTTTTTAAATTCAACAAAAGCTATTTCAGCTTTGAATAATATTCACTTGAACAGAGAGATAATAGGCTCGAGTCCTCCAGAGATATCCGCCTTGAACCTGCAGGAGATATTCATCTTGAATCTCAGGATCTGCGTAGTGAATCAAGAGATATACATGAATATTGTGACATTCGGGATATACGTGGTAAATCTAGAGACATTCGTTTGGACTCCCGTGACACATGTGGAGAGTCTAGAGACATTCTTATTGATTCCCAGGATATCTGTCATGAATCAAGAGAGTCTCGAATTGAGTCTTCAAGAGATTTTCGCTTTGGATAATGGCAAACAAGTCTAAGGTACGCCCTGTCAGACATTTGTGAACAGAAATGGGCAAGATATCATCACCAATTTAAAAGTCGAAACTGGATCAACATGCTGTCGTAAACGGAAGGTTGGCCATTTATTTCGGAGATGGAAACGTTGACTTTTCAAAGAGTGTCAGAGCTGAATCAAGAGACCAGCATACACAAAGAAGATTGTGATGATGGAGGTGGTAGCAGCAAATATTCGAATGAGACCTTCGAAGACCGGAGTGCATTTTTGTGATTGGGCTGGAGACCGGAGTGCATTTTTGCATTTGGGCCGGAGATCAGACGGATTTTTGTGATGTGACGAAGAAGCAACAGCTCCCCCACTCCGAAGGAGTGCCCGAACAAAGAGACCAGCTCCCACCTGCATGTTTTGTGATGAGGACATCAGGGGGGAGTATGGCGGAGAATGAGTACTACCGTACTCATTAAGAAAAAGACCAAGATATTGTCATGCCTGCCGGAGGCAAACCCGCATCCTCACAAATGCAAAGAAATGCGATTTAGGTGCTGGATGGACGTGAGGTGCAATTCAGGTGCCCGGATATTGGGGCCTACACACATACATTTATGGTATGAAGTATTCCTGTCAATACTAATAATTTGCACACAGTTACAAGGTTTTAAGTAACTATTCCACTTTAATAATCATTTCTTTGCACACAGTTATGATTCCAATTATTACTAACACTAACAAATTTCAAGCAATTAATAATAATCTTTAGTAATCAATTACAGCTTCAAGTTAGAGCTTAGTTGGAGGCATGTGGTGTAATGGTTAGAGTTGTAGGAAATGAAGTTGTCAACCTGAGTTTAAATCCTGGATGAAGCTACAGTTCACATAGCACTAATACCATTGAGAAAGGTATGAATTCAGCTACTCTCACTCCAGCTATGGGTAAATAGTAGGGCAGACTGTCCTCTTTAACCTTAGGCAACCAGTCTAGGAGAAGGAAAACTCTGAATTCAAACCTGTTAAACTCCACTTTTGGTGGTCACTATTAGAATAGGCTCAGTCCTAATTAGTGATCTAAAAAAATATTCTTTATACAAAATTAACTATTCCTATCTAATTAAAATATTTTTACACAGATCTATTTAATCCATAGATGGAGTACTGACAGGTATTACTACTTAGAATGAAGCTGTGAGTAATGACAGTGAAGAGGTACTACAAACTCCCCAGTTCTGGAGAACTGGGGCCTCACTACCAGATGCAGTTTAGTCCCATACCCAGAACACCAAGTTATTGTAGTTATTCAAGAAATTTTCTTGAGTTTTCTATCATTTTAAGAAATATTTTCATTTTTGTATTTCTGGTTTGATTCTACCCCCAAATACTAATTATAAATTGGACAGCCTGAAAATATATCCTTTTCTCTCTCGCCTTTTTGAAAATTTGAGCCATTATAAACTACGAGAGCAAGCTTAATATCTTTTTTTTTTCCTTTTTATTTTAGTTTAATAATTTTTGTATGAATTTTTTAATTTTTTTCCCATGATCTATCTACACGCTGTAATTGTCATTTTTCACAAATTAATACATGTCATATAAATTAAAGCATATCAACTGTAACCAATCAGTCACAGTTGAAATGTTATAATGGATATGAAATTCATATGAAATGCTTAGAAGCATATGATGTAATGGTTTTCATGATAGGAAATGGACACAGTGTTAAAATCCTGGATGAGGCTGTTTGCATTTCACATAGTGCTAATACTCTTGGAAAGGTATGAATCCAACTATCTTCCCTCCAACTATGGGTAATTCATAGGACAGACTAAGCTCTGTAACTTTGGTTAGGCAACTAGTCAAGAAAAGGAAAATTCTAAATTCAAACCTGTTAAAAATTCCATTTAAGAAATTAACTTTGTATCTCATCCTGCTCATATGGAGGGGTTGGTAAATATCTGAAATACTTTTTGATTTTGTTATTTCAAATAATCCATTTTTTTAGTCTGAAAAGTTTGTATGATGTCATTATATCTGCTGTTGATGACTTTTTTGCAGAAATTTGGTCTTTTGTGGACAGATGGAGGTTCTTGTAATTACAAACATACTTTCAGTGACGACAAACTTCATTCTAGATCTATGAACCATAAAAATTAAATAATTATAAATATTTAAAAATATTTACAGTATGTGACATTATGAAAACTATTAATGAGTTTGCAAAACTGAAAAAGGAACAGCATAATAAATTGAGGGTGGGCTGAAAAGTACATATGATGAGGTCATATCTGCTGTTGATGATAAAATATGTTAATTAAACTAAATCACACTAGTTTATATTTCTGTAATATAAATATAGTTCTATAAAACCCACATCATATTTTTGTCCAAGAGGGGGTTAAAAACTTTTCCTTCTCATTTTTCATTAAAAAAATCTTAATCTAATAAGGGTATAAGTCAATGATATATTGAAAAATTAATTACAGAGGCGCGTGGCCTAATGGTTAGAGTCTTGGGAAATGGACTCAAACTAAGTTCAATTCCTGGATGAGGCTGTTTGCATTTCAGATGGCGCTAATACAATTAGGAAAGGTTTGAATTGAATTCTCCCTCAGCTATGGGTAAATAGCAGGGCAGACTGGGCTCTTTAACCTTGGTTAGGTAACCAGTCTAGGAGAAGGAAAACTCTGAATTCAAACCTGTTAAATTCCGCTTAATAAATTGACCTGGTTTAGCATTCTGCTTGTGCTGAGGGGTTGGTAAATATATATATATATATAATAAGGGTTTTTTTTAATAGTTTGTTTGAAGCATTGTACGTATGTATAAAATAGAAATTTGAAGGCAATAGACAATGCAATGGAATAGGTGTTGAAAATTATGTTTATTTACCTTTTTTATATCCTAAATATTTTCGGGATAAATCCCATCATCAGAGGTTTTAGAAGTACTTGTGTAACATAAGTACTTCTAAAACCTCTGATGATGGGATTTATCCCGAAAATATTTAGGATATAAAAAAGGTAAATAAACATAATTTTCAACACCTATTCCATTGCATTGTCTATTGCCTTTCAAATTTCTATTTATATATATATATATATATATATATATATATATATATTGAAAAATTAATTAAAAAATGAAGCAAATAAATAAACAGGGATGAAACAGAGGATGGTCTTCAGTCCTGGTGTCTGCAAGGAACATAGAGTAAGTGAGGCAATATTATATGGAAAGTTACAACGGACCCCTTTTATTTAAGCAGTCTCGTAAAACATCGCTGAGATGCATCAAAAGAGGACAATTGGTGATGTTACACCAGTATCCTTATAGATTTCGGATTTTGCAACATTATATCTGTTACACTGGTAGACCTGGCATGTTATTAGACTACCTTCTTTTCCAAATTCTGTCTGTGTGTTTTACGAATAGATCATAAATTCTTATATATTGGCCCAGGATACATAACAGCCACACAGAGACTTGCTCAATACTTGTATACAATAGGAAACTTGAATGAAATACTTAACTAAAAGTTAGTCATTAGATATGTACGCACTTTATTACATTTTGGAGGGTGTCGTCAGTGATGTCAATGCTTGGTTCCTCAGAGAGTTTCGGGTTTTACAACATCAGACTCCCCTCACTAGGCAAACCCTTTCAGAGAAAATTAAACACTCATCCGCCCCTTCTCTGAACGCAAGAGAAATGTTTAGCTCTTATTGATATTTAATGAGTGTACTCCACACTTACTTGAGTGAGACTTGTATTTATTTCAAGTGTTTCAGTTTTACCTAACTTACAACTATGACTTTCTTAACTAATGGGATCTAAGCGCTGATTAAAGAAATGTGTGGATTACAAGGGGGAGCCCTATCGGCTGGGGCTTTAGAATACATAGACTGCACTTCTGCAGAGGGGTAAGAACCCTCCCCTCAATGGGGCCACCTGTTGGCTGTGGGTGACGACCTGTGATGCTTAAGAACAGAATCCTAGTGGATGCACAGTCCATGACATGCAACACTCCATTTAGACCCTTACTTAGGCTAGACAGGCAGTCAGAGGGACCCCCACTGATCAATCGGCTAGTCATGTCATGCCCTAGCACATATGATTGCTCCAACCCTATTGTTGATTGGCTGAGGTTTAAACCATGTGACCTCATTTAGTCTATAAATTTAAGTGGTGTATTGTAGCACACCTTATATAACAAAATATTCCAACACTCCCCTTATTTTGATATAAAGTGTGCTACAATAAACCACTTAAATTTATAGACTTAACGAGATCATGTGGTTTAAACCTCAGCCAATCAATAGCCCGAATGTGTGGCTGATTGACTACTTAATCACTGATACTAAGAGACATCCATTTGCAATCATTGATAAAGGACTTGCAATACTGAGGAGCACTAAGGAACAACCAAAGGATTCTTTACCAAGGATTTCCACTGAACAAGTGCTCTTGCTTGAAGTCTAAAGGATAGACCATAAAATCGTAACACTAACAAAAGTGCAGTTATTCTTATTGTTAAGCAAATATGTAAAAATTGGATCATTAAAATACAGATTGGATTGCGCATAACATTTCTAGTTAAACTCAAGCACTGTCTGCTTTTACAAGTGTTTTCTGATGATAAATGAAAACCTCATTTCTAAGCTGTAATATTCTTTTGCTAAAAATAACCGATAGGAGGGACAAATTGGGTGATTTCATAGAATATTACAGGTGGCACTGGACAGTCTGGTATGATGAAGGTTAAATAACTTTGGATTAAGAGACTCAGAAGCTGCGAAATTGAGATGATCCCTCTTGAAGAATTAAATGGCAAAAAGCCGGAATCAGAATGTGAACATGCCAAGAATGGTAAAATAATACTAATAGATGCATAACGGATGTGCTTCTATAAAATGAATGAATACTTATACAGTATTTCCCCATAAATAAATACGCCCCTTAACAATTTTTAACATTTTTTTTAATGCTG
>CM042144.1:35004484-35079335 GCA_023376005.1 Doryteuthis pealeii
CCATAATAGTCTGGTAGATAAGAAGGTAGACCGGGAAAAAATTGTTACCAAGCTAAATTTGGTATTTATTAAAAGCTTAGGGTATCCTCTTTTAGAATTTGAAAACTCATCTTTTTGACCACCTGGATTATAAATTGAGGGGTGGGGGGGTGCAAACCAGATCTAATCTAGTAGATAAGAAGGTGCACTGAGAAAAAATTGTTACCAAAATAAATTTGGTATTTTTTTTTAATTTGAAAACTCCTCTTTTTGACCCTCTGGGGAAAGAAATTATTGGGGGGGGTGATGCAAACCAGATCTATAATAATTTTTTACATTTGCATGTAAATTTTATACACTAAATGTAATAAATATTATCGGAAGAGGTGGTATTTAAAAAAGTCATATATTCAGTATTTTATCAGCAAATATTGGACATGATATTTTTGTGGATCTTAATAATTTGTATCTGTTTTACAATAACACTAAGAGAATATTATGATTAAACTGTAAACAGTTACTAGTTCTTGAGAATTAGATTTTAATTCTATTCTCACAGGATTAATGTCTGAAAATACTTCATGACAGAAACTTTTAGATATACCATATTATTGTAATTTACTTTTTAAGTTTTAAAAAACCCGAGGTACTGGTTATACCATTGTTATTTGTCACTAAAAAGGTGGTAGGACTAAATTATTTTTTTTTAAATTGAATACCCAACAGGATGAATACAACAAATTGTATTTGGTATAAAATAACCCAACAAGGGTTGACATGCCATAAAATCTAACCAACCAAACTTTTATTGTGTGTGCATACACACATTTGTAGGTGACTATATATGAATATGTATGTGTAATTTGCTGTATATGTGTAACATGTATAATAGAAAGAAAAATCAAGATGTTATATCAGCGCTTTAGACTAAGAGACGGTTTAGCTCAGTCTATAGAGCACTTGCCTAGGAATCACAAGGTTCCTGGTTCAATACGGGCCCTTGCCAACTCAGCGTATGAGTAGCACAGGGATCTGTGTGGTAAAATGAGGAGCTGATGGTAGATGTGGTGCTCCACCTCAGATGCAAAAGCAATCTACGTGGTCTTGTGCTAGTGAAAAGGGGATAGACTCCCTCGCTCTCTGGCTGATACCAACATTAGGCAACCCCGTTGACTTTACTTTTTTATTTTACTTATTTCAAAGATATAAAAATGCTAACAGATTTTTGATAGCAAGGAAGTTTGGAAAAAAATATTAGTGTAAAATCCAGCAGACTTTTTGGAAAGATCTGAGGGGCGTCTTTTGTGTGTGTCTCCATTTCATTTCCACATACCATTCTAAATTTGACCCCCCAGTGACCCACTATTAAACATTAACCCCTATTCATACCCTACTTTTGAAAAAAAAAAGTAATTAATTATTCATCATTATTTTTCTTCCTCCTCCTCTTCAGTTTCATTATCCTGTATCCTTGGCAACAGGAAGGCATCAATCAATTGGGAAAGAAGGTTTGGGCCTGAGGATCAGTTGAATAACAAATTATACAAAATTATGGAGAGCTTTCCATGTTGATGCTAACACCCAATTCCTTTTCTGAAAAGTGATTATGTCTATCTCATTCTGTTTGTATATATTTTTGTAATTCAATCTCTTCATACCTGTGTTTATTTCTTACAGTTGGTTCTTATCTTTCCTTATTAGTCTCTTCATGTATAGATCTGTTTGGCAATGATCCAGCTATTTAATGCTAATGAAAAAGTTGCCTGCCTAGGGCAATGGTACTTTAGTTCCCTTAGGATCTCACCCCCCCCTTCCTATCTATGGATTAAATAGAAAAAAACATGGGTTTAAAAAAATATGTTTAAAAAAAAATTATTCATCTATATTAAACAGCTTATTTCATGGGGGAAATTTTAAAACTTTTTTCTCTTAATGGCACAGTAGTTTGCAGTGAATGGATGAAATATTGACCAATCAGAATGAAGCATGAGAGGAAATTAGAATAACAACATATAAACTGATTAATCAAATTCAGACGCTGATAGGGTTAATGATATCTTTACTCTATCTTGCATTCTTTTATAATATGCTAAACTAGAAGTAACTTAAACTGCATCTAATGGTGAAGTTCTGATTCTGGAGCTCTTGGGAGTGTGGAGTACCCATTCATCGCCATTACTCCCAGATCCACTCTGACCTGGAGTGGTAGTACCTGTTAGGATCCCATCTATGGTTTAAATAGAAAAAAAATTAGTTAAAAACATGTGTTTAGAATAACTTGAGTTTTTGAAAAAGTTTCAATATCCATCAAGGATGAATAAAACAAAATGTCTTCAGCAGCCTTTCTGTAACATTGTAAGCGAATGGTACAGGGGTGCAAATAGATAAGTTATGAAAAAAAATGTTAGTAGCTAAAAAAAGAAAAATTGAAAAAGTTTAACATCTCATTCAAGATCTGCTTGATCTAGCACCCTGACCTAAAAAACAGCAATCAACCAGTCCTTTCTGAGGTCACCAGACTCAATCAACCAAATAAGTGGATTGGGTATTGGTTGGATAATGCTACCCATGTTTCAAAAACTAATAATTTACTGTGTGTACAAAATTTGAAAATGCCATTTAAAAGTAGATTCATCTTCTGAAAAAGATCTTTTCTTTTTTTTTGCTTACGACTCATAGAAAATTTTATAAGAGAAACCAGTTAAAAATGACTGCCGAAAGTTTGACAATAAGTTGAGGACAAAACAAAACAAAACAAAAAAAAACAAACAAAACGGAATAGGCTGGAAATGAAAACCCATTCTAATCACCTAGGCTCAGATGAGTAACATTTCCAGCTTACATTTATCCAAACTTAGATAATTAAATTTATTTTCCCCTTCTCGTTTTTGTTCCCTACTTCTTTCCAGACTTTTGGCAGAAGTGAGAAAAAAAAATTATGTTTCGTTATGGACGCCTACACATGGACACACTAGAATAAGTCAATCAGCATTATCAGATCTGTGTGGATACTGGATGCCAGGAAAAGTGACCAATAGGGATGAGTGGTGAGAGATAGTCATGGGAATCCATACTGTCAGCATGACCCACTGATGATGATTACTGCAAGTGCACTCTGAGGCCTTCCTCTGATAATTTTAAATTTTATTATCACTGGTTGCTCTAATATAGAAAAACCAGCTTTGTGCTACATTATATGACAATTAGTAAATAACTTTCAATCTTTTTGTTTGAATTATTACTGAAGAATAATTTGTTGTATTGCTTTGGTGGAGGTGAACATGGTGTAATGGTTATAGAAAATGGACTCAGTGACCCAAGTTCAAATCCTGTTTGACACTGTTTGTATTTCACATAGTGCTAATATCTGTGGGAAAGGTATGTATCTAACTATTCTTCTGTTATATGGGTAAATAATAGTACAGACCTTAGCTTGGTAAGGCCTTCTAGGAGAAAGAAAATTCAAACCTGTTAGCCTTCTCTTAAGAAATTAACCTTATGTCACATCCTACTCATGGTTGGCAAGGTGTGTCAAAAAAGTACCAAGTTTAAAGCCGTATTTACCAAAATAGAAATGAACAATGAATGGAACTGTATTTTGTCCTTCTTGGTTTACCATTTTTTTTACCAGTGATAACCATAGTGCTACACCAATCGGAAGGGTACCAATTGGTACTGGGATAATGATGCCTCTTTTGACGTCTTCCCAAAGGGCTTGTCGTACTTGCTCCTTGTAGTGGTATGGTAACTCGACGGTAGTTAGACTTCTACAGGAACGTTTTTTTTGTTTTTTTTCAGGATACAATGTGTGTCAAAAAGTACAAAAAAATCTTGATACTTTTTGACGCACCTTGTATGTATATATGTATATATATATATGAATTTATATTTTGTTTTTGTAAATTTCTTTTGAGTTAGTGTAATCTGTTGAAAGTAACCTTAAGTGGTATTTAACTATATCCATTTGAGTGCAATATGTGAGACCTAGTTAGTTTAATGAGGGGACCTCTGGGCATATTGCATGTGCAAGGCATGGAGCAAAGGTTACTCTTGTAAGAAGTGAATTTGGCAAACCAAGTTCAATCCTGAGTAAGGCTGTTTGCATTTCACTTTACATTTTTTGGGAAAAGTATGAATCCATCACTTCTCCCTCCACATGCATGCACGCACCACTAGAGAACTTCATTATGTATATAAATTACACCTTTTTTGTTTATACTATCTATTTGTTTCTTTATTGTTTCTTCCACTTCTTACTTGGCTGGTAAATACTACAATGGTTATCCCTATCAAGTCAGCCTTTCCAGTCTCTTTTCTCTCCTTTCATGCCTTACTATACAGAAATATATAGAATTCAGAGGAAAAGAAAATATATCCATAGTATTTTCAAATCAGTAGTAAGAACTCAAGAATAAGAAAAAGTACAGAATTAAATGCAAATAAATAGCAACATAAAATTACACAAAATTTACAAAGTTAATAATTAATTAATGATCAATTATTAAAAATAATCAACTTGGACAGCAGAAAATTAAAATTAAAACTATATTAGCTTGATAAACAATAGGTCAGACTAGGTCCTTTATCTTTGGTTCAGCCGCTGGTTTAGAAAAAATAAAACTTTGAATTCAAAACAGATGGATCCTCTTGAAAAAATGACCTTGATATACCATTAAAAAAATATCTTTTATTTAATGGGGAGGTGCTGCCATTGGGTTGGAATCTCCAGAACTAGGTTCAACTCATTTTTCTTTTGCCACATTCTGTCCACAAATAAAAAAACACAGCTGAGAGAGATGAACAGATACTACAGTTTAATCCTAGCCCAAAGACCAGTAAGCTTATTTATCTGTTCATACCACTTGAGTATTTTTCTCTGTTATTCATAATCTCTCAACTCTTTTCTATGTTAAAACATGTGTTTTTCTGGTTATACATATTTTTTCTGTTTATCTAGTTTATCCAGGGCAATCATTCATCAAATTCTTACCTTTCTTTCCAGCTCTTCCCAGCTGTCAAAATAGTTACATATATCTTTCTATTGATTCATTTATTTACAGGTGCAAATTTCCACACTTTTCCGCATGTGGAAACCATTCTATCCATGTCATAAGCTAATATATGTTACCTGATTAACACTAAATAAATTTAACAGATGCTTCTAAGTAAATTATTGAATAACTAAAAATTCAAGAGGGAATGAAATAAGAGGTTTTCAATAAAACAAACAAAAATAAACCATAGCTATTTTATTGCATTCACAATCGTGATTTATTATTTACATGGATGAGTCAAAAGTTTTGCAATATTTTTGGCAATGAGAAGTACAATTAGGCAGTTTTGGGTGCTCTTGCCAAAATCTCTGAGTGCTACTCACCAATTTTGTATCTATAGTTTGGAGTACAACCTTGGAATTTGTGGTTTTAGCCCCAACTGACCATTAGTATTATTTGGATTATTCAGACTATTGTCCTCATCTTTATTATTATCTGTACAACATTTCGGCTGATGCACCCTCTGGCCTTTTTTAGGTATTTTTTGTTAGACTCTGTAGCCTTCTCAAACTTGGGAATCTTCTTTTCAATCTCGGGAACTTTCTTCTTGTAATCAGGAGCCATCTCGGAACTTTGAACCCAACCCATTATTCAATTCATGGGGCTATCCCATTCTCATTCCACTAACCATAGAAAAGAAGGTTCCCAAGATCGAGACGGCTCCCGAGTCCAACAAGAAATACCTGAAGAAGGCTGGAGGATAATAGTCTGAATAATTCAAATAACACTAATTATCAAGCCTCATCTCAAAAATTCAGAGAAATACTAACTGACCATATCTGACTATTGACTTTTAAAAACTTCTGACTCACACAAGTACTTTAGAAAATATATTTTCAAACTTTTTAATCTGTTCATAACTCTTACATTGTATTTATTTTGAAACTAGCAGGACCTGTGGATATACCACAGTATGATAATTTAATTATTACAACATTTGATTAAAATAAGTGTTTTTGATCATCAGCTAAAAATCAAAGAATTACCTATAAAATATTGTAAACTGATACTTTCCTCTTTTGATTAACCAGAAATTAATTTCTAATAATACATAGTAATGATTTATTTAAGATCATATGATTAATATGGCTCTATTTTGATCTTTAGTAAACCAAGAATCATGACTAATATTATTAGTCCAGGTTAAAATCACGGTAACCCAATAACAAATTTTTGGGGATCTTATTTTTCTGAAGTATGTATCATTCGGAACAAGAAAAGTTTTGATAAATATGCCAGGCTTTGGCCCATAGACCAAAATTTTTTGGCTTTTCATTACTTTTCAACTTACCCATTACCACACTTTTAACCTATATATATATATATATATATATATATATATATATATATACACACACATACACATATATAGATAATATAGTTCGCTATACTTATAAGTAAAGAATTTTCTATATCATCAATAGAGCATATGTATATCTAAGTTAATGAAATACCCTTGGGAAAGGTATACATCCAATTACTTTTCCTCCAACTATGGATAAATAGTAGAACAGATTGGGTTCTTTAACCTTGGCTAGGTAATCAATCTAGGAGAAGGAAAACTCTGAATTTAAACCTTTTAAACTCTGTTTAAGAAATTGACCTTCTGTCACATCATGCTCATGTGGTGGGGTTGATATATATATATATATATATATTTAAGTTAAGGTAGTGAAGACATGGAGTCAATAGCACCTACCCTAACACACATACACACACACACACACACACACACACACCACACATATATATATAATATATATATATATATATATATATATATATTGACACAGAGTCAATGATACTTGCTGGTCATATAAACAGTTACTGTCAGTTTCTCATCAATGTTATTTTCAAACCAAGTAATGTTTTGTTTGAAAGTTATTTATGCAAGAAAAATGTTAATCACCAAACACCAATTGACTCCTTGCATAAAAATGACCATAGATTTCTTACTAACTTTATTTAGAGGTAGAAAAATATCAACTTCTGGAATTGAATCTGAATCACTTTAATTATATACAACATTTATGGATATTTTTTTTTGTTGTTGTTTTTTTTTTGTTGTTGTTGTTTTTTTGTTGTTGTTTGTTGTTGTTTGTTTCAAGAGAAACATTTAAGTTTCTTTCCTGTAATTTTTTTTAGTATTCTTCACTTGTGTTAAAACCATTGTCTCATTGTGTTTCAAAGACTTCCTGCTTTTCTTCTCTTTTGCTCTTTCTGGTTTTCTTCCTTAAATTCTTATTTTTACATCTGCAAAGTTTGAAAATAAGCAAATAGAAATGGAGATGGCTACTTCCACTTTCTTTGATTATTGTGTTCTTTCTAAATTCTTATATATATATATATATATATATATATATATATATATATATTATATATTATATATAGTATTTCCTGTATTCTCTCCCCAAAATTATGAGAAAGACAAAAAAAGGGTGTTGTTAGATTGTTTAGAAAAATGTTATTTAGAAGTCAAAAACAAATTGCTAAAGAATAAAAGCGAAAAAAGTTTTATTTACGACTAAATGACCCATGAACTTAGTGGTTTCTTTTATAACACCAGTCCATAATGATACTGGTGCTTCTATTTAGGAAGGAGTGAAATATTCTAATAAGTAATTTATAGTTATCACTTTCATTTAAAGATTTTGGATGATTGAAAAAGGATGTTACAGTGACGTGGAGTTGTAATGGTTATCATCATAGGAAATGGACTTTGCGACCCGAGTTCAAATCTTGGACGAGGCTGTTTGCATTTCCCATAGTGCTAATATCCTTGGGAAAGCTATGCATTCAATTCTTCCTCATCCAGCTATGGTTAGACAACCAGTCTAGGAGAAGAAAAACTCTGAATTCAAACCTGTCAAACTCCACTTAAGAATTGACCTTGTGTCACATCCTGTTTATGTGGAGGGGTTGGGTAAATATATACAGTGCAAATGCAGACCCCCAAAAATTATCACTCATTTGTAAATTTCAGCTGAAATTGCTTTGTTCTCTAGGTTAGAGTATTTGAAGATTATTGCTCTAATAAAAATCTTGCTATAATGTACCATTTTTGTTTTAGATGATAGTTACATATAATAATCTTAAACAGTTTATTCTGTTAGGGAAATTTTTTTACCTTTTCTCTTAATGGCACAGTAATCTGCGGTGAATGGATAAAATATTGACCAATCAGAATGAAGCATGAGAGGAAATTAGAACAACAACATATAAACTGATTAATCAAATTCAGACGCTGATAGGGTTAATGATATCTTTACTCTATCTTGCATTCTTTTATAATATGCTAAACTAGAAGTAACTTAAACTGCATCTAATGGTGAAGTTCTGATTCTGGAGCTCTTGGGAGTGTGGAGTACCCATTCATCACAATTACTCCCAGATCCACTCTGACCTGGAGTGGTAGTACCTGTTAGGGTCCCATCTATAGATTCAATAGAAAAAAATGAATTAAAAAATTGAGTTTTAAAAACAATTCAATGTCTATCAAGAATTAATAAAACAAAACGTCTTCAGCATAAAATAACTCAACAAGGATTGACATGCTATAAAACCCAATCAACCAACCAGCCAACCAAATAGAAGTAACTCCATTCTTACAGTTGATGATCAGGTTTTTGGCTCCGGAAATACATATAAACTACAACTTTACTATAGACTCAACATACTAAACTTTGGTAACTGAAGTTAATATTCCTTTACCAGTTTTCCAGTTGTTTTTGCACTGACACTTCCTTTAAAATCAAAGTTTTTAAAAGAAACAAGATTGGAGAAACATCTAAAACTCTAATGAATATTGTTTATAGAGCTGGGCTTAGTCAAACTATATTTTTATATGAATTGAATATAAAAAATATAGAAAAAAACTCAATTTTTTTAGACTAAAAATATCACAAGGCAAAGTTAGGTTCATTGGTACTCAATAAAACTGGTTCTTAATTCTTGTGGGTTGGTAAGCTGAAATGAAATTTAGGAACAAGAAAGGAAAGAGACAAAGGCTAGAGGTAGTTCTATGACTCAGGCTTTATTGAATGGGGCATAGTCGGCTGTAGAGAGGGAACATGTCCCCTGGCTAGCAGCAGCGACCACACTCAATTGCGGACTAGATTCAAAATGACCGAGGTATCCTTTTTGGAGTAGGGAGTCAGTCCTTTTTGTTGAAGATGCGCAGAGGGGTTCTTCTGGTCAAGGCCTCATGGGAGTTTGTTGTTTTTTTTTATTTTATACGTATTTTCATATCTTTTTAATCCCCACAGGCATACCTTTCCACATTTTGTTAGAAGACAATGTCTGAGATTATATAACATTATTTCAAATACTGCCGTGAATTTTCTAGTCATAATAAAATTGTAGAGTTGAAACCAGAAGTTTTAGACTGAATTTTCTGCACTTTCGTTTATAAAAGATATATACATGTGCATATTAGTTATCAGGTTTGTACTAGGCAAAATGTTTATAGTAATGTTTTAGTAGTTTTAATCCTACAGTCAAGGCCGGATTTATAATGGGGTAAAGGGGACAATTGCCCTTGGCCTCCCAGTCAGATGGGTACTCAGACTTCCTTTATAAAACCTGTAATATAGCAGGGTGGATAAACCTCTGGTTAAAATATAATTTATGATATACCAATCTTATATACACAGGTATTCAACAATGACACATCAGAAAACATTGTCTATATATAGCAATAAACAATGAATATAAATCTTAGTCTAATAGTTTATAATTCAAGGTTTCATAATGGATCCTGATTACAACAAAATATTTCCCAAGCTCGAGAAGGCTCCTGAGTCTGACAAGAAATACCTGAAAAAGGCTGGAGGGCACATCAGCCAAAACATTGTATAGATAACAATAAAGGTGAGGACAATAGTCCGAATAATCCAAATAATACTAGTTTATAATTTGTGAGATATTTGTTTTCAGATTAGTGGTTAGATTAATCTTTTAGTAGAGTTCATTAGCTTGCTGTCTGTTGCCTGTGTATATATACATACATATATATATATATATATATATATATTGGACATGTTCCAGCATTATGAATAAATAAACATTGCATCAGCACAACATAGATATCCTTTAAGAATCGGTGTGCTCAAAAAATACTGTTATCATATCCTTTCTTACTCCGTCAGAAACTGCATTAGTCTGCCATGTGAAATCCATTTGAAAAGTAATCCCTGATATTCCTAAGTGATTTTATATGAACTTAGTGTCACAGAATACTGCAATAAAAACAATGTTTCTCTCATATGGCTGTAATCATCTTGATGCAATGTCTGAAATGTCTTTCTCACATTTCAAGCGGATGACAGTGTGTAGAATAACTAATCTTATTTATTCTTCATTTCTTAAGCCACTTAAAGAAAAAGGTAAACTATTCATTTTTAAAGATCAGAATTGTTCCCACCTTATCAGTTTGGATAACAAAATCCCAGAGAGTAGTAAGTAACTTTTTTGGATTCTGTTATTGTTTCTGGATGGTGTTTACACCTTTTTTTTCAGATTATGTGGAGATGTGTGGTGTAATGGTTATAGTCATAGGAAATGGACTCATCGATGCATGTTCAAAATCCTGGATGAGTCTGTTTGCATTTCACATAGATTCTGTTATTGTTTCTGGTTGGTGTTTATACTATTCTTTAGATTACGTAGAGGTGTGTGGTGTAATGGTTAGAGTCATAGGAAATGGACTCATTGATGTAAGTTCAAATCCTGGATAAAGCTGTTTGCATTTCACATAGCACATATACCCTTGGGAAAGATATGTATCCCTGTACTCTCTTTCTAGCTATGGGTAAATAGTAGGGCAGACTGGGCTCTTTAACTTTGGTTAGGCAACCAGTCTAGGAGAAGTAAAACTCTGAATTCAAACCTATTAAACTTCACTTAAGAATTGACCTTGTGTCACATCATGCTCGTGTGGAGGGGGTTGGTAAATATATATATAACATTCTTCAGATTTTTGTATGCCATAATAGTAAAGTCAGTAAAGTCTGCAGAGTGGTCTATTGTTGCTATAAGCCAAACAGCGAGGGAGTATATCTCATTTATGCTAGCACTAGACCATGGAGATTATTTTGCTGAGGTGGAGAACTACACCTACCTATTTAACTGTGAGAAACTTGATTTTATTAGAAAGAAAACATATTTATTTGAATTTTGACAGGAAAACTATTTTCATGTCTATTATTAGAAAATATAAAATTTCAAAGATCTATTTATGAAAGAGCATTTAAAAAATCCTTTATGTGTACTTTAGAATATCAATAAAATCGAAATAAATTTTTAATATATTTCTTTTTACACTAAAATTTGAATTTTCATTTTAATAAAATTTTTATAGAATTATGTGTGAGTGTATTCTTAAAAAAAAACATACTTGCCTGTCATTAAAAAAAACTCCCAAAACTCCCACCCCCTTAGGTAACATCTTTCAAAAATTAATTTTTACACCACCCGAAGAGTGTTTTTTTTGTTGGGGGGGGGGGGGGGTTCTAGTCTATATAATTGATTTATCCTTTAATTTATGCACTGCGATGTTGATAGTTCCATTATACAACAATAAAAAAAATAGCATCACAGAGACATCTGTATATTTTTGGGATAATGGAAATACCCCAGGACCATTAACTTAATCCTAAAATCCTGGTCACTCACCCCTTGACCTCAGGTCATTCTAGCAATAACTTTCACTAAGATTGTTTAATGACAACCTCCATGTTTTCTGTTCTATTCTTTTCCTCAACACGTCTAACAATTTCCGCCAGGAGTGAAATAGAAATGTCCCAATAAAACATACAACTTCAAAAATTACCTTCCTGGCCCAACAACAATACATTACATATGTATTCACTTCACACAATCAATGCATGCCAAAAAACAACTGAAAGATATCGTGCCAAAACAATTTATGACTTGGAGCCATGGACCCCTTTTCCGCTTAATTGTTTTGTAGACCTTCATAGCCATTCCACATAAAAAAAGTAAAGGAATTGTATCAAAAGAAAACAAGAAATAGAAAATGATTGTTTTATTTTCAAGAAAAACTGATTTATTGCAAATAAACATATTTAACAATTAAATTATATCAAGCATTTATGTACACTAGATGATGATTCATAATAAACCTATTTGGTTTAGACCTAACGAAAATAGTTACTCCCCTTGATCAGTAGGGAGCTGATGGGAATACAGAAGTGGGGTTTCCACCATGACACTTTTGGATTGGAATTGGTGTGGTAGGACACACATGCACAGCATGGTTGAGCTAGTTAAGTTACTTTTAGGGTAGAAGCATTGTCTACCATGTGTTAAAAAAAAACCTTGTTAATTTCCAACAACCTGGTCTTGCATTTCATTCAGTGTTCTGTATTTTATCTGTAGGTAAAAACATAACAGAATTTTTAGATAAGCCTAAGTGGTAATTAATAAATGCAGATTTATTCAATGAGATCCCTGTGGTGGATGCTGCTCAGCAAGTTTTTTTTATATTCGTATTCAATCAAGGTCAATGATAGTCGAAGGTCACCCTTTTTCACAGTATCAGTAATACAATTTGGAGAAGGCTAATTAGACTGGATTGGATTCTAGACCTTACAACCTCCAGTACAATACTCTAGCAACTGAGTCATTGTCTACTTTATCTACATTCCCACCCTCCTATGGAGCAGAAACAAGGCCTCTGTCTAACTATACAGGTTTTCCAGCTCTGAGAATAAAAATCCTGGTGAGACTGGGTTACTGACCTCTTTTGAAGATGATGAAACTCTAAGAAAGTTGGTTTTTGGCTTTTCTAAGGAATTGTGTTGTTGTTGCTGGTGAGGAATAACTTCTGATCTTTTGGATGCTGTGATATGATGTAATGACTGACTGCATTACAATGAAGACAATCTATTCTAGCTGAATCCATACATACATACATATATATGTGTGTGTGTGTGTGGCAGATGAATAGAGGGTGTGTGGAGAGATTAAATAGTCTATAGAGAAAGCATCCCATTGTCTTGTAAACTATCTACATACATTATATATATATATATATATATATATATATATATATATATAATAAAGTAATCCACAGACACGTGTTTGAGGTGAACAGAGCAATATAATTGGTAAAGAAAAACCCTAAAAATCAGTCATTTTGCAGTTATAGATCTATTTCTACCCACAGGTAACAGTGTATACCTATGAATATAATCAGACCACTGACTTTATTAGAAATCCAATAATAATAACTTTCCAATAAAGTCAGCAGTCTGATGATACTCATAGGTATACCTGATACCTGTGGGTAGAAATAGATCTATAACTGCAAAATGACCGAGTTTTAGGGTTTTCTTTACCTATATATATATATATATATATATATATATATATATATATATATTAGACACACACCTGGAAATATATGAAGGTGGGATGCAAAGTTTATATGATGACATACATAACTTTTTTTGATGACTTTTTGATCAATGGGATCTAATCATTTCAACATTGACAGAAGTGTGTGGATTCAAGGAAATCTATGTTGAAAATTAAACCTTATTTGGTCACATTCCATGAGACTATCTTTGTACAATAAGTCCATTTATATATATATATATATATATGGTAATGAATAGAGGGAAAATGTGGACAAAGCAACAACACAAACAAATAGATGTATGAGATATATTTCGTCCTGCCTTGAGCAGGACTTCATCAGTCTTTTATTAGAACATTAGTGCAACATACATTCATTTTTATAGAAGAGAAAATGAATGGGTGGGGGGTGAGTTTGGTGATGAAGCCAGGAGGATGGGAAAGAGTTTGTGAGGATTTCATTGGTCGGAATAAATCTATCATGGATGGGGAGGGAGAAAAGATCAAAAGTGTTGAATTTGTTGGTAGAGATAGTAAGAGAAGGTAATTTAGTGCAGAGGAGGAGAGTATGATCTCGTTTATGTACTCCAACCCTCCTATCCTCATATATATATATATATATATATATTTCATATTTTATTGATAAATATAATTTGGGATATTTATAAATAAAGAGTGCTCAATAATTGATAGAATATATGTATCTTAGGGTAGTGATGACATAAAATCAACAGCACTTGATAACTGTCAGTTTCTTGCCTATGTATCTTGGTTTGAAAATTGCATAGGCGAGAAACTGATAGTTTGTTATTACTACCCTCACTTAGATATATGTAGTTTACTATATGCATAGATAATGAATGCTCAATATCAGTGATAGACCATATATAGATGTAAGTTTGAATAACACAGAATCAATGGTACGTACTGCCAGTTTCTCAGACCAAACTTTATATATATATATATATACAGTATGAACAAAAAGTAATAAGACAAACAAAAATATTTCTCATATGTTATTTATTCTCGACTAGTTTCGACCTTAGGTCATCGTCAGGAGAAAATTTCATATTTGAAGAAATTGTTTTTAGAGATTTTTTTTGAAAGGGAGCATATTAGAAGAACTATAGAAGTTGAAGTATTTTTTGAGGGTTTGACATGCCATTAAAATCCAAGTAGAGGAGTGTGTTAGTAGTAGCAAGTCCATCTGTTCCGTGAAAAAAACCTCTTTGAGGTGGGTTCTTTTTGAATGCTCTTATATATGTGAGGGTCAAGAGTGGTTTGTTTGATGTGTTTGTTTATTTAGGTATTATTGGCCCCCTTCATATTTGTCGCCTCGACTTTTTAATGTTATTACCAAGGTACTGAGTCTTTTCTGATTAAAACCAATCGGATGGAAACTTTTTATCTTTTTTATCCATCTGTACTCGTGGTTTTTGATGACAGATTTAGTGTCAGTATCTTTTCAGATTCTTTCGATGAGAGTAAATTTGGCGTCTCTGTCAAAGTCATGGTCATCTAGTCGGAAGTGTTGCTCAACTGGGACGAGCTTGCTATGATCTGTATTTTTTATGTGATATCTGTAATTATTAAGCATAAAATAAAATGCCCACTCAGATTTCCCAACGTACTGCTTCTTGCACTTGGTGCAATCGAGTAGATAGATTACGTTTTTGCTTTTGCAGTTCAATTTGTGGTAGATTTTGAAGGTCTGTTTTGTTGTTGAGCTTGTAAATGTGTCTGTTGTTTTTCGTACTACAGGGTCGGCAGAATTTTGTGGAGTTAATTGTGGGTCTCATGTTGACTACTCTATTGTATAATATATTGTTACTTCCTATCATTTCTCTGAGGTTATGAGGTCAGCGATAGGTGACTATACCGGAATATCTTTTAGTTCAGGGTTTATTTTCAAGATGCTCCAGTGTTTTTTGATTATTTGACTTAGTGGTGGGAGAGTGTTATTAGGGGGATGCAATGTATCTTCTTTTTATGTTTTGATTTTAGGGTTTCTTGTCTAGGGATGGAGATAACTTTAGCTATCTGGTTATCTATTAGTGTGTGGGAGTATCTTTGTGCTGAGAACTGTTGTCTTAGTTTATTTATTTGCTGTCTTAGCTCATTGTCATCAGTGCAGATTCTTCTCTGTCTAATTGCTAGTGAGTAGGGGAGGCTGTCTTTGAGATGTTTGGGATGAGATGATATATAGTGAAGGTAGTTGTGTGTGTGTGTGGGGGGGGGGTTAGTGTGTAGCGTGATTTGAATTTGTCTGTTTTCATCTGTATATATTAGAATATCTATATCTATATGTATATGTATAATATATATATATATATATATATATATATATATTATGTATTTACTGAACCCTCCACCCTAGCAGACTGAGACACAAGGTCAGTTTTACAGGTGTAAGATTAAAAAGCCCAGTCTGCTCTACTATTTGCTACTAGCTGGTTGGACAATAGTTGGATTCATAGCTTTTCCAAGGGTATTAGTAGCACTATGTGAAATGCAAACAGCCTTGTCCAGGATTTCACCCCATTATGCCATGAGTGTTTCCTATATATATATAATCACTACTCTTCCATGATAACACTCCATGGATAAAAAAACAAAATTCATTGTTATTCGATGTGACCATGGGTAGTTTTGACGGAGCAGAAGTGTGTGAGTTGGTTGGCATTCTAATACTCTTCCAGCTATCCCACATAATCGACAAGAGAGACATGGGCCTGTACAGGGACGACGGCTTAATTATGATAAAAAATCCCAATGGCCCCACACTAGATAAATATAGAAAAAACATAACCAGCATACTAAAATCACTAGGATTTAAAATCAAAATAGACATAAACCTAAAAATAGTAAATTTTTTAGACGTAACCCTAAATCTAGAAAAAGGAATATTCGAACCTTACAAGAAAGAAAACGACACACCTCTCTACATACACACCTCTTCAAACCACCCACCATCTATAATCAAACAAATACCGAAATCAATTAGCCGCAGGCTATCTGACAACTCCTCTAGCATCAGCATCTTCAACAAAAATAAAAATATATATGACAATGCATTAAAAACAAGTGGTTATAAGCAAAAATTAGAATACACGCCACCAAAAAACAAAACAAGACACAGACAAAGAAATATCATCTGGTTCAACCCACCATACAACAAATGTGTAACATCCAACATTGGTAAAGATTTTCTAAAACTCAACAAACACTTTCCAATACACAGCCCTCTAGCCAAAATTTTTAACAAAAACACCTTAAAAATCAGCTACAGTTGCACAAGGAATATAGCCCAAATCATAAAAAGCCATAATAAAAAGTTGGAAAACCAACAAAACACCACGCGAAGTAACAACCAATGCAACTGTAGGGACAAGAGTTCGTGCCCTCTACAAGGAAACTGTCTCCAGAAAAATGTGGTGTACAGAGCTACTGTGAAAACAGACACCTCCATCAAACAATACATAGGAGCAACGGAAGGAACCCTGAAACAAAGAATTTACAACCATAGACTTTCATTTTCGAACAGAAAATATTCTACACAAACAACACTATCCACACATATATGGAACTTGAAAGATATGGACATTTCGCCAGATGTGAGCTGGGAGATTCTGAAACAGCAAAACATCTAAAAGATGCCTTCTTTGTCTCCAAGAAAAACTTTATATTATTACTCATCCATCACAACAGACCCTACTAAACAAAAAATCGGAAATCCTATCAAAATGCTGACATGAAAATAAACACCTGCTATCACACTTCGACCCATATATATAACCCACACACACCTCTTCTACCTAATTATATATATATATATATATATATATATATATATAAAATAGTAATATAATTTGTAAACACTACAACAGATCCGCCAAACTGTAAGTATCTTTCCCTCTACCTATATACATTGTACAATAATAGCATACAAATGTAACGTCCACATTGCATCACCAACGCAATAAATAACATGTTCATTATTATTAACAGCATAATTTAAAAATACATTATATTAATTTGCACATAACATACGTAACCAAGAATACCAAACACAAATACGCATATTTATACGCACACACGCGCGTGGAGACAATTATATCATCACAGCCTTCATACATTCCCACGCGCACACGCATGACATCACATACATACGCACAAACAAAAATACACACACACGTGCGTGGACACAATCATATCATCACAGCCTTCACGCATTTCCATGCGCACGCGCATGACATCATACACATACGCACAAACAAAAATACGCACACGTAGAAGCAAAAAAAACTTCCGCATCACGTAAACACGCAAACACGAGAATACAGTAAAAAAAAACGCACACATTTGACCATTTACACAATTTCTGTCATTTTCAAAGGAACCGTTTCGTCTTACCTGATGAATGCTTTCAGCAAGAAACCGCTGGTTGTAATACCGTTCCCGTAATTAAATAAATAAAAGCAAAAACTTTTATTTGTTTTGATTTCTCATTGAACTATACATATATATATATATATATAGCACTCCTGGCATAATGGTTATCATTATAGGAAATAGATATGATAACCAGGGGTCAAATTCTGGACAAGGTTGTTTGCATTTCACATAGCACTACGAATACATAATATATAATAATATATATAATAATATATAGATAAAAGGGTATGAAAAAACACACTTTGTTGTTAAAATGTATATATTTCTATATCCTTTTTCATTGCTAATATTGACAATATTTCGATTTATTAAAAATCATCATCAGAGCATAATTCAAATTATTTTCTGTTTCTCTCTTGATGAATCCAGATTAAAAACATTTACATTGTGGCATTAGTTTCGTATTTGCCTGGGGAGTTGTCTGCCCGTTTAGTTCGCTGGTTCCCGCTAGGGGCTGTTTATATTCAAGCGGCTGATTTGAACGTCTCTTTCACTTTTCCAGTTGCTCGACCCATGAGACACGACTATGGGTTAGACTCTGGTCTACCTCCCTCTTGTTGGGGCTTTGGCCCCCCCTTACATTACTGTAAGTGATTTATACAGCATGGACTATTCCTAGTCTCATGTCTGTTGCTTTTATGTTTATCTTTTTACCATTCATGAATGTGTCATTATCTCCACTTTTGTATGTATGTTTATGTACACCTCTATGTATTATGTACCCTGTTTATCCATGTGCTGTACCATATTAAATGTTTTGTCTGTCAACCTTTGTCGGAGTTTTGTCTTCAAGTATATATCACTTTGAATCGTACAACATCTAAAAAACGGACTTAATTGTCATTATGCTTTGATGATGATTTTTAATCAATCAAAATCAAAATATTGTCAATATCAGCAATGAAAAAGGATATAAAAATATATTCATTTTAACAACAAAGTGTGTTTTTTCATACCATTTTATCTATACGTATACCATCGGATTTATTTTCTTACTCTTAACTCATATATAAATAATATATATAGTGTATCACCCAGAAATAAGTACATCCTAGGTTTATAGGTTTTTACTACAATAAACCATGATAAAATTCCTGCTGGTTCTTAATATTATTTACAAATTGAATTATCCTCATTGAACTGATATGACAAACTCACTGTTTAATCTGATTTCATTTCTCCCCACCATCACTAATTTTTTCTTTTTAGAAAGTTCAATGGAGTTCAAAGGGTCAAATTCATATCAGACTCCTGTTTAAAGAATTTGGAATAATGTTTAAGCCAGATTTATTACCTTATCTATTATTTTTATTACCTTGCATTATCAAACGACAACTAAGCTTAATTTCAGCACTTGAGTTTTTTGTGCATGTTTGTGAAAAGATTCTATGCTAACCTCATGTGCCACTCCAGCCACCCCTGGAAATGACCCTTAAATATTGGATTTCTTCTTGAATTTCTTGGCAGTCACAAATTATTTTTTGTCAGAAAAACCTTTTGCTCTTGTGTATGAAGAATAACACTTTCCTTCAACTAACACTTAAAAAAAAAAAAAACACATTTCCTGTGTATTTTTTTCAACAATACTAGCATATTTCACAAATATGATAATACCATTAAATGTGATAATTTTGGTCACGATAATCATGATATGAAATTGCATCTTTACTTGAAGCTACAATAATCTTTAATTCATGAAATAATGTTTTCATTCATTATTCATTAATGCATTCTAAACAAAATATACTTGAAAAAGTTCAAAATATTATCAGAGGTATGCAATTATCCATTTGCCTAGGGATGTTAAAATTATTATAGCTTTAAAATTATTATAGCTTTAAAATTATTATAGCTTTAAAATTATTATAGCTTTAAAAGGTAAGAGAACCCTTGGTGGATTCATACACCAATTCCACCCTGATGGCTAGACAACTAGAAAGGATAGAAAAGAAACTCATCAGACAAAAATTGTCTGTTGAGTTCAACAAAAAATGCATAACAGAAAAAATGCTGCCAAAATATACTTATTTAATATATATATATATATATATATATATATATATATACCAAACCCCATCCACAATAGGATGCTTTCTCTATAGAGTATTATGAAATATTTTTTTTTTGTGAAACTTCAAAAAATTAATGTAGACTTTAAAAAGTATATTTCTAGAATTTAAAAAAATAAAATAAAAACCTACAGCTTTGCAAATAAATAAATAAAAAAATTAGTTTATCATTCAGGATATATTTTCTGCCTGAGTAGGTGGCATTTAAAAAAAATCTTTTTAATGATTTGAATTATCTAAGGTTTTATCTTTATCTTTATTTGATTTTTAAAAAGTGAAAGATAAGGGAGATGATTATAGAGGTTTGTGTAAAATCTTAAATTTTTCCAAGTCGGGATATCCAAAAAGTATCCATAACTCAGTCCCAGTTTGCTGATGATAATAAAGATGAGGACAATTGTCTGAAAAATTAAAATAATACATATTACCACTGATTTTGTTATTTTTTGTTCCTGTTTGTTTTCCTGTTATAAACATCATGAAATTTGTATTTTACAAACACGGAGAATTAAAATCTAAGACTTCTTTTTTTTCTTAGAAAGAATGCTAAAAATATTTTTTCTGAATTATAATCTTTATGCTAACATATTAGGCAGACAGATTTTTGTTTTGATTTAACTGGTCTAAATTAATCTTTGTATTGTGCGTAAATCTGTTATTAATGATTTTAGAACCAACATATTAACAACTGCACTTGAGAATGTGATTGATTTAAATGTTTTCAAATTCTTTTGCAATCACAAAGATTTCTCTTTGGTCCTATTCAATCAACTCAAAACCAATTTGAAATTCACCTCTGGGTAACCCTTAGGGTTCCTTATCATAGAAATGTTTATGTTCAAATGTCCTGTTTTCTCAATAATTTGGTTACAAGCAAATATTAGATATACAATTATTAGATCTTTAAAGAATTATATTGGTTTGTTAATTTTTCATATTTGATTTGAAAATAACAAATTAAATGATAAAATTTCAATAATAAAGTTTTAATTAAATCAATGTTTTTACTGATTCAAAGCTTTCATAAATATTTCATTGAAAATATTTTATAATTTAAAAAAATCATAGCCTTCAAAAATAAATAAAATATAATTTCATTGAAAAATTGTTTATTGAATCTGATTTTAATTGTTACGCAGCTTTTTATGGACCGTTTAAGAATTAAAATAATGATTTAGTTTCACTTTTAAACTTCAAAACAAAAAAAAGACATTTTTTATTTTTACGCAGCTTTTTAATGAAAAGGAAAATGGATTTTGCAAAGCGAGTCTGCTTGTTTTTCCTCCATGCTAATGCCCTTAAAAAATGGTTAGACTGAGCTCTCTAACCTCAGTTGGCAATCAATCTAGTAAATATATAACTCTAATTCTAAAAATCAGGAGTGGAACACCCGAAAGGAAGATTGGTGATATAACTACTTCCTTTTTGGCAGCTGCTGTAGCCAAAAATGCTGCCAGCTGTGACATTTCTTTTTTTCTCTACTGGGAAGAAGAACAACCTTGGAGACCATGAGTGTGGGGATCCTCCCTGTACAATAATCCTCCCACTTTAAGACACTCGTGTATTAGGTTGCTGTGCATGCAAATCTATCCCGTACAACTAAAAACATACACAGAACAATGGTTACCCATGTGTGTGTAGGTTTATCAATAAGTGTGTAGCTTAATGATGGAATAACATTTATTTTAAACTGCTGAGGACCACACACAAATGAAGACTCGACTAGCAGGAGAACACCTGCTACTGGTCCGTCAATCTTCTTTTCCACTAGACCTCCTCATTTTGCCAGCATGAAGTTGACATTATAAGAATGGGTCAGTGGTTTAAAAAAATTGTGATATTTCCATTTTTCAAATTGTGCACAAAGATAAATCTGCAAATTTGTGTGCGTGTACATATTTATTTATATATATATATATATATATATATATATGTGTGTGTGTGTGGTTATTTCCTAATTGAGTAACATGATACAGTGTGACCCAGAAAAAACAGAACCCAAATTATTTATTTATTTTCCCATTAAACTAACCCTAAACCCTAGCCCTACCTCCCTAGTTGAGTAACATGTAATTACAGGGTGACCCAGAAAAAACAGAACCCACACATTTTGTAATAAAACTGTTAATTTTAATTAGGGGAGTTAGGGTTAGGGTTGGGGTTTAGGGTTAGTTTAATGGGAAAATTAATAATTTGTATTTTGTTTTTTCTGAGTCACTCTGTAATATCATGTTACTCAACTAGGAAATAACCATAATAGCTATGAATAAAATTTAGCCAAGTTAAACACAGAAAAAAAATACATTCAAAGTCAATATTTACACATTCTTTAAAACTAAAAAAGATATTCAACAAATGAAACCCAAAAAAATAAATAAAACAAAATCATTTCATTAAAATAATGGAATCTGCTTAAGTTTTTTGACTTTGAATTTGCAGGCAGAGAAGATTCTATATACATGCTAAATTTACCACAATTTATCAACGTGCTACTCATGTAATTGCGTGACATCAATGATAGTTAATAACGATTAATACAAGCGTCTAATGTCATCAATGAGTGTAAGTAAATACATTAAGAAAATCATAAAATACATTCAACTCGAAACTGCTAAGATAAACGGACATGATTTACTTATTTATCTATTTATCTTATAGTTTTTTTTAAAATACCCTGTCCAGTGGTCAAAAGGCTGTTTGGTAGCACTAGTTGTGGCAGTCCCTCTTTTAACCGCTGAAACTGTGTTATCACACCTAGTTAGCGGCTGATGAGGACAGGGTATCTCACGTTGTATTTATTATACATTGTATGATGAAAAAAAATGTGAATTTGTGTGTGTGTGTGTGTGTGTATATATATATATATATAATGTATATTCATCAAAAGATGCTACCAGTTTTCATTGTAGTAGCATTAGTAGTTAATCCAAAAGGGCTCAATATATTTCGTAAAATAGAGAGCATTTATAATTGTAGAAAAGTGTTTTTCTCCCTACCATGGTTTTGGTATATATATATATATATATATATACACCCTGTATACATACTATTACTGATGCAGTAATTTTTTTTTTAACCCTGTAGTAAATTCATTTTGTTCCTCCCTAGTCTAGAAATGACAATTGCAAACTCTACCCCCCCCCTGATAAAATAATTAAAAGATGAAAGTAAATACTTGTCAAGATTAATAATAATACAGATTAATAAGTAGACATATTTAACCTTTTTGGTGTGTAAAGTGACTCGAGTCAACCAAATATATTTGATACGTGAGGGCGAGATGTAAATCTGGTTCGCATTACTACAAAATTTTGGATCTTGTGCGATATACACACCCTCCCCCAAAAGTAACTCTTGTTCAATATACCCCAGCCCTACAATTAGAAAAAATAAAACCAACTTTATTACTTCTAAAAGTTTAGTAAAACATATCTTTAGACGTATCAGGGAATAAAAAAATTCTCTTACAAACTCACTTGTGCAATAGTGTATTGTAGTATATATTACATTGCATGAGCAGGATGTGACACAAGATCAATTTTTAAGAGGAGTTTAACAGGTTTGAATTCAATTTTCCTTCTCTTAATCTAGTTACCATACCAAGATTAAAGAGCCCAATCTGCCCTATTTACCCATAGCTGGAGGGAGAATAGTTAGATTCATACCTTTCCCAAGGGTATTACTGGAGCTTCACAATGACAATACAAACAATACACTATGCAGGAGGTGTGTGGTGTAAGGAAATGGACATAGCAAACCAAGTTCAAATCCTGGACAAAGATGTTTGCATTTAACAGTGTGTGTGTGTGATGAAGAAAGAATACCTGCTGCATAGGCAACTGCTTGTCTTCCACAAAATCTTTCATAGGCTTGTGCTGTGATTTGAGTACACCCCCCCCACACACACACATACTTACGTATTTTTTTAAAAAAAACTCCTATTTTTAGAAATCTTTTACTCATGATAAAACTCTTTTATATTGCAGTAAATGAAACCCATTCTTCTTTTTATTGTTTACATAATTAACTGTATAATTTCCATCCCAGTGGTCTATTTGTCTTTGTTTTCTCTGCAAATATTCTGTGGAATCTCATATCCTTTTTCTACATGAGATCAAAGCCCTTCTCAATGAGCAAGATTGCTCAGTAACCATTATAATGGCACTCGTCTCTCGTTTCCCAGCCTTCCTGCCAGAAGATACATGATAAATGGGCAAGTTTGTTTAACTGACATTGAGAACCATTCCAGAGGTTTTCTGGTTTTCAGTCTGGGATTAGAGTGTGGTATCATCCTACCTCACCTGTGTTTGCATCTTCAGTTGGAGGTGCGTGGTCTAATGGTTAGAGTCGTAGGAAATGGACTTGTCGATCTGTTCAAATCCTGGACGAAGCTACAGTTCACATAACGCTAATACCCTTGGGAAAGGTATGAATCCAGCTACTCTCCCTCCAGCTATGGGTAAATAGTCGGGCAGACTGGGCTCTTTAACCTTGGTTAGGCAACCAGTCTAGGAGAAGGAAAACTCTGGATTCAAACTCTGCTTGGGGTGGTCACTAATAGAATAGGCTCAGTCCTAATTAGTGATCAATTTTACTAATATAATATATCAGTCAGCCCAGGGCAAAATAATAATGAAGCAAGCCTGGTCCTGAGTATTCCAACTCTGTGCAAACAACTCATCCATTGATTCAAAGGAAAAGTTTGGAGTACTCTGAGGCTTGAATGATAATGTCCATGGGAACTAGGGCTATTTTTGGTCTTTCCTATATAACGAGAAATGCCAAGGGACTTGGTTTTTCTCTTTGCAGAAGTTATGACTTTCTGACTATTGTTGAATACACCACTCACAAAAGAGACTTTGTTTTTTTGTTTCCTCTTACCGACAAAGATAGACAGAGCTCATTTTCCTTCTCACTCTTACAAAATCTGCTATTTATGTTCGAACCCAAGGTCAATCTGGTTCTCTTCCAATGGTCATTAACAAACTGCCTCTCTGGACAAGTCTTAATTAATATTAGGGACTGGAACCTGCAAATGCATACAAACCATATTGTAATCAGTGGTTCCCAAAGTTGGCAGTGGAAATATCTAGGGGGGGTGAGGGGTGACAGGATAGTATTAGAAGTAGTTGATAAATAACTTGTTTTTTTTTTTAGAAAAAATAAATGACAAAATATATGTTATAAATAATAACCACAATAAGTGTGAAGACAATGAACTATGTTACTATGGTTACTGATGAGATGTTGATTTATCCTTCACAGCTAAAACTGCAAAAATAAATTGGTTTAATAAATTAGATTTTATTTGGGAAATACACCTTTATGTTTTATTGTCTTCAATTTGAAGCATATCAAATAAATAAAGATGTGTGTTCACTTGTATGTATGAGGGGGTGTTAGGAATCCACTGGAAAGCCAAGGGGGTGTTAGCTTGAAAAAGTCTGGCTTAGATAAAAGGCACATGAAACAGCATGTCTTTTTGTATCAGGTAATTGAAATTCAGTTATGATTTTTGTGGCCATCTTTAGACTGCAGGTGAGAGTATACAGTGGAGATCCCTTGTGTTCCTTAGTATTAGGTAGAATCCTTTGGTTGTTCCTTAGTGAAGAATTCTTGGTTGCTGATCCATTCGTCCGTGTCAAATACATGCAAATGAACGGCTTTCAAGATCGGTGATTAAATAGTTAACTAACTACGTATTTGATGTAATGAATATGTAAATACCTTGGTACCCCCTCACTATAATCTGATTGGACAGTGTCATGTATAAATAGTCGACACTGTTGGTACAGGCACCTATACCTATACCTAAGCCTACAACCTAAGCTTACTCACCAGACTACCCCATGACAGCTCGGAAGATGAATTGCTATTCGACATATCAATTACTACTGCAATAATATACCCAATACCAACTTCAGAATATATCCCTTAACCCAGATATATTCAATATTTGAGTGTGTTGATTTGATGTCTTTAATGCATGTACCCACACAGTCTATAAGTTTAAGTGGTGGCCAGTAGCACACCTTATATCCCAAAATAATCCAACAAAGTCAGCTGATAAAGTCATCATATCCAGATATGCATAACCACTCTCACCTTAAATTGGCCATTTATTGCTTAATACAGTTGAAGGGATTGAAGATATTAAGATGTGTTTTTTTTTTTTCAATTTCTGTCTGCAAAAATATGATAATATTTTACAAATGACTTAATCTATTATTTCATGATATTTAATCTATTATGTTTTGAGGGGGGAAACCCTATGATGTAGAGGCCAACGTGTCACACTGCAACTTTGAAGGAAGCAAATTCAAACTCCAGTTGTGCTTTTATGTTCACTTTTGAACAAATACTCATCAGAAACGTATGAAGTGCCCTGTCATGTTGTGAAATAATTATCAAATAATTCTTTTTTCTGCCTTGTGCTATGGGTTAAATAGTACTACTACTGTTCTTCTACAAGGATGGCTTGTGTCATTAAACAAACAAAGAAAACTAATCATTATGTTCCAAATTAAATCTTTGAGACAGTATTGTCTTTTAATAGTTTAAAATGTTTTTTGTCTTCATATTTTAAAACATAGATGTCACAGAACCAATGAACTGGTTGACTGCCACAAAAGGAAATTGTAACATGGTCACTGTGGAGACCTGTGATAAACAGATATCATCTAAGGAATTGGACATGAGGACTTGAGTTCAAATTTTAAATTAAGCTCTTTCGCATTTCTCATTGCATTAATGCTATTGGAAAAATTGAATTTGTGTCGCACCCTGCTCATGGTGAAGTGTTTGAGTAAATACAAACATAGTCACCACCAAAAGTCTGTCCATCCATCCATCTGTCTGGACTACTAAGGCACCACAAGGATAACTCACATGGTTTAATGGTTAGCAAATTAGATTAGCAGACCATTATTAATAAGTTTGATTCTTACTTGGTGCTCCATACTTCTGGCCTTGTGCCACAACTAAGTTACTGACATCACAATTCCCTTATTTATTTAATAATCATTATTCAATCTTATTTATTACCAATGTCCTTTTTAAAACCTGAGTTTGATTTGCCTCAAAACAGCCTATGTTATTAATGCATTCAAAATCCTGCAATGTGTGTAATATATCATTAAGAAATAATGGTGTGGTTAAATTGTATCCTAATTTTAGGTTTAATAAATAACTTGGTGCTATTGAGTTCTAATATTATTGTTTTATTCTCAAACATATTAAAAGCAATCCTATGTATAATTTTATATAAAGATCAATTAAAATAAAATTAGAATAAATAATTTTTTCATATGCGTCCTTATTTACTTAGTCTTTCTAATTTAATATATTTAACTGCATTAAAACAATATTTGCACCCAGCGTAGGACGCATATTTTAGCTAGTTTGAATAAAAAACTTATTTGATAAATTTTCATTTTTGTATATTTTCAAATATTTTTTTTTGTGTGTGTGTAATATAATTATGGTGTTGGTCTCGGCCATCATAAAACCGCTGCATGCCACTGTCTAGAATTCCCTTTATCTTTTGTCCATTGGTTTTAATTAGCTGCCCACTCTTCTAATTCTTTATCAGTTGGTCCGTACATGGCCTGACACTATTAAAATAAACTTCTAATGCTTTTATCTTATAACAATAGAGAAATCTGCTGAAAATAAATGATACCAATCCAAGATAACAAGCAAGTTTTGTTGCCTAATAGATAAGAGTAATTATTCAATTTTGAAGACAACTGAATGAAACCAACCAAAACAGAGAGTGATTAATTTAAACATTTACTCATAAAGGAAGCACACTTAGCATCGTGGGAAATGGAATTGGTGACCCGAGTTCAAAGCCTGGTCAAGGTGCTAATATCCTTGGGAAAAAATCCATCTATTTTCCATTTCAGCTATGAGTAAATTGTAGAGCAGACTGGGTTCTTTAGCCTTGGAGAAGTAAAACTCTTTCAAACCAGCTTTACTCCACTTAAAAATTGTCATTGTGACTAGAAAGTCATTGTGACTTACATTGATATTTCATCTTTGAAGTGTTTACTGTTAAAATAATGTCTCACCTATGTGATCTTCAAAGCAAACCTGAAGATTGCATAGGCGAGAAACTGTCAGTAACCAGGCACCATTGACTCCATATCCAACTTAGATATAAATACTCTATCCATGATATTGAGCACTGTTCACTTATAAATATGGCATATTATGTATATTATATATATATATATACACATATATATATTCAGTGATGCTGATAAATTTTCAATTTAGTGCGTCGTGGGACACAGGGATTTGATATGAATGAGTCCCCGGGAAATTTGATGGGTCCCAACTAAAGTTTCTTCATAAATTGTAAAGTTTTTATCTATAAACAACTAAAGCTGTCTAACCCCTACCTTGTACCCCATACAGTGTAATTCGTTTCCAAGAAAATATTGAAATGGGTGTTTACAGTTAACTAGAAATGGTGGGGGAAAAAAAAAACCTACTGAGATGCATACATCTTATTTTACTGCGTCCTTTTAGATTTTTATGTGTCAGGTACGCAGGATTGATATCTATAAGCATCTGTGTGTGTGTGTGTGTATGTATGTGTGTGTATATATATATATAATATATATATATATATATATGAATTCAATTAAAACTACAAATATACATTTTATTGTTGCTTATTCTGGGCTGCAGAGTGCTGCTGTTCCATGGTGCCTCTAGACAAGCTACTACGAAATTTATCTCCAAGTATTGAAGAGTGGATCATTTAGTCTGCGTAATATTCATTTGACCATTTTTATCAAAGATTATTTATAACTTTTTTCTTCTCAATTTTTTTCTCCCCCCATTCTTTCTACTCCTTCACTTTTGGACTTTATTCATCACTGATTTTTCAATCCAAGATTTATCTTTATCATATTTCTTTAATGTTTTTGCTATTTTTTACTAGTGATTGATTTATTTGTTTCTGCAAGGTATGTATTTACCCAACCCCTCTGTCATAATTAGGATGTGAAACAAGGTCAGCCACGTTCTGACATAAAATTTTCAAATTATTATCAGAAAAACGATTGTCTAATACATTTTTTATGTGTATTTATGAGATGACGCTTTACATGAATAATTATGATATTTTGGACTATTGTCCTCATCTTTATTGTGTATAAACACAACATTCAGGCAACTGTAACCTTGGGCTCTGTTTTAGGTGTTTTGTTATTTATTATTTTAATTACCTTAGAATAAGTAATTTTCAAATGATTACCCATGAATTCAAATGCAGTTTCAGAGCTTAATCATTACTCCTCTCTTAGGGGTGGGGGGTTCCAAGCAGCATAAATGCCAAAAAAATGTTTTAAAGAAATGAATTTAAAAATGTTTATTTTAAATTGTATTTATTTCAGTATCATTCAATTGTTTGGGTGTGGACACCTTATTTACATTCAGGAAACGTTTTTTAAAGTATTTTTTGTTTAAGCCATTGGATAACTTTTGAAGTCATAATCACAAAAAGGAAATAATAATATTTCAAATCTGTTCCTTGTAGACATTAATCTATAAGTTATTAGAAATGTTATAAAAAAAGAATAAAATCTAAATATTGTAATCAAGAGACAGAAGGAAGCTTTGTTTTATGTATCATTTAAATAATTGTTGAACCGAGATAATTCAATATGAAAAGTAAAATCTCAAATGAAGTCTATGAAAATCATTATTAATCCAAGTTAAAAACACACTAAGAGTAACCTAAAAACAACCTTTTTTTTTTTAGACTTTATTTTTTCAATGCAGTTATCATTGGAGAAACAAAAGTTTTGGTAAATATGCCAAAACATGGCCTATTTATCAACCCTTTTTTTATTATGGTCAAGTCATGCTGAAAGCACCAGTTTCTGCTAGTTCACCAAATTTAATACTAATTTGGGTGACCATTTAAGCAACTTGAGCCCTTTGTTTATCAAAATGAATTGATTCAGCCTTAAATGATCTGAAAAGTGTTGATAATGCCATAAAGCAAGCAAGCAACCAAAACTTTTTGCATTTGCCCCAGTCCTTAAAATTTCTCAAGGGAGATAACTATTAAATGCTAATTATAGAATAAATAGGTAAAGTTGTCGGGGTGGCCTAAAGTCGGTATCAGCCAATGAGTGGGGGAGTCTATCCCCTTTTCACTAGCGCTAGACCAAGGAGTTTGTTTTTCGGCATCTGAGGTAGAGCGCCACACCTACCATCAACTCCTTACTTTACTGCACAGATCCCTGTGCTACTCATATGCTGAGTTGGCGAGGACCAGTATTGAACTAGGAACCTTGTGGTTTCTAGCTGAACACTCTACTGACTGTACTCTCCAAACTTTTTCAGGTGTCTTTTGTCATAACCTTCAAAGAATTTTGAACTTGACTCCTTACTGAACCCATGGGGTAGACTGTTCTCATTACTATGTTTATGCCATGCAATATCTCATATCGGTTAAGTCCCCTTGTTAGTTACTTTGGCCTTGTGACATTACTTTTCTTTCTGCTTACCAATGATGACAAGAAACCTAAAGAAGTGTAGATAAAAAGATGGTATTCATTTAAGGTAATTGTCCTTAAGAATATTCAAGCACAAAAATATATATGATGTCCTCTTAAGCCTATTGGCAAACAAGCAATAAAAATTTTCCTTCAGAGCCAAAAAAAAAAAAAAAATTCTAATTTCAATATAGCATTCTTGTATCCATAAAACTAACTTCCCAATAGACATGGAATCCTGAGGTTCGGTAAAAACACTGTAACCTGATACAATTTCAAGGAAGTACCTGTTATTATGGTTAATTTTTTTATTTGTTTTTTCTATGTGTATTCTTGTGATTTTTACATTTGGGCTGGGTTACTTTTCTGTATAGAATTTTCTTGCATAAGGGTAATTCCTTTGGGTAGCATTGCACCCCGATGGCTTTTTTCAAGACAAAAGTTCCACGCACAAAGCATAATCTCAAAGGAAGGCTGTAAAACAACATATTAAAAGCAAAAGGAAGAATATTTTATAGGTCTATGGAGCATTTTGCACCTGTCAAAGACTTTGATTACATTTCTCACTTACCTTTGATGTTTTAGTTCTATATGGGTGGAAAAAATCTTTGAGGGCAAGAAAAAAAAAATACAAGAAAAAAGACATTGGTTATAAATAAAAGAGAGAACTAGAAGTCTTTTCCTGAAAAAATAATGCTTTCCATTTTTGTTCTTGATTCTTTGCCAGTGTCATTTGGAAAACATTATTCTTTTTTTTTTTAAACAATGTATATTCAGAATAATACTAAGGTAAGTCAAAAGTCTTGTCTGCTGGAACGTCAAAATCCACTTGAGGATAAGTTCTTTTCTTTTTAGAGAGGGAGTCTTTATGGCGTAGTGGATAACGTACTGAATTGTGACATCGAAGTAAATGAATTTGAACTTCAGTTGCGCTATTGCATTCACTTTTGGTACTAACCAAACATCTGGCTAAGGTGCCTAATGCCACACCCATGAGATCCTCAAAAGTGTGTCGGTCAATGTAGACAGAAATTGGAATCCACTAAGGAGTGTGTAAGAACATAACTGCCCAATTGACCAGTTCTAAAAATCGGTGATACTAGAGCGATGGACCGATGCTGGACTGTTGAAGCAAATATAAACGCATTGAACTGTGTATGGGAAAGGTATGAACACCCTCATTCCCCCAGCTATGTGTACTTTTACAGGAATGCCATTGGTATTGAATAAACCACGGAGGTTGATATACCATTAAACAAACAAACCAAACCAAATCTTTGATCTGGTGTTCTGTCTGTATTTCTAAGTCCCAGAGAATTTTAAGGAATTTGTTTTCTAGGAGAGATTCTGATTTAAATTGGAACAGTTACTTGAAACCATACAATTGGGAAATGTATGAACCTTTTCATTTCCCCAGGATCACCAATGTCATGCAGCAATATGTCTGTTCAATACTTAATTGGGTGACTGCATAAGCAACAGCATGTACTGTAAGCAGCCAAAATCCTTTGTTTATCAAAATGACTTGATTTGGCATTAAATGACCCAAAAAGGCTTCATATACCATAAAACAACCAAACAAATCATTCCCCCAGATTTGAATTAAATAGTACCTCCACAGTTCTTCTACAGAAATGTCTTTGGCATTGAATAATCCACAAAGGTTGATATGCCATTAAACAAAGAAACTAAACCAATCCTCTTTGTTTCAGATAATTTTATGCATCTTGTTTTCTAAGAGAGATTTTGATTTAAATCAGAACAGTTATTTGAAACCATACAATTAAGCAGAACTTATTTGTATTAGATAGCAATGCATAATACTAGGGTGAGTTTTGCAATATTTTGGTAACATGGGGCATGATTTGGCAGCTCCAAATTCTTTTGCCAACGTTGTGAGGGTGACAAACTACACTGAACTATGAAGCTGAGCTTCCCTGGTACTCTGAGTGCTACTCACCAGATCTGCCTCTGTGGCTTGGACCACAGCCTGGGAATCCACATTTTAGGCCTACCTGACCTTGACTGATCATTAAAGTTCTTGCAACCAGAGCAAACATTTCTTGAACCTCCTCATTACTGTGCAACAATCCTGCCTTTAACTTTCACACAACAATTGTTTCTGGTTGCTTCCGTGGTGTTATGGCCCAATTAGAACTCATAGAAGGGCCTGGTTTAGCTCAGTTGCTAGAGCACCCAAATCACAAGGTTCCAGGTTCAATACCGGTCCCCACCAACTCAGCACATGGGTAGCACAGATTGGGTAATCTGATCTATGCAGTAAAGTGGGGACCTTACGGTAGGTGTCGCACTTCACTTCAGGAAAAAAACAATAGCGAAAAGATGATAGACTCTCTCGCAGTCTGGCTGATACCAACAATAGGTCACTCTGCCAATTTTTTTTAGAATTTGTAAAGCATAAGTTTCTGAATTAGACTATGCTGCACATTCATTTGTAAAGCTTTCAAATTCCACATGGTGTGAAGCAATGCACAACATGTCAGTGTACCAACTACCACAATACTACAAAACCAAGTGGGTACTCTCTATAGTTTGATCTGCTTCAGTCATGTGATATATACATTGCAAATTAACACATTCCAAAATATTGCAAAACTTTTGACTCACCCTTGTATTACATATAATGGAGCTTAGAATATATTGACTGTATCCCCTGCAGAGGAATAAGATCCCCCTCAAAAACTGCAACTGATGGAATGGCTACAGTTAAGAAGATCTGAGGATTTAGGAGTACTCCTAGGTCTATTCAGACATGGAATGGTAATACCTGTTAGGGTCCCATTTATGGATCAAATAGATCTGTTTGAAAATTATTTGCATTGAATAGCAATACTTGATGGCATATAACTGTAAAGTTACTCAAAGTTTTGATTGTTCATTAAGGATTATCATCAGATAACTGTCTGCAAACAAATGACTATCATTAAATAGAGATAATTATTTGAATCCATACAACTGTGTGTGAATTATTTGTATTAGATAAGAATACTTGAGACCATATAACTTTTTGCAAAAAAAGGACTATTATTAATAGAAAGAATTACTTTAAACCATATAATTATTAGTATTAGATAGGAATATTTAAAACCATACAATTGAGTATAAATTATTTGTATTTGATAAGAATACTTGAAAATATATAATTATTTGTTTTTGATAGGAATACTTAAAACCATACAATTGTGTACACATTTTTTGTATTAGATAGGAATACTTGATATCCTGTCTAGGAGAAGGAAAACTCTGAATTCAAACCTGTTGAACTCTGCTTAAGAAATTGACCTTGTGTCACATCAAGCTTGTGTGGAGGGGTTGGTAAATATATATCTATATGTATAAGAAACCCCATGAGAGTCAAACTCACAGATAATGCTCTGATAGTCTAACTTGCTAACTATAACACCATATGAGGTGCTCAGTAGTTGGAACAAGTAAAAATGCGGGTTAAGTGTAAAATGCTTCAATATGTAATTAAAAGCTATGAGTATCTACTTAAACATTTATTTGGCACTATTAAACTGTCTTGGTATTAACTGTAGTTGGCTGGAAAAAAACATTTGTTTATTAAAATAAATGAGATAATTGTTATAATCCCCTCCCTAGCATGGTAAGGAGAAGATGGTCTTATAGTCCACCCAAGAAACAAACTTTATGTTGTAATGTTATCAAGTTAGATGAACAGACAGTTACTAGTTAATCCAATTCTTACCAAGTGACCCATACATCTGTCTATGTGCCAAACTAAAATCTTAGTAAATTACAATTATGAGACATCTTCATATTCCAGATTTTACAAGTTTGTGTGTGTGTATGTGTGTGTGTGTATATATATATATATATATATATATATATATACACACGTGTGTGTGTGTATTCGGGCAGCATTCTTTTATTTATGCATGTAGAATTAAACTTGGGATAAAAACTTTGGTGGACTAATCTACGGATTCCATCCAAATGTAAAGAAGTTGACCAGAAAGCTCAAAAGATTGTTAATAAAATTGTTCAATTCTACATATATATATATATATATATATATATATATATATATATACACACACATGCATAGAGATGTTGATAGGTATGCGTCCTGCATGTGAAGACAGGCGCTCACACATCGACATTGTTCAAATGTTGCACACCCGCAGAATAATGTAAATGTATTTGAGATCCACTGGCTTGTACACATAACCTTTTGCAATGTCAATAAACACACATACACATTCATAACAACACCACATATACACACATAACCTTTTATCCATCAAAAATACATCCTATGTCTATAAAACTTTTTGAAATTTTTGATTTTTTCTGATTTTCTTTGCATTTGGACTTAAAACTCCAATGTCACCTGACGAATGTTTGCGGTTACACATGCACGAAACCAATGGTCGTGACTGTTCCTATGTCATTAAATATATAAAACCTTTATGTATTTATTATTATATTATATAATAGCTCTATATTATATTGAGCACTCTTCCAATAATACCACAATTTGGCATACCGTTCCAGTAAAAGCTGAAACAGTGCCAATCCCACACTATAGTATATGTATATATATATATATATATATATATATATATATATATACAAGTTTTGTTGAACTATATAGACAATTCCTGTCAGACAAGTTTTTCGTTGATCCGTTCCAATTTTTGGGCCATCTTTCTGGTGTCAGGGTGTAACTAGTATAACAGTCCCCCAAAGGTTTCAAAACGAGTGCTTTCGGCAATACAATTTGCCATCCTCAGGTAGGAAACGATGGCATGATTTTGTGTCTCGTTTTTAACGAGAATGAGTAGTAGCAAGGAATTAGAAGTGGGAGGTAATAACTACTATTGGTAGTAGGAGGTTGTAGGATTGGTAGTGGTTCGAGTGAGCATTGCAGTAGTGATTTTATGTGGGAGGGGTGCACAAGTTGTGAGAAGGGGAGGGGTAAAGTGGAAGGAGGATAGGCGGAAAATTATAAACATTTGAGAATATGTTGACTTATTTCAAAGTTTATTTTGTTTAAGGTAGGTTTTTTTTTTGTTTGATATATAAAGCATCAATTATTTGAAGTTTTTGGTTATTACCTCCCACTTCTAATTCCTTGCTACTACTCGTTCTCATTAAAAATGAGACACGAAATCATACCATCATTTCCTACCTGAGGATGGCAATTGTATTGCCGAAAGCACTCGTTTTCAAACCTTTGGGGGACTGTTATACCAGTTACACCCCAACACCAGAAAGATGGCCCGAAAATTGGAATTGATCAGCGAAAAACTTGTCTGACAGGAATTGTCTATACAGTTCAACAAAACTTGCATAAAAGAAAAAATGCTGCCAAAATACACTTATTTCAAAATATATATTATATATAAGCAATCATTTAAAAACACTCTATCTGATGGTGAGGTTCAAGTTTTGGAGGTTTGGGGAATGTGAAGCACCCTTCATCACCATTGCTCCCTGGTCCACTGACCTGGAGTGGTAATACCTGTTAGGGTCTCATCTATGGGTTAAATAGAAAAATTATAAAAAAGTTGAGTATCCATTAAGAATGACTTTATTTCAAAACGTTATCGGCATTAAATGACCCACTGAGGTTGATATGCCATAAAACAAATGAAACCATTTAAAAACATTTGAATAAAAATTGCTCAAATTCTGGTCATTTTGATATGAAACTATTAGTATTGAAACAAAACTAAAAAGTTGATCTAATGTATATATTCTACATAAGTCAAAAATTGACATCATCCTTTAAGATGTCACAATTTTATTTTCCATTGAGTATAATAGTCATGAGAGTACTGCCCCTGAAAACTAGTGAATAGTTCACCAATAAAACATTATGATAAGAACAAAGGCTGACATGCAAACAACTTTAACCTCAGTGTTATAAATAATAGTTTGTTTTGATCTTTTAACTGTACCCTACACAGTTCACTTTTTTCTTCTCCAACGTTCTCTCGTTTCCTTTTTCAATTTTTCTCAAGTGATAAGAAAGTAATTTAATTTGCAAACTGTGACAATAACAGTGGAACAACTTTGAAATAGGTGAAAGGGTTTCTTTAAAATGAAATTAATCATTTCCAAAAAGGAAATTCTTGACTTTCTATAATGAAGCTGTTTCAAGTGAGAGATATTAAGAAATACTAGTATAGATTTTTATCTTTCTTTGTATGTGTGTGTATATATATATATATATATATATATATATATATATATATATATATATATATCTTTCTTTTCTTTATTCCTTCTTCTACATATATATATATATATATATATATATATATATATATATATATATATATATAATGTTATTGAGTACAATCCTTTTAAGAGGCAATTGTTACTATTGGTTTCAAAGCACTAATCGTCAAGGTATTTCACAAGCACATTGTCTTGAAAATAAGTGACCAGTGTGCTGCTTTGAAACCAATGGTAACAATCACCCCTTAAGTGTATTGTACTTTATGTCTAATGAATAAATACAGCTCTTACACCCATAATCAAGCACTTTCTTTTCAATTCTCCAATACTAAATAACTACACACACACACACACACACATACATATATATATATATATTTACCAAAGATTGCAAAATGCACTAAGTGGTAAAGTGTTGGACTTTGGAATTATTAGAATAACTTTGAAATAGGTGAACGGATATCCTTGACTTTCCATTATAAAGCAGTTTTGATTTGTTTGGTTTATTTGGTTAACGGCACATCAACACCTTCATGGGTTATTTAATGCGGAATTTGATTTATTTGTAAATGTTTCATTATAATCATAACTATTTACATTTGGTTTGGTTTTTTATGGATTATTTCATGCAAATGCCATCCTTGTAGAAGAACAGTAGTGGTACTATTTAACTCATAGCTGAGGAGATGAGGGGGTTCATCCAAGGCCCTCTAAGATATACCTAAGATATCTTAGAGGGCCTTGGTTCATCCCAAAGGTATTATTCTAAAAGTGAATGTAATAATGTAACTGGAGTTCAAACACACTTATTACATTATTGTTGCAGTTCAGTGCATTAGTCACTACGCCATGGGGATTCCCTTTGGTTTTTTAATGGCATAAAATAAAACAAGGTAAATTAGGATAACTCGTGACTTTGAGTTTCATGCATATGATCTTCAGGTGAGCTTGTATCCACACATCGAAAGACTTCATACTAAGTCTTATTTTTTAATTGAAATATCATACTATTGCTCTACATTTTTATGCAGTGTATTTTACTGATTTTGGCCGTTTTAGCAGTAAATATCTCTCTAAATATCTCTCTCTCTCTTTCTCTCTCTCTCTCTCTCTCTCTCTATATATATATATATATATATATATATATATATATATATATATATATATATATATATGGGCCTACATGAGTTAGACACTATCTATCTAGGTTTCACCCAAATGGTTTTTCTGGATAATTCTGACTCATGTAGGTCCTTATAACTATGCTCTACTTAGTGTATTGAGCACTTTTTACACATATAACTTAACAAACTCCTTTGGTGTTTTTTTTCTTTTGGCCACTACATACGATACTGATGATTATTTTCAGAAAGTACAGGTGTGCTGGTCTTTTCTTTTTCCAAAATATTTTTTCCCCAGATATCAGTTTGAAAATTATTTTTATTTTGATATTTTAATGGCATGTCAACTCCTTATGGGTTATTTAATGCCAAAATTTTGTTCAGTTGTAAATGTTTAATTATAATCATAATTATATTTTCAATGTTCCATTGCATTTTTTCAATTACTCTTATATTTGGCTAGAATAATTTATTTTCACAACTATTCATATTTAATACAAATAATTTGCTCACAGTCAAATGGTTTCAAATATTTCTATCTAATATTAATAATTTCATTTGATAATAATCATTTGTTTACACATAGTTGTATGGTTTCACATATTCCTATCTAAAACTGATAATTTTCAAACAGATATATTTGACCCAAACAGGCACTAGAGTGGACCTGGGAGTAATGGCAAACAAAAATGTATTCTATCATCCCCAGAATTATTTATTGTTTGATAACTGACAGTTTCTCACCTATGTTTTATAAAAAGAGTTAAAAATTTGAAATTTATTTGTTTGTATTTTTTTAGATGAAGCTTGATGTGAATAATTTTTATTTTTCGGATTTTTATCCTCATCTTTATTGTGGTAGTTATTAATACAACATTTTGGCTTTGACAGTTGATCTCCATTGTTTTATTGTATCAGTCCACACCAATTCAATATTATTTGTCTATTTTTGAGATGAAAATAATTATCACAATAAAGATGAGAACAATACTCTAAAAAATCAAAATTATTTACATCAAGCTTCATCTCAAAAATACAGACAAATAATATCGAATCGGTTAGGACACAATACATTAAAACAATGGAGTTCAACTGTTAAACTATTAAAAATGATTTCCCAGGTTGGATCATTACTACACAGGAAACACCTGAGGTGGCCGAAACATTGTGTTAATAACTACCACAATAAAAATGAGAACAATAGTCTAAAAAATCAAATTTATCTTAAATTTAGTTTTTAACTAATGAAAAAAAAGGGACCTGCTTTAATTTCATAATCATAATAAAAATCTTAATCAAATAGCAGTTGTTTCTTTTTTTTTATGAGAAAACTTTTCAGGTCACTTCCTCATTTTTTGTGTGCTTTTCCCCTTCTCCCCCCCCCCCTTATTTTTATTTATCTATTTATTTTTGTGCACCTAAGTAAATATTTTGTTTTCACTGCTGTGGTGTGAAAATTAGCAGGTATAACTAAACAACCAAAATAGCTGGCCAACCCCACCCCTATTTTGCCCCCTGAACACCAACACTTGGACCTCCTCATCCCCCCCCCCCCCCCATCAACAGACCCTTTTTTTTCTCTTCCCTGGATCCAGAAAGATTATCAGAAACTGCGGAAAGAAAAATGAAATAAAAAATAAAATTAAGATCTTGAAAAGTAATTACAAAAAAAAAAAAAAAAAAAAATCCAAAGATATTTGTAGTCAGGATGAGGAAACCTGGAGGATTTTTTTTCTAAAGAGAATGAGAGATGAAAAAAAAATTGGATAGGGTATATTCAGGTGGAAAATGAAGGGAGAAATTAAAAAAGAATGAGTAAAAAGAAAACAAGAATGAGATTTTCTTTTTCTTTCTTCTCTTTTTAAACATTTTTTTTACACTTTTTACCCTTTTTAATTGTTTTGTTTTAGTTTTTTTGCTTAAATGTTTTTATCATTGTTTTTTTATTTTTTTATCTTTTATTTATTTTATTTTTTTAGGGGGGGGGGTCTGGCTGTACTTGCCAAATTTGTGGTTTTGGTCCTGTTGGTTTTCAGATGGGGTGGAGATCTTAATGATAAGGAATTTCTTTGATGTGAACCAATAAGGAAGTTGGGAGAAAGCGTATTGCTTCTTTTTGTTTTCCTTTTTGTTTTTTAAATTTTTTTGACATCCCCACCCCTAATTGTAATCAAGAAAAGAAAATAGATCCATATACTTCTACACAAACTCAAATATGATAAACATAACCGCATATGCACACACACACACACACACACACACACACACACACACACCTGTATATACCCATATATTAATTTGTGTATCTATGTAGACAAGTGTGAGCACACATTCACAAAAAAACTATAAAAACTCACTTGTTATATATATATATATATATATATATATGCAATATTTCAATTATAAAATAAAACAAGGTAAATTAAGATAACTCATGACTTTAAGTTTCAGGTGATCTTCAGGTGAGCTTGTATCCACACAGGAAGACTTCATACCAAATTTTATTCTTTAATTGAAATATCATACTATTGCTCTACATTTTTATGTAGTGTATTTGACTGATTTGGGCCGTTTTAACAGTAAACATATATATATATATATATATATATATAAAGTGGTCAATGATGATGATGCTTCTATTTAGCATTTCATAAATATCTTCATTATACAAAGAATTTGGATAATTAAAAAATTCTTTTCAGCATGATTATAGACCCCACAAAATTATCATTCGGTTATTCTCAAAAAAAGCATTTTAAGTGTATTTCTCTGATAAATATCTTCCTATGGTATGCCATTTTTACTGGGTTATATACATATATCTATAAGATTATTATGTCAACAAAATTAGGATTACCATTTATTTAAACTATGAATTAAAGAATCTAAAAATATAACTGTTATATGTGAAGTGAAATATTGTTAGTAATAAATTGTAATTAAATAGTGCATTAAAATTAGAGAATTTTGTTATTCTGTTTAAATATATGTTAAATTAAATGGAATTTTGTTTTAATCATATAATAATTATCATTTTTCTTCTATCTATACAAAAAGACATTGTCACTAAATTTGCTTGTCTGTTCACCTGAAAGTGTCACACTGATTCAGAGACAACGCGGGTACTTAAACACAACATTCTCCACTGAGTGTAATGCAAAGCTTCGTGTATCTGTGCTTACTAGTGATATTACTATGACTATTAGTGAAAAATTTTAGGGGTTGCTCTTTTTTTAATAGTTCTTGTTAAAAGTGCAGTAAGGGTAATCCAAATTTGATCTTTATGAGACCCAATTTTTCTGATGCAACTATCATTGGGGAATGAAAAAATAAAAATTTAATTTAATTAAATTGTAGTTTACCAAAAATTTTCTTGTCTTCCAATGATACCTGCATCGGAGGTCTAAAAAAAATAATATTTGATACCTGCATCAGATAAATAAGGTCTAAAAAAAAGAATATTGTTCCCCAATGATAAAATAAGGTCTAAAAAAAAGAATATTGTTCCCCAATGATACCTGCATCAATGATACCTGCATCGGATAAATAAGTCTAAAAAAAGAATATTGTTCCCCAATGATACCTGCATCGGATAAATAAGGTCTAAAAAAAAGAATATTGTTCCCCAATGATACCTGCATCGGATAAATAAGGTCTAAAAAAAGTTTGGCTTTGGGTTTCTCTTACTGCACTTTTACTCTGGACAATAATGGAAACAGGAATTTTTCTTCTTTTTTTTTAAACATTTGTTTAAGTTTACATTTCAACAATAACACCAATTCATTGTATTAGTCGCTTCTGTATTTTTTAATAGCATTTATCAAACAATTCCTTCTTTAGTTTTGTTTTTCCTTTTGAATTTATTTTTTTACATTGTTGAATTTTTCTGTTGTTAAAAGAGAATTTGTTTGTTTGTTGTTGGGTTTTTTTTTCAATTTAATTCAAATTTATATTCTAAGAGTTTGTTTGTTTGGTCATATTGTTACGTTAAAGTCTTTCAAATTACAAATTGAAGATTTGAGTGAAAGAGAATGTTGATTGGTGAGGAATAGAAAAGCCCAAGGCAAAACAATAAACAGCATAATGTAATTCAGACTTTTTGAATATGAGGGTCAACTAAAAAGGCTGATGTCATTTCTGTGGTTGATGACTTTTTTCACCAATAAGATCCAAGCACTGCAACACCAATGAAAGAAGTGTTTGAAACTATGTTAAAAAATAAACCTCATTTGGTTACATTCCATGAGAGTATCTTGGTTGGCCTATGAACTTTTCAGTCAATAAATGAAACAGCATTGGACATTTTAAGGCATTCTTATTAACCTCAGATCAATATATACAAGATCAATAAGATATAACTACAAACATTGGCTCATTCTTTTATTCTTTTATGAACAAAGTTAACTTTGATGTAGATCTATTTTTTTAAACAGTGATTTTTTTATATAGTCATTTTTTTGTAAATGTTTAGAGTAATTTATTTAGGTTTCAAAAGGACTTTGTTTTAAAGGAAATATAGTCCAGGTTAAAAGTAAGGGTAACCTGAAGCCAAACATTTTTAGACGTTATTTTTCTGATGCACGTATTATTGGAGATCAAGACAAGTTTCAGTAAACAGGCCCATTTGCCAAAACTTTTTATCTTCATGTACCTTTATCTTGTTTTCTAAACTGAAAGGGGAGAGTCCGTATGGTGTAGTGGATAATGTGGTGGACTGTAACATTGTAGTGAGTGAGTTCAAACTCCAATTAAACTATTACATTCACTTTTAGACTAATTCCCTTTTGAAAGGTATAAACCCTCTCATCTCTCCAGCGGTGGGTTAAATAGTATCATTACTGTTCTTTTACATGGATGGCGTTAGAATTAAATAGCCCATAAAGGTTGATACGCCATTAAACAAAGAAACAAATCCAAACCAGCCTGAACTGAAAATTCACCTCAATGATAAGTATAGTGGCTAATATGCTGGACTGTGACATTGTAGTAAACAAGTTTGAAATTGAGTCATACTATTACGTTCACTTTTAGAAAAGTATGAACCTCCCTCATCCTTCCAGCCATGGATTAAATAGTACCACTATTCGGTTTAGCTCGGGAATCACAAGGTTCCTGGTTTGATACCAGCTCTCAGCAACTCAGTGCATGAGTAGCACAAGGATTTGTGCAGTAAAGTGAAGAGCTGATGGTAGGTGTGGTGCTCTACCTCAGGCACAAAACAATCTCCTTGGTCTAGCACTGGTGAAAAGGGGATTGAATGATACTGACATTAGGCAACCCCGACTACTTACTACTGTCCTTGTCACGGATGGGTCTTGAATTAAATAACCCATGAAAGTTGATATACCCCCCCCCCAAAAAAAACAAAAAAAACTAAGCCAACCTAAACTGAAAATTCACCTTAATGGTAAGATTTGAAATGCGGAAGACCTTAAAACAAATATAAAAAGGAGGTGTGTGGTCTAATGGTTCGAGAAATGGACTCGTCGACCCAAGTTCAAATCCTGTATGAAGGTACAGTTCACATAGCACTAATACCCTTGGAAAAGGTATGAATCCAATTACTCTCCCTCCAGTTATGGGTAAATAGTAGGGTAGACTGGGCTCTTTAACCTTTTCCTAGGAGGAGGAAAAACTCTGAATTCAAACCTGTTAAACTCCACTTCACTACTAGAATAGGCTCAGTCCTAATTAGTAATCTATTTCACTAATTTTAAATAATTTTATAAGAAATCGAAAGAGGAAATTCAGAATTATTTTGACCAATGAAAAACTTAGAATAAGTCTGTTGAATGACAAGGAGGTTTATTGTAAAGAAAATGAATGTTTCATTCATTGTTCTTTTCTGTCTTCATAGATACAGCTTTAGTGTCCCAATAATTTTTGAGCACACCTTATATAATTCATAGGTATATCCTGCCTGCATTAGTTGTATAAAGCAGCAAACATGTAATTATTATGTTAATTAATAGGACTTGACTCCTTCAAATTTACCCACTGAGATCAACTTAGCCCTAAACAGGAGGTACTAATTATGCCTTTCCTGTCTGTATGCTTTATCTATATTCCTATACCTTTTCTCTGTCTGGTTGGAATTAGTTGGAATATTCTGTGGATTTCAAGAAGAGTAAAGAATCTCTTTATCTTCTATTTACAGTTTAAATTAGATGAAATTCTAAATCATTTTCATTTGTTTCTTATTTGAAGAAATGGATTTATTTATGAAATTCAAGTAATGTGAAAAAGCCAGTGTCATTGGGATCGTATTAATAACGTTTCAAGACAACTCTGACTTTGTACCATAATATAGAAACTGTATGTGAAGGGTCTAGTTTAGCTCGGTTAGTAGAGAATTTGCCTAGGAATCGCAAGGTTTTGGGTTCAATACCAGTCCTCACCAAATCAGCACATGAGTTGCACAGATACGTTTTTATTCTTAAAATTGTTTGTTATTTTTCATTTTTTTTGTTATTGTAAATTTATATTTAATTCATTTTTGTTTGGTATATGTATTATTATTAATTCACAAAATTTTAAGTTAGAAAAATAAATCCATGATTTATCCAAGGGTGTTATTTATGATTTAAATTCTACAGATATATATATATATATATATATATATATATATATATATATATGATTAAAATCAAAGGGTTGAAAAACTACCTACTTCAGAATTTGCACTACTGGGATAAACTTAGGTAGGTAGTTTTTAAACCATTCAATTTTATTCATCTATTTAGCTCTTTATATTGAGCACTTTTTAATTGGTTTTAGTGAAAAATACTGAAGTAAATAAGACTGTATACTTATTTGCTTGGTGGATTTAATGGTAACTGCGATATATATATATATATATATATATATATATATATATATATATGTGCGCAAATGAAATTATAAGAATAATTCAGGATTAAAATACATTGAAAGCAGTCTTATGATTTCCACCATAAAGGATTACTTGGTTAGGCACAAGTTCACCTGATAGTTACAGGAACTTTGAAAAATACTTAGGGCAAAAAAATGTTGAGAACCAAGAAGTTTACCATCTAGTTTTTGTTTTTAACATTGCAGGATTTTAAACATACTAATAACATGGGATGGTTGATGGCTAATCTAACTCAGATTTTCATAGAGACATCATTAATAAAATAAGATTTATTCTATGTATTAATGATTTTGACTGAATTAAATACCCATTGATAAACTTATACATTTCTTGAGGGTATTGTGATGTAAGCAGTGATGTAGTTTTAGTTACAGACAGAGACCAAATCTCCATTATTAAGAGATTTGAATACTTTTTCTCTAGTCCTAGTTTTTCGGGGGGGGGGGGGCTATCATAATATTTTAGTTTGTTAACTTTACTTACAATGGAAGTTTTATTCTTCACTGAAAATAAAACAAAACAAAAACAATATTTGTCCTATTTGTCTAAATTTTTGAGCTGAGGCTTCATATGTATTATTTTAATTTTTTTTTACTGTTATCCTCATTTTTATTGTGATATGAATACACAACATTTCGACCATTCTTCGGCCTTCTTCAGGTGTCCTTTCACTACCCAAGCATAGATTCAACTTGGGAAATAATTTTGAACAGTTTGACTGTTGATCAAACAAGGCGTTGAAGAACTTATCTCATCCAAATAATGACTTCATTGTTTTTGCACACCCATCAATCCAAAAAGCATCATGATCCTTTAAAAAAAAATTGATTGATGGGTGTCCAAAAACATTCAATTAAATTATTGAAATTGATTACTAATTAGGACTGAGCCTATTCTAGTAGTGACCACTCCAAGCACAGTTTAACAGGTTTTAATTCAGAGTTTTCCTTCTCCTAGACTGGTTGCCTAACCAAGGTTAAAGAGCCCAGTCTGCCTTACTATTTACCCATAGCTGGAGGGAGAGTAGGTGGATTCATACCTTTCCCAAGGATATTAGCGTTATAGGAACTGCAGCTTCATCCAGGATTTGAACTTGAGTCGACAAGTCCATTTCCTAGGACTCTAATCATTAGACCATGCACCTCCAACTGTAATTTAATTTTTTTTACATTGTCCTAGTTTTAATGTTTACTTTACATTATGGATCAGGCATGGATTCCCTTTTTCAAGAAATGGACCATTGTACTGAAATGGTTCAAGGTAATTTTAGGATATAGGTACCTCAACCATTTTCCCTATAGAATACAATACATGTAAGCATCTGCCTTAGAAATTGGGGATGGAAGATTTTTTAAAAATGTATTTCTATAAAGAAATTTTAATCTTAAGAAGGCCATTCAGAAAACACCACAGAATCTTATTTGCCCATGAATGGTCATGCTGGCAGCATGGATATATCCATAACTCTCTCTTCTCATCAACTGTCCTTATCAGTCATCACTACTTGTTGCAGGTCCTCCACACAGATCTAGAATCTGCCAGAGATACACACACAAATATATATATATATATATATATATATATATATATACAAGGTGTGTCAAAAAAGTATTAAGATTTTTTTTGTACTTTTTGACACACCTTGTATTCTGAAAAAATTAGCGTTCCATTGTTCATTTCTATCTTGGTAAATACAGCTTCAATCTCCATACTTTTATGACACACCTTTTGTGTGTGTGTGTGTATATATATATATATATATATATATATATATATACACACACACAAATTTCAAAAAATTACTTGTGTATATATAAGAAAATTTCAAACAAATTCAACCAGAAGATGGTTTTCACTAAACAGATGGACTCATCACTTCTAATAGATTTCTTTGCCCATTTTTTATGGCTTGTTAAACACTTAGAAAACTTTTAAAAACTTTCTAAAAACAATTTCTTTCACAAGAAATTTTCTGCTGACAATGACCTAAGGTCAAAACTAGTTGAAAACAATTTAAAAATAAATAGTTAAAAAAAAAATATTCCTGTTTGTCTTATCACTTTTTGTTCACCTTATATATATATATATATATATAAGTTGAAAGCTTTGATATCTGTACACATAGCCACTGCTAAATGTAAAATTTTCTACATGTCAAAAAAGAAAAAAAATGTTTTCTGAGTCATAAGCAAATGTTTCTGTCACATTGCCTGGTTGAAATTCACCTTGTAATAAGGATCAACTTAATTTTTAACTTGTTTGTTTTTCTTTCCCTACTGCCAAAATCTGGCTCGGGGCTTGGATCTAATGATAAGTACTTTTTTCCTTCTTTTTACAGTAAGTATTCCTCTTTTTTCCCTTCTCCCTAAAGACTCCCTGATTTTCTTTCTACCCCCCCCCCCATACTACCATAACCCCACTGCTATCACAAAAGAATGGTAGCAAGGGTTCCATTACTGTTGCTATGCACAATTTGGATGTGTGTTTAACCTTTGACCCCCCCAATATCTTTCCTTTTTGTTAGTGGGGAAAGATAAATCAGTTTCTGCCTTGGTTATATGTTTGCAGAACAGGCATAATTTAGGGATCTGCAGAAAGGGTCACAATCTATGTTCATTTAAGATTTCAGCATATTTGTGGGCAGGGATACAAACATAGATTTCTGGCAATACGTTTTTCTGTAGTTACGTCTGTGTGTGTGTGTTTGTGTGCTTTTATATATCATATATATATATATATATGGTTGAGAGTAGAGGAAAATGTGGATATAACAACACAACTATATTCAATTCAATTGTGTTGTTATATCCACATTTTCCTCTACTCTCAAACACATTGTCGGATTTATTCAATCTTCACTCCTCATATATATATATATATATATACACACACATATATACATACACCACCCTGTGTGCACAAACAGGATATTACACAAGGTCAATTTCTTAAGCAAATTTTAACAGGTTTGAATTCAGACTTATCCTTCTCTTAGACTGCTTACCTGTCCAAGGTTAATGAACCCAGTCTGCCCAACTATTTACCCATAGCTGAAGGGAGAGTAGTTGGATGCATACCTTTTCCAAGGGTATTAGTGCTATATAAAATGCAAACAACCCTGTCCAGGATTTGAACTTGGGTTGACGAGTCCATTTCCAATGACTCTAACCATTACACCATGCACCTTATATATCATATAACTATTTGACTGTTCAGGATAGAATTGTCTACTTTGCTTAAAGTTTATAATTTTTACCATTTGTTTTTGTAAAAGATAACATTTTTGCTTACAATAGTTGTAGTATATTATTCATGGAAACAGCATCCCACAAAAAGGCAGCTGTATGGCCACTTGCCCCCTATCACACAAACTATCCAAATAAAACAAACAAAGCGTCTTGGACACTGCTGGAGAGATAAGGTAAAACTCATAAGTGACGTTCTCCTGTGGACACCTACACATGGACATGCCAGTGTGTATTGTCCAGCAAGGACCTACATTGATCAGCTCTGTGTGGATTCTGAATGCTGCGCAAGGGACTTCCCGATGAGGAGGGGGTGATGACTGATAGGAATGGTTGGTGAGAGATAGTAATGGATATCCATGCTGCCACCATGACATGATGATGATGATGATGATGATATTATTTGTTGATTACTTGGTAAAAAGTTGGAGTCCCCATGGTGTAATGTGTTGGATTGTTAATGAAGGAATAAAGAATGAAAATGAAAAATTGGAAGAAAGAAGCGCTTAAATAAAACACAAGCTAGAATAATTTTGAAAATGAAAGGAAAATATGAAGTAGAGGAATTGAATGAGAGAATGAATTTGAATAAAGGAAAAACAAAAGGAATATAAAGAAAAATGACTGAGGGCTAACTCCATGTTAAATTATCCAGACCATTCTTCACCAACCCCCTTCTATTTTTTAAAGATTTTGTCCAGGTGTGGACTATCTTAAAATAAGACGATCCCCAAAATTTGAGCCTTTAATTAAAAAAATTGGCTGAGTTATGTCGATTTTAAACTAAAAAATTTGGAGGAGGTGCAAAAAATGGCGACCTTTTGTAATCTATTTTTGTCAGTAAAATGAGTTCTAGAGCTTCCTTACTCCTAAAAATTGGTTTATAAAAGCTGTTTGGCCTGATTGACATCGTAGTAAGTGAGTTTAAAATCCAATCATGATATTATGTTAATTTATGGACTAATACGCTTTGGAAAGGTATGAACCCCTCATTTCTTCCAGCTATAGTGCCACTACTGTCCTTCTACAAGGATGGATTTGGCATTAAATAACCTTATGAATGTTGATATGGCATTATGGTTTCCAGCATTCCTATACAATACTAATAATTCAGCCTTTGTAACATGACGTCAGGTATTTATCATACCTTTTTTGCCCTGTTGATGGGGCTTAGAATGCACATACTGTATTCTCTGTACATCCAAAAGAGATGGCCTGGGTGATGAGGCTCCAGTTCTGGAGAGTGTGAAGTATGCCTTCATTGTCATTACTCTCAGGTCCACTCTGACCTGTTAGGGTCCCATCTATGGGTCAAATAGATCTGTTTAAAAATTATTTGTATTCAATAGAAATATTTGATACCATATAACTGGAAGTTATTTGTATTAAGAATCCTTATCTGTGGCATAGTGGCTAAAACACTGGACTGTAACATCACAGTAAACAAGATTTAATTCCAGTCAAACTCTTTGACTAATACTCTTAGGAAAGTTATGAAACCTAGCTATGGCATTGAATAACCCACAAAGATTGATATGCCAATAAATAAAGAAACTAAAACCTATTTATTTGAAAGTATAGTTATTTACTTTATTCTATTTATTATTAATTACTTGAAATCATATAACTGTATGCAAATAAAGGATTATTATCAAATAGAAATAATTACATGATACCATAAAAACGTGTATAATCTGTATTAGGTAGAATTCATGCAAAATCCAGGAACAAACAATGGGTCTTGAGTAATCCGTAACAAAGTTTGTAAGTCGGCTTCTGGCCTTAACAGCATAAGCATCAACTGTTATCATCTGATCCATCCGATTCAGTGGGAAGGATGTCTTTCCTATGTCATATTTGCATCAAACTTTGTGAATCTACAGTGGGATTGATGAGTCATTTGAGGGCTCATGAGAGGAAAGGTTCTGGTGGTGGGGTTGTAGGATTGTGAGGGATGGCAGTGATCTGTTAAGATTAGATCAGATCATATAGTTGATATGAAAATAAATATCACATTGAATATCATCATGTTGTTTGAAATTATTTGTTTAAAATTCAGCATTAGGAAGGGCAAGAAAAAATATCTATTAATACTCATGTTCCTTAAAAGTACGACCGTTAAATCAGATTATTCTAAACCATACATTCTGTGCAAATGATTTCTATTTGATAGAAATATTTATTGTCATATAAATGTATGCAAAAGATTCTTAAGAAACTACACACACAAAAATATGAATATAAATATACCATGTACAAGGTGGTCTGAAAGTCTTGTCATTTAAAAAAACAAAAAAACTATAGAAATAAAATAATTACATAATACAAGCCAAGAAAGTTAAAACAATTTGTAGGGGTGACAGGACTTTCGGATCACCCTATACACAATTCCCTAATCTTTAGGCTTAAAATGACCCCAGACAGATTGACATGCCATTAAAATTAACCAATTAAAAACTGATGGATTACTACCTTTTCGTTATGGTCGATATGAAAATAAATATCACATTGAATATCGTCTTGTTGTTTGAAATTATTGAACTATTTGCAATAGCTTTTAAGTAAATATATCAAACATAATAATTAAATGATCATACTGTGGTATATCCACAGGTCCTGCTAGTATATTTTAATGCAAAGAAATATGTACGGAAAAAATACTGACAGGATATTTATTCATGGCTGACACTTTATTGAAAAGAGTGAGAATTAATATACAAAAGGAATTTTTAAGGAACCAAAATTCTGTATGAAATGTATCCGTCTGCCTGAAGATAATTGGGGATGAATTAGTTTGAAAAATAGTTTTGCAAAGAGAAATAGATAAGAAAAAAGTCCAAAGAAACAAGCAGCTAAAATTGTCCATGTGTAATTTTCTGGCACATTAACTCTTACATAATGGACATTGAATACTAAGAAAGTGTTTTTTAATTTAAATTTTCAGTCTTGAATAACATAGGCAGTTTTATTTCTCCGAGCATCAGGGATTTTGAATCATTACGACCTCCAGGTATGCAACGTCAAATGCAAGAATGAAATCATGTAAATGTTATAAAAAAAAAAAGGAAAACAAAACAATCTTTCAGGATTGAATTAAAAACAAAAAGCTTTTGTTTGACTCTATATGCAAGAGATTTGTAACATTAGAATGTGGAACTCTGCAAGGCAAACGTATTTAATCCTTTGGGAATGTAGCTGCACATTTATTTGCGTATTTTATAATGGATTTGTAGGCCATGCAAAAGAGTATATTTTACTTATGTTATACACCCTGCTGTGTTAAAAGTGCTGGATTGATTGATTGATTTTAACAGCATGTCAACCTATTATGGAATATGAAGGTGACAGTGATACCAATCATACATGGAAGACATGGAACAGTTCTGAAAAATCTGTAAGAAAGTCTGGGGGAACTGGAAATCTTCTTCAGATTTAAGACTGTCCTGACCATAGAACTGTAGAAATTGTTTGATTGATTTATTTATTTTAATAGTATGTCGACTGGTCTAGGGTTATTTTATGCCTAGATGTTAGGGAATCATGTTCATTGTATATTTGCATTTACATTTTTTATGTAGTTGTTTCTTTAAGGTCTTTTCTGCACACAGTTCTATTTGATCCATAGATGTGATTCTAACAAGTACTACCACTCCAGGTCAGAGTAGATCTGTGATTAATTGTAATGAAGGGGTACTCCACACTCACCAAAGCTCCAGAACTGATGTCACACTATCAGATGCAGTTTAGTGTCATATTCAAGAAACCCTTTATTTGGGGGTTAGGAGTTGGGAGTTTTACCCCTCTGTTGGGGATACAGTCAACATCTTCTAAGCCCCATTGACATGTGATAAACCCATTTTTCTGGCTGTCAGCAGGGCTTAGAATATGCCAACTGTAACATCTGCTGAGAGGTAAGACCCCCCCCCTTTAGGGGGGGGCTTGACTCCGACATTAAAAAGCATTCAGTGTTGAGACTTCAGTTTTGGAGCTCTTGGTATGTCATGGTAACATACATTTTTAAAAAAATGGATTATAAGTAAAAGTAAAATCGTCGGGGTGGTCTAAAGTCGGTATCAGCTAGACAGCGAGGGAGTCTATCCCCTTTTCATTAGCACTAGACCAAGGAAATTTTTTTTAGCATCTGAAGTGGAGCACCACACCTACCATCAGCTCCTCAATTTACCGCACACTCCTATGCTGAGTTGGTGAGGGCCAGTATCAAACCGGAACCTTATGGTTCTTAATTAGACTCTCTAATGACTGAGCTAATCTTAAGTACTATAATGGAAATTTCTTAAGTCTCTAAGTAACATTTTACCATGACTGCAAACAAACAAAAGCCAAAAAAACGCTATTTTGGAGGTGGGGGGGTGTTTTGCTATGTTATGGCAACATACATTTTTTTAAAATTGGGTTATAAGTAGTTGCATTATAATCTTGAGATATCAAATTGCAAAAATATCACATAAAAAAAGATAGTAATGTTTGTCTTGCCAAATCTCCAAGAGGAATGATTTCTTATTAGAGATGACCCATGAATTCATGATGGATTATAATTAGCATTTTATACTTATCTCTCTTACATAAAAAAATTTGGATACTTAAAAAAAATGATTTAAGCATGAATACTGACCCCATAAAATGATAATTTATTTTTTATATTGGACTGGTAATTGCTTTATTCTCTAAGCTAGACCATTTCAATTGTATTTATTTAAAATCTCATTATGACATTCTGTTTTTATTGGGTTAAGTTTCTTTGGGTTTCATAAGAACATAAACTTGCTGATACTTTGACAAAAAGTCATATCCATCAAAAATACTGAGATCCTAATAAGAAAAAATACATACAATAAAAATAGGGAAGAATTGTTAAATAATGAGTGTTAAAGTGTTTATTTAGAGAATGGTATAGACCACACTACACATTAAAAATGGACTATTCCAAAGATTTCTGTCTTAAATAGACCAGGTTTTTGGTAGCACTTTCACTAATTGCCAAGTTAATCTCTGTCACTTTTCACTGTTATCACCTTATGGTGCTTGAATTTTTACAACTAGAATTTTGGATGAGATCTCATGACAGCAAACAATCATGGGCTGATTTTACGCAGATCTTTTCTAAGCAACCTACAGTTAATTTGTATCAATTCTGTGACAAAGTATGTAGATCTACACCAGGTCTGAGAAACCATATAAAAGTGCACAGGGTTAATGATAATGCCAAAGTCAAGTCTTTTGCTTGTCACATATTCAGCAGGACTTGCAAAGGTTAAGCTTACCTGAAGAACTACATGTGTGTATGGGTACTCTTTGCAGGACTGAGGCTTTCTTCTGTAAAGAATTGATTGACTGATTGATTTTAACAGCATATCAACCCATCTAGGGTTATTTTCTTCCCAGAGGTTAAGTAATTGCATTCATTGTACATTTATATTAACATTTTTTGGGGTTGTATACTTTTGTGTAGTTGTTTCCTAAGAGTTTTTTTCTTTTTTTCAAACAGTTCTATGATATCAAATATTCGTTGTATTGAGCAGAAATACCCTGGCAGAGCCCATGCCATACCAATCTTGTTTAAATTCAGAGTTTTTCTTCTCCTAGACCTATTACCATACTAAGGTTAAAGAGCCCAATCGGTCCTATTATTTACCCACAGCTGGAGGGAGAATAGTTGGATGCATACCTTTGTCAAGAATATTATCATTATATGAAATGCAAACAGATTTGCAAATATGATTTGAACTCCTGTGCATTTCTTATGATGATAACCATTACACCAAGAGTGCCTCCAATAAAAATGAATTGTAGAGGATTTAGTTCTTACTGAATGATTGGTAAGGAAGCCAGATGTTGGAATGATTGGCTACTTACAGGTGACATTAAATCTACAGCCAGGCATCGCTTACATTGCCAGTTATGAGGATACATAAATTAGATTGATACAATAAATAAAATACCACAAAAGGTAAATAAAATTAAACATTTCTCAAATACTAAATTCCCAGTTTTACTTATTCTTATACTTTTATTTATTTATTTATTTTGTGAAGAATGTTTGCTTCCTATTTCCATTTATTTTAGAATTTATTATGATTTATATTTCCGCACAAGAAGGGTTCAAATCTGGCATCCACCTGTAACCATATTTCATATTTTGTTGGCATTATTCCTGATTTTCGGTCAAGCTGGCCTCTCAGCCCAGAGAGAGAGAGAGAGTTGTAGATTTGATGGGAAAGTGGGGGAGAAGGGAAGATTTTTTAAAAAATAACACTGAAAGGAAAAGAAGGTTGAAGAAGAAAGAAAAGGAAAGTTATGGAAGGTGGGAGGTTGGCAAAGGAAATAGAGGAAGACAAAAGGAGGTGAAGGATGAGTTTTAGTGGAAAAAAAAGGGGGAAAAAAAGAAATGGTATGGAAGGAGAAATAAGAGTAATAGTTAGAGGAGAAAAAATGTAATACAGAGAGAAAGATGGAGAAAGGAAGAAAGAAAAGAGGAGGAGGAGGAGGAGGGGAATTGGAGAAAATGAAAGAAAATAAGATTTATAATAAAAAACAAAGTGTGGGAAATGTGTTGCTACGTTTTAAAAGAAAGCTTTTAATTCTATTCATTTAAATGTAATCATTTATAGTGTCACAGAAAAGAGATTAGATTCTTAAATTTCAGGGATTTTTAATTCCTTTTCTAGAAATTTGTTTCTTTTTTTGTTTATAACTTAAAGATCATCTTAAGCATGCAGATGTTGACTTACATCCTATTTATAGAATTCATATTCATAATTACTTGAAAATAAATAAGGGGAAGTATTCTATGATTAACATTTAATAGTTATCTTCTTTTAAAAATAAGGGAAAATAACCAAGTGGAAGTATTCTATTATAGTGGTTTATCAGGTAACTAGTTTATAGTAGTGGTCAATTTATGATGGTTGTCTTGGGTGAAGTATTATATATATATATATATATATATATATATATATATGTAAACAACTTTTAGCTATTTTCAGCCGACAATGTATTTGGGAGAGTATGTGCTTTTAATTTTAGTCAGACTTAATTTTTTGAAAGTTAATTCATTTATGGTTAATTAGGCGGGATTTAACTACTTAAATGTAAGGCTAAACAAATCGAGAAAAATCAATCTCTGAATATATATTTCGACCTATTAGGTCTCTTATCTATAGCTCTTATCTATAGCTCTGCTGAAGAGACCTAATAGGTCGAAATATATATTCATTATAAATTAAAAGCACATACTCTCCCATATATATATATATATATATTAGGGGCCGGGTTAGCTCAGTCGGTAGAGCGTTCGGCTAGAAACCACAAGTTTCCTAGTTCGATCCCGGTCCTCGCCAACTCAGCATATGAGTAGCACAGGGATCTGTACGGTAAAGTAAGGAGCTGATGGTAGGTGTGGCGCTCCACCTCAGATGCTAAAACAATCTCCTTGGTCTAGCGCTATTGAAAAGGGGATAGACTCCCTCGCTGTATGGCTGATGCCAACTTTAGGCCGCCTCGTCAACTTTATATATATATTGGTAATTACACTATAAGGTTATATCAATAAAAACAAATCCTTTACAGAGGGAATTAATAAGCCTTGTATTTGAAACATTAAAGTTAAAGTAATAAGAGAAGTCAATATGTAGTGTTCAAAGTTTATCAGAATATGCCTTTTTATAGATTCATGCACTGTAAAGGAAGAAAGAGTTGTGTTCTGTTCAATAGAGAAAGAAAGGGTAATGTTCTATATATCAGCAGTGAAGTAACTTGTAGAGAGAGAAAGATATAGCTTCTAGTACCTTCAGCAGCAGGCAAATAGTTTTAAGTCAAACTATGTGGACTTGTCAGGTATGTTGGTCTTTCTGAACTGTTCTTCGAAGACCTTCATTTATATAGGATTTATCTAGGCTCCAAATCGGTCTTTTTGAAAAACTTCTTTTTAGGCGCGAAGGCTTATGATTGGTCAAAGATTATCATTTCAGATATTTCTATTTTTGCTTTCTACCTGCGCTGATCCTATGCGCAGATTGCTTACTTTCATCATTTTATTTCTGCTTTCAAAGCGTTAACTACCGGCTCGCTTCTTATCCTATCAACCACCACACTATGATTAGCATTTGGTTATCTTCTTTTTAAAAATAAGGGAAAATAAATAAGGGGAAGTATTCTATAATTAGCATTTAATAGTTATTTTTTTAAATAAGAGAAAATAAATAAGGGCAGTATTCTATGATAAGCATTTAATAATTATCTACTTTTAAAAAATGACACAAAATAGATAAGGGGAAGTATTTTATAATTAGAAGTTAATAGTTATCGCCCCTAAAAATCCTAGTGATTAGGGTAAGCACGGAGGCAGAGCCCACCCTATGATTAAATTGAAAATTGGATTAGAAATTTTGTTATTTTTTAGGTTAACACTCTTGTGCTAACATACATCTCTTTATGATGTCATTTTTGCTGTAACATTTTATAACTTACCAAATTAGAAAAAGAAGCTAGCATGAACTCATAAGAGACATTCTCCTGTGTCCACTTACACATAGATACACCAATGTAGGCAGACCAGTAAAAACTTACATCAATCAGCTCTGTGCAGATACTGGTTGCTATTGAAAGACCTGGTAGGAGTGAGTGATGATTAATAGGTACGGGTGGTGAGAGACAGTCATGGGAATCCATGCTATCAACATAACCTGATGATGATAACAAAATGATTTTAATAAAAAATTAAATGAATACATGTACACAGCTGAATAATAAGCCCTGTCTGTAGGGCTTAGAATACACATGCAGAGGGGTAAGCACCCCCCCCCCTAAAAAGTGTATGGGGGTGGGGGATATGACACTAAATTGCATTTGCTGGTAAGGCTCAAATTCTGGAACTCTGGCTGGTTGCCTTGCTAAAGCTAGAGAACCCAGTCTGCCCTACTTATTTACCTATACCTTAGAAGGTACACATAGTAAAATGCTTATCCATATAGGAAATGGAATTGGTGAACCAAGTTCAAATTCTGGACAAGGCTGTTGACTAAATGCCTTTGGGAAAAGCATAAATACATCTGTTCTCCCTCTAGCTGTAGGTAAATAGTAAGAGTGAGGTATATTGATTCTTATATTATAGTCATGTTGGATAGTAAAGAAACCTGAGCAATCTAAGGTCTCTGTTGGCAAATATTCATTTTAGTGGTTGATGTTACCACTATTACATTAGTGCAGCCCATGATAAACATGCAACATTTTTTTAATGTTACTGTTACTTTTACAGCATTCACCCTGGGTCCTTTGAGCCAGCTCCAACCAACGAATTTACCTGTAGTGAATTAATGGAAGGAGTAACAAGGGAATATGAAATTCACAAGCAGTCCCCAAACTCTGCATGCATATCCCAGTCAGGGAAAGGAGATGCCCTTATTTTTCACAGATTTTCCACAGACACAGTGACAAGTACATCAAAAGCCATTGATTCCTGATGAATATGGAAATGCCCTTTTGATTTTTGCCAGAGCCCCTTTGGTCAAGTTGTGGCCTTAATACCACTGGGTGCCAGACCTATCTGCCTTGGGTGACCCTAACAAGAACTTAATTTCCAAACCACATGGGTCTGACACTACCAAGTTGACACGGCCTTGCCATGATGAGTAGGGGTTTTACATAAGAAACAATGTTCTAGATGGCCATTGAGCAAAGAGTTTCTTCCGACTTTTTACAGGTCTTGTTTTTTTCCGCAGGGTGTCCAGCCAACCACCTTACCAGAAAAGATTTGTGAGGTTACCCATTTAGTCACGAATAATCCGACTATGAAACAAGTAGTAACATAGAATTATTTTAATGCTCAGGTGATTGAAGCTGCTTCATCCTCATTGAGTGCATACCAGCTCTCAGCATTGGTAAACAATCTACTATATGCAAATATGATGTGCCAGCCGTCAAGACAACAGATTGAAGTCTTCTCATTGGAGCATGTATGTACAATGCTTCTGCAATTGCAGAAAGCCCTTGCCTACTTTACTCCAATCTGGTTACTTGGTTAGTATCAGTCATAACTTTTTTTTTACCAAGCTTATGATCATCAGCGTAGATTGCATAATGCATTATTGAGATTTTAGTTCAAAGCAAAAGGTGAATTCTGTTTGATAAGGTCCTAAAAGGATGACATCATAAGGCTTGAAGAATACTAGCAAGATCTGTTGAAATACCTCAGTATGATAATTTAATTATTACAATATTTGATGGGTTTACTTAAGAGCTATTGCAAATAATTCAATATCTAAAAAGTATAATAATCTTGATTTAACTCTCTCTCACTCTTTTTTTTTCTTTCCTTCCTTCTTTTCATCTTATCATTATGTTCAAGTGAAACAGATTAGCATGATCATTTCCATGTGCTCACCCCCTCTCCCTATCTTTCCCTTTCTGTCATTTTTATTTGCTTTCTTTCTTTATAATAAAAATGGAATGCTCCATTACTTAGCTGAGGTGATGACAATCATAAGAAATAAGAATTTGGCAGATGAGCAACACTAGATAATCAGGATTTACATTTTTGCATTTCATTTTTGATGATTTGGACAGTCTCATTTTTAACCAGGGGGTTTTGCAAGATGATAATGGTCATACTTTTAAGGAACATGTATATTAATATATACATGTCAAGGCTACTTGGTTTACTAGACTTGGCATTAGTAAGTTATTTACTAAGCTTAGCTTAGTTGTGACACAAAGCCAGAAGTATAGGGTACCTAGTGAGAAACAAACTCACTAACATTGGTCTGCTAATCTAGCTATCTAACCATTACACCATGTAAGGTGCCCCTGGCCTCAATAATATTCTTTGGTATTGGGAAATTTTACTGTTGGTATTTTTGTGTAGTTAACTAGTGATGGAAGTGAGACTGAGGATTCTTTGATGAGCTTTAGTATGGCAAGTATTTCATCTATAGTCTTGATATCCAATTCCTGCAGCATTGAACAGTCCAGCATGGGAAAGATGTCTCTTATAAGCTTCTCACTTGCAAACTTTGGAGTATAAATCTTAGCAGAGGTTACAGATATGCCCGCCCTAATAAAAATGCTTTCCTACTCACCTGGGTCAGATCCTGTTTGCAGTGCCATGTAGAATAGGATATGATTGATTTGAAACACATGGGAACAATCTGGTTAGCATACACCAGTTACCAGAAGGCACTGTTGTTTGTTTCATATGAAAATTCAGCTGGCTCTATATTTATGCTAGTCTAGAACAAGGGAGATAATCCTCTCTTGTTCTTACAGGTAGTACTTGTTAGGGTCCCATCTATAGGTCAGATCAATCCAAAAATTTGAAAATTATTAGCATTAGATAGGAACTCTTGAAGCCATATAACTGTGCAAACAAATGATTATCATTATTAAATAAGAATAGATGTGCAAGTTATTAGTATCTATATATTTACCAACCCCTCTGAACAAATAGAATGTGACACAATGTCAATTTCTTAAGCAGAGTTGTTTCTTAAGAGTTTTTGCACACAGTTTTATATCAAGTATTCATTATTTTAGTAGGAATCCCCTGGTAGAGCCCATGTCATACCAATCTTGTTTGAATTCAGAGTTTTTCTTCTCCTAGACTGGTTGCCTAACCAAGGTTAAAGAGCCCAGTCTTCCCTACTATTTACCCATAACTGGAGGAAGAATAGTTGAATGCATACCTTTCCCAAGGTATTAGCTCTATTTGAAATGCAAACAGCCTCATCCAGGATTTGAACTTGAGTCATTGTGTTCACTTCCTAAGATGATAATCATTATGCCATGTGCAAATTATTAGTATCAGATAGGAATACTTGAAACTGTGAGCAAATTATTTGTATTGAGAATAATTAATTGAAGCTATAATTACAAATGATTATTTTCAGTAGTTACTTGAAACAATATAATTGCTTGCCAAAAAAAAAAAAAAAATAATAATAATTTGAGAAGAACACGCAAAAAGGCAGCTGTATGGCCACTTACCTTCTATCACAAAACCCCATCTAAGTAAGATGAACAAGACATGTTGGACAAGCATGTGACATTAACATATGGCACCTACACATGGACAGGAGGTGCCTGTGGTGTGATGGTTGCTGCCGAAGGAAATGAACACTGCGATACGAGTTCAAATCCTTGACACGGCTGGTTGCATTTCATATGTACTAATACCCTTGGAAAGGTATAAATCCAACTATTCTTCCTCTAACTATGGATAAATAGTAGGGCGGACTAGGCTTTTCAAGCTTGGTATGGCAACTGCCTAGGAGAAGGTAAACTCTGAATTCAAACCTGGTTAACTCCGCTAAAATAATTGACCTTGTGTCACATCCTGCTTGTGCAGATGAGTTTGTAAATACATACACATGGACATACCAGCATAGTTCAGCAAGTAAAAAATGACATTAATCAGCTCTGCACAGATACTGGATGCTGTGCAGAGGACCTGCCAGAAGCAATGGCAGGCAAGGGAAGACTCATGAAAATCTGTGCTGTTAGCATGACTTGATGATGATGATTGTCTATAAATGATTATTCTTATTAGTTACCCACTTATGGTCATGTCACATTGAAAACACAGGTTCCAACTAGATCACTGAAGTTAAGCAGCAATGAATCTGTTCAATATTAAGATGGGTGACCATTTAAGCAATTGCAGGTACTGTAAGCAACCGGATATCAAAATGACTTGATTTGGCATTAAATGACCCGAAAAGAGTTGATATACCGTAAAATAAAATACTCAACCAAAAAACCATTAGTTACTTGAAACCATATAATTGCTTGCTAAAAAAAGATGATGATTTTGGCATTAACTCTTTGTGTATCAAATTTTCCCCCAAGGCTGTACCAAATTTTGTTGGTGTTTTTTCCCTGTATGATGGGATATTTCAAAGTTTACTGTCTCAGGTCTCATTCTATTCAAATAAAATCCTATTATTATGTAATCGGAGTCCGTCTGCTGAATTATTATGAACTAAACATCAGCGGCTTATGGTAGGATTGCAGTGGTGGAGAGCCACTGTGAGTGGCGTAAAGTAGGCAAAAAATTAAATAACCCAACAAGGGTTGATGTGCCAAAACCAACCAACCCAAAACTGAGAGAAACTAATATAATAAAATGATGATGTCTAGACAAGCCACTTCCAATTTGAAAGAAAATTATGAAGCCAGTTATAATACTTTTTGAATACACCTTTTTTTTTTTTCTTTTTGTCTGTTGATTACTAAGAACTTTGAAAGCCAAGAGATTTAAACAATGCATTTTCAGAGATGAATAACAAGCTGTCTGATTAACTGCAGCTTTACAGACATTTTTTTTCAAAATGTAAGGAGTTTTCTCTACCCCTCCCCACTTTTATTTCTTTTTAGACCTGCTTATCAAAGCTGATAACTTAAGGGAATTGCATGCTGGGTAAGAAAGAAACAGTAAATATTAACAGTATGAACATTGAACACTGGAAATGATATCCTATATATAAAAAGTGCTTATCAAATAGGGAAAAAGGCACCATTCTGAGTAATTAACATGATGAATATGATAGCATGAAAGGCATACTGCATAATGAAAGAGTATTTAAAACCTAATGAAATATTGAGAGGAATAAAATTAAAAGTTTATGATACTCTAGGCTAGTTTAGGGTATGATGTGAACAGAAGAACATGTGGGTTCTGATAATATACTTTGAATTAGTGTAGTGCATGCTGGGTAATAGCTGCCTGTCATGTATGATTGCTGATTGCTGTATAAGTTTGCTAATGAATTTTATATGTGGTAAAAATGTGTTGCCAAATGTATGTGATTCATATATATAAAAAGTAATTAAATGAGCAAAGGACTTTACCTAAAATTTTGGTTTGCGTTTGGTTCAATGGCATATCAGCTCTTGTGGTTATTTTAATGCCAAATCTTGTTATATGTGTGCGTGTGTGTGCGCATGTGGTTTTAATATTATAAAAATTGAAAAAAACACAAGTTTCATTATGAATGATGTTTAATAAGCCTTATTAAACATCATTCATTACTGAAATTTTTATAATATTACATTTTGTCAGATTTACTTCCACTTTTTCTTCATATATATATAATATATATATATATATTATATATATGATTGTTAAGAAATAATTTTCATAACTTTATGTGTATTAATAAATTGTTAGAAATAATTTTCATTTACTTCACAAGGTTAATTCTTAAGCAGAGTTTAAACAGTTTGAATTCAGTTTTCCCTGCTCATAGACTTTGTTGCCTTCCAAAGTTGAAAAAGCCCAGTCACTATTTACCCATAGGTGAAGGAGAATAGTTGATGCTTACCTTTCCCAAAAGTATTAGTGTTTTGTGGTCCAGGATTTGAACTCTGTTCATTTCCTTTGACCTCTAACCATTACACCACACACCTTTAACAATAATTTAGATTTTTTTAAATCACACCCAATTGTATTATTATATAGACAAAAAAAATGGATACTATTTTAAACTGTATTGTTTTTAACTTTATTATTTCTTGCATAATGGCTCTAGCTTATTTTAAGTGTTGTAGACCTTTAAATAATGATAACTGAATGAAAACGTACATTGGTTCACGAGTTTGACTAGTGATCCAACAGTCACCATACTCCCGATCATCTGGAAGCATAACTCTCATTAGCCTAGATGATGGTCCACATGATCAGCACCGATTTTCGAAAATAGATCTTAGAAATTTAGTGCACGCTGGAGTATTTGCTTTTGGTTCTTGCTTTATTCTATCTTATTGTTAATGCATGTTAATATCCAGACCATCTTATGGGTGTAATTTAAAATTTTGCGCAAACTATACATCTCATTTTCATAATAACTGATACTTTCAGTCTTTCTTACTAGTCTACCTCGCCATGATTGCGTAACCGTTCAAACTTGGTCTCCAGACCACCCCATCTAACCTATCCAATTACCAGACTCTTAGAAACATAATTAATGACTCATTGTTTTGCTTATACTTCCATCATCTAAGCTCCAGGAACCTGTGTTTTCTGTTCTCTTCTCAACATTATTTAAGCAGTAAAAACTGAGATGCTCATTACGCGATGCATTATTAGTAATTTGTCCTTCTGCTACGCTCCAGTCGTTCAATTCAGAAAAGCAAGGTTGCTACCATCCAAGAAATTCACGATAATCCAAAGAAAGTTGTTAATGCCAACAAACAAGTACTGCTTTCTTGTTCGTGTTCCATCGTAACTAAAATACTAAAAAAGCATTAGGGGAACACAGCAAACAGACCAAACCTATGGAAGTAAAACTCCAAAACAATCGTAATCCCCTCACATCATGAAAAAAAGACCCAGCGACACCCTGTTGTGGACTAGTCACTAAGCGTAGAGAACGTGATAATAATAACTGCGTTCCACGAGGAAACCTGACTTCAAATCTGTATTGTGCTCAGATACTTCAGACGATTGGTGCGATCGGTGTGCATTACTGAAGCACTACATACAGTTCACTCGTACACCATCTACCTCAAAAAGTGTTTTAGCACTCGTTGTCGATGTTTACTAAATGTTCCAGCACACAGTAGACATCCCGCAACGTCTTCTCGCCACGTGGGTACCAGTGGCTTTATACGCACCCTTGCACTTCACTAACGCCTATCTCGTTTCGATCCAGGGGCATCCCCCCAGTCAACCATCAGCCCCCCTCGAATTTTAAAGGCTGGTTTATTTGCCTAATGCGCCTCCTTTGAAGGGGGTAATTCTAACAGGATCAACTGCCCAATCCATCGACTTCAGTTGTCTGATCCAATGATTAATAAGGGCCTTCGTGCCTAACCTGTACACTGGACGACATGGTAATATCATGTAGTTGAATGTACCTAGTATACTGGAAATACTGTATGATCAGTATACAACACCACCACTCCCCCCCCATGAAATTGAACTTTGAACAAGACACATGACATGACGGAGCAGAGGAAAGAACTTCGATAGAGAAGTAAGACCTTGGAAGAGTATACAATACATTGATAAATATGTTGAAACTGGGTCAGTTCCAAAATATCTGTTACGAATCGCCAGAGAGATATCTAACTTTCATCGTGAATATATGCTAACCACTTTCTGCAATTAGCAAAAAAACACAGTATATTTAATCTCCTTTGTTTTAGAAGAATCTCTTATAGAACACCTCCATTTTATCTTTTTCACTGTTCTTTATTCTTTTTATTTCTTCTTTTTTTTCTTGCAAGCTTTGTTGAAATCGTTTTAATTGGCAACGAGATGAGATATATGGGCTGACCTGCTATATTACCATGTCTTTGGCTATTTATTCAAAAACATCAATTATAGGGGATGCAACTTCCCGCTCCATCAGATGTGCTCCTCAGTTCAACCAAATAAATCTTCCATCTTACCACTATCATCATCAATCAGCCCCAATGCCACTTCCTCATATCATAGACGTAAATGTTGTGCATGAATATATATTATTACACATACACCAAACGCTTTTCAATTCTATACGATATACATAGAGAAAACTCAGTTATATCACTCATTACTCTTTTTTTAATGTATTGCATTTAGTGTGAGTTCCCAATTCTGGCTTTGCGGAATGTAGATTACTTCTTAATATGCCATTAACTCCCAGGTTTACCTCTGACCAGAGTACTTGTTAGCTCCCATCTATGGATTAACATTTAACTAGATTAAAAATTAGTTTTAAAATTAGTTTCTTTTTGTTTTTGTTTTTTTTAGTTCCAAAAATGTTATACCCAAACAAAAGGTCTTTCCAGCGGCAAATTAAACCAAAGGTGTTACATCCTGTTAAAAGTCCAACCAACCAACCTTTTCTTATGTGCATATCAAAATAGAAGAGCAGGGATGTTACATCAAGTTCATTTTTAAAGTGGACTAAACTGGTTTGAATTCAATATTTCTTCTCTACTCGGTTGCCTTGCCAAAGCTAAAGAACCCATTCTCATAATCAGCGATTGTATAACCATTACGCCAGAAGGACCCCCACCTCCCACCATTGAATGACATCTAGCTGTTGCCATAACCAGTTTTTCTTTAAAGATTAACTGGTTCTATGAAGAAAGCACTTACAGGTTTTATAAACTCTTTGAATATGTTCTTTGGCAGCATAGATTAATTCTTCCATATGACCTTAGGCACCCGCTTTTGGCAATCTTGTATTAATAAGGACATCTTTTTTTTAATTTACACCGTCAACATCTGGTTTTTGTAACAGATGATTTTTAGAGTTTTTTAATTAAAATCTACCCTAACAAACAACGTGGATTTTGACCGGTAGTAAATGAAAAAATTTCCTTATAGAAACAAGATCACAAATGGGTCGCCTAAAGATCTATTATTCACCTTAAACAACAATCCCCTTCATATCAAGATCTTTTAAAATTCTTGAATTGAATAATTTTGATGTTTTCAGACAGTTGTCCTCACTTTATTGTTGATCAATCACTCTATCCTCCAGCCTCTTCAGGCATGCCCTGTGTATCCGAGCATAGTAATGACCCAGCTGGAAAATCTTTTTGATATCGACTGTTGACAAATACCTGCAAAGAACTTTTGAAGATTCATTCAAAAAGTCAGGGATATTAAAAAGATTTCCCACGTTGGGTCATTATATGCTCGATACAAAGGAACACTTGGGAACCTATGGAGGAACAGAAACGAAACATTGTTTTATATATATATATAATATATATATATATTATAGATGAGGACACCAGTCCAAAACATCAAATTATTCACATTAAACTTCTTTGAATATAAAAGAGTTTGTATAATTTGCGTAGCATTTGTTATATTAGTTGGTTGTTTTGAAGTACCACAATGCAATTTAAAGAAAAATAAGGTAACCTATGATGTTGTTTGTTACCTTTTGATTTATTTAATATTTAGAGATAAAGATCTCTTTGTCAGAAGTTTCTGAAGTCCGGAGTTATTGAGCTTGCATTGCTTTTGAATATGTATTTTGCAAGTTATAATGATTCTGACTTGAAAAACCCATCACTACAGATTTCTGAACACACCACAATGTTCGATCATATTTCGGCAATTAAAACTATGCAATAAAAGCACTTTTTTTTTCCACATATAATATATTTTAAACAGAAAACAAAACTGTTCATATTGAGAAATTCTAAACAACAGTCTTGATTTGGACAATCATTTCATACAATTCCTTCTTATATTCTATCCTGAAAAGGTTTCACTTTTTTACACCAGTCAAAGTTATATTAAAAGAATGAACGGGATATATTATTTACTTCATACTATGACACAACAATACAAATCATGGATAATGCTGTTTTGCATTTCACATTTAGTTGCTAATACCCTTGGAAGTATGAATCCACATATTCTCCTCCAGCTATGTAATAGTAGCGGGCAGACTAGGCTCTTTAACCTTGTGCAACCAGTCTAGAGAGGCAAAACTCTGAATCCTTACTTAGCTTAGACGGACTATCGGGAGCATTATACCCAATAAATCAGCTGATCAATCCAAGCCCTAGACCCCCTTTTTTTCCTGTAAAACCTATTTGCACTTATTGAAAATCCTTATGGTTCAATTTCTTGAAGCTCATAGGAGTGTGGAAACCCCTTCATCGCCATTACTCACTGTCCAACCTGACCCGGAGTATGTATTATATGTTAGGTCTACTTTGAGTAATTAAATAGAAGAAAAGAGTTAACAAAAATGTGTTTTTTTTTAATTTAGGTAAAAAAAAATTCCAAAACCTATCAAAAATGAATAGCGACAAAATGTCAAAGTAACCCGAGCACAGGTTTGACACACCATAAGATTAAAAAGAGGAAAACAAAGAAGTAAGACTTTTTTGTATATAATTGAAATGCAAAGTGTATGACAGTGATCAAAAGGGGAAAACATTTTCACTAATGCCCTTAGGAAAGCATGTTCATGTTCTCCCTGCCCAGCTTAGCAGATTTTCTACGCTTAATATCATCAGCAAGGTGCACCCAGACTAATAGGCAATTTGCCCAATTAGAATAGCTTTTCATCTTATCACTTAACGTTTGAATCAGAACATTCTTTCGTTATTTTCTTCTTTTTTTCTGGTGGGGGGCTTCACCAATTCTCCAAAACTCGCTTTTGCTAATTCAATCTTATACTAAAAATTATCTATATTATATCACTAAAGATTCTCACAATATTTTGTCTGCATGTCACTATAACTTAGCAAATATGCACATCAATTATAAATTTTTTAAACGCACAAGAGGAAATGACATGGTAACTCGAGTTAATCTTAGATTGAGGCTGTTGCATTTTAACTTCCACGTATACCCTTGGAAAGATGAGTCCCATTTCTTTCCCCCCTTCCCAATTCATGCAGGAAATTGTAAGGCAAAACTGGCTCTTAATTGTTATACGCAATCAGTATTACGAAATGAAAAACTCTGATTTGACCAGTTGTACTTCTGCTAAAAATTGATCTTATGTTGCACCGACCCTTATGGAGAAAGTGAGTAAATACATATATTAAAATGTTACTATAAACGGCTTGGAGCGCATGTTTAATGTCTAGAGTTGTAGAAATGGACTTGTCTTTCGAGTTAAATCTTGGTTATGGATCACTAGACGAAGCTCGTTCACATAGCCTATACCCTTAGGAAAGGTACTGAATCAACTATTCTACCTTCCAATATGGGTAAAGATAGGACCCAGGACTGCTCTTTAACCTTGGTTAGCAACCAGTCTGGATAAGAAAACTCTGATTCAAACCTGTTAAACTGCGCTTCGGCGTGGCACACTAGATAGGCTCAATCTCCTATTAGTGATTTATTCACTAAAAAAAAAGAAAAAAAAAAAAGCCACCCCTTCTACAACCTAACCATACACCACGCTTTCAACTAAAACTGAAAATACTGTGTATTTAATGACAAGCTTATTAAAAAAAAATAAAACATTTTTTTAAAAAAAAACACACACCAACTTTAATCTCATAACTACTAGATATAGTTGCAAGTGCTTAAAAAATAATCTTTTTGAATAAGTTCTGTACAAAAACCAAATGTATATACGGGGCAATTCTAGTCAAATCATCCAAAAAAAAAGTAAAATTTCACCCACTCCCTCAATTTTTCTGAATTTTCGAACAGGTTCGCGCTTGCGTAACAATTTAGACATCCCCAAAATTGAGCTTCCAATTCCAATTTGCGTAGTTATGTCTATTTTTTCAGCTTTCCAAATTGGTGGGTTTTGCCAAAAAGTGGCAATCCTTTTAGTAATCTATTTTGTTCTGCTAAAATGCAGTTATTAGAGCTTGCCTACTCCTACAAATTAGTTATATAAAGCATTTCTCCCAAGGAATCGAGAATGGTATCAAAAAAAGCCTGTAAGTAACCGTTTAAGTTATTGATGATTTTTGTCTCTTTCCATTAGCAAATCAATAAAATCTCTTATAAACCAATTTTTGGAGTAGAAGTCTAATGACTCATTTTACAGACAAAAAAATAGAATTACAAAAGATAGCCATCTTTTTCGACCCCTGACCCCTTACATTTGCGAGAAGCTAAAAATCAACATAACTCTGCTAATTCATGGACATTGATCGAAGCTCAAATTTGGGGGGATTTAGTCTCTAACATTACAATAGCCAACCTGGAAAATTCAGAAAAATGAAGAGTAAGGGTACATGCATGGATGATTTGACATTGGAACTTACCCTAGTCTTGTTGAAAAAGGAGACACATAGGTAAAAAAAAAAAATAAAAAACATATCGAAAGAACTTCGTCTATGATTTTTAATTATAACTAAATCATAAATGTAATCGTGCATTGTAAGTATAAACTAGAGATTACTCAGCATTACCTAAGTGTTAGATATGTTTGAAACGTATGAATTAAAATTTTAGTGTATTTACAATGAATACAAAAAAGAATGTTTAAACTGCATCTTAACATAATCTAATTTTAGCTTTATTCCATTAAGGAAAATTGTAAAACTTTTTTTTTCTCTTATTGCCCATAATTGCTGTGCAATGGATAAAATATTGACCATCAGAATAAGCGGAGAGAAATTAGAATAACCCAACATATAAACTGATAATCAAATCAGACGCTGATAGTTAATTGGTATCTTTACTCATCTGCATCTCTTTTATAATATTAAAAAAACTAGAATAACGTTAAACTTCATTCATAATGGTGAAGTTCTGATTCTAGAGCTCTGAGGCAGTGTGATACCCATTCATCACAATTACGTCCCAATCCACTTGATTCTGACAGTCATAATACCTTCAGGACCCAATCTATGGTTAAAGAGAAAAACATGTTTTAAAAAAAGAGTTTTAAAAAATTTAAATACTATCAAAATGATAAAACCCAAAGTCTTTTGTATTAAAATACCCAACAAGGTGACATCTGTAAAATCTAACAAACACTCAAACAATATTTCTGATAAGTGACCATAGCTAACACAAATGACGTATGTGTTCCCATTAAAATGATTACCCATACTGATATATTCTAACTATGGCGTGGCAGGCCAGATCCGCCCATGAATGGCATTTTAATAGCTCACCAATTACTATGAATGCATCAGTGTTTGGAATTTAACTTTAAATGTTATGTGAGCTAACCTTTTTAAAATTGAATATGTGAAATTCAATCCATCAAACAAAATGACTGCATAAAAACATTTTAAAGCAATTCTCTTGCGTTGGATTAGCAAATTCCAAAACCTAACATTGCACAATATCTCTTGAAAGGCAAAACTTCGTTTCAAAAATCTCACTAAACCTTTCTCTAATATTGTGTATCTTTGAATATTTTGAATAATAATGTTAGTTAAATTTATTTTTTGAATCTTACAACCTCTCATCTGAATATAACATGGAAAATAAATTTGTTTTACATCTTTTTCTCATGCTTTATTCTGTTAGCAAGTATTGAACACAATAATTAATGTGCCGGCACTCAATGATTTTTTCAATTATCTGGCCATGTAAAAAGTTTGTATCCATGCTATAGAGATAAACAAACAAATTATACTTCCTATTGTCTAAAAAGCTGCCACAGAAGTTATCTTTCATTCCAGATTGAGTTCTTTGACAAGATTCAAATAAATGAAATCGCTGGCTTTTATTTTTATTTTTGTTTGTTTGTTTTTTAACATGAGTTTTCAAACTTTAAAAAAATAAGTTATGCATCACACAAATATTCAAAAATGTATGTCCAGAGCCTGCCTCCAGAAAGTATCTTAATGTCATTTTTGAGTTTCATTAATGTTTAAAATAATCACAATCACAATATTTTAATTTTCTGAAACACTTATTAGCATGCTGTTTGTAATGAATAATAAGCCATTTCTGCACGCCAAATCTTTAAACAAATCAAGAATTCCACAAATGTATTTCCTGTCATTCTTTGAGTTCATTAAATGTTGAAATTTCACACATCCACTATTAATGCGAATCACTTTATTTAAAGGGATTTTACAAATTTATAATAGTCCATCCCTAGTAATTTCAAGTCCAGGAGAAGGAAAACACTTAAATTCAAGCTAAACTTTTATTCTGCTTAAAAATTTACCTTTGTCCATATCACATTCTGTGGTGATGGACCTATGACTACATAAATCAGAATTTAGATCGTATGTTGTGATGTAATGAAATCATAGAAATGTCAACTCAAGTAGATCCTAACGAGGGCTGCCTGCATTTCACATAGCGGTAATACCTTTGGAAAAGTATGCATCACCTGCTCTCTGCCAGTATGGTAAATCAGCAAGCAGACTGGTTAGAAGTAACCAGTCTAGGAGAAAGAGAAACTCTGTAATTCATAAACTGTTAAAACTCCCTAAAAATTGTTGTCACATCCTTCTTGTGTGGAGGGGTTGGGTACAATATACTAATAAGTCAGAATTTAACACAAAAAACTTTGCTGAAAAAAAAATTTTATTCTTTTTCTAATGCCTAAAAATCCTAGAGTGACCAATAAAATTCATTTTTTAATGAGCATTCTTTCTGCATTGAGTTCAAATTTTATTTTTATTTATCTCATTGCATTTTAACATAAATAAATAGTAAGAAGATTCATAAAAAAAAAAAGAATGAATTTAATTCTCATTTCAGTGTTTGGACAGTAATAAAAAAAATACATTTTTTTATACAAGCAGCTTCTATTTATATCTAAAAAAAAAAAGAAAAAAAATTCCATTATCTTAATTTGGCTGAAATTTTGAGATTGAGGATTTTTGATAATTTTATTTATTAGATTTTTGTATTATTTTCACTTTATCTTTATTTATTGTATACACAATTGTTGCTTTCACCAATGTGCCTCAAACCTTCTTTAAGTTCTTCTTGTCAAAAGCTCAGTAACCTTCAATGTTTTAATCAAGAAGCTTCTCAGAACTTTGAACCCAAACCCTAATCTAATCCATGTAGTAGATTCTCAATTCCCGATTATCCATAGGCTAACAAGTGATCTAAAAAAATACTAAATTATTTAAAGATTATACAAAATTCAACAAAGAAATACACTGAAGAAGCCGGAGACACCATCGGCCGACAATGTATATACAGATAACAATGCAGATGAGGACAATAGTCAAATAATACAACATGATTACTAAAAAGTCTGAAAGCTTACTAAAAATATTTTTTTTATTCTTTTTTTTCTTTTTTTTTCATTATCATTATATGCTGTGTTGTGGGACATAATAACCTCTTAAGAAACAATATAAGCATATAATTCTCGATATCTCTTCACAAGTATGGGTATCCTGTGAGATTTGAACTCATATTTAGTAGTCGTAAAAATCTGCGCAGCACTAAGCTCTTGCTTACACCATTATGATACCCCACTGTATGGTACTAGTTTATCAGGGGAACATTGCGACTACTGCTTGCTGTCATTTGTTCTGGACCAAGACTCCCCCCCCCAAAAAAAAATTGTAGATCACCATTGGACACTGGTTCAGTACATATCAAGGGTGCTAGGAGGTGTGGCTGAGAGGTTTTACACTGTCCTAGAAGTTATTGCATGCTTTACACTCTAACTGTATGAATTGAGTTTGTCTGGAGGTGTGGGAATGTAAAACACCCTATCAACACCATTGCTCCGTTCACTCTGACCCAGATTGGTATACCTGCTGAGATCCCATCGATTGATTAAATAGAAAACATTTTTTTTTTTCAAAAATTGAGTTCAAAAAATTTTCTTCCAAACTATTGCTATGATCTTCAAACTACCGGTAATTAAATGAACCCACCGATGATGTGGCTGTTAAAAAACAAATAAACGAACAGAACACACACAGTGAGTGAAAGACTTTTTAAATAAAAATACTAGACAAGGGTGACCCCGATGGCTCACCCATTCAGCTCTCGGTACATAAATAAGATTGGGAAAAAGAGTTAGCAAACGAAATTAAAACTTTTAAAAAAATAAATACGGACCAACGGAAACCTTAAAATCATTTTGTACTTTCTACAAAGTAAATGTTCCGACCTCATTTAAGCTACAGGTGCTGTTGTGAAAATTAACATAGAAATACAATTTCAAATTCTCCCTGCTCACTCTCTCTCTCTTCCAGAAAACAACATTATATTAAATGAGGAGGTATCAGAAACATAGAGAGGAAGAAAAGATAGACACAGAGTAAAAGTTTAAGAAATTTGGTTAGTTTTTGACATAATTGCAAATCTATGACATAATTAAAAACCAATTAAAAACAAGCTTTTTTTTCAAGCATAAATTCAATCCTTAAAACTAAGGCAATAATTTAAGTATAATTTTATGCATAAAACCAACAGTAAAAAAAGCCTTTAGAAAGCAAAGTTGATTAACTCAGCTTTAGTATAATAAAGAATATATTTTGAATTAAGGGTTATTCTGAAAGTGCATATTCAAGAGCATTTTTTTCAATGGGGTTGTGATTTCTGTCTCCACTTTTGGAATTTTTTTTTTTTAAACTTCTTCCTTTCTTATCTGTCTTGGTGTTTTGGGCCCGATCTTTCTTATGGATCTTTGTAAATACCAGCTTTCTTTTGAATAATCCGAACTAATTATTATTTGAAAACTTGATGAGTTTTACTGCTTGTATGCTGTGCCGCTACAGTGATGTACTCCTGCATGAAGAAGTTGAGCCTATCAAAAGAAGAACAAGGATATTTTAGTTTCACTCTCTTGCCATATATACTATATTATATGTGCTGTTGTGTTTTAATGCATGCATGCATGCGTCAAGTATTTTGTTAACTACTCATATACTTGCACTATAATTTTTGATTTCTTTAATGGGATGTATGATGTACAATATATATGTATATTGTGTGGCTGGTGTGATGTCATATCGTTAGCGTCCGTATAAATCTTACATATATTTGATCTATACTACTGATTAAGGTGAAGAGTATGTACCATTTTGTGGTGATATGTTAGATTTGATAAAGCTATTTATTTTATAGTTGAGTACAGGACCTGTTGTGCCATTTAAGTAAACCATTTGCTTTGAAAACCAATGCTGTTCGCAATAAAAAATAATCAAGATTAATTAAATATTGGTTTCATAGAATAATATTATTAAAATTTAATTCAAACACTTAAGTTTCTTGTATACAATAAAATCAGTATTTCCTAATAAGTCACACATAAAACAAAGCGCGAACCACCTTGATGAAATAATTTATTTAATTATTTTCCCATAACTAACCCTAAACCTAACCCTAAGCGATCTTCTTTTTTCTAGTTTAGATCAATAAATAAATAAATAACTTTATCAGTTGAAGATTCTTCCCCTTTGTTTAATGTGTGACTTATAGGAAATAACCATAAAGCATCTTAGATTTTGGAGAATAGCATCTGAGAACGAGAACAACTTCTTACACTTAAATCCAATACACTTATTCTGGTATGCAGGACTAGTATTTCTCCATCTCATATTCAGGTTTCAGCTTCGTAACTCTGGTAGTATAGAGTCCCATATGTTATGGCAAGCATGCTGACATGCAATATCATAGGCAAGCATTCAAACTTCAGTTTGATATTTACATTACATATTATAGAACTTGAATACCTTTTCCAAAGGTATGAATCGCTCATCCCCCAGCTATTGTTAGATAAGTATCACCTACTTTCTTTAAATGCTTTTCATTAAATAACTCATGATGGTTGAATGCATTAACAAAAAAACCAAAACCTTATTGCCATTATCCTAGCGTTCCCTCAGACCTGGTATGATTTAGTACTTGTTAGCCTCCTATCTATGGGTCAATTAGATCTGTTTGAATTATTATCGTATTACTGAAATCACTTTAAACCATTTAACTGTTCAATACAAATTATTATTACTTACACCATATAATCATTTTCTAAAATTTCAATCTCGTATACTTTACATTATTTTACCTTCTAAAAATACGTCAGTAAGCGAGTGATAAGACTTTTAAGACCACCTTACAGTTAAATTCATGTATATCAGATGATTAATATCATTGTGGTTAATTCAGCAGTTATTATTTCCGTGTGTGATACACATGATATTCTACACAAGATTGTTATTACAGAGTGTCAAAAATGGCTTAGCTCATCGGGCATTCGCCTTTAGGGACATAGGCATTTTGTATAAACCTTCGCACCTAACCCTTCTTAGATGAAGAAGGAGAATTCCCCTCAAGGAACAGCCCCTAAAACGATAGCTTGTTATTTATTTTACCCAGCAGGTGCCGGATTAGTTAGCAAGTACATTACTGTGCAATTCATAAACAGATACCGGTAAATACACTGCCCCTCATCACATTGCCCAAGGATAATGCCGAATGATAAGAAAAACAGAAAAGACTGAAAAACAATTGAAAAAGCGAAATTAAATGTAAGGAAAGACCTTAAACAATAAAGGTTTCCGTACCAGTTTATCTCCTC
>CM042144.1:35079435-35399435 GCA_023376005.1 Doryteuthis pealeii
AAAAAGAGAGATAGGCCACTTCCTTCATACAGGAAGTACACACTGTGAGCGTGCACCCTCATACAGCAGTAAAACTCATCCAAGTTTTACAATAATAATTAGTTCGGATTATTCAAAAGAAAGCTGGTATTTTACAAAGATGCCATAGAAAATCCGGGCCAAAAACAACCAAACAATAAAGAAAAGGAAAGAAGTTTAAAAAAAAAATTCCAAGTGAGACAGAAATCACAACCAACTCCATTGAAAAATGCTCTTGAATTGCACTTTCAGATAACCCATTAATTCAAATAATTTTTATTATACTAAAGCTGAGTTAATCACTTTTGCTTCCTAAAGGCTTTTTTACTGTTGAGTTTAATGACATAAAAATTATACTAAATTATTCCTTAATTTTAGGATTGAATTAGCTTGAAAAAAAAAGCTGTTTTAATTGGTTTTAATTAGTCATAATTTGCAATTATGTCAAAAACTAACCAATTTCTTACTTTTTACTCTGTGTCTATCTCTTTCTTCCTCTATGTATCTCTTGACTACCTCTCATTATATAATGTTTGTTTCTCTGGAAGAGTAGAGAGAGAGAGCAGGGAGAATTTGAAATGTATTTCTATGTTAAATTTCACAAACCCAGCAACCTGTAGCTTAAATGAGGTCGAACATTTACTTTCTTAGAAAGCTTACAAATGATTTTAAGGTTTCGTCTGGCCGTATTTATTTTTTTAAAAGTTTTATTCGCTTTGCTAACTCCCTTTTCCCCAATCTCTATTATCTACCAGAGCTGAATGGGTGACCCATCGGGTCACCCTTTGTCTAGTATTTTATTTAAAAAAGTCTTTCACTCACTGTGTGTGTTTGTTCGTTTATTTTGTTTACAGCACATCAACTTCGGTGGGTCATTTAATACCGGCAAAGTTTGGAAAGATTCATAGCAATAGTTTGGAAGAAAATTTTTTAACTCAATTTTGAAAAAAACAAATTTTCTTATTTAATCATAATGGGACTCTAACAGGTACTACAATTCTGGGTCAGAGTGGACCTGGGAGCAATGGTGATGAAGGGGTGTTTTACATTCCCCACACCTCCAGAACTGAAACCTCACCATCAGTTAGATGTAACATCATACTCAGGACATGAAAACCCTCAGCCACCACCTCCTAGCACCCTTACTATGTAAAACTGACAGTGTCACCATGGTGATCTACAATTTTTTTTTGGGGGGGGGGGTCTTGGTCCAGAACAAATGAACAGCAAGCAGTAGTCGCATGTTCCCCTGATAACACTGTACATACCATGGGGGTATCTCATAATGGTGTAACAAGCTAGTCTCGCAGATTTACGACTACTAAATATTGAGTTCAATCCTCACAGGATACCCCATACTTGTGAAGAGATACAGAATATATATGCTTATATTTGATTTCTTCAAATGGTTATGTATGTCCACACACACATGCATACTAATGAAAGAAAAAAAAGAAAAAAAAGATAAAAAATATTTTTAGTAACTTCAGACTTTTTAGTATCATTTGTATTATTCTGACTATTGTCCTCATCTGCATTGTTATCTGTATAACATTTCGGCCGATGTGTCCTCCGGCCTTCAGGTATTTCTTGTTGAACTTTTTTGTATAAATCCTTTAAATATTTAGTTCTTTTTTTAACACTTGTACCTATGGATAACGGAATGAGAATCTACTACAATGGATTAGATAAAGGGTTTGGTTCAAAGTTCTGAGAATGCTTTGATTACAACATGAAGGTTCCTGAGTTTGACAAGAACACTTAAAGAAGGTTGGAGGGCACATTGGCTGAAACATTGTGTATACAATAATAAAGATAAGGAAAATAATACAAAAATCTAAATAAAAACAATTATCAAACCTCATCTCAAAAATTCAGCCAAATTAAGATATGGAATTTTTTTTTTTTTTTTTTTTTAGATATAATAAGAAGCTTGTGTAAAAAAATGTATTTTTTTATTACTGTCCAAACACCTGAAATGACAATAAAATTCATCTTTTTTTTTATGAATCTTCTTATCTATTTATTTATGTTAAATGCATGAATAAATAAATAAAATTTGAACTCAAATCACGAAGAATGCTCATAAAAAAATGAATTTTATTGTCACTTCAGGATTTTTAGCATTAGAAAAAGATTACATTTTTTTTTTTCACAAAAGTTTTTTTGTGTTTAAATTCTGATTATGTATATATTTACCAACCCCTCCACACAAGAAGGATGTGACACAATTTTTAGGTGGAGTTTAACAGGTTTAAATTCAGAGTTTTCTTTCTCCTAGACTGGTTACCTAACCCAGTCTGCTCTGCTATTTACCCATACCTGGACAGAGAGCAGGTGGATGCATACCTTTCCAAAGGGTATTACCGCTATGTGAAATGCAGGCAGCCTCGTTTAGGATCTGAACTTGAAGTTGACATTTCCTATGACTTTAACCATTACAAACACACACCTCCGACTAAATTCTGATTATGTATGTCATATCCCTCCACCACAGACAGGATATGACACAAGGTAAATTTTTAAGCAGAATAAAATTAGCTTGAATTTAGTGTTTTCCTTCTCCTGGACTTGAAATTACAGGATGGACTTTATAAATTTGTAAAATCCCTTTAAAATAACAGTGATTCCATTAAAGTGATTGTGAAATTTCAACATTTTAATGAAACTCAAGATGACAGGAAATACATTTGTGGCAATCTTGATTTTTTTAAATTGGCGATGCAGAAAGGCCTTATTATTCAATTACAAACCACATGCTAAAATAAGTGTTTCCAGAAAATTAAAATATTGTGATTGTGATATTTAAACATTTAATGAAACTCAAAATGACATGAAATACTTCTGAGGCAGGCTCTTGGACTATACATTTTTGAAATTTGGTGATGCATAACTTATTTTTTTTAAAATTTGAAAACTCATGTTAAAAAAAACAAAAAAAAAAAAAAACAGCATTTTCATTTATTTGAATCTTGTAAAGAAACTCAATCTGACATGAAATACTTCTGTGGCAGCTTTTTAGACAATAAAAGTAAATTTGTTTGTTTATCCTCTATAGCAGGGATCACCAAACTTTTTTCACAGTGGGCCAGATAATTGAAAAAATAATGAGTGCAGGCCACATTATTATTGTGTTCAATACTTGCTAACCAGAACAAAAGCTCTGAGAAAAAGATGTAAAACAAAATTTATCTTTCCATGTTATATTCATGGATGAGAGGTGTAAGATTCACAAAAATAAATTTAACCAACATATTTATTTTCAAAATATTATCAAAGAACACAATATTAGCAGAAAGGTTTAGTGAGATTTGTGAAACTGAAGTTTGCCTTTCAAGATATTGTCAATGTTTGGTTTGGAATTGCTACATCCAACCAAGAGAATTGCTTTAAAATGTTTATCAGTCAATTTTGTTTGATGGATTGATTTCACATATTTCAATTTTAAAAAGGCTTGCTCACATACATAAATTATTCCAAACACTGATGCCATTCAAGTACCATTGGTGAGCCTAATAAAATGCCTTCATGGGCCGGATCTGGCCTGCCAGCCATAGTTAGAAATATCAGTATGGGTAACATTTTATGAGGAACCACATACCGTCATTTTGTGTTACTATGGTCCACTTATCAAATATTGTTGAGTGTTAGTTAGATTTTACAGCATGTCAACCCTTGTTGGGTTATTTTATACAAAAGACATTTGGTTTATTCATTCTTGATAGGTATTTAAATTTTTTAAAACTCATTTTTTTTAACATGTTTTTTCTATTTAACCCATAGATGGGGTCCTGACAGGTACTATGACTTCAGATCAAGGTGGATCTGGGAGTAATTGTGATGAATGGGTACTCCACACTCCCCAGAGCTCTAGAATCAGAACTTCACCATTAGATGCAGTTTAAGTTACTTCTAGTTTAGCATATTATAAAAGAATGCAAGATAGAGTAAAGATACCATTAACCCTATCAGCGTCTGAATTTGATTAATCAGTTTATATGTTGTTATTCTAATTTCCTCTCCTGCTTCATTCTGATTGGTCAATATTTTATCCATTCACTGCAAATTACTGGGCCATTAAGAGAAAAAAAAACGTTTTAAAATTTTCCCTTATGGAATAAGCTAAATATAGATTATTTAAGATGCAGTTTAACATCATTTTTTTTGTATTCATTGTAAATACATAAAATTATTAATCATGTTCAACATATCTAACACTTAGGTAATGGCTGAGTAAATCTGCTAGTTTATACTTACAATGCACATACATATTATGATATAGTTATATTAAAAATCATAGACAAAGTTCATTTCGATATTTTTTTATTTTTTTTTTTTACTAATTGTCTCCTGTTTCAACAAGACTATGGGTAATTCCATGTCAAATCATCCATGCCATGTCACCCTTCCTCTTCAATTTTTCTGAATTTTTTTCCAGGTGTGGACTATGTTAATGTTAGACAATCCCCCAAATTTGAGCTTCCAATTCCATGAATTAGCAGAGTTATGTTGATTTTTAGCTCTCCAAATTTAAGGGGCAGGGGGTCGCAAAAAATGGCTATCTTTTGTAATCTATTTTTGTCTGTAAAATGAGTTCTAGAGCTTCCCTACTCCTAAAAATTGGTTTATAAGAGCATTTTATTGATCTTGCTATGAAAAAATCAAAAAATCATCAATAACTTAAAACCGGTTGACTTACAGGCTTTTTTGATACCATCTTCGGATTCCTTGGGCAGAAATGCTTTTATAAACCAATTTGTAGGAGTAGGCAAGCTCTATAACTCATTTTACAGACAAAAATAGATTACAAAAGATAGCCACTTTTTGGCAAAACCCACCAAATTTGGAAAGCTAAAAATCGACATAACTCCGCCAATTGGAATTGGAAGCTCCAATTTTGGGGGATGTCTAAATTTTACACAGGCCACACCTGTACAAAATTTCAGAAAAATTGAAGGGAGTGGGTGACAATTTTACTTTTTTTTGGATGATTTGACATAGAATTGCCCCTATATACATTTGGTTTTGTACAGAAATTATTCAAAAAATATTTTTTAAGCACTTGCAACTCTATCTAGTCATTATCAAGAATAAAGTTGGTGTGTTTTTTTTTAAAAAATGTTTATTTTTTTTAATAAGCTTGTCATTAAATACACATATTTTCAGTTTTAGTTGAAGGCCGTGGTGTAATGGTTAGAGTTGTAGGAAATGGCCTTTTTTTTTTTTCTTTTTTTTAGTGAAAATAAATCACTAATTAGGATTGAGCCTATTCTAGTAGTGACCACCCCAAGCGCAGTTTAACAGGTTTGAATTCAGAGTTTTCCTTATCCTAGACTGGTTGCCTAACCAAGGTTAAAGAGCCCAGTCTGCCCTACTATTTACCCATATTTGGAAGGAGAATAGTTGGATTCATACCTTTCCTAAGGGTATTAGCGCTATGTGAACTGTAGCTTCGTCTAGTGATCCATAACCAAGATTTGAACTCGAAATGACAAGTCCATTTCCTACAACTCTAACCATTAAACCATGCGCCTCCAACCGTTAATCTATAACATTTTAATTATATGTATTTACCCAACCTTTCTTCCAAAGGGTCGGTGCAACATAAGATCAATTTTTAAGCAGAGTACAACTGGTTCAAATTCAGAGTTTTCATTCTCCTAAACTGATTGCTATACCAAAGTTAAAGAGCCCAGTTTGCCTTACAATTTACCCATGATTGGGGAAGGGGGGTAAAGAAATGGATTCATACCTTTCCAAGGGTATTAGTGTGAAGTAAAATGCAAACAGCCTCATCTAAGATTTAAACTCGAGTTACCATGTCCATTTCCTCCTTTGCTTTAATAAAACTCTTATAATGATGTGCCATATTTGCTAAGTTATAGTGACATGCAGACAAATATTGTGAGAATTTTAGTGATATATAGATAAGTCCTTTAAGTATAAGATTGAATTACAAGAAGCAGTTTTGTGAGAATTGTGAAGCCCCCCCCCCAAAAAAAAGAAGAAAATAACAAAAGAATGTTCTGATCAACGTTAATGATAAGATGAAAAGCTATTTTAAATTGGGCAATATTGCCTAACCTTGCTGATATATTAAGCTGTAGAAAATCTCTAAGCTGGGGCCAGGGAGAAATGAATTCATGCCTTTCCTAAGGGCATTAGTGCAAAATGTTTTCCTTGTTGATAACTGTCATACCACTTTGCATTTTCATTATAAACAAAAAAAGTCTTACTTTCTTTGTTTTCCCTCTTTTTATCTTATGGTGTGTCAACCTGTGCTGGGTTACTTTAGACATTTTGTCCTATTCATTCTTGATAGGTTCTGACATTTTTTTTTTAACTAAATTAAAAAAAAAACACATTTTTGTTAACTCATTTTCTTCTATTTAACTCAAAGATAGACCCTAACATATACTACCACTCCGGGTCAGGTTGGACCAGTGAGTAATGGCGATGAAGGGGTACTCCACACTCCCTAGAGCTCCAGAATTGGAACCATAAGGATTTTCAATAAGTGCAATAGGGTTACAGGACAATCATATAGGGGCTAGGGCTTGATATGATCAGCTGATTTATTGGGTATGACATGCCTCCCCGATAGTCCGTCTAACCTAAGTAAGGATTCAGAGTTTGCTTCTCCTAGACTGGTTGCCAAACCAAGGTTAAAGAGCCTAGTCTGCCCTACTATTTACCCATAGCTGGAGGGAGAATAGTTGGATTCATACCTTTCCCAAGGGTATTAGCACTATGTGAAATGCAAACAGCATTATCCATGATTTGTACTTGTTGTGTCATATCGATGACAGTAACCATAATACTATCCGCTTCCAATTCTTTTAATATAACTTTGCTGGTGTAAACACAAGTGAAACCTTTTCAGGATAGAATATAAGAAGGAATTGTATGAATGATTGTCCAAATCAAGACCTGTTGTTAGAATTTCTCATATGAACATTTTGTTTTCTGTTTTTAAAATTTATATTAATATGTGGAAAAAAAAGTGCTTTTATTGCAAGTTTTAATTGCCAAATATGATCCGAACATTGTGGCTGTGTTCAAAAAATCTTGTAGTGAATGGGTTTTTCAAGTCAGAATCATCTATAACTGCCAAAAAACATATTCAAAGCAGCAAGCTAATAACTCGGACCTTCAGAAATCTTCTGACAAAGAGATCTTTATCTCAAAATATTAATAAATCAAAGGTAAACAAACAACATCATAGTTACCTTATTTTTCTTTACACTTGCATTGTGGTAGCCTTCAAAACCAACCACCAAACTAATATAAACACAATGCTTCACGCAAATTATAAAACTCTTTTATATTCAAAGAAGTTTAATGTGAATAATTTTGATGTTTTGGACTGGTGTCCTCATCTATATATATATATATATATATATATATATAAACACAATGTTTCAGTTTCTGTATCCTCTAGCCTTCCTCAAGTGTTCCCTTTGTATCCGAGCATAGTAATGACCCAACCTGGGAAATCTTTTTAATAGTCTGACTTTTGAATGAGATCTTCAAAAGTTCTTTGAGGTCTATTTGATCAACAGTCAGACTATCAAAAAGATTTTCCAGGCTGGGTCATTACTATGCTCGGATACACAGGGAATGCCTGAAGACGGCTGGAGGATAGAGTGATTGATACCACAATAAAGATGAGGACAACAGTCTGAAACATCAAAATTATTCCAATTCAAAGAAATTTTAAAAGATCTTATAGAGAGTGGGATTTTTGTTTAAGGTAGAATAATCAGATCTTTAGGCACCCATTTTGTGATCTTGTTTCATAAGGAAATTTTTTTTCATTTACACCGTCAAAATCCAGTTGTTTGTTAGGGGTTAGATTTATAATTAAAAAAAAAAACTCTAAAAAATCATCTGTTAACAAACAACCAGATGTTGACGGTGTAAATTAAAAAAAATGTCCTTATGAAACAAGATTGCAAAAGGGGTGCCTAAAGGTCATATGGTCAAAATAATCTATGACTGCCAAAGAACATATTCAAAGAAGTTATAAAACCTGTAAGTGCTCTTCTTCATAGAACCAGTAATCTTTAAAGAAAAACTGGTTATGGCAACACTAGATTCATATCAATGGTGGGAGGGGGGTTCCCTTATGGCGTAATGGTTAACATGCTGGATTATGAGAATGGGTTCTTTAGCTTTGGCAAGGCAACCAGTCTAAGAGAAGGAAATATCTGAATTCAAACCAGCTTTAGTCCACTTTAAAAAAATGACCTTGTGTAACATCCTGCTCCTTCTATTTCTGATATGCACATAAGAAAAGGTTGGTTGGTTGGACTTTAACAGGATGTCAACACCCTTTGGTTATTTGCTGCTGAAGACATTTTTGTTGGGTATCAACATTTTTTGGAACCCTAAAAAAAAACAAAAACAAAAAAAAAACTAATTTTTTAAAACTAATTTTTTAATCTATTAAATGATAATCCATAGATGGGACCCTAACAAGTACTCTGGGTCAGAGTAAACCTGGGAGTAATGGCAATTAAGAAGTAATCTACATTCCGCAAAGCTCCAGAATTGGAACCTCACCACTAAATGCAATACATAAAAAAAGGAGTAATAGTGATGATAACTGAGTTTCTCTATGTATACGTATAATTGAAAACGCCTTTGTGTATGTGTATATCTATATTCATGCACACATTTACGTACATGAATGAGGAAGGTTGGCATTGCTGATGATGATGATAGTGGCTAAATGGAAGATTTATTTGTTGAGATGAGGAGAACATCTGATGGAGAGGGGAGTTGCCATCACCCCTATAATGATGTTTTGATAACATAGCCAAAACATGTATATATCAGTCAGCCCATATCTACTCATTCGGTTGTCATCAATTAAACGATTTCACAAAGCCTTGCAGAAAAAAAGAAGAAAATAAAAAAGAATAAAGAACAGTAAAAAAGATAAAAATGGAGGTGTTCTAAAGATTCTTCTAAACAAAGGAGGATCTAAATATACTGTAGTTTTTCTTGACTAATGCAGAAAGTGTTCAGATATATTCACGATGAAAGTTAGATCATCTCTCTGGCGATTGTAACAGATATTTTGAACTCTGACCCCTAGTTTCAACATATTTATCAATGTATTGTATACTCTTCTCAAGTTCTTACTTCTTCTATCGTAGTTCTCTCTGCTCCCATCATTCATTGTTCTTTCAGAGTTCTCTTTCAACTGGGGGGGGGAGTGGTGGTGTTGTATACTGGATCATACAGTATTCAGTATACTAGTACATTCAACTACATGATATTTACCATGTACCCCATGTGTACAGGTTAGGCACAAGGCCTTATTAATGTGGGACCACCCACAAACTGAAGCTCATGGATGGTGCATTGATCCTGTTAGCATTCCCCCTCAAAGGAGGCGCATTAGGCAATAAACCCAGCCCCTTTAAATTGAGGGGGCAGGTGTTGCCTGGGGGGATGGCCCCCTGGGATCAACGATGTTAGCTTGTAAGGTCCAGGGTCGAAGCCACTGGACCCCCACCCCGAAGCGTGGGTCTACATGTGTGCTGGACATATAGTAACTCACAACAGAGTGCTAAAACCTTGAGGTAGATGGTTCACGTAACCTTTGTAGTCTCAGTAATCACCCCAATGTTCTCAGACAGCCATGTATAAATAGTCCTGGACCAGTATATTCACTCTCTATGCTAGGCTAGTCCACAACAGGGTGTCTGGTCTTTTTTCATATTGGGATAGTGTTTTTTCTTCCATCATGTTTGTCTGCTTTGCTGTGTCCCCTATCTTTTTTAGTTTTTAGTCATGGAAACAACACAGAAGCATATTTTTGTGCATACACTTTTATTTATCTGAATTTCTTGATACATTCTTTGCTGAATTGAACATGAGGAGCAGAGACAAATAACTACATATGCCCAAATTTGGGCACTCAGTCTCTAACTGCTTACAATAATGTTGAAAACACCAGTTCCTGCTAGATCACTGAAGTTAAGCAACAATGAGCATGTTCAATACTTAGATGGGTGACCGTTTAAGCAACAGCAGGTACTGTAAGAAACTGAATATCAAAATGACTTGATTTGGCATTAAATGACCTAAAAATGTCTGATATATCATAAAACAAAACAAACAACCAAACCAATCTCCAACTGACTAAATTCTAAACTATTTTTCCACAATCGTCTGATCATGTGACCATCTAGGCTAATGAAAGTTATGCTTCCAGATGACCTCGGAGTAATGCTTTGTCTATCAAACTCTGTAACCACTGTACTTTTCCATTCAGTTTATCATTATTTTAAAATCTACACCACCTTACAAAAGGATAAGCTTCTGCCCAGCCATTATGCAAGAAATATATCAAAGTTAAAACAATACTAGTTTAAATAGTATCCATTTTTTTTGTCTATATAATATATACATTTGGTGGATTTAAAAAAATCTAAATATTGTTAAAGGTGTGTGGTGTAATGGTTAGAGTCAAAGGAAATGAACAGAGTTCAAATCCTGGACCACAAAACACTAATACCTTTGGGAAAGGTAAGCATCCAACTATTCTCCTTCCACCTATGGGTAAATAGTAGACTGGGCTTTTCAACTTTGGTAAGGCAACAAAGTCTATGAGCAGGAAAACTGAATTCAAACCTGTTAAACTCTGCTTAAGAAATTAACCTTGTGAAGTTAATGAAAATTATTTCTACCAATTTATTAATACACATAAAGTTATGAAAATTATTTCTTAAACAAATCATATATATATATATATATATATATATATATATATATATGAAGAAAAAGTGGAAGTAAATCTGACAAAATGTAATATTATAAAAATTTCAGTAATGAATGATGTTTAATAAGGCTTATTAAACATCATTCATTAATGAAACTTGTGTTTTTTTCAATTTTTATAATATTAAACACACACATGCGCACACACACGCACACATATAACAAGATTTGGCATTAAATAACCCACAAGAGCTGATATGCCATTGAACCAAACAACCAACCAAACAATTTTAGGTAAAAGTCCTTTTTCCTCATTTAATTTACTTTTTATATATATGAATCACATACATTTGGCAACACATTTTTACCACAATATAAAATTCATTAGCAAACTTATACAAGCCAATCAGCAATCATACATGACAGGCAGCTATTACCCAGCATGCACTACACTAATTCAAAGTATATTATCAGAACCCACCATGTTCTTCTGTTCACATCATACCCTCAAACTCAGCCTAGAGTATCATAAACTTTTAATTTTATTCCCTCTCAATATTTCATTAGGTTTTAAATACTCTTTCATTATGCAGTATGCCTTCATGCTATCATTATTCATCATGTTAATTACTCAGAATGCCCTTTTCCCTATTTGATAAGCACTTTTTATTTATATAGGATATTCATTTCCCAGTGTTCAATGTTCATACTGTTAATATTTACCCTGTTTCTTTTCTTACCCAGCATGCAATTCCCTTAAGTTATCAGCTTTGATAAGCAGGTCTAAAAAGAAATAAAAGTGGGGAGGGGTAAGAGAAAAACTCCTTACATTTGAAAAAAAATGTCTGTAAAGCTGCAGTTAATCAGACAGCTTGTTATTCATCTCTGAAAATGCATTGTTTAAATCTCTTGGCTTTCAAAGTTCTTAGTAATCACACAGACAAAAAAAAAAGAAAAAAAGGTGTATTCAAAAAGTATTATAACTGGCTTCATAATTTTCTTTCAAATTGGAAGTGGCTTGTCTAGACATCATCATTTTATTATATTAGTTTCTCAGTTTTGGGTTGGTTGGTTTGGCACATCAACCCTTGTTGGGTTATTTAATTTTTTTGCCTACTTTACGCCACTCACAGTGGCTCTCCACCACTGCAATCCTACCATAAGCCGCTGATGTTTAGTTCATAATAATTCAGCAGACGGACTCCGATTACAATAATAATAGGATTTTATTTGAATAGAATGAGACCTGAGACAGTAAACTTTGAAATATCCCATCATACAGGGAAAAAAACACCAACAAAATTTGGTACAGCCTTGGGGAAAATTTGATACACAAAGAGTTAATGCCAAAATCATCATCTTTTTTTAGCAAGCAATTATATGGTTTCAAGTAACTAATGGTTTTTTGGTTGAGTATTTTATTTTACGGTATATCAACTCTTTTCGGGTCATTTAATGCCAAATCAAGTCATTTTGATATCCGGTTGCTTACAGTACCTGCAATTGCTTAAATGGTCACCCATCTTAATATTGAACAGATTCATTGCTGCTTAACTTCAGTGATCTAGTTGGAACCTGTGTTTTCAATGTGACATGACCATAAGTGGGTAACTAATAAGAATAATCATTTATAGACAATCATCATCATCAAGTCATGCTAACAGCACAGATTTTCATGAGTCTTCCTTGCCTGCCATTGCTTCTGGCAGGTCCTCTGCACAGCATCCAGTATCTGTGCAGAGCTGATTAATGTCATTTTTTACTTGCTGAACTATGCTGGTATGTCCATGTGTATGTATTTACAAACTCATCTGCACAAGCAGGATGTGACACAAGGTCAATTATTTTAGCGGAGTTAACCAGGTTTGAATTCAGAGTTTACCTTCTCCTAGGCCAGTTGCCATACCAAGCTTGAAAAGCCTAGTCCGCCCTACTATTTATCCATAGTTAGAGGAAGAATAGTTGGATTTATACCTTTCCCAAGGGTATTAGTACCATATGAAATGCAACCAGCCGTGTCAAGGATTTGAACTCGTATCGCAGTGTTCATTTCCTTCGGCAGCAACCATCACACCACAGGCACCTCCTGTCCATGTGTAGGTGCCCATATGTTAATGTCACATGCTTGTCCAACATGTCTTGTTCATCTTACTTAGATGGGTTTTGTGATAGAAGGTAAGTGGCCATACAGCTGCCTTTTTGCGTGTTCTTCTCAAACAATTATTATTATTTTTTTTTTTTTTGGCAAGCAATTATATTGTTTCAAGTAACTACTGAAAATAATCATTTGTAATTATAGCTTCAATTAATTATTCTCAATACAAATAATTTGCTCACAGTTTCAAGTATTCCTATCTGATACTAATAATTTGCACATGGCATAATGATTATCATCTTAGGAAGTGAACACAATGACTCAAGTTCAAATCCTGGATGAGGCTGTTTGCATTTCAAATAGAGCTAATACCCTTGGGAAAGGTATGCATTCAACTATTCTTCCTCCAGTTATGGGTAAATAGTAGGGAAGACTGGGCTCTTTAACCTTGGTTAGGCAACCAGTCTAGGAGAAGAAAAACTCTGAATTCAAACAAGATTGGTATGACATGGGCTCTACCAGGGGATTCCTACTAAAATAATGAATACTTGATATAAAACTGTGTGCAAAAACTCTTAAGAAACAACTCTGCTTAAGAAATTGACATTGTGTCACATTCTATTTGTTCAGAGGGGTTGGTAAATATATAGATACTAATAACTTGCAAGCATCTATTCTTATTTAATAATGATAATCATTTGTTTGCACAGTTATATGGCTTCAAGAGTTCCTATCTAATGCTAATAATTTTCAAATTTTTGGATTGATCTGACCTATAGATGGGACCCTAACAAGTACTACCTGTAAGAACAAGAGAGGATTATCTCCCTTGTTCTAGACTAGCATAAATATAGAGCCAGCTGAATTTTCATATGAAACAACAAGACAGTGCCTTCTGGTAACTGGTGTATGCTAACCAGATTGTTCCCATGTGTTTCAAATCAATCATATCCTATTCTACATGGCACTGCAAACAGGATCTGACCCAGGTGAGTAGGAAAGCATTTTTATTAGGGCGGGCATATCTGTAACCTCTGCTAAGATTTATACTCCAAAGTTTGCAAGTGAGAAGCTTATAAGAGACATCTTTCCCATGCTGGACTGTTCAATGCTGCAGGAATTGGATATCAAGACTATAGATGAAATACTTGCCATACTAAAGCTCATCAAAGAATCCTCAGTCTCACTTCCATCACTAGTTAACTACACAAAAATACCAACAGTAAAATTTCCCAATACCAAAGAATATTATTGAGGCCAGGGGCACCTTACATGGTGTAATGGTTAGATAGCTAGATTAGCAGACCAATGTTAGTGAGTTTGTTTCTCACTAGGTACCCTATACTTCTGGCTTTGTGTCACAACTAAGCTAAGCTTAGTAAATAACTTACTAATGCCAAGTCTAGTAAACCAAGTAGCCTTGACATGTATATATTAATATACATGTTCCTTAAAAGTATGACCATTATCATCTTGCAAAACCCCCTGGTTAAAAATGAGACTGTCCAAATCATCAAAAATGAAATGCAAAAATGTAAATCCTGATTATCTAGTGTTGCTCATCTGCCAAATTCTTATTTCTTATGATTGTCATCACCTCAGCTAAGTAATGGAGCATTCATTTTTATTATAAAGAAAGAAAGCAAATAAAAATGACAGAAGGGAAAGATAGGGAGGGGGTTGAGCCATGGAAATGATCATGCTAATCTGTTTCACTTGAACATAAGATAAGATGAAAAGAAGGAAGGAAAGAAAAAAAAAGAGTGAGAGAGAGTTAAATCAAGATTATTATACTTTTTAGATATTGAATTATTTGCAATAGCTCTTAAGTAAACCATCAAATATTGTAATAATTAAATTATCATACTGAGGTATTTCAACAGATCTTGCTAGTATTCTTCAAGCCTTATGATGTCATCCTTTTAGGACCTTATCAAACAGAATTCACCTTTTGCTTTGAACTAAAATCTCAATAATGCATTATGCAATCTAACGCTGATGATCATAAGCTTGGTAAAAAAAAGTTATGACTGATACTAACCAAGTAACCAGATTGGAGTAAAGTAGGCAGGGCTTTCTGCAATTGCAGAAGCATTGTACATACATGCTCCAATGAGAAGACTTCAAATCTGTTGTCTGACGGCTGGCACATCAATTTTGCATATAGTAGATTGTTTTACCAATGCTGAGAGCTGGTATGCACTCAATGAGGATGAAGCAGCTTCAATCACCTGAGCATTAAAAATAATTCTATGTTACTACTTGTTTCATAGTCGATTATTCGTGACTAAATGGGTAACCTCACAAATCTTTTCTGGTAAGGTGGGTTGGCTGGACACCTGCGGAAAAAAACAAGACCTGTAAAGTCGGAAGAATCTTTGCTCATGGCCATTAAGAACATTGTTTCTTATGTAAACCCCTACTCATCATGGCAAGGCCGTGTCAACTTGGTAGTGTCAGACCCATGTGGTTTGGAAATTAAGTTCTTGTTAGGGTCACCCAAGCAGATAGGTCTGGCACCCAGTGGTATTAAGGCCACAACTTGACCAAAGGGGCTCTGGCAAAAATCAAAAGGGCATTTCCATATTCATCAGGAATCAATGGCTTTTGATGTACTTGTCACTGTGGTCTGTGGAAAATCTGTGAAAAATAAGGGCATCTCCTTTCCCTGACTGGGATATGCATGCAGAGTTTGGGGACTGCTTGTGAATTTCATATTCCCTTGTTACTCCTTCCATTAATTCACTACAGGTAAATTCGTTGGTTGGAGCTGGCTCAAAGGACCCAGGGTGAATGCTGTAAAAGTAACAGTAACATTAAAAAAAATGTTTGCATGTTTATCATGGGCTGCACTAATGTAATAGTGGTAACATCACCACTAAAATGAATATTTGGCCAACACCACATTACATTAGTGCAGGCCCATGATAAACATGCAACATTTTTTTAATGTTACTGTTACTTTTACAGCATTCACCCTGGGTCCTTTGGAGCCTCCAACCAACGAATTTACCTGTAGTGAATTAATGGAGGAGTAACAAGGGAATATGAAATTCACAAGCAGTCCCCAAACTCTGCATGCATATCCCAGTCAGGGAAAGGAGATGCCTTATTTTTCACAGATTTTCCACAGACACAGTGACAAGTACATCAAAAGCCATTGATTCCTGATGAATATGGAAATGCCCTTTTTGATTTTTGCCAGAGCCCCTTTGGTCAAGTTGTGGCCTTAATACCACTGGGTGCCAGACCTATCTGCTTGGGTGACCCTAACAAGAACTTAATTTCCAAACCACATGGGTCTGACACTACCAAGTTGACACGGCCTTGCCATGATGAGTAGGGGTTTTACATAAGAAACAATGTTCTAGATGGCCATTGAGCAAAGAGTTTCTTCCGACTTTTTACAGGTCTTGTTTTTTTCCGCAGGGTGTCCAGCCAACCACCTTACCAGAAAAGATTTGTGAGGTTACCCATTTAGTCACGAATAATCCGACTATGAAACAAGTAGTAACATAGAATTATTTTAATGCTCAGGTGATTGAAGCTGCTTCATCCTCATTGAGTGCATACCAGCTCTCAGCATTGGTAAACAATCTACTATATGCAAATATGATGTGCCAGCCGTCAAGACAACAGATTGAAGTCTTCTCATTGGAGCATGTATGTACAATGCTTCTGCAATTGCAGAAAGCCCTTGCCTACTTTACTCCAATCTGGTTACTTGGGTTAGTATCAGTCATAACTTTTTTTTTAGCCAAGCTTATGATCATCAGCGTAGATTGCATAATGCATTATTGAGATTTTAGTTCAAAGCAAAAGGTGAATTCTGTTTGATAAGGTCTAAAAGGATGACATCATAAGGCTTGAAGAATACTAGCAAGATCTGTTGAAATACCTCAGTATGATAATTAATTATTACAATATTTGATGGGTTTACTTAAGAGCTATTGCAATAATTCAATATCTAAAAAGTATAATAATCTTGATTTAACTCTCTCTCACTCTTTTTTTCTTTCCTTCCTTCTTTTCATCTTATCATTATGTTCAAGTGAAACAGATTAGCATGATCATTTCCATGTGCTCACCCCTCTCCCTATCTTTCCTTTCTGTCATTTTTATTTTGCTTTCTTTCTTTATAATAAAATGGAATGCTCCATTACTTAGCTGAGGTGATGACAATCATAAGAAATAAGAATTTGGCAGATGAGCAACACTAGATAATCAGGATTTAATTTTTTGCATTTCATTTTTGATGATTTGGACAGTCTCATTTTTAACCAGGGGTTTTGCAAGATGATAATGGTCATACTTTTAAGGAACATGTATATTAAATATATAACATGTCAAGGCTACTTGGTTTACTAGACTTGGCATTAGTAAGTTATTTACTAAGCTTAGCTTAGTTGTGACACAAAGCCAGAAGTATAGGGTACCTAGTGAGAAACAAACTCACTAACATTGGTCTGCTAATCTAGCTATCTAACCATTACAACCATGTAAGGTGCCCTGGCCTCAATAATATTTCTTGGTATTGGGAAATTTTACTGTTGGTATTTTTGTGTAGTTAACTAGTGATGGAAGTGAGACTGAGGATTCTTTGATGAGCTTTAGTATGGCAAGTATTTCATCTATAGTCTTGATATCCAATTCCTGCAGCATTGAACAGTCCAGCATGGGAAAGATGTCTCTTTAAGCTTCTCACTTGCAAACTTTGGAGTATAAATCTTAGCAGAGGTTACAGATATGCCCGCCCTAATAAAAATGCTTTCCTACTCACCTGGGTCAGATCCTGTTTGCAGTGCCATGTAGAATAGGATATGATTGATTTGAAACACATGGGAACAATCTGGTTAGCATACACCAGTTACCAGAAGGCACTGTCTTGTTGTTTCATATGAAATTCAGCTGGCTCTATATTTAATGCTAGTCTAGAACAAGGGAGATAATCCTCTCTTGTTCTTACAGGTAGTACTTGTTAGGGTCCCATCTATAGGTCAGATCAATCCAAAAATTTGAAAATTATTAGCATTAGATAGGAACTCTTGAAGCCATATAACTGTGCAAACAAATGATTATCATTATTAAATAAGAATAGATGCTTGCAAGTTATTAGTATCTATAATATTTACCAACCCTCTGAACAAATAGAATGTGACACAATGTCAATTTCTTAGCAGAGTTGTTTCTTAAGAGTTTTTGCACACAGTTTTATATCAAGTATTCAATTATTTTAGTAGGAATCCCCTGGTAGAGCCCATGTCATACCAATCTTGTTTGAATTCAGAGTTTTTCTTCTCCTAGACTGGTTGCCTAACCAAGGTTAAAGAGCCCAGTCTTCCCTACTATTTACCCATAACTGGAGGAAGAATAGTTGAATGCATACCTTTCCCAAGGGTATTAGCTCTATTTGAAATGCAACAGCCTCATCCAGGATTTGAACTTGAGTCATTGTGTTTCACTTCCTAAGATGATAATCATTATGCCATGTGCAAATTATTAGTATCAGATAGGAATACTTGAAACTGTGAGCAAATTATTTGTATTGAGAATAATTAATTGAAGCTATAATTACAAATGATATTTCAGTAGTTACTTGAAACAATATAATTGCTTGCCAAAAAAAAAAAAAAAAATAATAATAATTGTTTGAGAAGAAACACGCAAAAAGGCAGCTGTATGGCCACTTACCTTCTATCACAAAACCCATCTAAGTAAGATGAACAAGACATGGTTGGACAAGCATGTGAATTAACATATGGGCACTACACATGGACAGGAGGTGCCTGTGGTGTGATGGTTGCTGCCGAAGGAAATGAACACTGCGATACGAGTTCAAATCCTTGACACGGCTGGTTGCATTTCATATGGTACTAATACCCTTGGGAAAGGTATAAATCCAACTATTCTTCCTCTAACTATGGATAAATAGTAGGCGGACTAGGCTTTTCAAGCTTGGTATGGCAACTGGCCTAGGAGAAGGTAACTCTGAATTCAAACCTGGTTAACTCCGCTAAAATAATTGACCTTGTGTCACATCCTGCTTGTGCAGATGAGTTTGTAATACATACACATGGACATACCAGCATAGTTCAGCAAGTAAAAATGACATTAATCAGCTCTGCACGATACTGGATGCTGTGCAGAGGACCTGCCAGAAGCAATGGCAGGCAAGGAAGACTCATGAAAATCTGTGCTGTTAGCATGACTTGATGATGATGATTGTCTATAAATGATTATTCTTATTAGTTACCCACTTATGGTCATGTCACATTGAAAAACCAGGTTCCAACTAGATCACTGAAGTTAAGCAGCAATGAATCTGTTCAATATTAAGATGGGTGACCATTTAAGCAATTGCAGGTACTGTAAGCAACCGGATATCAAATGACTTGATTTGGCATTAAATGACCCGAAAGAGTTGATATACCGTAAAATAAAATACTCAACCAAAAAACCATTAGTTACTTGAAACCATATAATTGCTTGCTAAAAAAAGATGATGATTTTGGCATTAACTCTTTGTGTATCAAATTTTCCCCAAGGCTGTACCAAATTTTGTTGGTGTTTTTTTCCCTGTATGATGGGATATTTCAAAGTTTACTGTCTCAGGTCTCATTCTATTCAAATAAAATCCTATTATTATTGTAATCGGAGTCCGTCTGCTGAATTATTATGAACTAAACATCAGCAGCTTATGGTAGGATTGCAGTGGTGGGAGAGCCACTGTGAGTGGCGTAAAGTAGGCAAAAAATTAAATAACCCAACAAGGGTTGATGTGCCAAAACCAACCAACCCAAAACTGAGAAACTAATATAATAAAATGATGATGTCTAGACAAGCCACTTCCAATTTGAAAGAAAATTATGAAGCCAGTTATAATACTTTTTGAATACACCTTTTTTTCTTTTTTCTTTTTGTCTGTGTGATTACTAAGAACTTTGAAAGCCAAGAGATTTAAACAATGCATTTTCAGAGATGAATAACAAGCTGTCTGATTAACTGCAGCTTTACAGACATTTTTTTTCAAATGTAAGGAGTTTTCTCTTACCCCTCCCCACTTTTATTTCTTTTTAGACCTGCTTATCAAAGCTGATAACTTAAGGGAATTGCATGCTGGGTAAGAAAAGAAACAGGGTAAATATTAACAGTATGAACATTGAACACTGGGAAATGAATATCCTATATAAATAAAAAGTGCTTATCAAATAGGGAAAAGGGCATTCTGAGTAATTAACATGATGAATAATGATAGCATGAAGGCATACTGCATAATGAAAGAGTATTTAAAACCTAATGAAATATTGAGAGGGAATAAAATTAAAAGTTTATGATACTCTAGGCTGAGTTTGAGGGTATGATGTGACAGAAGAACATGGTGGGTTCTGATAATATACTTTGAATTAGTGTAGTGCATGCTGGGTAATAGCTGCCTGTCATGTATGATTGCTGATTGGCTTGTATAAGTTGCTAATGAATTTTATATTGTGGTAAAAATGTGTTGCCAAATGTATGTGATTCATATATATAAAAGTAAATTAAATGAGGAAAAAGGACTTTTACCTAAAATTTGTTGGTTGGTTGTTTGGTTCAATGGCATATCAGCTCTTGTGGGTTATTTAATGTCTGTTATATGTGTGCGTGTGTGTGCGCATGTGTGTGTTTAATATTATAAAAATTGAAAAAAACACAAGTTTCATTAATGAATGATGTTTAATAAGCCTTATTAAACATCATTCATTACTGAAATTTTTATAATATTACATTTTGTCAGATTTACTTCCACTTTTTCTTCATATATATATATATATATATATATATATATATATATATGATTTGTTTAAGAAATAATTTTCATAACTTTATGTGTATTAATAAATTGGTAGAAATAATTTTCATTAACTTCACAAGGTTAATTTCTTAAGCAGAGTTTAACAGGTTTGAATTCAGTTTTCCTGCTCATAGACTTTGTTGCCTTACCAAAGTTGAAAAGCCCAGTCTACTATTTACCCATAGGTGGAAGGAGAATAGTTGGATGCTTACCTTTCCCAAAGGTATTAGTGTTTTGTGGTCCAGGATTTGAACTCTGTTCATTTCCTTTGACTCTAACCATTACCACCACACCCTTTAACAATATTTAGATTTTTTTTAAATCCACAAATGTATATATTATATAGACAAAAAAAATGGATACTATTTAAACTAGTATTGTTTTAACTTTGATATATTTCTTGCATAATGGCTGGGCAGAAGCTTATCCTTTTGTAAGGTGGTGTAGATTTTAAAATAATAAACTGAATGGAAAAGTACAGTGGTTACAGAGTTTGATAGACAAAGCATTACTCCGAGGTCATCTGGAAGCATAACTTTCATTAGCCTAGATGGTCACATGATCAGACGATTGTGGAAAAATAGTTTAGAATTTAGTCAGTTGGAGATTGGTTTGGTTGTTTTTTTTTTTATGATATATCAGACATTTTTAGGTCATTTAATGCCAAATCAAGTCATTTTGATATTCAGTTTCTTACAGTACCTGCTGTTGCTTAAACGGTCACCCATCTAAGTATTGAACATGCTCATTGTTGCTTAACTTCAGTGATCTAGCAGGAACTGGTGTTTTCAACATTATTGTAAGCAGTTAGAGACTGAGTGCCCAATTTGGGCATATGTAGTTATTTGTCTCTGCTCCTCATGTTCAATTCAGCAAAGAATGTATCAAGAAATTCAGATAAATAAAAGTGTATGCACAAAAATATGCTTCTGTGTTGTTTCCATGACTAAAAACTAAAAAAGATAGGGGACACAGCAAAGCAGACAAACATGATGGAAGAAAAAACACTATCCCAATATGAAAAAAGACCAGACACCCTGTTGTGGACTAGCCTAGCATAGAGAGTGAATATACTGGTCCAGGACTATTTATACATGGCTGTCTGAGAACATTGGGGTGATTACTGAGACTACAAAGGTTACGTGAACCATCTACCTCAAGGTTTTAGCACTCTGTTGTGAGTTACTATATGTCCAGCACACATGTAGACCCACGCTTCGGGGTGGGGGTCCAGTGGCTTCGACCCTGGACCTTACAAGCTAACATCGTTGATCCCAGGGGGCCATCCCCCAGGCAACACCTGCCCCCTCAATTTAAAGGGGCTGGGTTTATTGCCTAATGCGCCTCCTTTGAGGGGGAATGCTAACAGGATCAATGCACCATCCATGAGCTTCAGTTTGTGGGTGGTCCCACATTAATAAGGCCTTGTGCCTAACCTGTACACATGGGGTACATGGTAAATATCATGTAGTTGAATGTACTAGTATACTGAATACTGTATGATCCAGTATACAACACCACCACTCCCCCCCCAGTTGAAAGAGAACTCTGAAAGAACAATGAATGATGGGGAGCAGAGAACTACGATAGAAGAAGTAAGAACTTGAGAAGAGTATACAATACATTGATAAATATGTTGAAACTAGGGGTCAGAGTTCAAAATATCTGTTACAATCGCCAGAGAGATGATCTAACTTTCATCGTGAATATATCTGAACACTTTCTGCATTAGTCAAGAAAAACTACAGTATATTTAGATCCTCCTTTGTTTAGAAGAATCTTTAGAACACCTCCATTTTTATCTTTTTTACTGTTCTCTATTCTTTTTTATTTTCTTCTTTTATTCTGCAAGGCTTTGTGAAATCGTTTAATTGATGACAACCGAATGAGTAGATATGGGCTGACTGATATATACATGTTTTGGCTATGTTATCAAAACATCATTATAGGGGTGATGGCAACTCCCCTCTCCATCAGATGTTCTCCTCATCTCAACAAATAAATCTTCCATTTAGCCACTATCATCATCATCAGCAATGCCAACCTTCCTCTTTCATGTACGTAAATGTGTGCATGAATATAGATATACACATACACAAAGGCGTTTTCAATTATACGTATACGTAGAGAAACTCAGTTATCATCACTATTACTCCTTTTTTTATGTATTGCATTTAGTGGTGAGGTTCCAATTCTGGAGCTTTGCGGAATGTAGATTACTTCTTAATTGCCATTACTCCCAGGTTTACTCTGACCCAGAGTACTTGTTAGGGTCCCATCTATGGGTTAAATAGATTAAAAAATTAGTTTTAAAAAATTAGTTTTTTTTTTGTTTTTGTTTTTTTTTAGGGTTCCAAAAATGTTGATACCCAACAAAAATGTCTTCAGCAGCAAATAACCAAAGGGTGTTGACATCCTGTTAAAGTCCAACCAACCAACCTTTTCTTATGTGCATATCAGAAATAGAAGGAGCAGGATGTTACACAAGGTCATTTTTTTAAAGTGGACTAAAGCTGGTTTGAATTCAGATATTTCCTTCTCTTAGACTGGTTGCCTTGCCAAAGCTAAAGAACCCATTCTCATAATCCAGCATGTTAACCATTACCATAAGGGAACCCCCCTCCCACCATTGATATGAATCTAGTGTTGCCATAACCAGTTTTTCTTTAAAGATTACTGGTTCTATGAAGAAGAGCACTTACAGGTTTTATAACTTCTTTGAATATGTTCTTTGGCAGTCATAGATGATTTTGACCATATGACCTTTAGGCACCCCTTTTGCAATCTTGTTTCATAAGGACATTTTTTTTCATTTACACCGTCAACATCTGGTTGTTTGTTAACAGATGATTTTTAGAGTTTTTTTTTTAATTATAAATCTAACCCCTAACAAACAACTGGATTTTGACGGTGTAAATGAAAAAAATTTCCTTATGAAACAAGATCACAAAATGGGTGCCTAAAGATCTGATTATTCTACCTTAAACAAAATCCCACTCTCTATAAGATCTTTTAAAATTTCTTTGAATTGGAATAATTTTGATGTTTCAGACTGTTGTCCTCATCTTTATTGTGGTATCAATCACTCTATCCTCCAGCCGTCTTCAGGCGTTCCCTGTGTATCCGAGCATAGTAATGACCCAGCCTGGAAAATCTTTTTAATAGTCTGACTGTTGATCAAATAGACCTCAAAGAACTTTTGAAGATCTCATTCAAAAGTCAGACTATTAAAAAGATTTCCCAGGTTGGGTCATTACTATGCTCGGATACAAAGGGAACACTTGAGGAAGGCTAGAGGATACAGAAACTGAAACATTGTGTTTATATATATATATATATATATATATATATATATATATATAGATGAGGACACCAGTCCAAAACATCAAAATTATTCACATTAAACTTCTTTGAATATAAAAGAGTTTTATAATTTGCGTGAAGCATTGTGTTTATATTAGTTTGGTGGTTGGTTTTGAAGGCTACCACAATGCAAGTGTAAAGAAAAATAAGGTAACTATGATGTTGTTTGTTTACCTTTGATTTATTAATATTTTGAGATAAAGATCTCTTTGTCAGAAGATTTCTGAAGGTCCGGAGTTATTAGCTTGCTGCTTTGAATATGTTTTTTGGCAGTTATAGATGATTCTGACTTGAAAAACCCATTCACTACAAGATTTTTTGAACACAGCCACAATGTTCGGATCATATTTGGCAATTAAAACTTGCAATAAAAGCACTTTTTTTTTCCACATATTAATATAAATTTTAAAACAGAAAACAAAATGTTCATATGAGAAATTCTAACAACAGGTCTTGATTTGGACAATCATTCATACAATTCCTTCTTATATTCTATCCTGAAAAGGTTTCACTTGTGTTTACACCAGCAAAGTTATATTAAAAGAATTGGAAGCGGATAGTATTATGGTTACTGTCATCGATATGACACAACAAGTACAAATCATGGATAATGCTGTTTGCATTTCACATAGTGCTAATACCCTTGGGAAAGGTATGAATCCAACTATTCTCCCTCCAGCTATGGGTAAATAGTAGGGCAGACTAGGCTCTTTAACCTTGGTTTGGCAACCAGTCTAGGAGAAGCAAACTCTGAATCCTTACTTAGGTTAGACGGACTATCGGGGAGGCATGTCATACCCAATAAATCAGCTGATCATATCAAGCCCTAGCCCCTATATGATTGTCCTGTGACCCTATTGCACTTATTGAAAATCCTTATGGTTCCAATTCTGGAGCTCTAGGGAGTGTGGAGTACCCCTTCATCGCCATTACTCACTGGTCCAACCTGACCCGGAGTGGTAGTATATGTTAGAGTCTATCTTTGAGTTAAATAGAAGAAAATGAGTTAACAAAAATGTGTTTTTAAAAAAATTTAGTTAAAAAAAATGTCAGAACCTATCAAGAATGAATAGGACAAAATGTCTAAAGTAACCCAGCACAGGTTGACACACCATAACATAAAAAGAGGGAAAACAAAGAAAGTAAGACTTTTTTTGTTTGTAATGAAAATGCAAAGTGGTATGACAGTTATCAACAAGGAAAACATTTTGTACTAATGCCCTTAGGAAAGGCATGAATTCATTTCTCCCTGGCCCCAGCTTAGAGATTTTCTACAGCTTAATATATCAGCAAGGTTAGGCAATATTGCCCAATTTAAAATAGCTTTTCATCTTATCATTAACGTTGATCAGAACATTCTTTTGTTATTTTCTTCTTTTTTTTTGCGGGGGGGGGGGCTTCACAATTCTCACAAAACTGCTTCTTGTAATTCAATCTTATACTTAAAGGACTTATCTATATATCACTAAAATTCTCACAATATTTGTCTGCATGTCACTATAACTTAGCAAATATGGCACATCATTATAAGAGTTTTATTAAAGCAAAGGAGGAAATGGACATGGTAACTCGAGTTTAAATCTTAGATGAGGCTGTTTGCATTTTACTTCACACTAATACCCTTGGAAAGGTATGAATCCATTTCTTTACCCCACTTCCCCAATCATGGGTAAATTGTAAGGCAAACTGGGCTCTTTAACTTTGGTATAGCAATCAGTTTAGGAGAATGAAAACTCTGAATTTGAACCAGTTGTACTCTGCTTAAAAATTGATCTTATGTTGCACCGACCCTTTGGAAGAAAGGTTGGGTAAATACATATAATTAAAATGTTATAGATTAAAGGTTGGAGGTGCATGGTTTAATGGTTAGAGTTGTAGGAAATGGACTTGTCATTTCGAGTTCAAATCTTGGTTATGGATCACTAGACGAAGCTACAGTTCACATAGCGCTAATACCCTTAGGAAAGGTATGAATCCAACTATTCTCCCTCCAAATATGGGTAAATAGTAGGGCAGACTGGGCTCTTTAACCTTGGTTAGGCAACCAGTCTAGGATAAGGAAAACTCTGAATTCAAACCTGTTAAACTGCGCTTGGGGTGGTCACTACTAGAATAGGCTCAATCCTAATTAGTGATTTATTTCACTAAAAAAAAAGAAAAAAAAAAGGCCATTTCCTACAACTCTAACCATTACACCACGGCCTTCAACTAAAACTGAAAATATGTGTATTTAATGACAAGCTTATTTAAAAAAATAAACATTTAAAAAAAAAAACACACCAACTTTATTCTTGATAATGACTGATAGAGTTGCAAGTGCTTAAAAAATATTTTTTGAATAATTTCTGTACAAAACCAAATGTATATAGGGGCAATTCTATGTCAAATCATCCAGAAAAAAGTAAAATTGTCACCCACTCCCTTCAATTTTTCTGAAATTTTGTACAGGTGTGGACTGTGTTAAATTTAGACATCCCCCAAAATTGGAGCTTCCAATTCCAATTGGTGGAGTTATGTCGATTTTTAGCTTTCCAAATTTGGTGGGTTTTGCCAAAAAATGGCTATCTTTTGTAATCTATTTTTGTCTGTAAAATGAGTTATAGAGCTTGCCTACTCCTACAAATTGGTTTATAAAAGCATTTCTGCCCAAGGAATCCGAAGATGGTATCAAAAAAGCCTGTAAGTCAACCAGTTTTAAGTTATTGATGATTTTTTGATTTTTTCATAGCAAGATCAATAAAATGCTCTTATAAACCAATTTTTAGGAGTAGGGAAGCTCTAGAACTCATTTTACAGACAAAAATAGATTACAAAAGATAGCCATTTTTTGCGACCCCCTGCCCCTTAAATTTGGAGAGCTAAAAATCAACATAACTCTGCTAATTCATGGAATTGGAAGCTCAAATTTGGGGGATTGTCTAACATTAACATAGTTCACACCTGGAAAAAATTTCAGAAAAATTGAAGAGGGTGGGTGATATGGCATGGATGATGTGACATGGAATTACCCATAGTCTTGTTAAAACAGGAGACAATTAGTGTAAAAAAAAAATAAAAAATATCGAAATGAACTTTGTCTATGATTTTTAATATAACTATATCATAATATGTATGTGCATTGTAAGTATAAACTAGCAGATTTACTCAGCCATTACCTAAGTGTTAGATATGTTGAACATGATTAATAATTTTATTTATTTACAATGAATACAAAAAAAATGATGTTAAACTGCATCTTAAATAATCTATATTTAGCTTATTCCATAAGGGAAAATTTTAAAACGTTTTTTTTTCTCTTAATGGCCCAGTAATTTGCAGTGAATGGATAAAATATTGACCAATCAGAATGAAGCAGGAGAGGAAATTAGAATAACAACAATAAACTGATTAATTAAATTCAGATGCTGATAGGGTTAATGATATCTTTACTCTATCTTGCATTCTTTTATAATATGCTAAACTAGAAGTAACTTAAACTGCATCTAATGGTAAAGTTCTGATTCTGGAGCTCTGGGGAGTGTGGAGTACCCATTCATCACTATTACTCCCAGGTCCACCTTGATCTGAAGTCATAGTACTTGTCAGGACCCCATCTATGGGTTAAATAGAAAAAACATGTTTAAAAAAATGAGTTTAAAAAAATTTAAATACCTATCAAGAATGAATAAACCAAATGTCTTTTGTATAAAATAACCCAACAAGGGTTGACATGCTGTAAAATCTAACCAACACTCAACAATATTTGATAAGTGGACCATAGTAACACAAAATGACGGTATGTGGTTCCTCATAAAATGTTACCCATACTGATATTTCTGGAGACATTCTAACTATGGCTGGCAGGCCAGATCCGGCCCATGAAGGCATTTTATTAGGCTCACCGATGGTACTTGAATGGCATCAGTGTTTGGAATAATTTATGTATGTGAGCAAGCCTTTTTAAAATTGAAATATGTGAAATCAATCCATCAAACAAAATTGACTGATAAATATTTGAAAGCAATTCTCTTGGTTGGATGTAGCAATTCCAAACCAAACATTGACAATATCTTGAAAGGCAAACTTCAGTTTCACAAATCTCATTAAACCTTTCTGCTAATATTGTGTTCTTTGATAATGTTTTGAAAATAAATATGTTGGTTAAATTTGTTTTTGTGCATCTTACGCCACTCATCCATGAATATAACATGGAAAGATAAATTTTGTTTTACATCTTTTTCTCAGAGCTTTCATTCTGGCTAGCAAGTATTGAACACAATAATAATGTGGCCTGCACTCATTATTTTTACAATTATCTGGCCCACCGTGAAAAAAGATTGGTGATCCCTGCTATAGAGGATAAACAAACAAATTTACTTTTATTGTCTAAAAAGCTGCCACAGAAGTATTTCATGTCAGATTGAGTTTCTTTACAAGATTCAAATAAATGAAAATGCTGTTTTTTTTTTTTTTGTTTGTTTGTTTTTTTAACATGAGTTTTCAAATTTAAAAAAATAAGTTATGCATCACCAAATTTCAAAAATGTATAGTCCAAGAGCCTGCCTCAGAAGTATTTCATGTCATTTTGAGTTTCATTAAATGTTTAAATATCACAATCACAATATTTTAATTTTCTGGAAACACTTATTTTAGCATGTGGTTTGTAATTAATAATAAGGCCTTTCTGCATCGCCAATTTAAAAAATCAAGATTGCCACAAATGTATTTCCTGTCATCTTGAGTTTCATTAAAATGTTGAAATTTCACAATCACTTTAATGGAATCACTGTTATTTTAAAAGGGATTTTACAAATTTATAATAAGTCCATCCTGTAATTTCAAGTCCAGGAGAAGGAAAACACTAAATTCAAGCTAATTTTATTCTGCTTAAAAATTTACCTTGTGTCATATCCTGTCTGTGGTGGAGGGATATGACATACATAATCAGAATTTAGTCGGAGGTGTGTGGTGTAATGGTTAAAGTCATAGGAAATGTCAACTCAAGTTCAGATCCTAAACGAGGCTGCCTGCATTTCACATAGCGGTAATACCCTTTGGAAAGGTATGCATCCACCTGCTCTCTGTCCAGGTATGGGTAAATAGCAGAGCAGACTGGGTTAGGTAACCAGTCTAGAGAAAGAAAACTCTGAATTTAAACCTGTTAAACTCCACCTAAAAATTGTGTCACATCCTTCTTGTGTGGAGGGGTTGGTAAATATATACATAATCAGAATTTAAACACAAAAAAACTTTTGTGAAAAAAAAAATGTAATCTTTTTTTAATGCTAAAAATCCTGAAGTGACAATAAAATTCATTTTTTTTATGAGCATTCTTCGTGATTTGAGTTCAAATTTTATTTATTTATTCATGCATTTAACATAAATAAATAGATAAGAAGATTCATAAAAAAAAAGAGGAATTTTATTGTCATTTCAGGTGTTTGGACAGTAATAAAAAAATACATTTTTTTTACACAAGCTTATTATATCTAAAAAAAAAAAAAAAAAAAATTCCATATCTTAATTTGGCTGAATTTTTGAGATGAGGTTTGATAATTTGTTTTATTTAGATTTTTGTATTATTTTCCTTATCTTTATTATTGTATACACAATGTTTCAGCCAATGTGCCCTCCAACCTTCTTTAAGTGTTTCTTGTCGAACTCAGGAACCTTCATGTCGTAATCAAGAGCATTCTCAGAACTTTGAACCAAACCCTTTATCTAATCCATTGTGGTAGATTCTCATTCCGTTATCCATAGGTACAAGTGTTAAAAAAAGAACTAAATATTTAAAGGATTTATACAAAAAGTTCAACAAGAAATACCTGAAGAAGGCCGGAGGACACATCGGCCGAAATGTTATACAGATAACAATGCAGATGAGGACAATAGTCAGAATAATACAAATGATACTAAAAAGTCTGAAGTTACTAAAAATATTTTTTATCTTTTTTTTCTTTTTTTTCTTTCTTTAGTATGCATGTGTGTGTGGACATACATAACCATTTGAAGAAATCAAATATAAGCATATATATTCTGTATCTCTTCACAAGTATGGGGTATCCTGTGAGGATTGAACTCAATATTTAGTAGTCGTAAATCTGCGAGACTAGCTTGTTACACCATTATGAGATACCCCCATGTATGTACAGTGTTATCAGGGGAACATGCGACTACTGCTTGCTGTCATTTGTTCTGGACCAAGACCCCCCCCAAAAAAAAAGTTGTAGATCACCATGGTGACACTGTCAGTTTTACATAGTAAGGGTGCTAGGAGGTGGTGGCTGAGGGTTTTCATGTCCTGAGTATGATGTTACACTCTAACTGATGGTGAGGTTTCAGTTCTGGAGGTGTGGGGAATGTAAAACACCCCTTCATCACCATTGCTCCCAGGTCCACTCTGACCCAGAATTGTAGTACCTGTTAGAGTCCCATCTATTGGTTAAATAGAAAATTTGTTTTTTTCAAAATTGAGTTAAAAAATTTTCTTCCAAACTATTGCTATGAATCTTTCCAAACTTTGCCGGTATTAAATGACCCACCGAAGTTGATGTGCTGTAAAACAAAATAAACGAACAAACACACACAGTGAGTGAAAGACTTTTTAAATAAAATACTAGACAAAGGGTGACCCGATGGGTCACCCATTCAGCTCTGGGTAGATAATAGAGATTGGGAAAAGGGAGTTAGCAAAGCGAATAAAACTTTTTAAAAAAATAAATACGGCCAGACGAAACCTTAAAATCATTTTGTAAGCTTTCTAAGAAAGTAAATGTTCGACCTCATTTAAGCTACAGGTTGCTGGTTGTGAAATTTAACATAGAAATACATTTCAAATTCTCCCTGCTCTCTCTCTCTACTCTTCCAGAGAAACAAACATTATATAATGAGGAGGTAGTCAAGAGATACATAGAGGGGAAGAAAGAGATAGACACAAAGTAAAAAGTAAGAAATTGGTTAGTTTTTGACATAATTGCAAATTATGACTAATTAAAACCAATTAAAACAGATTTTTTTTCAAGCATAATTCAATCCTAAAATTAAGGAATAATTTAGTATAATTTTTATGTCATTAAACTCAACAGTAAAAAAGCCTTTAGGAAGCAAAAGTTGATTAACTCAGCTTTAGTATAATAATAGATTTAAATTAATGGGTTATCTGAAAGTGCATATTCAAGAGCATTTTTCAATGGAGTTGGTTGTGATTTCTGTCTCACTTGGAATTTTTTTTTTTTAAACTTCTTTCCTTTTCTTTATTGTTTGGTTGTTTTTGGCCCGGATTTTCTATGGCATTGTAAAATACCAGCTTTCTTTTGAATAATCCGAACTAATTATTATTTGTAAAACTTGGATGAGTTTTACTGCTGTATGGAGTGTGCACGCTCACAGTGTGTACTTCCTGTATGAAGGAAGTGAGCCTATCAAAAGAAGAACAAGGATATTTTTAGTTTACTCTCTTGCATATATATATATATATATATATATGTGTGTGTGTGTGTGTTGTATGCATGCATGCATGCGCAAGTATTTTGTTACTACTCTATACTTGCATATAATTTTGTATGCTTAATGGGATGTATGTGTACATATATATATGTATATGTGTGTGTGTGTGTGATGTCATTATTGGTACGTCCGTATAAATGTACATATATTTGTCTATATACATGATAAGGTGAGAAGGTATGTACATGTTTGTGTGTGTATGTTTAGATTTGTAAAAGCTATTTATTTTATAGTGAGTTACAGACCTGTTGTGCCATTTAAGTAAACCTTTGCTTTGAAAACCAATGCTTGTTGCAATAAATATCAAGATTAATTAAATAACTTGGTTCTAGAATAAATTATTAAATATAATTCAAACACTTAAGTTTCTTGATTACAATAAAATCAGTTATTTCCTATAAGTCTAACATAAACAAAGGGGAACCACTCTTGACTGATAAATTATTTATTTATTTTCCCATTAAACTAACCCTAAACCCTAACCCTAAGCACATCTTTTTTTCTAGTAGATCAATAAATAAATAAATAATTTATCAGTGAAGAATTGTTCCCCTTTGTTTATGTTAGACTTATAGGAAATAACCATAAAATCTTAGATTTTGGTAGAATTCCAGATCTGAGAAGAGAACAACTTGCTTACACTTAGATCCAAGACAGTATTCTGTGTATGGCACTAGTATTTGCTCATCTAGTGGTGAGGTTTCACTTCTGAACTTCTGGGTAGTATAGAGTCCCCATAATGTGTAGTGGCTAACATGCTGGACTGCAATATCATAGTAAGCTAGTTCAAACTTCAGTTGTGATAATACATTACATATTTAGACTAATACCTTTTCCAAAGGTATGAATCCCCTCATCCCCCAGCTATTGGTTAGATAGTATCACTACTGTTCTTTTAAAGTGCTTTGGCATTAAATAACTCCTGATGGTTGATATGGCATATAACAAAGAAACCAAACCCTTTATTGCCATTACTCCTAGGTTCCCTCAGACCTGGTATGATAGTACTTGTTAGGGTCCTATCTATGGGTCAAGTAGATCTGTTTGAAAATTATTAGTATTAGATAGGAATACTTTAAACCATTTAACTGTTCAAACAAATAATTATTATTAAACCATATAATCATTTTCTAAAATTTCAAGTTGTATTATGTAATTATTTTACTTCTAAAAAAATACGTAGGGGTGATAAGACTTTTAGACCACCTTACAGTTAAATTTTATTATCCAATGATAATAATCATTGTGGTTAAATTAGCAGGTTATTATTTACCTTGCTTATACACAGGTTTCGACACAAGGTTGTTTTTGGACAGTGTCAAAAATGGCTTAACTCCATCGGCATTCCCCTCTTAGGGACACCTCAGGCATTTGGTAGTGAACCTGACACTAACCCTTTGTAGATGAAGGGGTAAATTCCGCCTGCAGGGACAGCCCCCTAAAGCAAAGCTTTTTATTTATTTTACCCAGCAGGTGCCGGATAAGTTAGCAAGTAATTAACTGTGCAATATCATAAAAGTACCCAGGGTAAATACACTGCACCCTCATCCACATGCCCCAAGGATGAAATGCCGAATGATAAGAAAAACAGAAAGAGATGAAAAACAATGAAAAGGAAATTAAATGTCAAGGAAAAGCTTAGAAACAAATAAGGGTTTCCGGTGAAAAAAGGTTTTTAGGATCATTTTTGCTATAAGACTCATAGGCACCATCATAAAGAATTGTAAGAAATAAAACAATGATATAATAAAGGAAATTAGGTTAGATCCCATTTTAGGTCTCAGCAAGTAAAGAGCTGACCATGGTATCCTTAAGCCATAGAGTATGAGCACCAATATTTCTTGCAGTGTCTTTGTGAAATGTACTCCAAAATTCATGTAAGAATCCCCACCCCTAAAAAGGGGTGCCTTGAATATGACACTAAAACTGTATTTAATGGTGAAGTTTCAATTCTAGAGCTATGTTGAGTGTGGAGCCACTCTTTTCTTTTCAATTACTCACAGGTTGAATCTGGTTGTGGGGTTGTACCTGTTGTAAGAATTGAAACAAAATAATCGAAACCAAAAAAAAAACAAAGAAAAAAAACACAAAAAAACAACAATTACAATCATTTGGATTAAACAACAAATGAGTTCATATTTCAATGTTCATATCTTGTGTTTGTTCTCTGCCTTATCTCAAACTAGTGATGACGTGTATAATTTTTATGTGTGTAAAATTTTCACTGTTCTGTTTTTTTTAATAATTGTTTTTTTTTTGTTTTGTTTTTTTTCATGAGTATTTTATTTCCCCCAAAATATCAACTGCCGAGAGCAAGAAATCCATGTTTTGCTCAATTCACACTCTGACCTCTTAGCCCTCCTCTTTCCCTTTCACCATGTATCATTTACTTGTACAATCAATTATGCCATATGTCTATATCAAATCATCATTTAAACTTTTCCGTTCTCCTCTAACTCAAAATTTTTGCTTAAAAACTTTCCATGCTAATTTACATATCAGGTTACTCTCATGGCTCCACATCACGCCCATTATGTAACACTAATAATTATATGGTTTCAAGTAATTGTTTCTATTTGATGATAATTATTTGTTTGCATACAGTTATATGGTTTCAAGAAACTAATAATAACCTTTAGTAAACAATTATAGCCTCATCCTATACTATTCTTCATATAAATGATTTATGGTTATATGGAATCAGGTATTCCTATTTAATACAAATCATTTTTAAACAGATCTCTTTGACCAATAGATAGAACCTTAACAAGTACTTCCACTCTGAATCAATGTGGACCTGGGAGTAATGGCCATGAAGAGGTACTCTACATTCTCCAGAACTCCAGAACTGGAACATCAAAATCAGAGGCATTTCAGTGTCAATACGCAGGACACACTTTTTTGACTAGAATACTTGTAAAAGTCCTGGTGAGATGAAAAGACTTGCTGTTACTCAGTGTTAAGTGAAAACCATCAGTTATTCCTGTTGTGAAAAACTGGCAAAGACATGAAAAGAAAATGTAAACAGCTTTTGTTTCAGGTGTTTGTTTCCATAGAGAAAATTTTTCATCACCCAACTCCACTTTGTATAAAATTTTCCATTCAAAACATTGTAAACAAACTGATCAACAAAACCTATCACAGTCTCCTTATTATTCTGTGAGAAATTTTCCTTTTCCTTATATCAACAAAAGCCCTGAAGAAGATCTGCTAAACAGATTGAAACACTGCAGCATTGGCTGAATAAATATCATTCATTTTATTTGAACCTGTGTTTTTTCAAAATTTTCTCACTATTTTACACACACACACACACACACACACACACACATATACATATATATATATATATATATATATATATATATAAATACTAGACAAAATGTGACTGTTGGGTCTCCCATTCAGCTCTGGGTAGATAATTGAGATTAGGGAAAAATGAGTTAGCAAAACGAATAAATTTTTTTTAAATAAATAAATACGTCCGGACAAAACATTAAAATCATTTTCTGAGCTTTCTAAGAAAGAATGTTTGACCTAATTCAAGCTACAGGTTGCTGCTTGTGAAATTTAACATAGAAATACATTTCCAATTCTCCCGTCTCTCTCTCCCTCTCAGAGAAACTAACATTATGTAATGAGTAGGTAATCAAGGGATACACAGAGAAAAAGAAAGTAATAGGCAGAAAGTAAAGTAGGAGATTGGTTAGTTTTTTACTTATTTTCAAATTATGACTAATTAAAATGTTTTGTTTTTTTTCAAACATAATTCAATCCTAAAAGTAAGGAATGATTTAGTATAATTTTCGTGTCATTAAACTAAATAGTAAAAAACACCTTTAGGAAACAAAAATTGATTCACTCAGCTTTAGTATAATGATAGATAATGTGTGTGCACACATAGCACACAGTTTATCTAGATTAAAACATACATACATGCACATACATATATGCAACTAGCTGCACACACGCCAAAATTTATTGCTTCATTGAAGTTGTTCAAGAGGTAAAAAAAAGAAGAATAACAAATCTTTTTGTCATCTTCTCTCACCATCCATACTTGCTTCCACATCACTCCCCCAGCATCCACCCACGTACTTGTATTCACCCCACCCATCCATTTCTACATGCAAACCGGAAACTAGCAACATTAAAAAAAAAAAGGTGTAAAGGAAACTAAAAAAAGGAAACCTTTTTATTCCCCCCTCCCCATACTCTACTATCCACCAAAAGATTGAAGACCTTCCCCCTCCTGTTCCTCACCCTCACCCCCACCCCTAATCCTGTAAACAACGACTTAGAAATCTGAAACTTACTTCAAAGGTTGATATTTTTTTTTTTTTTTTTTGTAAAATGCTCAGTTGTTTTCTTGTAGACAGAAAGATGTTTGGGGTCCCAAAAGCAACAATCCAAAAGCCTGTGCATGTAGATATTATTATTGAGCAAGCCAATATTCTACATAGTCTAGGATCGAAATTCAAATATTTTTTAATGTGTGGGAGGGGGACACATGCATTTGTTAGATTAAACAAATATTTTAGCATCAGTTTCTATTCTAAAGGTTTTTTCAGACTAGTATACTCATCTTTTTATTTATTTATTTTTTTATTTTTTTTAACATAATATTTTGACTGTTTAATTCTCCAGTGATCTCCAGGTGACTTTTTCTTTCTGATAATTTTGTTCTCTTTATGATAACTAGCAAGAATATGCGCTCTCATTCGGGCGTAAGTATTTAAGTTTTAATTTTATGAAATATATTAAACTAGCAGCAGCTACCCAGCGTCGCCTGAGTAGAGGGGTTTTTTTTCAGTTAGTGCCACAGATCCATTATTACTGAATCGTGAGTTGAATTCTCGTGGTATGTCCCATTTAAGTCCCCATGTAAAAAAAAATAGAGCTTGCATTGATCCAGCTACTCTGAAAAGAAATGTTAATGTTTACTATCTAAAATATTAAATGAAAACAAAATCCATGCTTTTGTTGAATAAAAAATAAAATTCTTATGCAGGGTCATCCACAACACGTTCCCTCAACGACTGCAGTCTTGCGTAGGCCAACTACCTGTCACTTCTCACCAGCGCTCCACTCACTTCAATTATTTATGGGCACAGTTCCTCAATATCCAGGCACATCAGTCGAACCCCTCACCTGTGCAACGCACAATTCTCGTGCATTCGGATGGACGCATGTAGGCCCCAACATCCGGGCACCTGAATTCCACCTCGCATCCATCCAGTGCCTAAATCGCATTTCTTTGCATTCGTGAGGACGCGGGGTTCACCCCAGGCAGGCAAGACAATGTCTTGCTCTTTATCCATGAGCATGGTAGTACTCGTTCTCCATCACATTATCATTTAAATTTTATTTTTTATTATCTTCACGAATATAAATCAAATCTCTATTATTTTTGCTCAAAAACCAAGCCCTGGTGATATTTAATGTGTGTATATATTTACTTTGTCGTTAATTGTTTTATTTTCGAAGTTTCCACCGGACATACAAACACACCAACTGTCCTTTATATATGTATAGATTAGAATTATTTTAATTATATTTTAATTGGTTTCTATATAAAAATTATTCCTAGTATTGCTTTTAATATGTTGGAAAATAAAACAACAATATCAGAGATCAATAATACCAATTAATTATTAAACCCAGTTTTGTTAAAACTAGTATGCAAATTAACCACACCATATATTATGTAGACCTTTATTTTTTAGTGATATATAAGACATATTGCAAGGATTTTAAACACTAAAAACAGGGGCAGTTTTTAGGTAAATCTAACTCAGATTTTCATAGACATTCTTAATAAGATTTATTCAATGTATTAATGATTTTGTCTGTGAATTAAATACTCATTGATAAAAATATGCAATTCCTGAAGGTGTTGTGACAAGCAGTGATATAGATTCAGTTACACATAGACAAACACCGAATCTCCATCATCATAAGATATTGCAGTTCATCATAACCCTCTCTGTGTGTACATAAGTGTACATTCACAGATTTTTGTGTTTGCTGCATACTTGTTCAATTTGATGGTCCCAAGAGAAAAGCAACTGACATCACAGTTAAATGTACTTTCATCAAACAAAGCCAGCAATTTATTTGTTTTCAAATTTCACTAGTCTAAATCAAATAAACCTTTTTTAAGTAAAAGAAAATCAATATTTGTCCAGAATAAGCCACTGATGAAATATCTGCAGTTATACACAAAATAATTCTGTAGAAATGTAATACTTACATTCACTGCCCTGTTAATATTTGTCTTGGGTATGACGTTAAACTGCATCTAGTGGTGAGGTTCAAATTTGGGAGCTATGGGGAGAATGGAGTACCTCTTCACTGTCATTACCTCAGGTCCATTCTAATCCGGAGTGGTAGCACTTGTTAGGGTCCCATCTATGGGTTAAATAGATAAAAAAATGAGTTTAATGAAAATGAATACCCAATAAGAATTAATAAAACAAAACACCTTTGGCATAAAATAATCCAACTAACCAAGTAGGAATCTATATACGTCTAATAAACTCTATAAAAATACACCTGTAAAATAAAATTGATTACCAACTGTTTAAAAAACAAACTTTACCTAAAAAGTGTTCCCTTACAAACCATATACACAGACTAAAAAAAAAAAAAAAGAAAGATTTGGTATTAACTTAGTGTCTACTTTTGTCTACTTTAAGCCGCTCACAGAATTATTGATGAATTAGCTTGTTCTCTGCAGATTAGTCAGGTTTCTGCCTATCAAATCATCCACAATGAGCTCGGCTTCCATAAAACAAGAGTGTAGATAATTTTTGAGTCTGCCTCATTTATATCAATGATATAATTAATGTATATATTATGAATTTATAAATTATAGTAATGTATAGATTTTTTTTTATATGTGATACATATTTTGGACCAAGTAACCAATAAGTACCCCAAATCATCAATTTTATGAAAAGTTCACATTTTAACTCATCATCAGTAACTTCCACTTCTATTTTTTTGTAAACAAATGATTTTAATCAGAAGTTTATGGAGATGTTGAATTCACAATAAATTAAATAAATAGATGGTTTGTACATGTTATCAAATTCAAATTCAATAGCAAAATCTTTTTTTAGATAAATACTTTTTAATCAGAAATTTATAAATATTTTTCAACACTTATGATGATTTAAAAAAAGACGAAAGATGTTTTTATAGTAACATAGTTTTTACTTAATCAGAAGAGAAATGCTATTATGTTTATTTAAATAAAAATACAGTTTTTATTTACAAAATATTTTTATGCTTATTCAAATAAAAGGATGTCATTCAGAAATAGTATCACACAATTTGTAAAATTTGTTTTTGTCAAATACAATATAATTGCAAAAATCGTCTGTTCATTTATTTTCAATATTTGAAAGCGAAACTTACTGATGATGAGTTAAAATATTAACCTTTCATTAAGTTGATGATTTGGGGTACTTATTGGTTACTTGGTCACATATTTTAAAAGACTTATGATTTTTGAATTTTGTTTTATGTTTTTTTATTTTGTTTTGTTTTACAGGAAAGAAGTCTACGATTATTATCCAAATAAATTTGTTCAGATGACTGAAAACCGTTTCAGAATTTTCAATACACTATTTGAACTTCCAGGTAAGTCAGTTTATCTTCATGAGCATATAATAGTAATGTGAACTGTTGTTATTGTAACTGGTATTAAAAAATAATTATCCCCTCTCCCCAACTTGATGGACTGTTCCTAGCAGCAGGAGCATAGTTTTGTATAGACACTATTTAAACTGTTATTATTTGTCCCAGAGCATTTACCTCTGACTTGCATGGAGGCATTATACCAGACCTGGACAAGTACCAATGGTAGCAAAGCAAAGCAAAACCAATGATAAGAAAAAAGTATGGTAAAGGTGGAGTACTACACCGACCATCAGCTCCCCAATTTACTACACAGATCCAAGCCATGCTACTCATACGCTGAATTGGTGAGGGCTAGTATTGAACCAAGAACCTTGTGGTTTTGAGCCAAATGTCCTACTGACTGAGCTATCAAGATGTAATGTCTATTAATCAACAACACATCACTGGCCAAAAGACTGTCCACTAGGGTAGGTTGATTTTTCACTTTTTAAAATATCAAATTGTCCATCTATGAGAAATTTGTGTGTTAATATATACGGAATACTGATACATTAGAAAAATGAGATCTTTCACTTGTACCATTGTTTGAGGAAATGGCATCAAAGATTGTCTGCTAAAATTCACAAAAATCCTTGCTTTTACAACATTTGGCCCAGAAATTGGTTCGAAAATTTACACATTTTCAATTTTCAATTTATTCATAATATTCGATTTGTTTCATTTTAATAAAATAAAATAACATTTTCTGATTTAGATATTGAAAATGGTAAATTTTCTAACCAATTTCTAGGCCAAATGTTGTAAAAACATGTTTTTTTTGTGAATTTTAGCCAACGATCACCAAACTTTTTTCTCATTGGGACGGATAATTAAAAAAAAAAAAAAAAACGAACATGGGCCACATTATTATTATACTTGCTATCCAGAAAAACAGCTCTGAGAAAAAGGTGTAAAACAAAATTTATCTTTCCATGTTATAATTCATGGATGAGTGGTGTAAAATGCACAAAAACAAATTTAACCAACATATTTATTTTCAAAACATTATCAAAGAACACAACATTAGCAGAAAGGTTTACTGAGATTTGTGAAACTGAAGTTTGCCTTTCAGGATATCACAATGTTTGGTTTGGAATTGCTACATTCAATCAAGAGAATTTCTTTCAAATATTTATCAGTCAATTTTGTTTGATGGGTTGATTCTGTAGTCAAATCCATGAAGATTTAGTAAGTTTAACATGATATTTAAATGTTAATAGAATGTCTTGCACTCCATGAGTTTTAACAAACAAATTCAAGTACCATTGGCAGGCCTGATAAAATGCCTTCATGGGTTGTATCCGGCTCGCAGGCCATAGTTTCATGAATCCTGGCCAAAATGAATACAACATGCTTGCAGAAGAGATTTCTGTCCCTCATTCTTATCCCCCAGGATATGGCAGAAATTATTTTTGGTGACCCTCAAATCTTGAAAGGTAAGATGTGTCCCAGAGGTTTAACTTCGAAAACGACAGGGGTATTTTTTTTTTTGGGGGGGGAGGTTCTAAAAACGAAGTAATTTACATTGATTCCTGGGTGACTTTAAAAAGAAAATTAATGAATTAAAAAAAAAATTAGAGATCTCTCAGTGTAATTGTATAATACTGATTTCTAATGTATGTACAAGAATAAATGTTTCTGTATAAATTAATTTTTTGTAGATAGGACTAAATTTAAGGAACAAATCTTTCTTAAACAATTCCCACTAGATTCAAGCCAGTCTTAATTTTTACTCTATCTTTATAATCTCTCAGGTTACCCCAGGCTCTGATTATTCAGAAGAATACCCCTACCCACCCCAACTCAAAGTTTCTTTTATTCTTACCCCCCCCCCTTCCTTAACATTATATTTATTTAGTTCAGCTCAGTCTTGCATAAAACCACAAAGAATAGCAACAAAAAAAATTAAAAATGCCATTTAGCACACATGTAATTACTGCAGACATTAAGCAATCCCCAAAGGCTCATTTTTAGTGCCATAGCATGTTAGTCTGGGAGATCTTCTTAAGAAAAAAAAGCTTCTTTGTCTTATGTGCTTAATTTTTAATCTTCAGTCATGCAACCCAGACTCACTACAGTGTACCGACTTTGATTCTAGGCAGAGCACATATGGTACTACACTCTGATCATTGGCAGAAGTGTCAGGGGGAGCAATTCCTAAACACAATCTTCGAACAAAACTTCGATCACAAGACCTAAACAGTGCCAACTATAAGCACACATGCACATAATGCAGTGTGTCAATAATAAATATACTAGCAGGACATGTGGATATAACACAGTATGATAACACTGGTTTACAAAAAAATATTTTTTGTCTGAGGCAAGAATGTGAATAGGTGTTTTTTTACTAATTTGGGTGTGCTGAATTCAAATTTATAAACAGTTTTGCTCTATCACCTCTAGTTTTCTGTCTTTTAAATAGTATCATTTTAGTATATACAAAGTATATATACGTGCTTATTTCAACAGTTGCAGCAACTTATTACAGATAAAACAGGATAGATAAAGAACATTGATGGAATAAATATACTTGCATGACACAATGTACGCAATTCATAGTACCGCAGACAGTTAGAAGTGTGTTTTCTTAGATGATCTGCTGCATTTTGCCTCCGGGATGTCACGCAAGAGCATCCAGCAGAAGTCTCCCATCATGCCGGGGTTCCACTTGCCTTGGTAGTTGCTCTCCATCTTCGTAATGTCTTGGTGGAATCTTTCTCCGTGCTCATCACTCACTGCTCCAAGGTTTGGTGGGAATGGAGAAAATGAATTTTGAGTGACATTCGGCATCCCATATCCTCATAAGTCTTTAGCAACTTCTCAATACAGGCTTGGTAATTTGGTACACATGTGTTACCAAGAAAGCCACTACAGACTGACTTAAATGCTTCCCATGCTCTTAGTTCCTTTAAGGTAAGAAGCTCCTCAAAATCAGTATCCTTCAGCAAATCTTGGATCTGAGGTCCGACAAAGATGCCCTTTTTGAGCTTAGAAGCACTGAGACCTGGGAACACAGTACACAAGTGTTGGAAGGCAGCACCATTTTTGTCCATGGCCTTCACAAAATTCTTCATCAAACCAAGCTTGATGTGAAGAGAAGGAAGAAGCACCTTATTCATGTCAACCACAGGATTCTCCTTGACGCTGTTGATTGAGACATGTTGGCTACGCTTAACTGCCAAAATCCATCTTGATATATAGCTATATATATATATAATATAATGCTATCACTTACATTTATTGCATAATAACTAAAAAAGATGTAAGTCACACAATATTAGAAATTAACCCTGAATGCATATACGCCTTTATGTACAGTTTGTGTACAAGTATGCATATCTAAAAAAAACTAGAGGTGATGAGTAAAAACAGATTTCAAATCTGAATTCAGCACCCCCAAATTAGGTTAAAACAGCTATTTTTTTGCTTGCCTCAATTTCTTTGCAAACCAGTGTAATTTAAGTATTACAAGATTTGATATGTTTACCTAAGAGTTATTGCAAATAGTTCAATATGTAAAAAGTATAATGTTGTAATAAAATATTCCACACTCTCTTCATCACCATTATGCTCAGGTCCACTCTGACTCAGATTGGTAGTACCTGTTAGGGCCCCATCAATATGTCAAATAGAAAAAATTAGTTTTAAAAAATGGGGAAAAAAAAAAAAGATTGAGTTTAAAAAAGAATTTTTAATACCCACCAAGAATGAATTTTAAAAAAAAGTATTCATCATAAAATAAACCAATAAGGGTTGATATGCCATAAAATCCAACCAACCAGCAATCCTGTGTTTTATGAAAAATTTCTGATAAAAAATATCTAGAATTGACACTACACAAATTGACACCAACGATGAACTGAATCCAAGGCAACATTTACAAATTTAAAGACGACCACCATCTTGGAGGAGATTCCAAAGTTGTCCTGAGGATATGGTTGAAGCCAATGTTGATTTCTTTGAATAGATGTAATCTATAGCATTTCAAGATATTTTCATGTAATTGGGATATATACAAGGTGTGTCAAAAAAATAGAGATTTTTTTTACTTTAAATTTCAGAAGATTTCAACCACAATTCTTTTCAGCTTGTATATGAATCCTGCTTTAAAAATTACTTGAAGTATTTACTTGATATATTTTGAAACATGTGATCATTTCAAAGTGTAGGAGGAGGTAGCTTTTGTAAAAAGAAAGAAACTGGAATATAATTCTACGTTCTATTTATCTTAACTTAAAGACATTGAAAATAAATACAGGCTGGTTGTATTTATATGTTGATTCCTTATCAATGAATTAATGATTGTTGGATATTAAATCCAAAGCGCCAACAAGTCATTGGTCTCTTGAGTTTAAGATCCGATAAAGGATCAGATTTCTCTCTTATCATGTGGATTGCAATGTGACAATGAAAAGTTTAAAAGAAAATAAACTCAGAAAAAAGATTGGTTATTTCCTAGTTGAGTAACATGAAATTAAAGGGTGACCCAGAAAAAAACAGAACCCAAATTATTTATTTATTTTCCCATTAAACTAAATCTAACCTTAACCCACCCTAGTTAAAATTAAGTTTTATAACAAAATTTGTGGGTTCTGTTTTTTCTGGGTCACCCTGTAATATCATGTTACTCAACTAGGGGGTTTAGGGTTAGGGTTGGGGTTTAGGGTTAGTTTAATGGGACAATAAATAAATAATTTGGGTTCTGTTTTTCCTGGGTCACCCTGTAATATCATGTTACTCAACTAGGAAATAACCAAAAGATTTTAGAAATCACTTCTGTTATTAAAAACTAGCCAAAAAATGTGCTTTTGATATGTTTGAGAATAAAACTATAATAGAAATCAATAAAACCAAGTAATTATTTACTGAAGACGGTTTTATTAGAGCTTGTATGCAAATTATTCAAACCATATACTATGTAAACATTTATTTCTTAGTGATATATAACACACATCGCAAGATTTTAATCCCATTAACGATATGGACTGCTTTGAAGCAAATCTATCTTTGCTAGACCTTAATAGAGATATTGTTAATAAATAAGATGCTAATTAAGATTAAATAGTGATTGTTTAATAAACATTGAGAATATAACATAAATACCTAAGGGAATTGTGATGTTGGTGGTGATGTAGTTTTGGTTACAGAGAGACACACTATCTCCATTATAATAAGAACTAATCAGCAGAATAGCAGAAAAAGTACAATACTAATAATTGTAGTGAGTTTGATTCTCACTGAGTGCCCCATACATCTGACCTAAGCTATTTAAACAGTCTATAAAAAAGCAGCTTACAATCTATTTATTTCTATTTTCTCTTATCGTACCATTCTTAGTGAGTTTAATTCTCCCTGGGTGCTCCTTATTTTTGACCTTGTGCCATTACTAACCTATCTAAATAGTATCTATTAAAACATAGCCTTCAATCTATTTCCTTCAATTTTCTCTCATCAGACCATTGTTAGTGAGTTTGATTCTCACCGGGTGCCCTATTATTAAGCAAAGTTTACAGATTTCTTTAAAGATTAAAATGAGTGGTATTTAAACATGTAATATCTGCTGAATATGGTATTGACTTACTAAACTTAGCTTAAATTGTGGTACCAGGCCAAAAATATGGGGCACCCAGTGAGAATCGAACTCACTAACAATGGTCTGCTGATCCAGCTTTTTATGGTAGATGAATTAGAATTTTGCAGCCAATCTGTAACAATTTTTGGTCGATTACGAGAAAACACACACATAATATATGTTTTTTTTTTTAAGTAAAGTCAGTGGAGTGGCATGTTGTCAGTATCAGCCGGAAAGCGAATGCATCTATCCCCTTTTCACTAGTGCTAAACCAAGGAGATTGTTTTTGTGGTTGAGGTGGAGTGCCACATCTACCATCAGCTCCTCACTTTACCTCAGATCCAAGCTGTGCTACTCATGGCCCAGTATTGAACCCAGAACCTTGTGGTTCCTATATAGATGCTGTACTGAATGAGTTAAACCAGCTAGTATGTCCATTTTTCTATTTGGATGTTCTTGTGCAAATTGTAACTTCCCTGCAAAATTTCCTTTTTCTCTAGAATGTTTAGAAAGCAGGGGTGGGGCAGTTCAAAGCTTGCCATCATTGGCCAAAACCTAACAGTACTACACATGTCATGCAAATGACTAATCCACTTCAAATAGCCAATTATCAAAGGGGCATAACTTTGTTACTCGCCCATAAAACTCATCAGTGCCACCTAGCAGACATTAATTGAAACAGTCAATTATCGAAGGGTATAACTTGGTTATTCACTCATAAAATCTATCAGTGCCATCTAGCAGACCTTAATCCAAACAGTCACTTACTAAAGGGGCATAATTTAGTTATTCACTCATAAAATTCATCAGTGCCACCTAACAGAGATTAACCTAGACAGTCAATTATCAAAGGGGCATAACTTGGTTACTCACTCATAAACTCTTCAGTGCCACCTTGCAGACATTAATCTAAAAAGTTAATTACCAAAAGGTGTTTAACTCATCAGTCACTACTACTACTTATCATTAAGCTGTTTAATATACTTACTTTATAAATCAAATCCCTTGGTCATAGCTCCACATGTAATCTAATGGTGGAAGCATGTGGTGTAATGGTTATTGTTGGAAGAAATGGACTCTGTAACATCAGTTGAAATATTAGACAAGGCTGTTTGCATATCATATAGTGCTAATACCCTTGCGATAGGTACACATACACTTATTCTCCTTCCAGCTATAGGTAAATACTAGGCAGAATGGGCCCTTTAATACCAGTATAGGAGAAGTAAAAGTTTGAATTCAAATGTGTTAAACTCTGCTTAAGTTTAGAATTGACCTAGTGTTGCATTCTGCTCATGCAAAGGGGTTGGTAAATATGTGTGTGTGTGTGTGTGTATATATATATATATATATATATATATATATCTTTTAAAAATCAAAACACTCTGCTCTGATGAAAACATACTGTTTACATGTGTTTTTCTATCATTTATTATTTTATTATATATTTAAAATGATTTTGAATAGAATACTGTATGTGTAAGCAAATTCTGGTCAAAACAAGTGTCAGCATATGATAGATTTCATCCATACCAAAATACATTTTTTCATTTATCTTTTTTCTGTCAGATTCATTTCCATTTTTCTTATATATATATAAAAAGGATAAATAAATAAAGGGAAGAAAATGTTGAATGGACAAAATTGATTTAATTTGAGTTACCAACACGTGTTTTGGCCAGGAGTTTGTTCATGTACACATGTATTCTATTTATTATTATTTTAAATATAAAATAAGATAATTCAAATCAAATAATTGAAATAATTCAAATGATATTATATATATATATATATATATATATACACATAATATGCTACTACTAATTATTATTATTATCACCAATTTTTAATTAGTCTAAAAGAACGTTAAAGACTTGAGTTATTGATGATTAGAAGGTGAAAAGAAACAACGGAAGTAATTGTACCTACCAGTGGCCATGTGCATTTAAAACTTTTCAGTTGGTTATCTTATTTTTCATTTTCCAAGTTCTATGTCCTGTTTTTAATGAGATCTGAATGGAGTGATTCCTCTCAAGTTAAAATGATTGAAACCTGAGAAAATCAACTGCTGTACACCATGTTCTTCTGGCACTGCAATCTGGCAGAGCTGTTTTACATCGAATCGCATCTGTCATCTAATTATCGGAATGATCCTCATCCAGTCTTGAAAAATCTTGTTTATATCTGCACAGTTCCTTTGCTGATTGACCCATCAGAGCAGCTTCCAACCTCTTTCTCTACTTTTTCTTTCTTCTCTCCTCATCTTTCTTTACCAGAAGGTGTTACAGGATGACCCGTACATGTTTCCTCTCTCTCTCTCTGTTTGATTGCTATCTAATTAGCCCCAAAGAAAATCTTTTGGTGTAGTTACTAACATGCTGGACTACGACATAATTGCTAACCCTGTCGGCTGGGGCTTTAAAATACACCAACTGCCCCTCTGCAGAGGGATAAGCACCCCCCCCCAATGGGGTCATCTGTTGGCTGTGGGTGGCGATCTATAATGCTTAAGGATGGAATCCTGGTGGCTGAGCAGTCCATGACATGCAACACTCCACTTAGACCCTTACTTAGGCTAGACGGCAGTCAGAGAGGCCCCCTTCGATCAATTGGCTGGTCATGTCAAGCCCTAGCACCTATATGATTGTCCCAACCCTATTACCCTTATGGCAAGCCCCAACCCTTTTTATCATATGGGTGCTAGAAGGCAGTGGCTGAGGGTCTTCATGTCCTGAGAATGGCGTTAAACTCTATCTGATTGTTAGGTTCCAGTTCTGGAGGTTTGGGAATGTGGAGCACCTCTTAATCACCAATGCTCCCTGGTCCACTTTGACCCGGAGTGGTAGTACCTGTTAGAGTCTAATCTATGGGTTAAATAGAAAAATGTGTTTATAGAAAAAATTGAGTATTCATTAAGAATGAATTTATTTCAAAACTTTATCAGCATTAAATGACCTACTGAGGTTGAGATGCTGTAAAAACAAAATAAACCAAACCAAACCAAACCACATCATACTGGGTGAGTTCAAACTCCAGTTATGCTATTCCATTTACTTTTGAACTAATATCCTTGAGAAAGGCATGAACACCCTCATCCCCACAGTTATAGGCTAAATCAATGGTTCTCAGCCATAATATTTTGAGGGATCATGGTAAGCAAAAAATATTTAATCATAAAAATACAATAGGATTTTTAAACATCAAATAGTTAAGGGGGGGGTGCACCAAAGTAAAATAAGAATCAAAGGGATCCATAGGTAATAAAAAAGGTTCAGAACCACCAGGCTAAATAGTAGTACTACTGTTATTCTACAAGGATGGCTTTGGCATTAAATAATCCATGAAGCTTGATATGCCATTAAACAAAGAAACCAAACTAGACCTGGTTCTGTGAAATTTATATTATCCCCGAACTAAGTATTCTAAATCAAATCATTTTGTGAAACTATGTCAGTTCAAACTTCCCTTAATAATTTTCTCCAGTGAATGCCATTTTTAAACCCATTTATTACTTAATGGTTTTATTTTTTAAGGTATAACAATTTACTGAACACTGCTCTAAAAAAATAAAGAATGCTGAAAATTGAATATTACTGAAACTAGAGTCTTACTTAAAAATTTAGCCTTCCCCCTTTCAAAAAAATGGAGACAATAACCTTATTGAACTGCCTCAGAATAATATTCCTATGATGGTAACCTCAAGGCAGAAATGAGTAAAACAGAGTTGACTGGTGAAAACTTTTTATTTTATAAAAGACGGGAGTTTTCACTTGTTCTCCTCTTTTCCACACCTTGTCTTCAACATGAAACTTCTTGTTCCCTGCCTGTGAAATGATTTAACTTCAGCTCTACACACACATGTGACCTTTATTGGTGTCAAACAGTGTGTGTACCTATACAATAAGATGGCCGGGCTGGGCAAGGGAGATAATTCTATTGCATTTACAATTCCCATTAACACACCAATGTTAATCAACCAGAGAATCCTGAAAATCAATCACCTAAAGAAGGAAATTATAAAGTGTCTCCTTAGTGTGAACACTAATGAACCTACAACTAAACATATCAAAAAGTCTGGAGGTACCTGCAGTTTAATGGTTATCATTGTAGGAAATGGACAGGGCGACACAAGTTCAAATCCTGGACAAGGCTGGTTATATTTCACATAACCCTAATACCCTTGAGAAATGTATAAATCCAACTATTCTCCCTCCAGCTTTGGGCAAATAGTAGGATAGACTAGGCTCTTTAGCCTTGGTATAGCAACCAGTCTAGGAGAAGGAAAAAGGAAAAATTCAAACCTGTTAAACTCCGCTTAAGAAATTGACCTTGTATCATATTCTTGGGAAAAGTATGAATCCAACTATTCTCCCTCTAGCTATGGGTAAATAGTAAGGCAGACTGGGTTCTTTAACCTTGGTATGTCAATTAGTCAAGGAAAATTTTGAATTCAAACCTTTTAAACTTTGTTTAAAAAATGACCTCCTACTCATGTGGTGGAGTTAGTGGAGTTGGTAAATCAATTATTTTTGGAGGTGCTCTTAGCATAATGTTATTGTCGTAGGAAATAGAATTGGCAATCTAAATTCAAATCCTGGACAAGCCTGTTTGTTTTTTCTTTTGTGCTAATGCCCTAGCTATGAGTAAATAGTAGGGCAGACTGGGCTCTTTAGCTTTGGTATGGCAACCAGTCAAAGAGAAGTCTACAAATATCATGTCACTCTTGTCAAATTAAAAGGCCTCCCAATCTTTTGAACCTCTAAAAGTTTAATTTCATTCAGTATTTGTATTTACTGTCATGTATACCTTTAATACTTAATTTTCCTATGCAGCAGAGATTGTGGTAAAATAATTATGACATGTCGGAGTTGTCTTCCCTTGTGAAAAAGACCCATTTATACCTTGTAGGTTTGAGTACTTCTGTCCAGCACCATTTTGTGATTTGAGTTGAATAAAACTTAAATCCCCTTACAAGTTCATTTGATTTTGGAAGTTACCAGTGATGAGTCAAAATATGAACCTTTCATTAAGTTGATGATTTGGGGTACTTATTGTTTAATTGGTCTGATTTTGTTTACTTGTCACAGCCAGAAAACAAACTAATAAGTAATTTATTTATTGAGGGCAAAGAGTAGGTGATGACTCTTGCCTGTAAAAGAAACTAAACCCTCAACAGTAAATATAAACTCACTAATGCTACTGATACCTTATCTCATAGAAATCAACCCAGATATCATATTTGTTTTGTTGCATAGGATAGCATTTTTTTTTATTCTGTTTTTGTTTAAAACTTCAAAGACCAAAACTGAAACAATTTGTATGGAATCCTATCAGCAAATCAAGATAATACAATACTATAGATGATCCTAGTATCTTTGTGGGTGGGTCTGCATTGGCCCATATAAAGTCCTGTATTCCACTACCCTTGATCTGAAACCCTAGCTAATCTTTTGATAATCAACTGGCATTGCAAGAAGCACTCCTTAGATGTATTGTTTCCTGATCTTGTTGGGTGGTTTTGATTTTTGCCTTTCCACCCAGGTTGTTTTTCCATTGACACTTTGGGGGGTTACCTAATATGCTCAAAGTTCAGATCAGTTGTGAATTGCAACTACAGTGCAGTTAGTTTCTCTTTGGTCTGACCATTTATACTACGAAGGTGAGTCAAAAAGTAATGCATTTTGTTTAGGACATGTATAATTACCAACACAGGAATAAGTACCATTCATCAAAATGAAGCTAGTCCTTTGTGGATCACATCCCTACTTCTCCACATAGTCACCATTTCTCTCAATAACAATGTTCCACTTTCGAATGAGAGCATATATCCCTGCCTCATAAAATTCTGTTGACTGTTCTTTGAGCTACTTCTTTACTACAGATTTCACTTCCTCGTCACCAGAATATGTTTGCCTCTCAAACCCCTTTCATGGGACTGAAGAGATAATAGTCTGAAGCCACTAAATCTGGTGAGTATGGAGGATGCAGTAAAGTTGTCTACCTTCATTCTGGCACTGCAATCTGGCAGAGCGTGTTTTACATCGAATCGCATCTGTCATCTAATTATCGGAATGACCTCATCCAGTCTTGAAAAATCTTGTTTATATCTGCACAGTTCCTTTGCTGATTGACCCATCAGAGCAGCTTCCACCTCTTTCTCTACTTTTTCTTTCTCTCTCCTCATCTTTCTTTACCAGAAGGTGTTACAGGATGACCCGTACATGTTTCCTCTCTCTCTCTCTGTTTGATTGCTATTAATTAGCCCCAAGAAAATCTTTTGGTGTAGTTACTAACATGCTGGACTACGACATAATTGCTAACCCTGTCGGCTGGGGCTTTAAAATACACCAACTGCCCTCTGCAGAGGGATAAGCACCCCCCCCCAATGGGGTCATCTGTTGGCTGTGGGTGGCGATCTATAATGCTTAAGGATGGAATCCTGGTGGCTGAGCAGTCCATGACATGCAACACTCCACTTAGACCTTACTTAGGCTAGACGGGCAGTCAGAGAGCCCCTTCGATCAATTGGCTGGTCATGTCAAGCCCTAGCACCTATATGATTGTCCCAACCCTATTACCTTATGGCAAGCCCCAACCCTTTTTATCATATGGGTGCTAGAAGCAGTGGCTGAGGGCTTCATGTCTGAGAATGGCGTTAAACTCTATCTGATTGTAGGTTCCAGTTCTGGAGGTTTGGGGAATGTGGAGCACCTCTTAATCACCAATGCTCCCTGGTCCACTTTGACCCGGAGTGGTAGTACCTGTTAGAGTCTAATCTATGGGTTAAATAGAAAAATGTGTTTATAGAAAAAATTGAGTATTCATTAAGAATGAATTTATTTCAAAACTTTATCAGCATTAAATGACCTACTGAGGTTGAGATGCTGTAAAACAAATAAACCAAACCAAACCAAACCACATCATACTGGGTGAGTTCAAACTCCAGTTATGCTATTCCATTTACTTTTGAACTAATATCCTTGAGAAAGGCATGAACACCCTCATCCCCACAGTTATAGGCTAAATCAATGGTTCTCAGCCATAATATTTTGAGGGATCATGGTAAGCAAAAAATATTTAATCATAAAAATACAATAGGATTTTAAACATCAAATAGTTAAGGGGGGGGTGCACCAAAGTAAAATAAGAATCAAAGGGATCCATAGGTAATAAAAAAGGTTCAGAACCACCAGGCTAAATAGTAGTACTACTGTTATTCTACAAGGATGCTTTGGCATTAATAATCATGAAGCTTGATATGCCATTAAACAAAGAAACCAAACTAGACCTGGTTCTGTGAAATTTATATTATCCCGAACTAAGTATTCTAAATCAAATCATTTTGTGAAACTATGTCAGTTCAAACTTCCCTTAATAATTTTCTCCAGTGAATGCATTTTTAAACCCACATTATAATAAGAACTAATCAGCAGAATAGCAGAAAAAGTACAATACTAATAATTGTAGTGAGTTTGATTCTCACTGAGTGCCCCATACATCTGACCTAAGCTATTTAAACAGTCTATAAAAAAGCAGCTTACAATCTATTTATTTCTATTTTCTCTTATCGTACCATTCTTAGTGAGTTTAATTCTCCCTGGGTGCTCCTTATTTTTGACCTTGTGCCATTACTAACCTATCTAAATAGTATCTATTAAAACATAGCCTTCAATCTATTTCCTTCAATTTTCTCTCATCAGACCATTGTTAGTGAGTTTGATTCTCACCGGGTGCCCTATTATTAAGCAAAGTTTACAGATTTCTTTAAAGATTAAAATGAGTGGTATTTAAACATGTAATATCTGCTGAATATGGTATTGACTTACTAAGCTTAGCTTAAATTGTGGTACCAGGCCCAAAATATGAGGCACCCAGTGAGAATCGAACTCACTAACAATGGTCTGCTGATCCAGCTTTTTATGGTAGATGAATTATAATTTTGCAGCCAATCTGTAACAATTTTTGGTCGATTACGAGAAAACACACACATAATATATGTTTTTTTTTAAGTAAAGTCAGTGGAGTGGCATGTTGTCAGTATCAGCCAGAAAGCGAATGCATCTATCCCCGTTTTCACTAGTGCTAAACCAAGGAGATTGTTTTTGTGGTTGAGGTGGAGTGCCACATCTACCATCAGCTCCTCACTTTACCTCAGATCCAAGCTGTGCTACTCATGGCCCAGTATTGAACCCAGAACCTTGTGGTTCCTATATAGATGCTGTACTGAATGAGTTAAACCAGCTAGTATGTCCATTTTTCTATTTGGATTTCTTGTGCAAATTGTAACTTCCCTGCAAAATTTCCTTTTTCTCTAGAATGTTTAGAAAGCAGGGGTGGGGCAGTTCAAAGCTTGCCATCATTGGCCAAAACCTAACAGTACTACACATGTCATGCAAATGACTAATCCACTTCAAATAGCCAATTATCAAAGGGGCATAACTTTGTTACTCGCCCATAAAACTCATCAGTGCCACCTAGCAGACATTAATTGAAACAGTCAATTATCGAAGGGGTATAACTTGGTTATTCACTCATAAAATCTATCAGTGCCATCTAGCAGACCTTAATCCAAACAGTCACTTACTAAAGGGGCATAATTTAGTTATTCACTCATAAAATTCATCAGTGCCACCTAACAGAGATTAACCTAGACAGTCAATTATCAAAGGGGCATAACTTGGTTACTCACTCATAAAACTCTTCAGTGCCACCTTGCAGACATTAATCTAAAAAGTTAATTACCAAAAGGTGTTTAACTCATCAGTCACTACTACTACTTATCATTAAGCTGTTTAATATACTTACTTTATAAATCAAATCCCTTGGTCATAGCTCCACATGTAATCTAATGGTGGAAGCATGTGGTGTAATGGTTATTGTTGGAAGAAATGGACTCTGTAACATCAGTTGAAATATTAGACAAGGCTGTTTGCATATCATATAGTGCTAATACCCTTGCGATAGGTACACATACACTTATTCTCCTTCCAGCTATAGGTAAATACTAGGGCAGAATGGGCCCTTTAATACCAGTATAGGAGAAGTAAAAGTTTGAATTCAAATGTGTTAAACTCTGCTTAAGTTTAGAATTGACCTAGTGTTGCATTCTGCTCATGCAAAGGGGTTGGTAAATATGTGTGTGTGTGTGTGTGTATATATATATATATATATATATATATATATCTTTTAAAAATCAAAACACTCTGCTCTGATGAAAACATACTGTTTACATGTGTTTTTCTATCATTTATTATTTTATTATATATTTAAAATGATTTTGAATAGAATACTGTATGTGTAAGCAAATTCTGGTCAAAACAAGTGTCAGCATATGATAGATTTCATCCATACCAAAATACATTTTTTCATTTATCTTTTTTCTGTCAGATTCATTTCCATTTTTCTTATATATATATAAAAAGGATAAATAAATAAAGGAAGAAAATGTTGAATGGACAAAATTGATTTAATTTGAGTTACCAACACGTGTTTTGGCCAGGAGTTTGTTCATGTACACATGTATTCTATTTATTATTATTTTAAATATAAAATAAGATAATTCAAATCAAATAATTGAAATAATTCAAATGATATATATATATATATATATATATATATATACACATAATATGCTACTACTAATTATTATTATTATCACCAATTTTTAATTAGTCTAAAAAGAACGTTAAAGACTTGAGTTATTGATGATTAGAAGGTGAAAAGAAACAACGGAAGTAATTGTACCTACCAGTGGCCATGTGCATTTAAAACTTTTCAGTTGGTTATCTTATTTTTCATTTTCCAAGTTCTATGTCCTGTTTTTAATGAGATCTGAATGGAGTGATTCCTCTCAAGTTAAAATGATTGAAACCTGAGAAAATCAACTGCTGTACACCATGTTCTTCTGGCACTGCAATCTGGCAGAGCTGTTTTACATCGAATCGCATCTGTCATCTAATTATCGGAATGATCCTCATCCAGTCTTGAAAAATCTTGTTTATATCTGCACAGTTCCTTTGCTGATTGACCCATCAGAGCAGCTTCCAACCTCTTTCTCTACTTTTTCTTTCTTCTCTCCTCATCTTTCTTTACCAGAAGGTGTTACAGGATGACCCGTACATGTTTCCTCTCTCTCTCTCTGTTTGATTGCTATCTAATTAGCCCCAAAGAAAATCTTTTGGTGTAGTTACTAACATGCTGGACTACGACATAATTGCTAACCCTGTCGGCTGGGGCTTTAAAATACACCAACTGCCCCTCTGCAGAGGGATAAGCACCCCCCCCCAATGGGGTCATCTGTTGGCTGTGGGTGGCGATCTATAATGCTTAAGGATGGAATCCTGGTGGCTGAGCAGTCCATGACATGCAACACTCCACTTAGACCCTTACTTAGGCTAGACGGGCAGTCAGAGAGGCCCCCTTCGATCAATTGGCTGGTCATGTCAAGCCCTAGCACCTATATGATTGTCCCAACCCTATTACCCTTATGGCAAGCCCCAACCCTTTTTATCATATGGGTGCTAGAAGGCAGTGGCTGAGGGTCTTCATGTCTGAGAATGGCGTTAAACTCTATCTGATTGTTAGGTTCCAGTTCTGGAGGTTTGGGGAATGTGGAGCACCTCTTAATCACCAATGCTCCCTGGTCCACTTTGACCCGGAGTGGTAGTACCTGTTAGAGTCTAATCTATGGGTTAAATAGAAAAATGTGTTTATAGAAAAAATTGAGTATTCATTAAGAATGAATTTATTTCAAAACTTTATCAGCATTAAATGACCTACTGAGGTTGAGATGCTGTAAAACAAAATAAACCAAACCAAACCAAACCACATCATACTGGGTGAGTTCAAACTCCAGTTATGCTATTCCATTTACTTTTGAACTAATATCCTTGAGAAAGGCATGAACACCCTCATCCCCCACAGTTATAGGCTAAATCAATGGTTCTCAGCCATAATATTTTGAGGGATCATGGTAAGCAAAAAATATTTAATCATAAAAATACAATAGGATTTTTAAACATCAAATAGTTAAGGGGGGGGGTGCACCAAAGTAAAATAAGAATCAAAGGGATCCATAGGTAATAAAAAAGGTTCAGAACCACCAGGCTAAATAGTAGTACTACTGTTATTCTACAAGGATGGCTTTGGCATTAAATAATCCATGAAGCTTGATATGCCATTAAACAAAGAAACCAAACTAGACCTGGTTCTGTGGAAATTTATATTATCCCCGAACTAAGTATTCTAAATCAAATCATTTTGTGAAACTATGTCAGTTCAAACTTCCCTTAATAATTTTCTCCAGTGAATGCCATTTTTAAACCCATTTATTACTTAATGGTTTTATTTTTTAAGGTATAACAATTTACTGAACACTGCTCTAAAAAAATAAAGAATGCTGAAAATTGAATATTACTGAAACTAGAGTCTTACTTAAAAATTTAGCCTTCCCCCTTTCAAAAAAATGGAGACAATAACCTTATTGAACTGCCTCAGAATAATATTCCTATGATGGTAACCTCAAGGCAAGAAATGAGTAAAACAGAGTTGACTGGTGAAAACTTTTTATTTTATAAAAGACGGGAGTTTTCACTTGTTCTCCTCTTTTCCACACCTTGTCTTCAACATGAAACTTCTTGTTCCCTGCCTGTGAAATGATTTAACTTCAGCTCTACACACACATGTGACCTTTATTGGTGTCAAACAGTGTGTGTACCTATACAATAAGATGGCCGGGCTGGGCAAGGGAGATAATTCTATTGCATTTACAATTCCCATTAACACACCAATGTTAACTCAACCAGAGAATCCTGAAAATCAATCACCTAAAGAAGGAAATTATAAAGTGTCTCCTTAGTGTGAACACTAATGAACCTACAACTAAACATATCAAAAAGTCTGGAGGTACCTGCAGTTTAATGGTTATCATTGTAGGAAATGGACAGGGCGACACAAGTTCAAATCCTGGACAAGGCTGGTTATATTTCACATAACCCTAATACCCTTGAGAAATGTATAAATCCAACTATTCTCCCTCCAGCTTTGGGCAAATAGTAGGATAGACTAGGCTCTTTAGCCTTGGTATAGCAACCAGTCTAGGAGAAGGAAAAAGGAAAAATTCAAACCTGTTAAACTCCGCTTAAGAAATTGACCTTGTATCATATTCTTGGGAAAAGTATGAATCCAACTATTCTCCCTCTAGCTATGGGTAAATAGTAAGGCAGACTGGGTTCTTTAACCTTGGTATGTCAATTAGTCAAGGAAAATTTTGAATTCAAACCTTTTAAACTTTGTTTAAAAAAATGACCTCCTACTCATGTGGTGGAGTTAGTGGAGTTGGTAAATCAATTATTTTTGGAGGTGCTCTTAGCATAATGGTTATTGTCGTAGGAAATAGAATTGGCAATCTAAATTCAAATCCTGGACAAGCCTGTTTGTTTTTTCTTTTGTGCTAATGCCCTAGCTATGAGTAAATAGTAGGGCAGACTGGGCTCTTTAGCTTTGGTATGGCAACCAGTCAAAGAGAAGTCTACAAATATCATGTCACTCTTGTCAAATTAAAAGGCCTCCCAATCTTTTGAACCTCTAAAAGTTTAATTTCATTCAGTATTTGTATTTACTGTCATGTATACCTTTAATACTTAATTTTCCTATGCAGCAGAGATTGTGGTAAAATAATTATGACATGTCGGAGTTGTCTTCCTTGTGAAAAAGACCCATTTATACCTTGTAGGTTTGAGTACTTCTGTCCAGCACCATTTTGTGATTTGAGTTGAATAAAACTTAAATCCCCTTACAAGTTCATTTGATTTTGGAAGTTACCAGTGATGAGTCAAAATATGAACCTTTCATTAAGTTGATGATTTGGGGTACTTATTGTTTAATTGGTCTGATTTTGTTTACTTGTCACAGCCAGAAAACAAACTAATAAGTAATTTATTTATTGAGGGCAAAGAGTAGGTGATGACTCTTGCCTGTAAAAGAAACTAAACCCTCAACAGTAAATATAAACTCACTAATGCTACTGATACCTTATCTCATAGAAATCAACCCAGATATCATATTTGTTTTGTTGCATAGGATAGCATTTTTTTTTATTCTGTTTTTGTTTAAAACTTCAAAGACCAAAACTGAAACAATTTGTATGGAATCCTATCAGCAAATCAAGATAATACAATACTATAGATGATCCTAGTATCTTTGTGGGTGGGTCTGCATTGGCCCATATAAAGTCCTGTATTCCACTACCCTTGATCTGAAACCCTAGCTAATCTTTTGATAATCAACTGGCATTGCAAGAAGCACTCCTTAGATGTATTGTTTCCTGATCTTGTTGGGTGGTTTTGATTTTTGCCTTTCCACCCAGGTTGTTTTTCCATTGACACTTTGGGGGGTTACCTAATATGCTCAAAGTTCAGATCAGTTGTGAATTGCAACTACAGTGCAGTTAGTTTCTCTTTGGTCTGACCATTTATACTACGAAGGTGAGTCAAAAAGTAATGCCATTTTGTTTAGGACATGTATAATTACCAACACAGGAATAAGTACCATTCATCAAAATGAAGCTAGTCCTTTGTGGATCACATCCCTACTTCTCCACATAGTCACCATTTCTCTCAATAACAATGTTCCACTTTCGAATGAGAGCATATATCCCTGCCTCATAAAATTCTGTTGACTGTTCTTTGAGCTACTTCTTTACTACAGATTTCACTTCCTCGTCACCAGAATAATGTTTGCCTCTCAAACCCCCTTTCATGGGACTGAAGAGATAATAGTCTGAAGCCACTAAATCTGGTGAGTATGGAGGATGCAGTAAAGTTGTCTACCCGAATGAGGCAATTTTCTCCTTTTTCCTGATGCTTGTGTGTGGTTGAGCATTGTCATGCAGAAGGAGGACATTGTCATTTGGCAATTTGTTGGATTCTTGCTCTGAGCCTCGTTAGGGTCTTGTAGGCTTTAGTTTTATAAAAAAAACTTCACATGAAATAAAGAAAATGGCATTAGTGTTTGACTCATCCTTGTAAATGAAGTAATGGTGTCTTGGATTTTATTTGTAGTACAGATAAATTTAATCTATATATTAATACACTTGTTCCTTAATCTTCTGACTGTTATCATCTTGCAACACCCACTGGTTAAAAATGAGAACATCCAAATCATCCAAGATGAAATGCAAAAATGTAAATCCTGAGTATCTGGTGTTGCTTATATGCATAATTCTTATTTCTTATGAGTTTCATCACCTCAGCTAAATAATGGACCATTCTGTTTTTATTATAAAAAGGAAAGAAAAAGGACATGCAACACAGAAAAAATATGATGAGAAAGAAAAAAGAGAGTAGGGGAAAGATAGAGAGGGGGGTGATACCTCTAATCTGTTTCAATCAAACATAATGAAAAGAAGGAAAGAAAGAAAAAAGAGTGAGAGAGAGTTAAATCAAGATTATTATACTTTTTACAGATTGAACTATTTGACAATAGCTCTAAAGTAATTGTAATAATTAAATCATCATACTGTGGTAGATCCACAGGTCCTGCTAGTATTAATAATTGGAAAGGCACCCTGTGTTATAATGCTTGATTAGTTGGATCTTACATCATGTCAACCCTTGTTGGGTTATTTTATGCGGAAGACGTTTTTTTTAATTCTTGATGGGTATCAACATTTTTAAAAACTCAATTTTTCTATTTAACCCATAGATGGTACCCTAACAGGTACTACCAGTCCAGGTCAGTGGAGCTGGGAGTAATGGCACTAAAGGGGTACTCTACACTCCCCAGAACTCCAGAATTGGAACTTCACCATTAGATGCAGGTGTTATAATGGCTAGCAAGCTAGTCTTTCAAGTCAATTACTACTGAGTTTGATTCTCACTAAGTGCTTCTGTTGTATACTCTTTCTTACTTCTTACTTCTTACTTCTGGTCGTATTTTCTTCTGGCCGGCTTGGTTCTATCTTCTAACATCTGGACTTGGTCTGGTCTAGCGTCTGGACTTTCTTGGGGACTTCGGGTCTGGTTTACTTTGATGTTACTTTATTCTCAATCCCCAACCCAGATATCTGCGCAGTGGGACTCACATCTTACGGGCTCGGCTCCTACTTGCTAACTGACTTAAACTTACTATCCTTAAATCGGAAGACAGGGTCTTCCATGCCTTCCGGTTCTCACGATTTATCCCCAGAAGGCAAGGTGAGGGTGAGGTCAAATGCCGTCACTCACTCTCAAGGCCATCAGCTGCACTAATCGCCATTATGTTTCTATACTACCTTATATAATTATTAGGGATCTAATAATTATGTAACACTTCATGCTTGCAGTCTGGAGGTTAATCTAAGTCACACTTAGATATTAATTGATTTATTGATTTTAAACTATTTGTCTATCAAATTTCCCTGGTATTTTTTACCTGTATAATGGCATATTTCAAAGTTCACTATTTATTCACCTCAGAACTCATTCTATTCAAATAAAGTTCTATTATTATTATTATGAGTCCTTCTGCTCAATTATAATGAACTAACCATCAGCAGTTTATGATATAATGGGACAGCTGCTGTGAGCAGCTTAAAGTAGGCTAAGAGTTAATGGAAGGGTTATTTTATGCCTAGAAGTTAGGGAATCGAGTTCATAGTCACATTTTTGTGTAGTTGTTTAAGGGCTTTTTGCACGCAGTTGTAAGTTTTCAAGTATCCCTATCTAATACTGATAATTATATGGTTTCAAGTAATTATTTCCATCTTACAGTAATCATTTGTTTGGTCATAAGTATATGATTTCAATTGACTAATAATAATAATAATCCTTAGTAAACACTTAAAATGATTTATAGTTGTATGATATCAAGTATTCCAATCAAATATAAATAATATTTAAACAAATCTATTTGACCTGTAGACAAAACACTTCTATGTCATTACTCACAGGTCCACTTGCAGTCAGAGTTGACCTGGGAGTAATGGCAATGAAGAAATACTCCACACTCCCCAGATCTTCAGAACTGGAGCTTCACCATTGGATGAATTTTATTGTCATATTCAGGACACCCCTTATCAGCATTTTACTATACCATGGGGAACTCACCTGACTAATGATATGGACAATTTAGATATTCTCTATTTCCCCATTGTTACCCATTTGATAAGGAATAAGCTAACTATTGCTTAACTAATTAGTAACCTTTGTTTTAGTTGAAAGCCCCCCCTCTCTCTCACTTGTGTGTGTGTGAAAACCTTAATTTATCAGAAATAGGTTCATTTCAGATAAATTAAGGTTTTCATATATTCATTTATACTATACTGTGTATATGTAAAAATATGCACGTACAGATATTTATATGTATATAGGCAAAATCTTTATATCTACATTTGAGTTATTAATTTTGGTTGAATCCTATCTCAAAAACACTTGATACCTTCACACGCACATACATACACACATTGATGGCAGCAAACTCGTGTTCAAGTATTGCCATTGCTTGATATAAAAAAAAAAGAAAGTTCAACAGTTCAAAGAATATAATGGTGAGCTTCAAAAAGTGGCTCTTTAGTCCTGCCAAAGTCTTGCACATCTTCCCACATTTACAGGTAATTCCAGGGAGCACAGGGTATTTTATTAGCCCATCCCGCCGATGCACAGATTGGTGACTGATCAGGCCAGCCTTGCTCATATATAGCCTTCCACACTGGTCACATAGTAGACTGATTTGAAGCCCTTGGTTGTCTACTTTTTTATTCTTGCGAATATCTCGTTTCAACTGCTCATGCTGTATACGGTTGATCTCAAACTTTTTTGTGCCCTCCTGTAAAGCTCTTCTCCACTGCCCAACGATTCAGAGCCTTACTCTCCCAGGTCTCATCGGTTACATTTTTTTAAGGTCGACCTCAGGCAATACTTGTATCTCATCTTGGGCCCTTGAGCCAAATGCTTTCCATTTACAAGTTCCCCATAGAACAGTTGTTTAGAAAGTCGCCTTTCGTTCATCCTTACCAAATGCCCACTCCATCTCAATCTATGTTTGATTATGGTGCCAGTTGATACATTAGGATAGTCTTTTTCAGACTAATTGTAAGTCCCAATGAACTGCAAGCAGCTTCAAAGGCATCCATGAGGCGTTGCATGTCAGTCCATGTATGAACAACAAGATCACATACACACACATATATATATATATTTCTTAATACCCATCTCCTTCCGTTTAAATTGTTTCGTCTTGTTGCCAACATCTCAAAAATCTGCTACATTTGGATGACAAAAGGTATACATAGAGACATGACCGTGTTGGTGAATATTGTAACGTCTTTCGTTCTTTTTTGCAGTATTAAGGTTTTTTGTTTTGTAAACTGATTTGACTTTCCTCTCCGACCCAAACAACTACGGGAGTGAATGAGCTCTGATGATGATTTTTGTAAAATCGAAATATTGATCAGTATCAGCTATGATTATATTATAAATTGTTTTCTTCTTTAACAGCATTGTGTGATGTTTTCATTCCACCTTTTCTTACTCATATATATATATATATATATATATATATATATATATATAACACATGGGAATTTTTGTGGCTTCGGATTTTATTCTTTTATATATATATATATATATATATATATATAACAGCTCTATCACAGATATTCAGTACTCCACTAATATTACCAAAAAAGTTGGTCCACCACTAACTCACCAAGTGGGCGAGTGATAACTACATACAATTTTATATATATATATATATATATATATATTAGAGAGAAAGAAAACATTTCAAAGATCGTTACATCAAATAGATAACATTTGTGGGTAGGAAAATAGGATAAGGTAAAAATTGTCTACATAGTATCAGTAAACATCATAAAGAGTTTCTAAAGAGTGTTGTACCATATATTCCTAATAAAAGATGAGTACTACTTCCGGCCTACCAAGAAGATCTTGGCATACAAATACTAAATACTTTGTTGCTTTTTTACCATTTTCTTTCATGTTTTTTTTTGTGTTTTTTTACAAACTCAATTTTGTTTATTTGCAGTTCTTCTCTTAACACTTATTTCACTAACCAGCTAATGTGAATTCCCCTTAGTTTTTACATAAACACACACACACACACATCCTACACACACACACACACACACACACACACACGTAGAGGTACAGGTGTTCTAATGTAATATTTATCATTGAAGAAATTAAATTGGGGAACCAAGTTCAAATCCTGGACAAAAAAGAAAGGCATAAATCCATCTTTTCTCTCTCCGGTCAGAGCTGGCACATACTACTCACAAACATCCCCACTGGAGGCGGGGAATCCTACCTGGGGTCCCCAGAAGGGCTGGTTTCATATATTTTCTAACAATACTAATTTATTAAAATTGACATGTAGTAGAGTGGTACAGGTGTTCTAATGTAAAATTTATCATTGAGGAAATTGAATTGATGAACCAAGTTCTAATCCTGAACAAGGCTGTTTGCCTTTCACTTTATACCAATAAGAAAGGCATAAATCCATCTTTTCTCCCTTCCAGTTAGGGCTGGCATATACTACCCACAAACACCTCGACTGGGGGTAGAGTGGGGTGTCCATATAATAGATTGGGGGGGGGCAAACCAAACTAGGGACTCACCCTAGTATTGGCCGTCTCCAGCTATGGATGAATAGGGCTCTTTAACATTTGTACTGCAATTGGTCTAAAAAGAAAACTTTGAATTTAAGCCCTCTACCAACATATATAAAGGAAGCACTTGGTGTAATGGTTAAATCATGGGAAATGGACTTGTCGCCCCGAGTTCAAATCCTGGATGTGGTAATTGCATTTCACTTAGCGCTAATACCATTGGGAAAGGTATGAATCCTACTCTCCCTCCAGCTATGGATAAATAGTAGGGCAGACTGGACTCTTTAACCTTGGTTAGGCAAACTGTCTAGGAGAAGGAAAACTCTGAATTCAAACCTGTTGAACTCCACTTAAGAAATTGACCTTGTGTCACATCCTGCTTGTATATAAAATATATATAGACACACACACACACACACATATATATAGACATATATATATACACAGACAAACATATATAGAGAAATGTAAATATATATACATACATAAACACACGTACATATATATTTCTATACTAATATATATATATATATATATATATATATATTATACCCTAAATTTGGCATTACACACAAACATGCTTATTTATATACAGGAAGACCACAAATCCTCCCTTCTCAACCTAACCACTTAAATTCCTTTTGTCCCTACCACCATTTTCACCCCCCTCCTCCTCTCCATAAGTGATTACATTAAAAAAAAGTGAGATGAGTGGAAAGGATTTTAAAAAAAAAAAAAAAAGGTATCCTAATAAATGCTTCCTCACCGGAAGGAGAATATTTAGACTGGAGCCAGGGTGTTAAAGACAAGTAGAGGGTAATTACTCAACAGATCACATTGTTTTTCTTTTCTTTTTTTTTCTTCTCAAAACTATTACACAAAGAACTGACTTGCATACCACTTAAAAGAAAACAAGGGTCTTTTATGTTACTAACCGGATGTATGTCTTCTTAATGATATTGAGGGGAGTATAAGGGCAGAGTACTTTTATAGAATTTTTGCTCAGGGAACTTCAAGCATCAGAGATCGATGTTAGGTTATAAGTACTTGAAGTTACTGAACAATTAATTGTTTATATTAGGGACTGTCAATTTGTCGTCTGCTTTTCATTTTAAAAACGAATTAAAATTAATTAAATCGATTATTTAAGGTCAAATTTTTGTCGAAGTCGAAAAGTAGTAACATAATGAGCGTCAGTAAAAAAAAAAATTTAAAAATTCCCATATACTTTATTTTTAGCACTATTTTAAACTATTTTTTCAGTCAATTTTGCTCAAATATGACCGTAAAATAAATTTACCCCCTCCCCCGATTGAAAAAAAATTACCAAAAATCAGGGAGTTATCCAATTTTAATGAAATTTTCATCGTTGATTTATCAATAAATTAATTTTGGCAATACCTAGTTTATATGTTTATGGGTAAGAATGGAAATAAAAATTCTTTGGTATGAGAAAAGGAAGACAATATGGAAAATTAAATTGACATGTTTTGCTATAAGGATAGCTTAGTCGGTAAAGTGCCCACCTAGGAATCACAAGGTTCCTGGTTCGATATTGGCCCTTGCCAACTCAGCCAATGAGTAGCACAGGGATCTGTGAGCTAAAGTCAGTAGCTGATGTTAGTTGTGGCGCTCCACCTCAAACGCTAAAATAATCTCTTTGGTTTAGTTCTTGTGAAAAGGGAATAGACACCCTCGTTGTCTGGCTGATACTGACTTTAGGCCACACCGCCTTTACTTTTTAAAGATTCTTACTATAGCTTCATCAGAAATTAAATTTTTCAAATCTAATTTAATAAATTCTAATGTCAGTGTGTCAGATTTTTTTCAGCTTTACTCCTAGAGGCAGTAGCTCAACATATCATACCATTTTGGAATCAGGCCGACTTCGTGAGCAAATTGAAACACATTCTGGGCTGAATCCAGATCAGCAATCTTGAATTTTTATATTCCAAGGTTTTAATATCACTGGGATTGTTTTCTACATAAGTTTTTGCATCAAATCTTTTTGTAAGATTAAAATTTCTACGACTTAAATTTGGGAATAATCCAAATTAATTGCAATATCCCATGAAAGTCACCCATGAAATAGAAATAATTGTTTGTACAGAAAAGTAAGGACCTGTGTACGTCAAATTGTCTTCAAATTAAGTGGCAGCATAAGAATTACATTGAACTTTTAAAAGGTAAGTTTGGATATTAAAAACTTTTGATTGTTTGAAAAATATTGTTTAAGTTTAAAAAGATTTAATATGTACTCAATATATGAGGTCTTTGTGTTGGGCAAAAAGCCCAATTAAGAGTCCTCCGCCTAATAGGTTGGCTTGAAAGTACACAACTGAAAGTAAATTATTTGTATTAGATGGGAATACTTGCACCAAAAACTCTTATACTAAATTATTCCTTGGTTTTAGGATTGAGTTATGTTTGAAAAAAATTCCATTTTAATTGGTTCTAATTAGTCGTAATTTGCAATTAAGTGAAACACTGACCCGTCTCTTACTCACATTCTGCCTGTCATTTTTCCCCTCTCTATGTATATCTTGATTACCTCTTATTATATATGTTAGTTTCTCTGTGAGTGTAAAGAGATATTGAAGAGTGTGAAAGAGACATTTTTCAACAGCAGCAACCCTAAATCAGTCCACTTCAATTTAAATTAGATCAGACATTCCCTTTCTTAGAAATCTTACAAAATGATTTTAATGTTTTTTTAAAAATTCTCCAAACGTTTTTATTTTATTTTTATTTTCCAGTTTAATTCGCTTTGCAAACTCACTTTTCCTTAATCCCAATTATCTACCTAGAGCTAAGTGGGTCACCCAATAGGTACACATTTTGTCTAGTATATATATATATATATATACACACACACATATATATTGGTACTTTGGCATGAGTTTAATTCATTCCACTTGTAACTCAATTTCCTCGTATATCAAATCAATTTTCCCTATTGAAATAAACTGAAATGCCATTAATCTGTTCCTCTACCTCCTCCCCCAAATTTTTATTTTGTTACGTTTTTTGAATAAGAAAAATAGCACTGTATTGTAAAAACAGAATAAAATAGAATGTATTTTTCTTTGTTGTAATAAATTTGGGGACAAATTTTTTAGTAAACTTATTAACATAAGCATATCTGAAGCTTGCTTGTACTACAAATTTTATCTCAATACTATGCTAAAAAACACCTGAAACTCGGAAAACTTTTAAGTTTGGTCACACGTAAGTCAATGTGCCACTGTGTGTATATATATATATATATATATATATATAATATGTATGTATATATATTTTGAGAGTGAAAGAATTGAGCATGAAAACCTCAAGCATTAACTTCAAAAGGGATACACCTGTCATATTGGAGAGAACATGGAGGGTTAGAAATGTGAGACATGTAGTCGAATTCTGCTTTCTAAGGCTGGATATGTTAATCATAGGAAATCTCATCAGGGACAATTCATGCAAACTCCAGGAGCAAACAATGTGTCTTGTGCAATCTGTAACAAAGTATGTAAGTCAGCTTCTGGTCTTAAGAAACATATGGTGGTGCATAAGCATAAAATTTTATCATCTGATACAATGAGAAGGATGTCCTTCCTATGTCATATTTGCATCAGACTTTGTGGATCTGCAGTGGATTTGATGGTCATTTGAGGGCTCATGAGAGGAAAGGTTCTGGTGGTGGGGTTATAGAATTGTGAAGGACAGCAGTGATCTGTAAAGATTATACTATTGCTATGTATGTATGTATATCAATATTGATAATATTGTCTGCTATATTTATATGTATACACTGCTCAATATCTTATATAGAGCATGTATATCTAAGTTAGTGTAGCATGGGCATGAAATCAACTTGGTTTGAAAATCTCATAGGCAAGAAACTGTCAGTAACCAAGCACCATTGATTCTATGTCTATGCTAACATAACATATATGAAGAATACTCAAAGTTCCAATTACTGTCGAATTGGGAAGACAAGGCAACAAACGATTGTAACTCAATACAAACCCGAATAGTTGAAAAGTCTACTGCAGAATGACAGGGTATTTATAAAACAACACTATCATTCAAATCAAGCAGCCAATCAGAACTCAAGGAATGGAATCACCCAAATCACCCAAATTCATGAATGGATCATTCTTGATTTCTATATATACCAACTTTCTTGGACACTGCTTCAGTTGACTTAGCTGCTGTTATTCAAACCAACAGTAGACTGACTTCAATATGGCGCTGCAAACAGGATGGAACCTGAAGATTGGGAAAGCTACTTCATCAAAGCTGGTATCTCTGCTGACTCAGCCAAAAGCTAATGCTGCAACATTTGCAAGTGAAAAGCTAATCCCAAGAAAACCTCCAAAGGATGGATCGGGCCATGCTATAAGAGTTGGGAATAACAGCAATGGGAGAAGCCCTGTCTATCCTTAAACAAGCTAAGAAGATCTCTACATAGATACATATACTAAGGCACCGTCAGCCAAGCCCCCTCAACTCCACTTTGAAATGACCCCCCAACAATTCAGAAAATTTTGAATCGATTGGGAAGTTTTTACCAGAATGACAGATATGCCAACTTCTCAAACCAACATCCAATTATACAATTGTGCTGATGAATCTGTCCAAAACGCAATCATTAACACCCACCCTAAATTCTTCACCACTGACCCAGACAAGCTGTTAGATATGTTAGAAAAATTAGTGACCCAAAGATCAAATCCCATGGTCCATCGAATTACATTTGCATCGATGTCACAGTATGAAGATGAACCAATTCAACAATGCCTTGTTCGCCTTAGGGCTACAGCCATAGACTGCAACTTCTCCTGACCCCGGTGTGAGCATGACCTGTTTGACACGTATATCAAAGACCAACTCATCAGAGAGATAGCAAACGACACACTCCAGACTGATCTACTAGCAAAAGCTGGGGTACTGAAGTCCCTTGAGCAGAACATGTCATGCTGAAGCATTTGAATCAGCACTACAGGACCAAACTGCAATGACTGATACCACAGACATAGCTACTGTTCGGATATCAACATATCACAGACAGAAGAACAGTGCAGCACAGACCAATAAGGCTAATAATCCTACTAGCACCTCTACTATATGCAAAAACAGCATTGCTGAACAAACCCCTCGTCAAGCTTGCATGGGTTGTGGTAGCTACCAACACGGCACTCTGGGAAAAGGTGCCCGCCATTTAATGTGTCCAGCATGGGGTCAAATATGTAACACCTGTAGGAAACCAAACCATTTTTCAACAGTGTGCCATACAAAGAAGGAACATCACCAAGTAGTAGTAAAAAGATTTGAAGGTGATGAGGCTCCCATGGATATTCTCATTGCCCACATCACATTTGACCAAACAACGGGCACATTCACATCCGGAAATGATGACCAATTAACAGAAATAAATGCATCCGTAATCCCATTCTCATCAAATCCGGATACCAGACAAGCTATAAATATCCCCAGTAACTGTAGTACTACACTAAGAATTTTCCCTGACAATGGTGCCACTATCTGTCTTGGGGGACCAAAACATTTACTGGACAATGAGTGTGAGGATCAACTGCTAAGTCGTCCCCCAAAACCACCCTTTCCTGCAATAGAAGATAACATTAGCAGGCTTAAGAAATTGCTTCCAAAACAGCATTTAAAAAAGATGGGATATTCCCAGCTATGTCTGGCCCTGCTGCCCATATCCACCTCAAAGAGGAGGCAGTCCCTAAAGCCAGACACAACCCCATCCCTGTGCCTTATCACTTCAAAGAACCAATAAGACAAGCCCTTTGGAAAGATGTGGAAAGAGGTATCGTAGCTCCAGTACCCGTGGGCATGCCTACTGATTGGTGCAGCACAATGGTTATAACTGCCAAAAAGAATGGTAGTCCACGGCGAACTGTAGATTACCAGCACCTAAATTCTCAATGCAGATGGGAAACCCATCACACTGGGTCACCATTCCAGTTGGCACTGCAAGTGCCACCTAAAACAAAGAAAACAGTCCTAGATGCTGTTGACGGGTACCACTCGATCCCCTTAGACAAGGAGTCCCAACCATTGACCACCTTCATAACAGAGTAGGGGAGATTCATGTATCTCAGGATGCCTCAAGGTTATCTTGCATCTGGAGATGCTTACACTCGCAGATACGACGAGGTAATCAAAGATATCCCATGCAAGGTGAAAATTGTAGACGACGCCCTGCTATATGACTCTAGCATCAAGGAAGCCTTTTATCACACCTTTGATTTCCTGATCCAATGTGTGAGGAATGGAATTGTGCTCAACACTGACAAATTCCAGTTCTGTCAGGATGTGGTACAGTTTGGAGGCCTCCAGATAACTCCTTCTGGAGTGATCCCTTCTGAATCCATGCTAGAGGCGATACTCAACTTTCCAGTCCCAAGGACAATCACAGATGCCAGATCATGGTTTGGACTCGTCAACCAGGTAGCCTGGGCATACTCATTAGGCCCAATCATGCTGCCTTTTCGAGACCTTGTCAAAAAAGACTCCCAATTCCCTTGGAACCAAAGTCTTGAGAACGCTTTTCAAGACTCCAAGCGAGTTATAGTTGACCTAGTCAAGAAAGGCATGGCTACATTTGAAAAGGACCGAGTGACTTGCCTCGCCCCTGATTGGAGCGAAGAAGGGATGGGGTTCCTACTGCTACAGAAGCAGCGAAAAAGCCCCAATCTGCTGTCCCGAGGGTTGGCACCTGATATTTGCCGTCAGCAGATTTTGTACAGATGCTGAGCACAGATATGCCCTGATAGAAGGTGAAGCAGCAGCGATAGCATGGGCACTGGAGAAATGCCGGATGTTTGTTATGAGATGCCCAAGTATCATAGTGGTCACGGTTCATGAACCACTGAAGGGGTTCTTTGGCGATTGAGATCTGAGCAAGATCCAAAATCCCCGGCTATTTTGACTGAAGGAAAAGACCCTAAGATATTGATTCACCATCCAACACTGCCCCGGAAAGTGGTACAGAGGCTCTGACGCAGTTTCCCGCCATCCAGTGGCTATGTTGCAGACACACCTCAGTGTATTTCCATCTGAGCCCTCCCAGTCAGACATTCTAGAGTCTGACAACATAAGGGATATGGTTGAATCAACAGCCTTGATGGCAACATTTGCAGGCAGCAATAATATTGCCATCACGTCACTGGATCTAATTCGTGCAGCAGGTGGTGCTCATCCACAATATAAAAAATTGATCAGTATCATTCCAGGCTTTCCAAGGACACATAATCTTACCGCACCTGAGGTCCACGAATATTAGGAGGTGAGGCACCGTCTCAGCACTGACAGTGGCCTGGTATTGTTGGATTGAAGGATTGTCATCCGCAGAACTAAACGGAAAAAAGTTCTGCACTGCCTACATTCTGCACACCAGGGTGTGGTTGGCATGAAAGCACGTGCTAATGAATCGGTGTACTGGCCTGGGATGGATGCCTCAATCCGCAATGTTAGGTCCAATTGCATGGTATGCTCAAAAATCACTCCTAGTCAACCACATGAGCCGATTACTTTGACAAAATCCCCTGATTGGCCATTTCTGCAGAATGCCATGGATCTATTCTATGTTGGGAATCATGCATACCTTGTATGTGCTGACAGATTGACTGGCTGACTCATCCTATATCACTTAAGTCACGGACAAACAAATGCCTCCAGGATCATCTCAATTTGTCGAGAGATATTCCAAACTTATGGTGCCCCGGAAGAACTCAGCAGTGATGGCGGACCACCCTTTACATACCTACCATTTAAGCAGTTCCTAGAAGACTGGGCGGTAAAACATAGACTGTCATCAGTTGCCTATCCACAATCCAATGGTCGGGCAGAGTTAGCTGTCAAGACAGCCAAAAGGATAGGGATCTCTGGATAATGACCAGGCTGCGAAGGCAATCCTTCAATCAGAACACACCCATTCAGAACATCGGACTATCTCCTGCACAACTCCTTCTCCACCAACAACTGCGTGTCTTCATACCATCCAAACCTGCACTATATAAACTGCATACTAAGTGGATAACAGTGGCTCAGAACCGCGAAATTAGCCTATCTCAGCAGAATGCACTGCTAATAGAGAGATACAATCGCACAGCACATACACTGTATCCACTTCAAAAGGGAGACACAGTGTCTGTACAACGTCCAAACAACTGTCGGTGGGACATAACAGGTAGAGTCATCGAAACACTCCCCAATCACCAATACCAAATCAGGATTGATGGATCAGGTAGAATCACATTGCGGAATCGCCGATTCCTCAGGAAGCTCCAAGCACCAGTGGCCCCTGCCCCTATTCCTAGTGCTTTGCCTGAGCCCCCTAAACCAATATTTGAAGATTACCCACAAACCAAAAGAATGGTAACATCAACTAGGGACCAAGCCTCACCCAATGTCACTCCAACCCCTAAGCCAATGCCATCAAAAATACCCCGTGCATTATCAAGATTACTCCCCTGTAATTGTCCAGATCGAAAGGAACTAATTCCCCCTCAAAGGCCACTACGCCCGCACAATGGGGAGGGGAGAGATGAAGAATAATCAAAGTTCCAATTACCGTCGAATTGGGAAGACAAGGCAATAAACAGTTGTAACTCAATACAAACTGCAGTTTACTGCAGAATGACAGGGTATTTATAAAACTACACAGTATCATTCAAATCAACAGTAGACTAACTGACTTCAATAATATATATATTTACCAACCCCTCTGCATGAGCAGGATGTGATGTCAATTTCTTAAGCAGAGTTTAACAGGTTTGAATTCAATTTTCCTTCTCCTAGACTGGTTACCTAGCCATGGTTTTTTTACAACACTATTTGCCCATAGCTGGGGGAGAGTAGTTGGATTTAATACCTTTCCCAAGGGTAATAATGCTATGTGAAATGCAAACAGCTTCATCCAGGTTTTGAACTTGAGTTGACGAGTCCATTTCCTACAACTCTAACCATTACACCACGCACATCCAACACAACACAAATAACATAATGAAAATTTTAGTAATATATAAATTTAGGTTAAAGATAATTTTCAATTTAGGTTTTTCTTTTAAGTTTTATTAGTTTTTAAGAAGGTCATTGACTTTGTACAAAAAACCTACATTAATTTTCTGTTATTTATCTTGCTAAGTGCATTGACTCCCACTTTAAAATTAGAAAAATTCTCACATCTTAAAGGGTTTTCTACCTGTAAAGAAAAAAGCAAAACTGAAATGGAAATCAGAATTAATGATTTTCAACCTAAAAATTAATCACAAAGTGATGAAATGTACTTTGAAAATTAATCATTTTTCTTGATAGTGACCGAAATCAAATAGCCACATCTTTTTTCTGTTATGATTTTTGTGATCATCCTTAGGTTTTTCAAGCAAGAGCACTCTCCAGCGGAGATCCCTTGTGTTAAAGCTGTGTGATCCTTAATGAAAAAAACCTTTGGTGTCCCTTAGTGTTGGGTATGATCCTTTGGTTGCTCCTTGTGTTCAGCAAAATCCCTCCTCATTGCAGGTCCATTCGTCAATGTCGAATTACGTGTGTAAGTGAATGGCACTCCATATTGGTGATGAAATAGTTAACTAACCATGTATTCAAGCTGTTGATTGGCTGTGGTTTGATCTATGTACCAATGCAGAGTCTATAAGTTTAAGTGGTGGATTCCAGCACACCTTATATAATCCAAAAATAATCCAGCATTTTCTTTTATCCTTTTTGTTTTTTTGTATATTTGACTTTTTGTTCTCTTTTAATACAATATCATCCAAATTTATTTGAGAGGAACATTTTTAAAAACTTTTCTCAATAATTAGCATAGGTGGCCTTCTAAAAAATCTATTTTCTATTTAACTAACCATGGGAAGGATGTGACACAAGGTCAACTTTTAAGTGGTGTAAAGCTGGTTTGAATTTAGAATTTTCCTTCTCTTAGACTGGTTGCCATACCAAGGCTAAAGACCTAAAGACCTACAGCCTTAGAATGAAAGAAAACACAGCCTTGTCAAGGATTTGAACTTGGATTGCTCTTTAGCCTTGATATGATAACCAGTCTGAGAGAAGGAAAATTCTGAATTCAAACCTGCTTTACTCCACACTTGAACTTGTGTCACATCCTGTCCATATATATAGCAAGGATCGTCTGTCGTTTACAGATTTGATTTCTTTCATGATCGTAAAATATATATGCAGATGTATGTATATAACAGTTAAAACGCTGCTTCTTAATGTCAGTGGCCTAGAAGTTAACGAATCAGGCTGATGAAAAGTCAGTTGGGTTTCACTCCTGATTGGAGGTCGTTGCTGTGTCTAGCTATACTAATGAGACATAAAATCTTGAAACACGGTGTCTTTGGATGACTTACATATATGGCATATAACATGGCTGCTATATTTGTAAGTAGACTGTGCTCAATATCATTGATAGAGCATTTTTATTTAAGTTAAGGTAGTGTGGACATAGTCAACACCTGGTTACTGACTGTTTCTCACCTATGCGATCTTCAGACAAAAAAAAATTATATAACCACAGTGTATGAGGCAGTAGTAAACCAATATATACAGTATTATTAGGAGAATGCTCAATATCTGTGATAGAGCAATAATAATAGATGTATATGAGTTTTGGTATGTATTTTACTGCCTGAAGATTGCTCTATTTAAACAAGCCTGAAACCAAATGGTACCAGATAAGCTTCTATGCAATTAAATATATACCAAAACTAATATATATATTTATTTATTATTGTGTGTGTGTATATATATATATATCAAATCGATTCCGGTTTGACAAGTCATTAATTGTTGACTTTTCTCAGGGTTCATATAACCTTAGGTCAAATATCATGCAACCGTTTATTTGCAATGTTTGTATTTTCAGCAGAGAAATGATTAATTGATATCTATGCATACAAAAAGGATCAGAAGGATCAGATTTCTTTTTCAATTCAATATTGGAGAAATAAAAGTTTTAACTCATAAAGGTAAAATATTAGAGTAAACATCATAAGAGCCCTCTTTAATCTGATTATTGAGTGCATTCCGAAAGGAAATAGATTTCTCTTTTTTTTCTTTTTTTTTCTTTTTACAAAAGAGTTACACAAATCTGACAGGGTTTTTTCTTTAGAGGAAAGAAACAAATGAGATATATTCAAAGATTAATAACGTATTTATTGCAAATGGGAATAAGGTGAATGTTAAAATAGAAATCATATATATATATAGGAGTAAATAGGGGAAAAATCCAACAGTATGTAAAAAATAGAAAAACACACAGTATTCCAAAAGGATGAATAAAATCAAGAATAAATTCATCTTTTTGGAATACTTTGTATTTATTTATATATATATATATATATATATATATATATATATATATACATTATGTATGTAATATAGTGAAAAATTTGAAAAAACACAGGTTCATAAAATGAGTGATGTTTATTTTGCCAATTCTGCAGTGTTTCAATCTGTTTTACTAGATCTTCATCAGGGCTTTTGTTTATTTGAAGAAAAATAAATTTATCACAGAGAATAAGGAGACTGTGAGAGTCCTTTGTCGGTCAATCTATTTAAAAATTTGAATGAAAAACTAGCGTTCTTTGGGTGTTTGAAAATATGAACGCTAAGACAAACGGTTCTGAAGTTGACATAGAACGTTCTCTTACATTGTGTGTGACACACTGTAGCATTGGTAAAATAAACATCACTCATTTTATGAACCTGTGTTTTTTCAAATTTTTCCTATATATATATATATATATATATATATTCAAAGTATTCTACAAATATGAATTTATTCTTGATTTATTCATACTTTTGAAATATTTTGTGTTTTTCTATTTTGTACATAGTGTCAGATTCACTTCCATTTTTCTCTTCACACACACACACACATATATATATATATATATATATATATATATATATATGAAAAGTGGATGACTTATCAGAGACTTTATATCGAGTTAGTCGCAAGTTCAACTGTCAATAGAATAATTAACTGAATAAATCAGAGTTATAAAGAATTTAAGAGTGCTCAATACGGGATTATAAAGAATATATATATATATATATAAACTAATAAAATAATGTATCCAACTATTGTGTGTGTATGTGTATCTATATATTCATATACATATTATTTAGGCAGGTATAAGACCACAGAATATTTCTTCTTTATGATCTTCAGTTGTAGACATTCAAGTCTTGTAGTTTTTTTTCGTCGATCAGGGTCCAGATAGTAAAGAAAATGTCCTCTACTTTTTACCCAAACACTTTATAAAGTGCATATATGATTATAGTTAATATTTAAGTGACAGTTTTCTTTAAGACACGTTCTGTTAAATATGGCAGTGATAAAATGCTTTATTAATTTTTTAATACAAGTTTTTATTTATGGACTTTGTGAAAATAAATATTGTCTGAAAGTTGTTCTAATGTTTCAGTCGTTTTTTGGTCATTATTAAATGTTTTTAAACTATGATGGTGACATCATGCATATATCATACGAACGCACACGGGTGTGTGCGCATGAGAATAGAAACTCAATATGGAAAATTAAATTATGTTTCGCTATAAGAATAGCTTTGGCAGAAATGAGACTTTATTTTGCAAAAATGAAATCTACATATGACTTGAGGGAGAGAAGTGTTTGTTTTTGTAATTTTTATTGTAAACACAAATTTAGGTGATGTAGGAAGTGAATTCAAACTCCACTCATGCGGTTATGTTCACTTTTGGTCTAATAAATTTGGGAAAGATAGGAATCCCCTCAGCTATGGGTTAAGTAGTTCTGGTCTTCTTTAAGGATGGCTTTGGCATTAAGTAACCCACAAAATTTGATATGCCATTAAAACAAAGACACCAAACCAACTTAGGTGTACATGTGATATTTAAAAGTTTTTATTTTATAACTGGATACTCTTCAATTTGCCATTCTGAAAGAGTTGGCGAATTTACTGGGGGGGGGGTTCTTCTTTTAGTGATGTTATTTATTCTCAAATGAATGTTTTTTTTTTTTGTTTTTTAATCTTTTTCATGGGATTCTTGTAGACTGCTTCTTTTGTTGATGTTTATATATGTCATCTGTCTCACTTGGATGTTGTTTTTGGCAAAATGCTTTGATGATAGATATTGGTGTTATGAACTGTTACCCCCTGCTGTGCGTAAACTGCACTCATTCTTGCTTTACATGTATAATAATATCTACCATAACTACTTTCATTTATCTTGATTGACATCTTTACTTATAGGTTTGTTGTTGATCATTTAGATCTGAATCCTATCAGGTTTGTTTGTCTATATAAACTCCCAATGCAATCTTTAATATATACTGATTAACCTATATAATGTACTAGCAGTGGCTACCTGGCGTCACCTGGGTAGAAGGAGATTTTTTAAAGTTAGTCCTGCAGATCCATTATTACTGAATCGGGAGTTGAATCCTCATGGAATGCCCCATTTAAATCCCTATGTAAAAAAAATAGACCTTGCATTGATCCAGCTACTCTGAAAAGAAATGTTAATGTCTACTATCTAAAATATCAAATGAAAAAAAAAATCTATGCTGTTATCATTTACATTTCATTTTTTAATTATCTTCCCGAATATAAATCAAATCTTCATTATTTTTGCTCAAAAACCAAGCCCTGGTTATATTTGATGTGTATATATATTTACTTTGTTGTTAATTGTTTTATTTTCAATGTTTCCTCCGCACATACAGATTCATACAACTGCCCTTTATATATGTATAGAATAGATAGATAGATGTAGATAGGTATGTCTGTCTCTGTTATTGAGAAATGCATGTATACGCACACACATCTATATATTAATACTCTTGTTCCTTAAAGGTACAACCACTATTATTTTGCAGCACCCTCTGGTTAAAATAAGTCCGTCAAAATTCTCCAAAATAAAATGCAAAAATGTAAATCCTAATTATCTGATGCTGCTTATCTGCTGAATTCTAATTTCTTATGAGTGTCATCACCCCAGCTAAATAATGGACCATTCTGTTTTTATTATAAAGAAAGAAAGGGAAGAAAAATGACATGCTACACAGGAAAAAATTAAGAAAGAACAAAAGAAAGAGAGAGTAGGGGAAAGATAGAGAGAGGGTGTGTGTGTGTATGGAAGCGACAACACTAATCTGTTTCAATCAAACATAATAAAAAGGTGAAAAGAAAGAAAAAAAAAGAGTAAGAGAGAGATAAATCAAGATTATTATACTTTTTATATGTTGACTAACTTTGCAATAACTCTTAAGTAAACATATCAAACATTGTAATAATTAAATTATACTGTGGTATATCCACAGGTCTTGCTAGTGTGTAAATAAAACTATAACATCCTAAATATGTTTCAATCTATAAAAAAACATAAAATCGATGGAGTGACCTAATGTTGGTATCAGCCAGACAATGAGGTAGTCTATTCCCTTTTCACTAGCGCTAGACCAATGAGATTGTTTTGGTGTTTGAGGTGGAGCGCCACACTTACCATCAGCTCCCCACTTTACCACACAGACCCATGTGCTACTCATCGTAGTAAGCAAGTGTGAAATTTCAGTTACTTTATAATATTCACTTTCGGACTGATACCCTTGGGAAAGGTATGAACCCTCTCATCTCCCCATCTATGGGTTAAATAGTACCACTAATGTTCTTCTACAAGGATAGCTTAGTCATTAAATAATCCATGAAGGTTAATATGCCATTAAAGAAAGAAAGAAATATATATTTGTATGTACTTACCCAAACCCTCTGTATGAGCAAGATATGGCACAACGTAAATTTTAAATGGTGTTTAACAGGTTTATATTCAAAGTAAGGCAGACTGGACTCTTTAACTTCGGTAAGGCAACTAATCTTGGAGAATGAAAACTCTAAATTCAAACCAGATGTACTCAGATTAAAAATTGACTTTGTGTCACATCCTGAGTGTGGTGGAAAGGTTGGTTAAATACATGCATATATTTTTTTAAACAATCTTTCTTAATATTTTCTCTATATATTTTTGCCAAAAAACCTTAACTGTAATAGCAATATAAATGACAAAAACCACTTCATCTTGTAGCTGTGTTCTTTACTAAATACATTTTATGTGCAAATTAATATCTCTGTCCATTCATGTCTGTCTTTCTAGCAAGACATTTAAATTACTTCCTTGAGACTTAAATCTCTCAACATGCAATGAAAGTATAACAGCTTTGTACCGTTTACAATATTAATTACAGCTTTTCCTAAAAGAAAACAAAAAAATAGTATAACATACTGTGTATTGCTATTTCTTTTACATTGAATCTTGGTATTAATTCTTACCTTGTCTACTTTTAGCATGAGTACAGAAGCTTAATAAAACTTTGAAATTACACACATATTAACCATCTGTATTTCAGTTATAGCAAGATTGATGCTAAATTGTTTTTAAAAGGTATCCATATGAAAAATTGAGCACTAATTTAGTGAATGTAATGGTTAAAAATATGTATCATCTTTTCCAAATCATCCATAAAGTCAGTTCTTTTGGTTTTGATATCATCATCAAGGTGTGCTGACAATTCTAGATAAATTTGTCATGTAGTAAATTTATTGTCAGTAAATTTATCATCAGTGAATTTATTGTGTGATAAATTTATCGTCTGTAAATTCATTGTGTGATGAATTTATTGTAAGTAAATTCATTGTGTGGTAATTTTATCAGCGGTGAATTCAACCTGTGGTAGGTTTATCATTGGTAAATTCATTGTGTGGTAAATTTATCATCGGTGAATTCAATGTGTGGTAGGTTTATCATTGGTAAATTCATCATCATTGAATTCAACGTGTGGTAGGTTTATCGCTGGTAAATTCATTGTATGGTAAATTTATCATTGGTGAATTCAACATGTGGTAGGTTTATTGCTGGTAGATTTATTGTCAGTAAATCCACCATCAATAAATTAATTGCAGGATAAATTTATCATCTCTAAATTCGTGTGGTAAATTTATCATGCTATAGATTTATTATCAGTAAATTCATCGCTGGTAAATTTGTCATCAGTAAATTCATCACATGGTGAATTTATTGTCAGTAGATTCATTGTCTCCCTTTCTTGCTAGCGCTAGACCAGGGAGATTTTTTTTTGTTTCTGGGGTGGAGCCTCACACCTACCATCAGCTCTCCACTTTACTGCACAGATCCAAGCTGTGCTACTTATACACTGTTGGCAAGGGCCAGTATGGAACTCTGAACCTTGTGGTTCCAAGGCAGATTATCTGCCGACTGAACTAAATCGACCCTTCTGCATGGTAAAATGAGAAGCTGATGGTAGATGTGGCACTCAACCTCAGCAAAAACAATTTCCCTGGCCAGCACTAGCGAAAAGGGGATAGACTCCTTCGCTGTCCGGCTGATACCGACAATAGGCCACTTCACCAACTTTACTTTTGTACTATTTCTTTGTATTTTTGAGATGAGGCTTGATAATTAGTATTATTTGGATTATTTGGACTATTGTTCTCATCTTTATTGTTATCAGTACATCATTTCGGGCAATGTGCCCTCTGGCCTTCTTGAACTCAGGAATGTTCTTGTTGTAATCAGGAGCCATCAAGGAACTTTGAACCCAACCGTTTATTCAATCCACTTGGGTATCCTGTTCTTATTCTGCTAACCATAGCTGTGGTACAGATGTTAAGTTGTGTTAATTACTATTCTGTTACTTTTGTACTTTGGCAAAATTCACCTTTTTTATTGAATAACCATCATATTTTGTTATTTGAATCTCTGTTTTGTGTATACTTTCATTAAAAAAAAAACTGATTTATTATTTGTTTTATTAGGTTGGACCAGTGTCAGTCCTTTCCAATATGTCAAATTCTTAATAGAAAATTCCTGATAAAACTTATTCATATGTCAAAAAAATAAAGATGTGTGCATACAAAAAGAAATTATGAATTATGCATTTTCAAATAAGATTCTAAATGAAATAAATAAAAATGTCTTTAAAAAAAAATCCAATCCAATCCACCTGACATACTTGTCCATTTTTCCTCTTTACCCACACTAAATATAAAACTTCTCATGAAGCTTCTCTTTTCTTTTATGTGACTTTCACATGGACACTAGAGTTAATTGATAAAGATTGATTGATGTATTTTAGCTTTGATTTATCTCATATAACTATAACCTCTTTTTCTTCTCATTGACTTCTCACACTTTTGCAAGAAAAGCTTTCTACTCTATACCTCTACTACCCCCCCCCCATCCGATTATTTTCTAATCTCTATTTGTGGACAGGTATTCAGATTGTGTATCAACCTAATTTTTTTACTGCTTCTTTTCAATATGCCTGTCATGTTTTTTTCATTTGTATTATATGATGATAATGTTTCTGTTAGATCCTAAGATTGACTTTGACTTTGTGAGGTCTACGGTTTAGACCCTTTTTTTTTTTTTTTTTACAAGATTAAAAATATGAGAATCAACTATTTAAATGAAGGAAAAAAGGGGGTGAAAAAAAGGGAGTACTGTGACTAGACAATAGTAACCATGTATATTACTTATATATATTATTAATAAAGAACATGATTTTCAGTTCAATTATTAAGGTACATGCATTATAAATTATTCAAATGAAACAGTTTCTGACTTGAAATAGAAAAACATATCATCCTTGTATGTATCTACCCAACACCTCTGCTACAAGCAGGATGTGACACAAGGTCAATTTTTAAATAATGAAGCTATTTTTAATTCAGTTTTCCTCCTACATTGGTTGTTTAAAGAACTCAGTCTGCTCTACTATTTACCCATAGCTGAAGGATGGGGAAGAGATGGATTTGTTCCTTTTCCAAGGGTATTAGTGCAAAGTGAAATGCAAACAGCATCATCCAGGATTTGAACTCAGGACACCAATTTCATTTTCTAGGATAATAATTATTATGCTATCCAACTCCTCAGCTACAAGCTCATTTTCACATATAGGAACATTTAATACATACATACATACATAATAAACATATAAGAAGTATTAACAAGAATAGACAAACATGTCCCAAAAGATAAAATGTGCATATATTGTTTCATTAACAAGCAGTATATGAAATCAGGTACAAAAATGGTAAAAGTCTTACTTGATTTTCTTGGTTGCTTATAGCCATGTTGGCTTTACATTTCAATACTAAAGTGAATAACAATGTTATTCGCCAGTTGGTGAGGCCAACTCTGTTCAATATACAAAGATAAAAAGGTATGTCTTAATATTTTTGTGACAGAGAGCACAGGGTGAGTAGCAGAGGTGGGGACTGTGGAGTTGAGAATTCCGTGTGTGTCTGGCCTGTGAGAGGGGGGTATAGCAAGTGACTCAAAATTGAACTCACAACCTCCTGATCATGAGTGGTGGAATTGCTATCACCCCTGTTAGCTGAAGTGGTTCGGCCACTGAGAGAAATAAATGCCGAGGCGAGTTCTCTTGGGGAGAATGTCTTTCTTGGTGGAGAAACCGATGTGTCGTGTTTCGATATTAAAGTGAAGTGAACTCTTGATGGATTGTGTAAGAACTACTGCCGGCAGAATACTTTTTGCGGTTAGAACTTTGAAGAACAGACAAGAAGAGCACATCTTTACCATTCAAAGAATGGAAGACAAAAGAGGCCGATTTGGATTATGGGATTTTCACATGTTCAATGGACACACCCACCATATCTAAAGGAGACAATAAATGAATGTTTCCTTACAAAACTATAGTAGATAGTTTAAAACATTTTATAATATATACTTTGCACTCTACATAAAATTTCTCCTTCACCTGCAATACTTATATTTAAAAATGTGGAGGCGTATAGTGCAATAGCTAGAGTCATAGGAAATGGACATGTCGAACCGAGTTCAAATCCTTGATATTTCACATAGTACTAATACTCTTGGAAAAGGTATGCATCCACCTACACTCCCTCCAGCTAAGGGAAACTAATAGGACAGACTGGGCTCTTTAATCTTGGCTAGGTAACCAGTCTAGGAGAAGGAAAACTCTTAATTCAAACCTGTTAAACCCCGCTTAAGACATTGACCTTGTGTCGCATCCTACTCATGTGGAGAGGTTGGTATGTGTATACATTTATATATATATATATATAAAATTAAATCACTTAGAATGTAGAAATTCTCTGCATTGGGTTGGGTTATGACTTGATTAAAACAGACATTAGCTCCAGGCAAGTTTTATTTTCCAGACCTCCTACCAGATCAGATTATCAGAAATTCCTTTTAACGTAGGAAATCATATATAAACCGAAGCTCATGCAATGAACAGTGCAAAAAAATATGAACAGTGCAAAAAAAAATAGATGGCTCCGTCGGCATTCCCCTTTCAGTGGTGCTTTAGGCACTGTCCAATAAACCCGACACTTTCCTCTTTTAGGCCAGGGAGAAAGTTCTGCCTTTGGGGTACATAGTGAGCTCTAATGTTCTCGTTTGATAGGTATGTACAAAAATATTGGCACCTTCCAGAAAGAATTTCCAGGGAACCCCCCCCCCTGGAAAATCTTCAAAAAACATCAACAATAATAAACTAATAAGTCAATTTTAATAGAATTTTCTTCTTTTTAAGAATTAGGACTAGACCTATTCTAGTAGTGACAGGTTTGAATTCGGTTTTTCCTTCTAGACTGGTTGCCTAACCAAGGTTAAAGAGCCCAGTCTGCTCTACTATTAACCTATAACTGGAGGGAGAGTAGTTGGATTGATACCTTTCACAAGAGTATTAGCATCCAGAATTTGAACTCGGGTTGACAAGTCCATTTCCTACGACTCTAACAATTACACAACAGCCTTTCAATATATTTCAACAGATAAACTTGGAATTGTTCTTTATATTAAACGTAAAAAAACAGTAAAAAGATAATTTTCCATTTTTTTTATAAATGTTTTAGAATATATGTACATTCCTGTTGTTTGACAAACCCTGCAAAATGTTCTTTTAAAAATCAAATCATTTCAAGCGAACTATCAGTTTATTTTAATACAATTATTCTTATTTTAAATCGATTCCAATCTTAACAAAGTTTAATACTAAGTCAAATCTTGGGTATGAAGTGAAATGCGAAAACTGACTTTACCTTAATAGTACATTTAATAGTGATGTCGGTCGTATTCCTCTTCGGACCTACAAAGTTAACAAGTACCATAAGTCTTATTAAAGGGGGAAAAGCGTATAGTTTTGTATGGTATGTTAAAATTAAAATGCCGACAATGAAAAGAAATGGGCCGTTCGATGTTCCTTCCTGTTATTAGCTACCCACAGCCAAAAAACCTCAAAGGAAAATTAGCAGTTCATGTAACCATCAAATATACGCTTCCGTCCTGAGGAATTACTTGTCGATAAATTAACTTTTCAGCAGCTGTTAAAAGGAAACATTTCCTTCCTTTATATTCTCGGTTTCTCTACGTCTTCTGTAGTACTAAGCAACTTTTAACTTGTTTCTTAGGGACACTCATAAGAAATTTGTTTATTTCAGTATATGACTTCATAAGTTTATAATCTCAATTCCCTTAAAATAAAAAGTGTATAACTGAATCATTATGCCACAATTTTAAATCTATACAACATCAATTAATGCTGTCCTCAGTCGGTAGTATTCGGCTGGGAACCTCAAGATTCCTGGTTCGATGCCGACTTTAGGCCACCCCGACGACTTTACTTTTACTATAAATGAATTTACGTGTATAGTTCTGCTTTCCTTAGAGTTTCATTTTTATTAAAAGTACTAATCCCAATTGAGAAATTAAAATATACACATTGGACTTTTCCAAGTCCACTAACATCTGTCCGGTAGACTGGTAAAAATTACGCTCCTAAATTCAGTCTACCATAATTTATTTGTTTAAAAAAAAAGAAAATCTCAATAGTTTTTTTTTTCTGGTATTTGTCCAGAATATGGACGGGCATGTCTGCGGTAATGTACGGGTTGGTCCGAAAGTCTTGTCACCCCCTAGCTCAGTCTGTAGAACACCCATCTAGGAATCGCAAGGTTCTGGGTTCGATATCAGTCCCCGCCAACTCAGATCTTGTGTAGTACAGATTTGGCGCTCCACCACAGTAAAGTGCTAGCGAAAAGTGGATACTCTCATTGTCCGGCTGATACCAACATTAGTCCACCCCGCCAACTTTACTTAGATATGTTTAAATAATTACATAATACAATCCAAAATTTAAGAAAATAACTTAATTTTAAAATATTTTTAGAGGTAAAATAGTTACATAACTTATACGGGATGGAGCAAAATGATTTTTGTTGTATTAACTGCTCGTACAGAGGGGGTGGGTGGTGGTGGTACTTAGGTGACACCAAAGATGTCGTCATAGAAGTATCTTACAAAATAGATCCAAACCCCCTGATTGAAAAAAAAACAACCCAAAATCAGGGAATTATCCGATTTTTATGAAACTTTCAGTGTGATTTTTTTCAGCTCACTTAACTTTGATCCCCCTCTTATTTTTGTGGCACAAAATATATGTGGGATTATATAAAATTGAAACTAATTAAGTTTTGAATAAAATAACTGGTGCATTATAAAATTGATTCATTGATAAATCAACACATAAAATTTCATTAAAATAGGTTTATTCCCTGATTTTTTTGTATTTTCTTTTTTCAATCAGGGGTGTTGAATTGATTTTGTAAAATACGTATTTGACGTCACAATTGTTAGTACCTTTATCAGAATGGTGAATATATTATATCTTTATATGATGTAGGCACTACCAAAATCTTATCTCATTTTCATTTTAAAAACGAATTAAAATTAATTAAATCGATTATTTAAGATCACATTTTTGTCTAAGTCGAAAAATAGTAACATAATGAGCATCGGTAAAAAAAAAAAATTATATATATAATTTATTTTTTATACATTTTAAACAATTAAATATTACGAAAAAATGGCTAAGTGAAGATTACCATGATTTTCCAGTAATAAAATATTTTCAAAAAATAAATAAAGTAACTGTAATTTGAGTGATTATTCGTGTTGATTTAAAAAAAAAAAAGAAAAAACTGTTTTGCTGCCTCCACACACTTTTGCCAACAAGGTGACTTCTGTTAATAAAATAAATAAATAAAAAACATCCGAAACTTTTATGAAGTTAATTTTATTGTAATAATTCTTGTGTCATTGGCAGTGATGCTGATAGCTTTTTAATCGTAGTTGATTTGAATGAGTTCCCAAGAAAGTTGATGGGTCCGAACTAAAGTTTCTTAAAAATTATAGTTTTTTTTAAATCTAAAGCCATCTAACCCCTACCTTGTACCCCATACAGTGTAATTGGTTTTCAAGAAAATATTGAAATGTATTTATAGTTAGCTGTAAATTGTGGTGGAAGAAAAAGAAAAAGAAACCAAAAAAAAAGCTGGGACGCATGGATACGATTTTTCTGTGTTCTTTTAGATTTTTATGCATCAGTGAAACAAGACATTACCATATCTGCATTGGTAATTGTAATTAGCTTAGCACATCTGAACTACCTATTCTCGTTTACCAAAACTTTTCCCCGTTACCCATTGATATCTACATCGGAAAAATGTCTTAGGGCTTTTAATCTGGACTCTTAAAAGGCAAACCAGTAAATCGATACGATACGACTGGTCCTCTCTTGCCAGCAGCGACATACGCAATCGCTACTCGGTAACAGTTAGGAATAAATTTGACATCCTCCAGGAGACCTCAGCAGCATACACTCCCAATGAGGAATACGAAAATTTTGTCAATGCCCACCTAGAAGCTGCAGCAGAGTGCATATCGACCAAACAAAAAAAAAACAAACATGCTGTCCCCTGGGAGACAGAAGCAGTTAGAGTAAAAAGGGGAGATATAAAAAAAAAAGCATCCCAACACTTTAAAAATAACCCAACTAACACTAACAAAGAAAATCTTAAGAAAGCACAGGTAGAACTAACTGAAATATACAAAAAAGAACAGATAGAATACATACAAGAACAAATAAATAAAATCAGACAGGCAGTAGAAGACAGACAGTCGCGTCTAGCATGGCAAACTGTAAACGAAATTAGTGGCAAGAAAAATTGCACTAGATCAAAGCTAAAGGCAAACAGCCAAAAAGATAGACTTCAAAAATGGAAAGACCACTTCCAGAAATTGCTGGGAACCCCTCCCCCTAAACCCATAGAAAATGACATACAAAGAATATCAAATAACGAACTAGACATTAAGCTAGGGGACTTTACGATGGAAGAACTTAATGAAGTACTAAGAAAGCTAAAAAATAAGAAGTACCACCTGAAGTCTGGAAAATAAGGAAATTTGATGATATACTGCTTAGACTATGTAATGCAGTATACAGACAAAATTTGACAGAAAAACGGACAAAGGGCTGCATTCTCCCATTACACAAAAAAGGCGACCTAGGAATTGCCAAGAATTACAGAGGCATTACTCTTACTGTCATAGCTGCCAAGATATATAATGCCCTTCTCCTTAATCGCATCCGGCTCGAATGAGAAAAAATCCTTAGAAAAATCCAAAACGGATTCCGCGGAAATCGATCTACAACCACACAGATCCTAACCATTCGCCGAATCATAGAAGGGGTCCGAGCAAAGAATCTCGAGGCAACACTACTATTTGTAGACTTCTCCAAAGCATTTGACTCCATACACAGAGGAAAAATGGAGCAAATACTGCTAGCATATGGCCTACCCAAGGAAACAGTTAACGCCATAATGATGCTCTACCAAAATACAAAAGCAATGGTACGATCACCAGATGGCGACACGGACTTCTTTGACATTGTCGCCGGAGTCCTACAAGGGGATACACTAGCGCCATATATATTCATAATATGCCTAGACTACATACTCCGAACATCACTAGATCCCATAAAAGAAAAAGGCCTCACACTAAAAAAAAGCAAGAAGCAGGCGATATCCAGCACATACTATTACGGACGCGGACTATGCTGATGACCTAGCACTACTCGCAAATACACCTGCACAAGCCGAATCCTTGCTACACAGCCTAGAAAAGGCAGCACGAAATGTCGGCCTATACGTAAACTCTGATAAAACTGAGTTCATGTCTTTCAAAAACAAAATCGACATCTCCACCATTGATGAAAAACTCCTAAACTCGGTAGAACAATTTAGATACTTAGGCAGTAACATCTCCTCCACAGAAAATGACGTTAAAGCACGCATAGGAAAGGCATGGGCCGCTATAAATAAATTATCGGTCATATGGAAATCCAATCTCACAGACAAGTTAAAGAGACAGTTCTTCCAGGCCGTTCTCGTATCAGTGCTGCTGTATGGCTGCACCACCTGGACCCTAACGAAACGACTAGAGAATAAACTAGATGGGAGCTGCACAAGAATGCTACGGGTGATAATGAACAAGACGTGGAAACAGCACCCCACGAGAAAGCAGCAGTACGGCCACCTGCCACATATCACCCAAACCATCCGAGTAAGACGGGCAAGACACGCGGGACACTACTGGAGAAGCAAGGACGAACTAATAAGCGACGTCCTCCTGTGGAAGCCAGCACATGGACGGGCCAGTGTGGACCGACCAGCAAAGACGTACATTGATCAGCTCTGCGCGGATACAGGATGCTGCATAGAGGACCTCCGAGAATGATGAACGATAGGGACGGATGGAGAGAGACTGTCATAGATATCCGTGCTAACAGCGCGACATGATGATGATGATGATGATGATGATGATTGATAACACAATGATAGGTATGGCCAAAGTTTCGGTACGTGAGCTCGTTTCTTTTCTTTAAACTTTTATGAAAAATTTTAAAAAATTATTGTCACTTATTTTAATTTTTTCAATGAAGAACAGCCTAAACTTACATATAATTTTTTCTATGAATTTCTTAATCATAACAATGAAATAAATCACGTTATAAAAAGCATTCAAGAGAGAAAGAATGGAAAAAAAAAACTTATTCGATATTTTTCATTTAGAAGAATTTTTGTATCTTTATCCTTCACAAAATATTTTTAACATTACCTGCATTCACAATAAAAAAATATCTACAGTGTCAGTATAATAACGGTTGTATTTTTTTGGTACGGCTGTACGCTTATTCGATTCAGTGCAGTGAACTATGTCAGCTGACGTCAGCTTTAGACCTGCGCAGAAATCTTAGCTAGTACGACAGAAAATCTCTTTTTGATAGAAAAAAAACAATTATTTTTAGCTTAGAAAATTGAAAGTTTTAAATATATATATGTAAAAAAAACTTTAAATCATGTAAAATAAGCATATAAGTAGGTTTGTTTGTTTTACGAGGACCGGTATTTAATAAGAAGCCAAAAAGCAGGTTTGTCTATTCAACTAGGATCGGCAGGGTAGCCTATTCAAACTTTAATTCATGATGGGTTAGAAAAAAGAAAAAAAATCGAAATTTTGGCCTTCCCTACACGTCAAAAATAAAGAAAGTTTATTGAGGTCAGTATTCTAAATAAAAAAAATAAAAAAGTAGAATAATTATGTGTTGGGTGGGTTTTATTTTTGGCTGATTTTTAAGTGACTTCAAGAGGTTTTTTTGTTTGTTTTTTTCAATATTGGATAGATGCCAGATCCATCCTTTCTCTACAAAGTAAAAAAACCCTCTTTTTTCTGTTTGTTACATTCTGAAAACTGGAGAGAGAAAGAAAAAAATAACAAGTAAAATAAATAAATAAAAAAACAAAAAACTAAATCCTCCAAATAATGAAAACATTGGTTAGCGGCTACTTCCGCATCTTCATTTTACGTCACGTTCATAACTGTTCTTTATGAATTTTATTACTCGACACCTTTCCTCACCATCGATTCCAACTGCGAAAAATGTGTGTTAGTTGTTTCGTTTTTTTTAAACTACGCCTCGGCTTCACTGATCAAATTACTTTAACAGCCGGTGTTTCAGCTCTGTTGATATTTGAGATTTGAAGTTGCCTTTTATCATTTAGTAGCCTGATATCACAACAATCCCTGCCACCGTCCGCTCCAATTCTACAGGCTTGACTGATTTGTCAAGTGATGTTGACTTCCTTACTTAATTCTTAGCTTCCTATGGATGAATAATTGCTAACCAATGGTTCATCACCGCGCAAGCGCTTTACTCGCATTTCACACTTTTTGCTTACAAAAAAAAAAAAAAAAAAAATTTTAGAGTTTATTTTTATTTCTATGTTTGAAATTTCAACAGTATCAAAGGTAAAAAAAAAAAAAAAAAAATTAATTTTGAAAAATTTGGTTGCCTGAATAAAATATCTCGGTGATTTTTCTAAATTTTAAATTTTGATTTTTTTAATCAGATGAGATCCCCCCTCTCTCTCTGATTTTAATTAAAACTGATCGATTTTAACGGCATAGTAAACCATCTAGGGTTATTTTATACATAGGGAATCGCGTTCATTGTACAGTTTTTAGGCACTGCCAATTTGTCATCTGCTGATCATTTTAAAAACGAATTAAAATTAATTAAATCGATTATTTAAGGTCGTATAATTCCCTGATTTTTGGTAAATTTTTTCAATGGGGGGGGGGGTAAAATTGTTTTGTAAAACGGATTTTTCGGCAACTTTTGCAGTGCCTAACATTCATATCTACATATTTTCATTGTACAGAGACTTTCGGACCACACTGTACATTTATATTTACATTTATGTAGTTTATTAAGAGTTGGTTTTTCTTTTTTTCTTTTTCTTCTTCGCACAAGATCCCATGAAATACGAATATTTTTTAAACAGATCTATTTGACCTATAAATGGGACCCTAACAGGTACTACCACTCCGAGTGAGAGTGGATTTGGGAGCAATGTCAATGAATGGGTACTCTGCACTCCCCTGTACTCCAAAACTGGAGCCTCATCATTAGATAAAGTCTAGTGTCATACCCAGGACACTTCAAACACTTGAATGCTTATTTACATTATTATTCTCATAAGATTTTTACCTGTAATGGAATTTATAATAGTAATAAATATCGAAATATTAATAAAATGAAGTTTACATACGTCTTAATCAAATATTGTTTATCTTCTCAAAATTTTAAAGTGTTAATTCTAAGCGTAGGTATGAGAGATTTTATATATATATATATATATATATATATATATATATATGTTTGTGTGTGTGTACATATGTATATATATGATACTAACAAGGCGTGTGGTCTAATGGTTAGTCATGGGAAATGGAATTGTCAACGTGATTTCAATTCTTGGACGAAGATGTTTGCATTTCATATGGCACTAATACTCTTGGGAAAGGTATGAATCTAATTCTCTCTTCAGCTATGGGTAAATAGCAGGGTAGACTGGGCTCTTTAACCATGGCTAGGTAACTAGTCTAGGCGAAGGAAAACTCGGAATTCAAACCTGTTAAACTCCGCTTAAAAAAATTGATCTTGTTTCACATCCTGCTCATGAAGAGGGGTTGGTAAATATATATATAATACTAACAATTTCCAAAAAGATCTATTTGAATTGTTGATGGGATTGTAACAGGTACTACCACTCTGCTTCTGAGTGGACCTAGGAGTAATGCCAACCAAGGGGTACTCCACACTCTCCATAGATCTAGCCTCACCACTAGATGATGTTTAGTTTCATACCCAGGACCTTTTATTTCAGTGTGTGGTTGGGAGGATCTTACTCCTCTGTAGAGGATGCAAGTTGGCATATTTTAGGCTGTTATGATTTTTGTGGCCATCTTTAGGCTTCAAGTAAGGGCACTCTCCAGCGGAGATCCCTTGTGTTAAGCAGAGCGTGATCCTTAGTGAAGAAACCTTTGGTTGCTCCTTGCTGTGTCTCAGTGTTGGGTATGATCCTTTGGTTGTTCCTTGGTGTCCCTTAGTGTTGGGTAGGATCCTTTGGTTGTAGGTCCGTTTGTCAATGTTGAATAACATGTAAATGAACGGCTGTCCATATCAATGATTAAATAGTTAACTAACCACGTAGTCGAGATGTTGATTGGCTGTGGTTTAATAAACATGACTGCCAAGTCTATAAGTTTAAGTGGTGGATTCTAGCACGCCTTATATACAAAAGAAGTGCAGCATAAGCCCTAGTGACAGGGTCACATCTGGGACAGATATACAGGGTTTTGCTAACTTTCACTTTAGAAATATATTTTTTAGAATTTAAACAGTAGAAAATTGTCACTGCTCCTCCATCTTTAATTGCATCATGTATGAATGTTTGCTTTTTAAGAACAATTAAAATTTATGCAATTTTTAAAAAACTAGCAGATTCTGTGGATATACCACAGTATGATAATTCAGTTATTACAACATTTGATATGGTTACTTAAGAGCTTTTGAAGTTCAAAAAACAGTGAAATAAGGTACAATATTGCTCTTTTGTAGTAAAGTAGGCAGAGTGGCCTATTGTAAATATCGGCCGCACAGTGAGGTAGTCTTTTCACTAGCACTATACCAGGGGGATTGTTATTGCATCTGAGGTGAGTGCCACACCTACCATCAGCTTCCCACTTTACCTCAAAAATCCAATTTTTTTATTTTTTTTTTTTACTTCATACGCATTCAATGCTTGATATTTTAAGGATGTGGTTAATCAAAAAAAAAACAAATTAATGTTAAATGTTTTTTTTTTAATTTTTTTTTTTCAGCGGTTTAAAATTGACATCTATAGATTAAACTCTTCCACTTACTGCATGTGACTGGGATTTTGTTAATTAATATTAAAATGATGAATGAATAAATTTGACTGATTAAATTTTAAAAAAAGGATTTTATTTAAATAATAATTTTTTGGAGTGTGGTTTTTCATGGCTAAATATTATTTTTTTACTGAGGCCCACAAGAGAACCAATATAAAAAGAGAATCTATTGACATAAAAATAAAAAAAAACTATTATGCTTGTGGTCATCCATACTCTACAAGACAAGCCTCGGCTGCTTGTCTAGCATTACTGATAGAGAAGTGTGCATTTTTGTGCATCCCTCATATATAGATATTGATATATATATATATATATATATATATATATATATATATATGGATGGTGGATCAGAGATTGATCATCTCTGATAAAGTCAGCCTGGCAAGGGGAGTATCGTAGAAAATGGACTTGGCGAGCCCAGTTCAAATCTTGGACAGGGCTATGAAAATCTAATAACATATGAAGTTATTTCTTTTAATCCAACATAAAAAATTTTTTTTACCAATATATTGATACACTTAGCGTCTACCAGTTTATAAAACAAAATTTAAAAAAAAAAAAAATTCATATACAAAGTATTCGCTCACAAAACGTATGTACAAAAACACAAAATTTGGCATTAAATAGCCCACAAGGGTTGATAGGCCATTAAACAAAATAACCAAACAAATAACCCTGATTCTCCAGCATCGTCTGTATTGATGCTTTCTCTTTGACTGTAACATCTCAGATGACTTTTTAATCCAATAGCAGACTTGAAAACTTTAAGGCAGAGATGGTAGACAAATGGTGTAATGACTGTAGAGGTTATTCAATGCAGTATTTAGAAAAAGTATCTTTTTCTTTTTTTTTTTTTTTTTTTTTTTTGAGTAGTGCCATGTGTCTTTTTAAGCTGGACAAAGATTTGCAGACTTTACTGCAAATGATATCACCCCAACCTCAAAGGAAGTGTGTCCTGTTCACATCTCTCATGAGATTTCATGTGATTGATGTATCCAGATTAAGAAAGAAGAATACGATCACAACACATTACACTTCCAAGCAGACTCTGCAACCTGAGAGTTCCACATTCTATATATACATACATACATACATACATCTATACATATATAAAGGGCAGTTGGTATGTATGTATGTCCGGGGGAAACATTGAAAATAAAATAATTAATGACAAAGTAAATATATATAAACATTCACTATCATCATATCTTGGTTTTAGCAAAAATAATGAAGATTTGATTTATATCCATGAAGATATTTAAAAAATGAAATTTAAATGATAACAACATGGAATTTTTTTTTGTATTTAATGTTGTAAATAGTAGACATTAATTTTTCTTTTCAGAGTGGCTGGATCATTGCAAGGTTTTTTTTTAATGTGGGGATTTTAATGGGACATCCTGTGGGAAAGCAACTCATGATTCAATAATAATGGATCTATGAGACTAAATTTTATACCCCCCCTCTACCCAGGCGATGCTGGGTAGCCACTTCTAGTACATATATAAAGGGCAGTTTGTGTGTATGTATGTTCTGAGAAACTACAAAAATAAAACAATTAATGACAAAGTAAATATGTATATATACACATTCACTATTACCAGATCTTGCTTTTTGAACAAAAATAACGAAGAGTTGATTAATATTCGTTAAGATAATTAAAAAAAAAAATTTAAATGATAACAGCATGGATTTATTTATTTATTAATTTTTTTGCATTTAGTATTTTAAATACGAGACATTAATTTTTCTTTTCAGAGTGTTTGGATCAATGCAAGGTCATTTTCAGATAGGCATTTTAATTGGGCATCTTGCAAGGATCCACCTCGCGATTCAACAATTATGGATCTGTGGGACTATGTTTTTAACCCCACCCTTGCTACACAGGTGATGCTGGGTAGCCACTTCTAGTACATACATAAAGGCTAATAGACAGTTATGAAAGATTAGATCATCTGATATTAGATTTCTTTCAAATCTTACTAGAGATCAACTCCTCTAGTTTAGAAGAAAATGAATGATTACAGATTTCCATTTTTAAGTGATTAAGAACTTTGGTTATGCTAGCCTACATAAATATTTCTTGTTTTCGAGGTGAAAAATTGGTCTTAGAATGTTGTTCATTACACAAATATATGTTTGTGTATGTGCACACACACACACACACACACATACATATATATATATATATATATATATATATATATATATATATATATATATATAATGTGTATTTACACACACACACACGCATATATATATATATATATAAATCACTGTATGTGTAAAAGAATCTGAGTTTGACAATTCTTTGTCAAAAACTAAGTCAGTCAAAAAACAAATCTCACCCTACAACAGATGGTCATGCACACTTCAGTGAACATTGATGAATAGTCATGAAAGATAAAGTTTATGCATGTATTAAGATTTCTTACCCAATGAGTTAATTTTATATATTAACAAGTAGAGTACCTGTCAAAAATGACAGAATTATTTATGTGTGGGTTGTCACTTCTGCCAAGTATCATCTGTGTGCTGCTCTGCCTCAGATCAAAGTTTGGTTTCCTGAATCAGAAACATCAGTATTTGTAGTCAAGAAGAAAGGCATTACACACACACGTGTTGGTTGGTTGATTCTATGACATGTCAGCCCTTGTTGGGTTTTCATGTCAAAATCATTTTATTTTTTGCAAGTAATTATATGGTTTCAAGTAATTAATAATAATCATAATGATAATCATTTGCAAAAAAATTACAGCTTCTGGTAACTACTCTGTTTTTAAAAAAAAATTGCACATAGCACAGGGATCTGTGCAGTAAAGTAAGGAGCTGATGGTAGGTGTGGCGCTCCACCTCAGACACACAAACAATCTCCTTGGTCTAGCGCTAGTGAAAAGGGATAGACTCCCTTGCTGATTGGCTGATACCAACTTTAGGCTGCCCCGACGACTTATTCCTATGTAATACTATTAATTTGCACACAGTTATATAAGTTAAGTAAAGTCGTCAGGGTGGCCTAAAGTCAGTATCAGCCAGACAGCGAGGGAGTCTATCCCCTTTTCACTAGTGCTAGACCAAGGAGATTGTTTTTTGCATCTGAGGTGGAGTATCAGAACTACCATCAGCTCCTCACTTTACCGCACAGATCCCTGTGTTACACATAAACTGAGTTGGCGAGGGCCGGTATCAAACTAGGAACTTTGTGGTTTCTAGCCAAACGCTCTTCCAACTGAGTTAACCCAGCTAGTTTCAAATAAATATTCTTATTCAATGTTAATAACATATAATGCGTACAGTTATATAGTTTAATTTTGAAACAGATCTATTTGGCCCATAGATGTGACCTTAACAGGTACAATCATTCTAGGTTAGAGTAGTATTCCTATCCAGCAGTATGTATTTACCCAACTCCTCTGCCACAAGTGTCACAATGTGACACAAGGTCAATGTTTAAGTGAAATAAAGCTGGATTTAATTCAGAGTTTTCCTTCACCTAAACTAGTTGCCTTACCAAGAGCCCAGTCTGCCCTACTATTCACCCATAGCTAAAATAGACACAAGGTCATTTTTATTGTGTGGTATCCTGCATAAATCAAGAATAATCAAAGTTCCAATTACCGTCGAACTGGGAAGACATGGCAACAAACAGTTGTAACCCAATACAAACCCGAATAGTCGCAAAGTCTACTGCAGAATGACAGGGTATTTATAAGACTCCACAATGTCATTCAAATCAAGCAGTCAAGCAGAACTCAAGGAATGGAATCACCCAAATCACCCAAGTTCATGAATGGATCATTCTTGATTTCTATATATACCAACTGTCTTGGACACTGCTTCATTATGTACTCAGCTAGCTGCTGTTATTCAAACCAACAGTAGACTAACTGACTTCAATAATGCACAGGGAGATCGATTCATGCCTTTCCCTCGGGCATTAGCAGGAAGTGAAAGACAAACACTCTCATTTCTGAAAATGATAACCATTAATAACAATAATTTTAAAACAGATCTATTTGACCCATAGATGGACCATACCAGGTACTACCACTCCAGGTCCAAGTGAACCTGGGAGTAATGACACATTCCTCAGAGTTCCAGAACAGAAGCCTCTCCAACAGATGCATTTTTAGTGTCATACCCAGGATACAAATGCAGTTTAGTGTGATACTTATATGTAATGAATGCACATTGAATTTTTATATGTGGATACTTTTCATATTAGCTATATATATATATATATATATAATGTGGTGAACACTAGAGGGAAAAAGTTGACAAAAAGAGTAACTCAAGCAAGTAGATGTAGGAGATATATTTCGTCCTGCCTTGAGCAGGACTTCATCAGTCTTTTATTAGAACATTAGTGCAGCATACATTTGTTTTTTTCTAGAAGAGAAAGTGAATGGGTGGGGGGTGAGTTTGGTAATGAAGTCAGGAGGAGGGGAAGAGTATGTGAGGATTTGATTGGTCAGAAGAAATCTATTATTTACTCCAACCCTCCTATCCTCATATATATATATATATATATATATATATATATATATATATATATATATACTTTCTCTCTCTCTCAAGTACAATATATTATTATATTATATATTTTTGGGGTGTAAAGAAAGCTTTTAGTCCTGTGCAGTGAAGCTTAATATGTAGTGCAGGATGTACATTACAATGAAACTAAAATCAGCTGTCATGTCATATCTCTGCAATGGTGGGACATTGAAAGCCAAAAATCCTTGGCTTATAATTTGCTTTATGGCCTTCTCCTAGTTAAATGGCCATGCAGAACTGAAAACCATTTTTTTTTTTAAATTCATAACCACATATACACAGTGAGGGTCTCCACATTAAACTTGACATTGTGTTACATTTCACCCTCATGGAGTGATAGGTAACTCTTATCAAGATTCTCACCCTGTCAGCTGGGGCTTTAGAATACACCGACTACACCTGTACAGAGGGGTAAGACTCCCCCAATGGGGCCACCTGTTGGCCATGGGTGATGACCCATGATGCTTAAGGATGGAACCCAGGTAGCTGAGTAGTCCATGAAATGCAACACTCCACTTAGACCCTTACTTAGGCTAGACAGGCGGTCGGAGAAGCCCCTCCTATCAATCGGCTGGTCACGTCAAGCACAAGCACCTATATGATTGCCCCAACCCTATTGCCCTTATGGCAAGCCCCAACCCTTTTTATCATATGGGTGCTAGAAGGCAGTGGCTGAGGGTCTTGATGTCCTGGGAAGGACATTAAACTCTATCTGATGGTGAAGTTCCAGTTTTTAAAGTTTGGGGAATGTAGAGCAACCCTTCATCACCATTGCTCCCTGGTCCACTCTGACCCAGAGTGGTAGTACCTGTTAGGGTCCCATCTATGAGTTAAATAGTAACATTTGTTTATAAAAAAAATTGAGTATCAATTAACAATGAATTTATTTCAAAACTTTGTTGGCATTAAATGACCCACTGAGGTTGAGATGCTGTAAAACAAACCAAACCAAATTATCAAGATTTTATATCCCCACCCTAATCTAAATATGTTTAATTTTAAAGTAAGAACCTTTCAGATTGACTAATAAACTTCCCTGGAGAGAGCATTTAAAAGCAAAAAAAAAAAAAAAGAAAAAGTGATTAGATATCAAGTCTCATATCGTTTACATTACCTGCTATTCCTAAGTAGTCACCTATTTCAGAACTGAACAGGTACTACCACTCCGGGTCAGGGTGGACATGGGAGTAATGGTGATATACACTAGGTGTATATTTTAATATCAACACTGACAGGAATATGTTGGGAAGACCCCATGGTATAGTATCAGACTTGCTGGACTGTGAAAGTATAGTTCAAACTCCGCCCCCCCCCCGCCATTGCATTTAGGCTCAGACTAATACCAATGGGAAAGGTTTAAACCTCTTCATTACCTTTAAAGGTTAAATAGTTCCACTACTGTTCTTCTATAACATTGCTTTGGCAATAAATAACCCACAAAGGTTGATTTGCCATTAAACAAAGAAATCATACATTAACATAAATGAATATCAGCTGATCCATTGGTGTTAAATTCTGGAGCACTTATATATATATATATATATATATATATATGAAAAATATATGGAAATTAATCCGACAGTATGAAATATAACATTTTGAAAAAACATATGATGTTTGTTATGTGATTGCTGACAAGCTTGTTTCGACCAAAACGATAAGTTGGTCTTCATCAAAGAGCGACATAGACGAGAAGAAAATATCCGTTAAAAAGACTGTTTACAAAACGAATGCTGATATCAACCGCTGAAAATTTTTTTGAAAATGCATGTTCTGTTTTAAAAATAAAAATAAAATAAATTTTATTTTTTTTAATTAAAAATCAGAAGCATTATAGTTCAAGGTAAAACTCAAAAGAGTTTATTGTAAAAATTGTAAAAATATATAAAAAATGTAAAGTGGGTATCAAAATAGTATAGTATATATATTTCAGCTGTTAACAATATACAAGTCCACATGGTAATTTGAAGAAAGATGTTAGGTTTCCAAAACTCTTTTGAGTTTTACCTTGAACTATAATGCTTCTGATTTTTAATTAAAAAAAATAAAAATTTTTTTATTTTTATTTTTAAAACAGAACATGCATTTTCAAAAAAATTTTCAGCGGTTGATATCAGCGTTCGTTTTGTAAACAGTCTTTTTAACGGATATTTTCTTCTCGTCTATGTCGCTCTTTGATGAAGACCAACTTATCGTTTTGGTCGAAACAAGCTTGTCAGCAATCACATAACAAACATCATATGTTTTTTCAAAATGTTATATTTTTTTATATATATATATATATATATATTATATATATATATATATATATATGGAAGCATGTGGTGTAATGGTTAAAGTCATGGGAAATGGACTCATCGCCCTGAGTTCAAATCCTGGACATGGTAATTGCATTTCACTTAGCGCTAATACCCTTGGGAAAGGTATGAATCCTACTCTCCCTCCAGCTATGGATAAATAGTAGGGCAGACTGGGCTCTTTAACCTTGGTTATGCAAACGGTCTAGGAGAAGGAAAACTCTGAATTCAAACCTGTTAAACTCCACTTAAGAAATAGACATTGTGTCACATCCTGCCTGTTCGGAGGGGTTGGTAAATATATATAGAAAGAAGGGATATAAATGAGAGAGGAAAATAAAGTGAAAAAAAGGGACATGAAAGAATAGGATGTAAGAAGAAAGATGGAGGGAATCAGACTAGCAGTTTAAAGGGTTAGTTGGTTAGATTTTATGGCATGTCAACCCTTGTTGGGTTAATTTTTGCCAAAGATCTTTTATTTTATTCATTTATAATGGTACTCAATTTTTTAAAGCTCATTTTTTGATTTAACACAGATGGGACCCTAACAGCTGCTACCATTCTGGGTAGTAATAGTGATCAAGTGATACTCCACATTCTCCAGAGCTTCTGAATTGGAACTTAACCATCAGGGTTTAATGTCATACCCAGGATATTAAGACCCTCAGCCGCCACCTCCTAGCTCATCTATCTATCTATACATATATAAAGGGCAGTTGTGTGTATGTGTATGTCCGGAGGAAACTTTGAAAATAAAACAATTAACAACAAAATATATATACACATTAAATATCACCAGAGCTTGGTATTTGAGACAAAATTATAAATATTTGATTTATATTTGTGAAAAGGATTAAAAAATAAAATTTAAATGATGACAGAATGGAATATTTTTTTGCATTTAATCTTTTGAACAGTAGACATTAACATTTATTTTCAGAGTGGCTGGATCAATGCAAGGTCTTTTTTTTACATGGGGATTTTCATGGGGCATCCGATGAGGATCCAACTCATGATTTAGTAATAATGGATCCGCAGGACTAACTTTTAAAAAAATTCCCCCCTCTACCCTGGCGATGCCGGGTGGCCGCTTCTAGTATATGATAAAACGGGTTGGGGCTCGCTATAAGAGCAATAATTTAAAGTGAGGGGGGAGTAAAGATGTTAGAAGTGAAAAAAAGGGAAGAAAAAAATTGCTGTAAGCAAAAGGAAAAGAAAAGGATAGAATGAAGTGGAAATGAAAAAAAAGAAAGAAAGAATGAAAGTGAAGGAGAAAATTAAGAGAAGATGAAAAATAAGGAGAAGGGGTCAGGGTTGGGAGGATGGAACAGTTGCAATGGGTCTGTTGGAAATGGAAAGGATTTTTGGAGGTAGAAAACTTTACTTCCTGTTTTGTTTAATCTCCACTCGACACTCAAATCTGTTTTTTCTCTAATGCCAACAGTTTATGTTAGCATTTTTATTGCTACGTTTTATTCTCACTTTATTTACTCACAATCTTACTTCACTGATAATCATGACTAGCTACAACAGGGGTGGCTCTTGTATATAACAGTTAATGTGCTAGGCTAATAGTTAATGAGTTCGGTTCTCACTGAGTGCTCTTATAGTTCTGGCAATGTGCTAAGCTAAGCTAAGCTTAGTAAATTGAGTGGTATATAGTACAGGGTGGTCCGAAAGTCTTGTCACCCTACATATTGTTTTAACTTTCATTATGTTTTTTAATAATATATATAAGTTATGTAATTATTTTACCTCTAAAAAAATCTTCAAAAATTAAATTATTTTCTAGAATTTTTGGTTGTATTATGTAATTATTTTACATAAAGAAATGAATCAGTATCGCCCATATATATATATATATATATATATATATATATATATATATATATGAAAAATAGATGGAAATTAATCCGACAGTATGAAATTTAACATTTTTGAAAAACATCATTTGTTTTTTCAAAAATGTTAAATTTCATATATATATATATATATATATATATATATATATATAGGTAGATAGAACTAAGCTGACAGATATCCATCTCTTCAACCATCCCTATAGGTCATTGTCCTTGGCAGGTCCTCCATGCAGCATCCAGAATCTGCAGAGAGCTGATTGATGTAAGATTTTGCAGTTCAAACTACACTGTTGTGCTCATGTGTAGGTGTTCACAGGAGATAGATAGATAGAGCTAAGTTGACTTAGCATTGTTAGTGATTTCTGTTTATACTGAGTGCCCTTATAGTTTTAGCCTTGTGCCAACCTAAGCTAAGCTTCATTCTTAGGTAAAAAACGATTCTTATGGCCTGAGGATTGAATATGAAACTGACAATAGCAACTTATCTGCTTGTGTATAATTTTGATTTTTCAGACTGTTGTCCTCATCTTTATTGTATGTAAAATTAGAATGTTTTGGTCACTGTATTCTCCAGCTTTCCTCAGGTGTTTCCTGTGTATCTGAGTGTAGCAATGACCCAACCTGGGGAAATCATTTTGAATAGTTTGGCTGTCGATCAAACAAGGTGTCAAAGAACATTTGAAGATCTTATTCAAATAATGACATCATTGTTTTTGCATGCCTATAATTTGGACATGTGTCATGAGGAGCATCACGATCATTTAAAAACAATTTCCTGCATTATTTGGGCTCTTTAACCTTGGTATGACAACTTGTTCTTTCCCCCTATCATACAAACCATCTGAGCAAGATGAGATGAACAAGACATGTTGGACAAGCAAGGATGAACTTATAAGGAATGTTCTCCTATCGATACCTACACATGGAATACACCAGTATAGTTTGATCTGCAAAATCTTACATCAATCAGCTCTCTGCAGATTCTGGATGCTTCATGGAGGACCTGCCAAGGGCAATGACCTATAAGGATGGTTGGAGAGATGGATATCCATGCGGTCAACATGACTTGATGTTGATGGCAACCAGTGTAGAAGATGGAAAATTCTGAATTTAAACCTTTTAAACTTTGCTTAAAAATAGATCTGGTGTTACATCCTGTTCATGTGAATAAAAAAAAAAATATATATTCAGTATAAAGAAAGACAACACAGTTGCAAATTGGACTGAAAATTGTTTTATTGTCTAAGTTAGGGCATTTTAAGTATATTTCCCCAGCACCAGACCAGAGAGATTGTTTTTGTGTCTGAAGTGGAGCACCGAACCTATCATCAGTTCCCCACTTTAATGCACAGATCCAAGCTGTGCTACTCATGCACTGAGTTGGCAAGGGCCAGTATTGACACTGGAATCTTGTAGCTCCTGGGCGATGCTCTACTGACTGAGAATGCAAATTTTGGTAATATCTGAATAGTATTAGGTAGAATCGTCACTTTACTGGGGAAAACTTAGTCATTGAAAATAGTAAAATAGGGAAGTTGCAGCTTTATTTCAATTGCTAGACCACCCTGTTGGCTGAGGCCAAAGAATAATGAACTATACCTCTGCAGAGTGGTGAAATCCTCCTAATGGGGCCACCTGTTGGCTGTGGGTGGCGACCCGTGATGCTTCAGGACAGAATCCTGGTGGCTGAACCATACATGACATGCAACACTCCCTTTTGGCCCTTACTTAGGCTAGACAGGCAGTCTGAGAGGACTCCTCTGATCAAGTCAAGTCCTAGCATCTATATGATTGTTCCAACACTATTGCATTTATGGTAAATGCTCAACCCTTTTTATCATATATGTGCTAGAAGGCAGTGGCTGAGGGTCTTAGTGTCCTGGATATAGTGTTAAACTGCATCAAGCGATGAAGTTCCAATTTTGGAGCTCTGAGGAGTGTGGAGTACCCTTTAATCGTTATTACTCCTAGGTCCATTCTGCCCAGAGTGGTAGTACCTGTTAGGGTTCCATCTATGGGTTAAATAGATAAAAAGATGAGTTTTTGAAAAAGTGTGTTTAAAAAAAAAAACTGAGTTTAAAAGAAAAATACCCTACAAACCTGAATAAAACAAAATATATTTGGCATAAATTAACCCAATAAGGATTGACATGCCATAAAATACAATCAACCAATTCCTGGAATTGAATCTTGAACTTCTTGACTGTTAGTGTACAGTTCAACTATTCAGATAGCAAAGATAACTGTATGGACACTGCTCTTGATATTATCATTGTATGCAATGTAAAATAAAAAAAATTAAATTTAAAAAGAAAATGTGTGAAGGGGGGGGGGGTCTATGTGTGAAATAAACTGTAATTGTTTCTTGCTTGCAATGTGTTCCCTATTAAGTGTTGAAAAGTAGCAGAATGCCCACAACCGGATGTAACAAAGAATGACTTCCTGTTATGTATTTTTTTAATCACTTTGGCATGTCTTTTGCTTTTCATCAAGAAACAAACTTCTTCCACTGGCACCCATGAAAGCTTAGTTTACAATTTGAATAACTTTAAAATGATAATTACAAATTTATATTATATCATTTTTCTGATTTACAAAAAAAAGGGACAGTTACCTTTATTTTGTTGGTTGGTTGAGGTTTACGGCATATCAACCCTTGTAGGTTATTAGATACCAAATCTTGTTTTTTATATATATATATATATATATATATATATATATATAGGATTTGTTTAACTCAATGTGTATTTGAATAAGTTTAATATGATAATTAGCACTTTATATTATTTTTCTGATTAAAAAAAAGGGACAGTTACCTTTATTTTGTTGGTTGGCATATCAACCCTTGTAGGTTATAAGATACCAAATCTTTATATATATATATATATATATATATATATATATATATATGATTTGTTTAACCCACTTTGTATTAATAAATTGGTAGAAATAATTTCTGTTAACCTCATGTATATTAATAGATTGTTTGAAATAATTTTCATTAACTTAATGTGTATTAATAAATACTGATGGTTGACCCTCAGCCACTCCCTTCTAGCACCTATAGTATAAAAAGGAGTGGGTGTTTACCATAAGAGCAATTTGATGAATACGGTTAGTTTGTGTTGAATGGCATATAAACCCTTGTAGGTTATTTAATGCCAAATCTTATATGTGCGTGTTTGTGTGTATGTGTGAGTGTGATTTGTTCAACTCAATGTGTATTAATTTAATTGGTATAAATAATTTTCAATAACCTATATGATAAAAGGGGGTGGGTGTTTGCAGAATATGGTTGGGGTAATCATATAGTTGCTAGGGCTTGACATGACCAGCCAATTGATCTGATTGGTCCTCTCTGATTGTCTGGCTATCCCAAGTAAGTGGAGTGTTACATGTCATGAGACCAGTTAGTACTTGGGTCACAGACCACTCAGCCAACACAATACTGTCCTCTAATATTATGAGTCACCACTCACATGGCTCCAATGTGGAGTGGGGGATTACTTCTCTGCTGAGGTGCAGTCAGTGTATTGTACAGCCTCAGTTGGCAGGGCAGCCTTTATTTTGTAAATCTTATGTGTGCTACATCTCTGTTATGTTGTGAAAATCAAGGTCTTGTTTAATCAAAAAAATATTGAGACTTAATATTTAAATTTTTTAAATTGAAAATTTAAATGAAGACATGTGTACAATCAAGCAACTTACATCATCATCATCATCATCATTATCAAGTTGTGCTGACAGCATGGATACCCATAACTCTTGCCACACATCTCTATCTGTCATCACCCCTTGCAGATCTTCTGCACGGCATCTAGAATCTGCACAGAGCTGATTGATGCAAGTTTCTGCTGTTCAGCCTACACTGGTATGTCCATGTGGAATTGTCCCCAGGATATCACTTATGAGTTTGTTCCTGCTTCTCCAACTGTGTCCAGCATGTCTTTACTTGGATAAACCTTATTCAGTCTCATTCCATGAGAGTTTCTTGGTCAACCTGTTAACTCTTCAGCCGACCCTCGTAGATTGAAAAGTCCATTTGCAAGCGTAACAATTTGTTCACAATAGAGAATGGGATTGAAATTTACATAAGGAATGATTTGTAATATGATTCTTTGGTCTTGATTATAAAAGAACAGTCTTGTTCACTCTATGCTTGATTACTGCATTCCTCATATAGATGTTGATGTTCAGGAAAATCGTTTTTATTTCCCAGCTTGATATTTTTGTCTTTTCTTTGGAATGTATTGTGTTATGTTGCTATTTTTGGATAACATTAATAATAATGAAGTATCTTTTTATGCAACCCCTCCCCTCGACCCTACCGCCTTTGGATTAGTTTCTGTTGCCAATACAAACAAGACAGATATTCTCATGCCATCCTATCATTTTTTTATATCTATTTTTGTCTTCCATAAACAATTTAGGTTGATATTGTTTTTTTCTCCTTTGCAATGGTCATAGTAAATAATGATGTTTTTCTTTGAAAGTCACTCGGATTAATTTGTAACATAATCTCAATAAAGAAAAATACATTTTGCTTCACAATATGTTCTAAATTTGGTCACATTGGAGGCATATGGTGTAATGGATAGTCGTAGGAAATGGACTCGTCAACCCGAGTTCGAATCCTGGATGAAGCTATAGTTCAAATAGCGCTAATACCATTGAGAAAGGTATGAATCCAACTACTCTCTCTCCAGCTATGAGTACATAGTAGGGCAAACTGGGCTCTTTAACCTTGGTTAGGCAACCAGTCTAGGAGAAGGAAAACTGAATTTAAACCTGTTAAACTCCGCTTGGGGTGGTCACTACTAGAATAGGCTGTCCTAATTAGTGATCTATTTCACTAATTAAAAAAAAAAAATTAGTCCTACTATAGCCTTACTCCTCCCATGACATTCTCCTCTCCCAGGTACTCTCTAATTTGTGCTATGCTTGTATACCTTGCAGTATACTCTTATACTGTCCCATTGTATCTGAAAGAAAATAAATAAATAAAATCAATTAATGAAATAAAAAAATAATATGATAAAAACTGAGAGAAAAGCGGAAGTTAAATAAACTGTACAGAACTCAAAAAAATAAATGATGAATAAATGAAAAAAAAAAAAATTTTTTTTTTTAGATATACAAGGTGTGTCAAAAAAGTATCAAGATTGAAGCTGTATTTACCAAGATAGAAATGAAGAATGAATGGATTTTTGTTTTGTTTTTTTTTTTTCAGAATACAAGGTGTGTCAAAAAGTACAAAAAATTTCAATACTTTTTGACACATCTTGTCTGTATAAAAAAAAAAAAAAAAAATAATGGTGTTTTGTAACATTGCATGTACATAATGTAAATAATAGAACATCTTAACTATATTAAATGTATTCAATTACAAAATGAAATTAGATGCATTGAGGAAACAAAAAATATAAACAAAAGATTATTATCTGTAATATATATACACTTCTAAGTAAAATACATAGTCACTTAAAACACACAGTGGACACCAGGCTAATCTATGATTGTAAGTCCTGAGCCCAGTAGCACAATACCTCTATTTATATCAAATGGAGGTCGGCGATTTTCATTCTCTGGCGATCAGTGTTCCAATTCAAGTGTCAGCAGCAACACTTTATTCATATACTAGAAGCGGCTACCCGACGTCGCCTGGGTAGAGGGGGGATAAAAAGTTAGTCTTGCAGATCCATTATTACTTATCATGAGTTTGATCCTTGCTGGATGCCCCATAAAAAGAAAAGACTTGGTGAGATGTCAGAAATTCTTTTCGCCTGGGTAAAGGAAATGATATCACATACGAAAATGTAGTAAGAAATTTTAATTCAATAATTTACAAATTTTTTTAAATAGGATATAAATGGTGTGATTAATTCAATCAATTGATATTATATTTCAAAGAGAAAAATATATAATGCACAAATGATTTTCTCTTCTGTTATTATACAAATTTTAATTTTTAAATATCTTCCCAAATATGAATAAAATCTTCATCATTTTTGCACAAAAATCATGAATAAAATCTTCATCATTTTTGCACAAAAATCATGAATAAAATCTTCATCATTTTTGCACAAAAATCAAGCTCTGTTGATAGTGAATCAGTATATATATTTACTTTGTTATTAATTGTTTTATTTTCATAGTATCCTTGATATACATACATATACACAACTGCCCTTTATATATGTATAGATTAGGTATACCCAATTTGTCGAAAAATCCATGTTTTTACAATACAAATTTAACCCTTCTGTTTGAAAAAAACTTACCAAAAATCAGGGAATTATCCAATCTTAATGAAATTTTCAGTGTTAATTTATCAATGAATGAATTTTATAATGCATCAGTTATTTCATTTCAAAACTTGGATTTTTTTCAGGTCACTTAACTTTGATCCCTTATTTTTGGGGCGCAAAATATTGGTGGGGTTATATGTGATTGATACTTTTTTCTGCATAAATAAAAAGACAAAAGACTGAAGGTGTGAATAGAAGAAAAAAAATTTTTTTAAGGAATCTGCTCTGGTAGTAAATAAGTACTGAATATCAGAAAATAAAATGAAAATAAAAACTAAAAAAATAATTTTTGAAGATTTTTTTTTACTTATTTCGATAATTATCTTATAAAAAAAAAAATATACATCAATATTTGTTCCATTTAAAAGGTGGGGGTGGGGGGTCGCTAAATATCCAATACAGTTTTCGACAAAAAATTATTAGCGATTTATACTAAAGTAAAGTAGTTATTAAAAAAAATGTTTTTAGAATCTGATAATGACGTTTTAAACTTAACATCATGATACTCATATTTTAAATATATTTTATATATTAATTTATCATAGCAGAAATACCTAATTAAATCAGAAAGTTTTCAAATAAAATAACTGATGCATTATAAAATTCATTCATTGATAAATCTGTTATATACCGAGATGTAGGATATACAGAAATGATATAAAAACAGGGAATATGCTAACAATAACAATATTTGTTTTATTTATTCTCACTGACAGGAAATACAGTGGGATGGTTTTGGATTCAGTTTCGGCTTGATGTAGGATACGTGTGCTCACGTACCGTGATCCGGTTCTTGTCTGCTGATAGTCAGTATTTTTGTCCTCCTCCTCTTTAGAGAGTCCGGTTCGAATCATTAGGGGGAGATAACTATCCCTAACAAAATCAATACTGAAAATTTCATTAAAATTGGATAATTCCCTGATTTTTGGTAATTTTTTTTTTCAATCGAGAGTGTTAAATTTATTTTGTAAATATAGATTTTACGGCAACTCACGACAGCAACCTTAAGATATATTTGATGAAAATTGACCAAAAAAATAGTTTTAAATGTACTACAAATAAATTACATGTGTAATATTATTTTGCTTTTTGTTACTGATGCTCATTATGTTACTACTTTTTGACTTTGACAAAAATTTGACCTTAAATAATCAATTCAATTAATTTTAATTCGTATTTAAAATGAAAAGCAGACCAAAAAATGGGTATCCCTAGTATAGATAGATGACATAAAAACTTTCAATACACCCTATATAGGGTGTATTGAAAGGGTTATTTCCTATAAGTCTAACATAAACAAAGAAGAACCCTCTTGACTGATAAATTATTTATTTATTTTCCCATTAAACTAACCCTAAACCCTAACCCCGTCTTCCTTTTTCCTAGTAGATCAATAAATAATTTATCAGTCAAGAATGGTTCCCCTTTGTTTATGTTAGACTTATAGGAAATAACTGTTGAAAGTTTTGCAATATTTTGATATGCGCTAGTTTGTGGTGTGTACATCATGCAACCAAAGCAGTTTAAGCCATTGAAGGTTCCCATTGTGGTTGGTAGTATTCTATTAGTTGGTTCACTGACACATTGTACATTGCTTCACTCCATGTGTGATTTGAAAGTCACACTGATGAACTCTGAATAATTTGTAACATAATCTCTAGAAAGAAAAGTACATTTTGCTTCACAATATATACTAAGTTTGGTCACGTCTGGCACAGACTAATAATTATAGGGAACTGAATTACACTTCCAAACTATGACACTAGCTTACTAAGACTATTTCACAATGGCAAAGACGGTGTTTTGTTTAATTAAGCACTTAAGATAATTTCAACATCTTTTCAGCCACAGTTTAAAACATGAAAAAGAAAGAGAATATCAGTTGATTGTGTATGAAATCAGTTCCCATGGTTGCTTTTAAGCAAGAATGTGATTTATTCAAATAAGACACTAAGTCATCATCAAGCATCAATAGACAAGGTTATCAAATTACACGCTAAAGAAATCTTTTCTTTTCAACAACAATATATGCCTATTTAACATGTTATTTACTGATTGCACTGTCATTACTTAGAACTTAAAAGCTTTTAATAAGACATTCAATTTTCTATTCTTGCTTGACAGATATTCTGAAATGAATCAGTTCAAACAAACGACAGGTGAAAGAAATAGAATAGAACTAAAATACAGTTAACCTCTTAAAATATAGTTAATCCCTTAGAATCCATGGGGTTGAGAAAAATAGAATTAAACTAACATATAGTTAATCCCTTATGATTAACCTCTAAATCATGGTTGATAATAAACTATTGATACTAGATATTAGGTATATATTTATTGCTGGCATAGTAGATTTTAGTAGCAACTAGATAACATGTGAACAGTGTCCATGATTATACTGATGCTTCTATTTAGGTAGGTTTGGTTTTCTGTTTTTTGGTTGATTTTTTTTTTTGTTTAATGACATATCAGTCTTTTTAAGTTATTCAATGCCAAAGCTATCCTTGTAGAAGAACAGTAGTGGTACTATTTAACTTAGAGCTAGGGAGATGAGGGGTTTCAATCCTTTCCTAAGGGTATTAGTTGGCCGACTGGGGTTCAAACTCGCTTACTATGCTCTCACAGTCCATCATGTTAGTCACTTTACCATGGGGACTTCCCCCTATTTAGGAAGGGTGGGGTATTTTGATTAACATTTCAGTTATCTTTATCATTATAAAAAACTAGCAAATATATGCACCCTCCGTGTGCAAGTTTTAATGTAATATTATATTAAATTAGAATGGCTAATGAAACTAAATAAGAATGCAGGTAAAAAATTTTGAAACAGAGGGGGGTATAATCGAAAAATAGAACAACTGAAACTTACTCTTCCATCACTCCCATCTTTCCTTGCTAAATTTTTCTAATTCAACTATTTAGTTAAAATAGGAAGTAAAGAATAACATTTCTTCTTGTTAATTGATTTCTTTTAAGATTTATCTTTGAGATTTTTGCTTATATTCATTAAGATAAAACCAAACAATTAGAAATCAATAATACTAAGCCCATATTTATTAAAATCAAATATTTAATATGAATATGCAAATTAGCCTTCTTGTTCACACTGTAAAGTCCTATTTTTTGTATATATAAATACAATTGCATATTATTAGTATGTAGATAAGGCCAGCAGTATTAATGTAAAACAATTTTATTGATAAGGTTTAAATAAAAATAAAACCATGTAGAATGTGACATAAATAACTAATGAAATTGTGACTTGAATAGTAATTCTATCATAATAAGATTTGTATTGTTAAATAAGTGCAATTTCTAAAAAATTATGATGCATTAGTAAATTGTACTGGAAATTCGTTTATTCTCTAATTCAGAGTCTTTTAATTATATTGCTCTAATAAAAAATTAAAAAAACCTTCTAAGATCTGCTATTTTTGCTGGGTCACCTTAACATACATAGAAACATAAAGAAAAGATTTGTAATATAAAACCTGTTGGGTCCCTATTGTAATGATGATCTATGATTATATTGATGCTTCTATTCAGAAAAGAGTGGTGTTGCATAGTTATTGCCATTATATTGAAAATTTGAATGATTAAATAATCATGTTCAGTGTGAAGACAGACTCCACAAAATTATCATTCAGTTACAAATTGGACTGGAAATTGTTTTATTCTCCAAGTTAGAATATTTTAAGTGTATTGCTCTAATAAAAATCTTGCTATGATGTACTGTTATGGTTTTACACGCACGCACACACACACACACACACACACACACACACACACACACACATATATATATATATATATATATATATATATATTATATATATATTATAAGGCTAATTTGTCAATAGCTTTTGTGTCCAATAAACAGTTGTTAGAAAATTTTATTGCTTATACGTGAAAAACGATTTCAGAAATTTTTTGACCTGGTGCTATTTAAAGTGGTTTAAAAAAAAAAAAAATGAAAAGACATACTTTTTTTAAAAAGGTATTTATTTTCTTTCAGTTTTAGGTGGGGCAAGAAAGAATCTTAGTCAGGTTGTAACATTTAAATAAGACTTAACTCCTCTCTTTTCAGTATCTGAACTGACAAAAAATTCAAGCAGCAAAAACTCCTTATAGAAACATCACTTCAGAATGCAGAAATCTTTGTTTAATGTTATTACCATGATTCCATTAAAAGTTGTAAATAATTGCTATGTTAACAATTTATCTAACATGATCTTGAAATCAAAAAATATTGGGCTTATAATATATAGTAAAATACGAGGTATGTCAGAAAAGTTCCAGGACTGGTGTCACAAAAAATGTATTTCAAATCCAAACTACAAGTTATCCCCCCTCAAAGTAATCCTCCTAGCGTCTAATACACTTTCCCATCCTTTTCTGCCACGCTTGCATGCACTCCTGGAAAAATTTTTCCGGGATTCTCTGTAGCTCTGTCGTCACAACCTTTTTGATGCTGTGCACATCCTCAAAACGGGTTCCTTTGATGACCCCCCTTGAGCTTGGGGAAGAGGAAAAAATCACATGGAGCCAGGTTGGGGGAGTAGGGATGTTGCTCCAACACAGTGATGTTCTTCTGGGCCAGGAACTCTCAGCTACTCAGGGCAGTGTAGGCTGTTGTGTTGTCATGGTGAAGCACCCACAAGTTGAGTTGTCCTGCCACATCTATCATCTCTTCTTATGAACTGAATGAAGCAACCACTGTAGTATCTCTTTGTAGACATGCTGGTTGATCGTCTAGCCCTGTGGCAAGAACTTGCAGTGGACAATGCACCTCACATCAAGGATGTGATCAACCTGGAACTTTTCTGACATACTTCGTAGCACTTGGCTCAAAAATTCAAACTTATGAATTCAATTATTTACTGTCTTCCTTTGAATTTGATACAAGATATTTCTTTTTTAAGTGTAGACCTTTCTACAAGTGAGTATGTATTAACCCAACCCCTCTGTCAAAAGAAAGATATGACACAAGTTCAATTTTTATGTGGAATGCAGCTGGTTTGAAGAGTTTTCCTTCTCCTAGATTGGTTGTCTTACTAAAACTAGAGAACCTAGTCAGCCCTACTATTTACCTATAGCTTGGAAGAGAAGAGTGGATTCATGCCTTTTCCAGAATGAAATGCAAACAGCATTGTCCAGGATTTTAACTCCCTTACATCCAATCGGGGGGTGGGGTGGCTAAAGTAATGCTCATAAGAAAAACTGATCACCATAATGCTTGATCATCCACTCTGTTGGGCCTGTACAATACACTGACTGCGTCTTTGCAGAAGGGTAAAATCTCACATTGGGGCCACTTGTTGGCTGTGAATGGTGACCCATGATGCTTAAGGATGGAATCCTGATGGCTGAGTTGTCCATTTGAGTTCAACAAGCGGTCAGAGAAGCCCCCTCTTATCAATTAATCAAGCCCAAGTATCTACATGATTGTCCCAACCCTGTTGCTTTATGACACCCCCCCCCCCAAATAAAATACAATGGTACTTTGACTTATGAGTTTAATTTGTTCCACTTGTAACTCAATTTCTTTGTATATCAAATCAATTTTCTCCATTGAAATAAACTGAAATGCCATTAATCCATTCCACTCCCTAAAACCCACAAATCTTTTAGTAATTTTTTTTTTAATAAGTAAAATAGCATTGTATTGTATAAAAACATGGTAAAATAGAATGTAATGAATTATGTGCTGTAATATTTTTTAATATTTATTTTTTTATGAACAATATTTTTCTTTGCCGTTATGTGTCCTGGGTATGATGTTAAACACTATATGATGGTGAAGTTCCAATTTTGACTTGGAGTAGTAGAACCTGTTTGGGTCCCATCTATGGGTTAAATAAAAGAAAAAGATTAGTTTAAAAAATGTGTTTACAAAATCAAGAATGAATAAAACAAAAACATCTTTGGCATAACCCATTGAGTTGACATGCTGTAAAAACCAACCAACCAATTATAAACGTTAACTAAATCTGAATTTGTGTTCCCAATATCTGTAAATTACCACTGGTAGGTTAAGTACTCTTATTCAAGGTGTCCAGTATTGTATTGTATTGTTATCTTTATCAAGTAGAACACTTATGGTTATTTTATGATTGTAATCTCAAGATTATAAGTTTATTTCCTGACTTTGGAGTTGTACAAAAATCCGATTGCATGAGTCAATAGGTTACTTAAGTCTTATTCAAACTAACCCAAAGTCAGCCTCCCCATGTCTTGTTCGTTGTGAATGTTTGTTTGCCCACCCAAAAATATCAGCTTTGGGGGAAGTCAAGATCTGTAAGATGAATGTTTGAGGGCTTTTGAAGTGTCAAGGCTTGGCTATGCGACATTATTCAAATGTACGCAACCTTAGATTTAGAGAAAAAAGAAAGAAAACAAAGAGAAAAAAAGGTAGAAATATATTGTAGATAATGACACTCATAGGTTGCTGCTGCTTTTTGATAGCATTTATTACATTAAACTGCGAAGTCTTAAACATTTCTTTTGAACATGAGAGAGAAAGAGAAAAAAAGAGAGAGAGTTGGTTGGGTTTATGGCATGTCAACCCCTCTGGGTCATTTTGTGCTGAAGACGTTTTTATTTAATTCATTCTTGATAGTTACTCAATTTGTTTTAAACACACTTTTTCTATTTAACCCATAGATGGGACCCTAACAGATACTACCACTCCAGGGCAGAGTGGAACTGGGAGCAATAGTGATGAAAGGGTACTCCATATTCCCCAGAGCTCCAAAATTAGAACTGAACAATCAAATAGATTTTAACATCATACCCAGGACACTAAGACCATCAGCCACAGCCTTTCTAGCACATATAGGATAAAAAGGGTTGGGAATCACCATAGGGTTGGGATAATCATGCTTGGGCTTGACATGACCAGCCAATTGATTGAAGGTGGCCTCTCTGACCGTCCGTCTCGCCTAAGTAAGGTCCAAAGTGGAGTGTTGCATGTCATAAACTGCTCAGCCACCTAGATTCCGTCCTTAAGCATCATGGGTCGCCACTCAGGGCCAACAGGTGACCCTATTGAGGGTGTCTTACCTCTCTGTAGAGATGCAGTCGGTGTATTCTAAGGCCCCAGCCAACAGGGCTGGAGATAGTGAGAGAAAGATGCAAGAATCCACAGAAGTCTACTAAAACTAAGTAAGTTGTTGGAGTACCCTATTGTCAGTATCAGCCGCAGAGCAAGGGAGTCTATCCCCTTTTTTGCTAGCGCTAGACCAAGGAGATTATTTTTGCTGAGGTGGAGCGCCACACCTACCATCATCTCCCCACTTTACCACACAGATCAAATTACCCAATCTGTGCTACTCATGCACTGCGCTGGCAGGACCAGTATCGAACTAGGAACCTTGTGAATCCTACTTGGGTGCTCTACTGATTGAGCTAAACCAGCTAAACCTAAATAAACTTAAAAGAGCTTTAAAAAAAAAAAAAAGAATGATAGACATTAACATTGTATATTACAAAAGGGCACCTGTTTCATTCAATGGGGATTGACCAAGTGGAGCAGTGATCATTGCCGAATGATGGCCATGTAAGGAGAATTTAAGCAAATTTTATTGGTGATTTATCATTATGAAAGTCTTTTCTTTCCTCTCCATAAAATATATATATATATATATATCGACCTTTTTTTTCTCGTATGACAGTGACGTTTTTATTAAATCTTCCTTTCCTAATGTTCATAGCTCCTTTTTTTTTTCTTTCTTTCTTTTTCCCCCATTTCCTCTCATCTTTTTTTTTTTAAGCCTGTTTTTTCTCGTTATCAAATTTCCACTTTTTTCTTGTCTTCTTTTAGGATTGAAAAAAAAAAAAAGTTGTGTTTCTTCTTTTCCCTTTCTTTGCAGTTACCACTTCTTATTGGTGTGTTGACAGTCTAATCTTAATAGGCAAACACGATCATCATAATTATTTTTCAGTTTCAGATCTATCAATGTGGAACTATTTCAGAGAAACTCTCAAGAGAAAATCATAAAACCCCAAATTCCCACAAACAATTTTCCCTTTTATCCTTTTCTTTTCCTTACACACACACACACACACACACACACACACACACACACACACACACATATATATATATATATATATATATATATATATATACAGATTATAAACAAGCTCTGATGACGATTTTCATAAAATCAAAATATTGTTCAATATCAGCTAAGTTATAAAATGTTTTCACTTTAACAGCATTTTGTGGTGTTTTCATATCTTTTTATATATACTCATATATATATATATATATATATATATATATATATTATATATATATATAAGGGAGTAATTAAAGTTGTTAAGTTCCATGTTTAGCATTTGATGAATATAGCTATAGTGCTCAACTGTGTTTTAGGGGTGATAATAATATTATGTATATTATATGGGTGCTATATTTATAAGTAAACAGTGCTCAATATAATTGATAGAGCATTTATATTTAAGTTATGGTAGCATGGCTATAAACATAGTACCCATATCATCTACATAATATATATATATATATATATATATATATATATTATGTATATATATATATATATATATATTATGTATATCATCAGGTTGTTATGAAAGCATGGATATATATATATTAATATTGATGATATAGTTTGTTATATTTATAAGAGTGCCCAATTATAGAGCCTGTATATCTAAGGGGTATTGGGGGCATGAAGTCAACTGTGCCTTGTAACTGACAGTTTCTTTTGAAAATCGCAGGGTGAGAAACTATCAGTTATCAAGTGCTATTGACTTCATGTCTTTGCAACCCTAACTTGTATTAACCTTTCTGTACAAGATTAAACTGTAGTTCAGTATTTTGTGTGAACTATTCAAAATGTTATGATGTGTTTCAATATAAATCACTATCTTGAATAGTGTGCTTTTGATTAGTGCTTGGTTAATTTGTCCTAAAATTGCCAGACAAAATATTGGAACAAATTAACTATACTATTTAAGGTATAACTATATTTGCAATCTTTCAATTTTATTTATTTCCCCTGAATTCAGTTGGGCAGTCCCAATATATATATATATATATATATATATAAGGTGTATCAAAAAACTTCAAGATTTTTCATACATTTTGACACACCTTGTATTCTGAAAAAAAATATTCCATTCATTGATTTTTTTTCAGAATACAAGGTGTGTCAAAAAGTACCAAATTTAAAGCTGTATCTACCAAGATAGAAATGAAGAATGAATGGAATTTTTTTTTTTCAGAATAGGTGTACCAAAAAGTACAGACACCTAATTTCATCCATCCTCCCTATTTTTAATAAATGTTTTTTCTTATAAATTTTTAAAACTCTACATCTTTTCATCTTGTTTTTGCACAAAAAGCAAGAACCAGTGATATTTAATGTGTATATATATATATTTACTTTGTCGTTAATTGTTTAATTTTTGTAGTTTCATCCAGACATATACATACACACACACACCAATTTCCCTTTATAAATGTATAGTTTCCATACATTAGGAACCAAGAAAAACATAGACAAGGAAAATAGTCTAATTAGAAATTCAAAAAGAAAAGAAAATGAATTTACATTAAACCCTGTCTAAAAAAATTCAGACAAGATCCTATTCCTTTTTCTTCCTTTCACTCATAATTTTTTCCCCATTTTTCACTCTCCTCCTTTTCAAATCTGTGAACCTATTTTTTTCTCACCTTTCCAAAAACCTGTCCTTCCCACCAAACATCTTTTTCTTTTTCTTAGAATTTTTTTTTTTTATACTCTTGTGTGGTGATTAATACACAAAATACTTAACCAATAAAGACACCAACCGAATTGGGAACTACGCACTTTGTATCAAGTGAACCATGTTCAATTTGTATTGACAAATTGGGAAGGCTTTACAATAATCCTTGACATCCAGACAACCTTTTTCTATTGTCATACCAAAAATGCCTTTATATACATTGTCACCCATTCATTCCTATATATTTTATCATCTTTATTGTACATGCTCTATCGATTGTTTATGAACAACCTGTTGCCTTTTATCAAGATTTAGTTTGTAAGCTGTGAATATCTTGTTAAAAAAAAAGAATGAAAATTTTTTTCCTCATACTTTTTTTTTGATTCACTCAAAAAAGTAGAAACATTTTCTCGAGTGCATCATATACATGATCAGTCACAACAAATATCAGTTGAAAATTGTTAATACCGTGTTTCCCCCAAAATAAGTCAGGGCTTATATCAATTTTAAATCTGAAATATAACACTAGGCCTTATTTTGGGGGTATGTTAACTGTTTGTGTCACATGATGTGATTGTGAAGAATGCTTATTTCTTTTGTCTGGATGCTGCTCTCCACTAGGCTCATTTTAGGGGAGGGCATATATTAGGCATACCCAATTTTGTCGGCTGCTAGGTTTTTAAAAACAAATTAAAATTAATTAAATCTATTATTTAAGGTTTAAAATGATAAGTAGTAACATAATGTCCATCATTAAAAAAAGAAAAATATCATTACATATGCAGTTTATTTTTAATAGATTTAAAATGATTTGTTTTGGTCAATTTTGACGGGATCTGCCATTCTGTCTCTTTTTCAATGGTTTTAGGTGCTTGTTTATAATTTTAACGTAACATTCACGATTGCAAAAAAATTTACCAAAAATCGGGTAATTATCCGATTTTAATGAAATTTTCAGTATTGATTTATCAATTAATGAATTTACAATGCATTAGTTATTTTATTTCAAAACTTTAATTTAGTATTTTTGCCATGAAAAATGAATATATAAAATTCATTTAAAATATAAAAAGTCTGATGTTAAGTTTAAAATGTTATATTTTTAGATTCTAAAAATAAATATCTATTTAATGCAAATCTTATTTTATTACATCAAAGTATACTTTTTGAAGAAAAACTCGATTGAAAATGTACCCCCCGCCACCTTTAAGCAAAAAAAATATCGATGTATAATTTTTTCTTTTATAAGATAATAGCCAATTAAATAATTATCAAAATGAGTAAAAAAGAAATCTCAAAAAAATTAATCATCTATTATTTTTTTACATTTTATTTTTTGGTTTTCGGTACTTATTTTCTCATAGAAAAGCAACCGTAAAAATGTTGTTTTCCTTTCATAACTCTGGTCTTTTATCTCTTTATTTATACTGTAATTAGAAAACTATAAGACCAACTCGAAAAAAAAATGTTACACCCCCAACATAAGGGGGGTCAAAATTAAGTGACCTGAAAAAAATGAGAAAGTTTTGAAATAAAATGAATAATGCATTATAAAGATCATTCATTGATAAATAAACACTGAAAATTTCATTAAAATCCAATAATTCCCTGATTTTTGGCAAATTATTTTCTGTAGGGGGGGGGGCTAATGTCATTTTGTCAAAAACGCATTTTAGGCCCATTTCGGGTATAGCTAGCTTATATTAAAATAATCCTGAAAAATCCCGTTAGGTCTTATTATGCAGGTAGGTCTTATTTTCAGAGAAACACAGTACAACAAAGATGAAGATATTATTTATATTATTTATTTCTTTTGTCTGTCTGCCACTCTAAACTAGGGCTAATTTTAAGGGGAGTGCTTAAATTAAAATCTTCAAAGGTGAAGGTACCAAGGTGAAAATGTTTGAAATAATAAAAATCATGTCCTCTCTCACTGAATAGAGATATCTTTCATACTTGGAGCACCTTGTTTCAATGTAATCGTATACAAGTTATCTCATAGACCAATTACTACTGAGTAGTGATTTTGATTCTCACTAGGTTTCCTGTGTTGCATACTTGGATGAGCAGGCAACTTAAGTTTGCTGTTATGTGTTCTGGACAAAGACCCCAAAGTTGTGGATTGCCATAGTAACACTGTTGATTTTGCACAGCAATGAAAAGGAGACACATCTTGAACCTCATGACATCTTTTCTCAATTTCTGATTTTTGCATTCATGGATACACTAACACTGAATATTCGGTCAAGAAAGACAAGCAACTAATTTGCATGTACAAAACACATATAAGTGCTTAATACATACAACATGTGATAACATAATAACATAATATATATGTCCCAAACATGTAAACTGTACATAATACTTAATGTTTGGTAATAAAATGGTAATGTAAAGGTTTATCTCACTTATGTTTGAAGCATCTTCATAGCCACAATGTGACAATAGAGTTTATCTTGTTGGATAAGAGATAAGAATAGATGTTCACTCCATCAAAGTCATAATTAAAGAGAGGATGAGATAAGGGTCTTGTTTCTCATGTGACCAACAATCACAAGATGATAAAGGCAATGTCTCAAAAGAACAAAGAAGACAAATGACCAAACCAAGATAAGATAACTCCTTGTTACCTTACAGCCTTTTACAGCCTTCTTAAATAATATATTTGATGGCATATAGGATGCACTTTTTTTCCAAAATTTTGTCTAAAAAAATTACCCTGCATCTTATACATTGTAGGTGAAGTTTGAGACCTCCCGTAGGCCTAGGCTAATCTTCTCTATGATGCTCACTAACCCAGCTTAGGCTCAGTACTTATACCTACCCTGTACTGCCAACTTGCTTTTATACAGCTATGTTTCTGCTTGTGTAATGCACAACTAGACTGTTCAACAATATATGCTTAAATACACTAAAAACTTTTTTTTCTCCCTGAATCTGACCTGCTGAAATGGATGTGCGTCTTATATGCCATCAAATACGGTACATAACAATTATGGTCACAAATATTTGTTCATTTGTTTACACACACATACACACACACATATATATATATATATATATATATATATATATATATATAGATACACATACAGGGGAAAGGTAAAAATGTTTATTTAACACAATATGAATGAAAATAACAACCAAAATTGTATGCACAAACAGGTGAAATACTTTATATATATTTATCAGCCTCTCAATACGAGCAGAATGTAACAAAATTTTTTTTAAGTGGAGTCTAACAAGTTTGAATTCAGAGTTTTCCTTCCCCTAGCCTGGTTACCTAACCATGGGTAAAGAGCCAAATCTGCCCTACTATTTAGCCACAGCTGGAAGTAGAATAGTTGGATTCATACCTTTCCTACAACTCTAACCATTACACCACTAGCCTCTATACTTTATATGATGTTTTTTAGATGGGGGGTGAATGTTGTTGGAATAAACTTGTGGAGTAAAAATTGCTTGATAGGATATTTTGTGTGAAGGAAGTTGTGTGTCATATTCTTTGAGAATCTGGTTTTTACTTACTAGTTTCTTTCCAGGCTCACTATAATAAGGGTATTAGCAGTATGTGAAATGCAAACAGCCTTGTCCAGGATTTGAACTCTGGTTGACAATTCCAATTCCTATGACTTTAACCATTACACCATGCACTGCCAGGATTTTTATGTATAGGTTCTTGTGAAATCAGCTGCAAGTATGAGAGAGAAAATCGCAGATCTGGTAATTTTTTATTTTTTCAAGGCAAAATTCTTTTCTAGCATCAGTGTGTCTAGGAGATCCTGACAGGTTTGAATTCAGAGTTTTCCTTCTCCTAGACTGGTTACCTAGCCACGGTTAAAGAGCCCAGTCTATCCTACTATTTACTCATAGTTGGAGGGAGAGTAGTTGGATACCTTTCCCAAAGGTATAAGCGCTATGTGAAATTTAAACAGTTTTGTCCAGGATTTGAACTCTGGTCGACGGGTCCATTTCCTACAACTTTAATCATTACACCACATGCCTGCAAGAATGAGAGAGAAAATTGCAGATCTGGTAATTTTTTTTTTTTTTTTTTTTTTTTTGTGGCAAAATTCTTTTTAGCGTCAGTGTGTCTAGGAGATCCTGACACACTACACTATTTTCTCATTCTTTCTTTCTATTTTATTTTATTACCTGTGTTCATTTTTATTGTTTCTTTCTTTTCCATTTTGTATCTTCATAATGTTAAAGCTAAAATTCAGATGTAATATCACATATCAAGCATATCTATCTGTTGGCCGGACACCAGTTCAAGGCAAATTCATAAATCCATTCTAGGTTTCACTATTGAGCATTGCTGTTCTTATTTCACCAAATGAATGCAGTACATTTTTGTCCTTGAGGCAGTCTATGTAAGTGATCTACTGCCTTCCTCTTCTGAATTTCCCTTGGGTTGGTTGCAAAAACACTCATTTTGAAGCCTCTTTCTCTTGGTGGCATATGCAGTGCCCTGTAAGTCTTGTTCACCTACTTTTTTCCGATAGTTTTGAGAGACATCTATATAGCACTATTTCACTGAATTTTTGAGATGGGGCTTGATAATTTGGCTTATTTGGATTATTTGTCTAATGTCCTCATCTTCAGTGTTATTGTTGTAATGGATTATTCCACACTCCCTCTCACCCATGTGGTCTGACTATATATATATAGTGAGCATGACATTATGCTGGGCTTGCTTCAAGGATTAGTAGCGTACTTCACAAATCCTTGTCTGTCTTATTGTATCTCTCTGCAATAAAGCCCTCTATCTGTATTAATGTTGCATAATCTAAGTGACAATCATCTGTAGGTTACAGGTTCAATGCTGACTACAAGTGAAGATAACATAGAATACTTAAGATAGCTTAACATTTGTACTTGGTTAACAGAATGAGAACAATTTATTCAAATGGATTAAATAAAAGGTTTGGTTTAACGCTCTGTCAAGGCTCCTGATTACAACAAGAAATACCTGAAAAAAACCGGAGGGCACATCAGCTGAAATATTGTGTATATAACATTAAAGATGAGGACAGCAGTTCAAAAAATCTGAATAATACAAATTAAAAATATATTTTATTCTAAATAGCAAAGCTAAGTAAATTTTTTTTCCTATTTGTGTGATGGGTTCTTTAAATTGCTAGCAGAATATATATATATATATAAGGTATGTCAAAAAAGTATTGAGACTTTTTGTAATTTTTGACACACCTTGTATTCTGAAAAAAAAATAACATTCCATTCTTTGTTCATTTCTATCTTGGTAAATACAGTTTCAACCTCGATACTTTTTTTTACACACCTTGTAGATATATATATATACTATGCCAATATTTTAATTTATTGTCTTTTATTCAGTTAACCCTTTCCTAGGCAGACTTTTTTTAGAATACTTGTAGAGTGGGAAAATGATTGTCATAAAATATGCTAAATAGAGTGTACATTCAAAAAAGCCAATTAATCCTATGTAAAAAGCAAAACTTGATCATTTGATCAGCAATTGTCTATATTATGTGATATAAGTAAAAAAGTAAAGTAGGTAAAGTCATCGGGGCGGCCTGATGTTGGTATCAGCCAGACAGTGACGGAGTCTATCCCCTTTTCACTAGCACTAGACCAAGGAGATTATTTTGGCATCTTAGTTGGAGTGCCACACCTACCATCAGCCCCTCACTTTACCGCACAGATCCCTGTGCTACTCATATACAATCCCTCAACTATGTATGCAGTGGGGCCTACTGGTAATGTTTTTATAGATTGAAATCTTTGTAGAGTGGGCAAATTATTTTCTATGCATTATCATTTGATTGGTCAACAAGCAGCCAATAGGAAAATGCCTTACATTGAGCTCACATCATAGTGAGTTCAAACTCCAATCACGCTATTGCATTCACTTTCAGATTGATATCCTTGGGAAAGGTATGAACCCCCTCATCCCCCAGCTATAGGTTAGATAGTACCACTATTGTTCTTCTACAAGGATAGATTTGGCATTGAATCTCATGAAGGTTGACATGCCATTAAACAAAAAAAAAGGAGACAAACCAAACCACCTCTTCTGTTTTATTCTTTTGACCTTTGTCCCTCTCTCTCTTTCTGATACACACATACTCTCTCTTTCTCTCTCAATCTCTTCCCCCTCTTTGTCTCTCTCTCTCTCTCATCATCTTGCTTTAGATATTCAGCAAAACAGATATGCCTATGTTCTTCTACAAAAATGGTTTTAGCATTAAATAACCCACAAGGGTTGATATGCTATTAAACAAAAAAACTAAAACCAGATATGTCTATCATTATTTAAGACTATAGAAACTATAGCATTGATCCAGATAGTTAATATATGTATATATATATATATATATATATATATATATGTGTGTATGTATAGTACAATTACTGTTCTTCTAAAAGGATGGCTTTAGAATTAAATAATCCACAAATGTTGATATACAATTAAACATAATAAATCAAACCAATAATAGAAAATGCAGATGGTAATGAATGAACAGAATGGAGACGTGTGGTAGGAAATGGACTTGTACAGCTGGGTTCAAATCCTGGATGAAGCTACAGTTCACATAACACTAATACCCTTGGGAAAGGTATGAATCCAACTACTCTCCCTCCAGCTATTGGTAAATAGTAGGACAGACTATGTTCTTTAACCTTGATTAGGCAACCAGTCTAGAAGGAAAACTCTGAATTCAAACCTGTTAAACTCAGCTTGGGTGGTCACTACTAGAATAGGCTCAGTCCTACTTAGTAATCTATTTCACTAATTAATTTAACTTTGCTGCCGAGATAAATGAATTTACTTTCAGTCTGAAGATAATTTGTTTATTCTAAATTTTTGCAGTTTAATTAACCTTAAACTTGTTCTGCTGCTGTTATTGTTAGGAATTTTTGCCCTTAAAATTTCTTAATTATTTCAAATAGTATTGTTTGTCTTGGTACAGTTTTTCATTATTATTTCTTATGCACTGAGAGAAGTGAATAGGGAACAACAGCAGTTGGCTGCACAAGTGGCTAAACACAAAGTGAATAATGTATATAACATAAAGGATCCTGCTTAAATCATCAGTTTTGATCCTTTGTAGGCAAAGGAGGGAAGAGGCATAATTCTCTACCCTAGGGATTATTATTATTATTATTATTATTATTATTGGATCCTTTCTGTCCACTAAGGACGATGGCGTAGTGTCCAAAATAAAAAATAAAAATTCTATCTGCATCGGCACAAGTGACTCGGCAGGCCAATTCTTGAATGACAGTCTTTGGTGCACTGAATGCACACAAACTGTGATGCTTTCTGGGGCTGCTGGCTTTTCTCTCTCTTTCTGGCTCTCTTTTCTATCAAGGCTACTCTCCTCTCTGCCTCACACCTCTCTGTGCCTTGCTTAACGTTGAGGCGCCAGGCCGCTCTATTTTTTTGCATCTATATTCTACACATTCATTGGCAGGATAAAGTGCCCAACACAGTCGTGCTGGATTGTACCGACATGAACAGCATGTTCTCCATTCTCTGTGAGAAGCGCCTTCGTTGGCTTGGACATGTCAGGAGAATGGAAAATGGACGCATCCCAAAAGATCTTTTGTACGGCGAATTAGCAAAAGGCACCCGATAGGTTGGTAGACCACGCCTATGATTTAAAGATGTCTGCAGGAGAGCTATCAGGATATGCAATATTGACACAAACACGTGGGAGGTAGATGCAAAAAATAGAGTGGCCTGGCGCCTCAATGTTAACCAGGGATTAATGTCTTGAGTATGACGTTAAACAGCATCTAATGGTGAAGTTCCAATTCTGGAGCTCTTGGGAGTGTGGCGTACCCCTTTATCACCATTACTCCCAGGTTCACTCTGACTCAGAGAGGTAGTACCTGTTAGGGTCCCATCTATGGGTTAAATAGAAGAAAATCAGTTAATAAAAAATGAGTTAAAAAAATTTTCAGTAACCATCAAGAATGAATAAAACAATGTCTTCGGCATAAAATAACCCAACAAAGGTTGACATTCTGTAAAATCCAACCATTCATCCAACTTTTAAAAAAGAAAAAAAAATGCTTCTGTATATTTACACCATTCCTTATTGAGTACTGAATAATACAAAGTAAAAATATACTTTATTCTAAATATCAAAGCTAAGTAATTTTTTTCCTGTTCGTGTGATGGGTTCTTTAAATTGGTAGCAGCATATATATATATATATATATATATATACTATGCCAATGATTAATCTATTGGATAAAGTTCAAGTTTATTGTTATATTTTTTGGTATAATCTTATTTCTTTCAGGAAGGACAAAATGTCATTTACACTGACCACAACTATCAGGTTGTTCAAAAATAATGTCCAATTTTAGAATAAATTTATTTCTGAATTAATGAATGACAAAGCTGACTCAACAGCCAAATCAGCACTAAAAATGGTCCCTGACAGATTCAAAATCTTGTGTACAGACTTTGAAGATCAAAGTTTTTTTTATATTTCTTCTATAAAAAATGGCAACGAATTGGAGTAACAAAATATATAACAAACTCTTCTTAATAAAACCCAATATAGAAAAATGAATACCTGTCTTCCATAAGCAACAAATCATTATATCCCAACTATATATAAATCACACTAGACTAACCTACTCCTTTTTACTTAAACAACAAAAACAGCCAGAATGCATAGCATATCAAATACCTCTATACTATTAAACACATTCTAATAGAATGTGGTGATTTTGCTTTTATTAGACAACGTTTTTACAACACAAATGAGAGATATATTTTAAAATGTCAATATAGATGACATTTTTCCCTTCTTGAAATAAATTAAATTAAATTTTTTATTTTGGATACTACGCCATCGTCCTTAGTGGACAGAAAGGATCCAATAATAATAATAATAACAATAATAATAATAATAATCCCTAGGGTAGAGTATTATGCCTCTTCCCTCCTTTGCCTACAAAGGATCAAAACTGATGATTTAAGCAGGATCCCTCAGACATTATTTATAGGAAAGACAAACAATTCCATTTTCATTATTTAGGTACTATATGACAATATCCAATATATAAAAGAAACATTCTGTATGTCTGTTTGTACAACAATGGAGAGCTCATCCTTTTATTAAGGAAAATTGGTGGAAACCAGCAAAGATCATAGTTCAATAAAATCCAAAAATCTGAAAGGAGGTTAAAAAAAGAAAAGCTAAATAAAAATATAATAAGGGTATAAATCAATGATATATTAAAAAGTGAATTTTAAAAAAAAAAACTTAAAATTAAAACAGATTAATAAAGGATAAAAAGCAAATAAAAGACAAAATACAAAAAAGAAAAATAATAAAAATAAACAACTTAAAAACAAGAATATATAAAGAATGAAAGATAAAACAAATATATAGAAAAAATCTTTTTATCAATTTATATATAAATATAGATAAGAGATTTATTTTTAACTTTTTAGATCCCAGGCAATGCCAGGTAGCTCTGCTAGTTTGGAATAAATCCTCTTTCAAAATTTGTATAGAACTTCTTTTTTTTCCCTTTCTTTCCAAGTTATTATGAGTAAAAATCTTGTCTGTCTGTTAATCATTAGAGGGTTGAAGTTGATATAAAGCTTACATTTTTTTGTAACCATAAACTTTCTGTTGGTAGATTTTCTTTATTAGTTGGGAGCACATAACTTAGTACTTTATTGCAAGCAAATGTTGTCATAGTTGTTTTTTTTTCGTTTTTTTTCTTTTAAATGTTTCTGCCTTGAGTTCTCTTTTTAATTCACAAATATTCATTATTTAAAAAAAATATTTTTCCTTCACTTGTTTTATTACTAATTTCATGACTTTTTGCTTCATTTCATTATTTTCTCATAATAAATTCATTATTTCTTCATTCATTATTTTTTTCATTTTTAAAAGTTTTTCTCTCCTTCTCACTGATACATTTTTAAATGTTAATTTTATTTATTTTAGTCTTATGTCTCTTGTATTTTTTTGCCTATATATATATATATATATATATATATATATATATATATATATATATATATATATATATATATATATATATATGTGTGTGTGTGTGTGTATTTCATCATTTTAGAACTATTTTTCAGAACTTTTTTTTTCTCTTTTTAAATCTCACTTCAAATTCTCAAACCCCAAAACCCCATCCCTTTCATACCGTATCAACTGCTTGGCTGCGTTTTGAGAAAAATGTTCTTGAATTTTTAAAAAAAACAAAAAAACAAACAATTTATATATATATTTTGCCAAAAGAAAAAGCAAATCAAAGTTCTAAATACTCTTTCAATTTTTATTTCATTTTCTCTTTCATATCTTTGTAGATTTAAAGTGTGCTTCTTTTTATTTCAAGTTGCAGATATGCAGTTGGCATTCCTGATGTCAGTTTTGATACAAAAAAACAGTTGGGGATGTTTGTCTAGCTTTTTCCTGTGAGGCTGGAGATTTTATTTATTTGACTAAGGTTAGAGAGGGAAAGGTATATTTACATTTAAAGAAAATTAACCACCTACTAAAATCTAATAGCAAGCATATTCACATTTTCAATGATATCTATTATCAACCATGGAGATTGATACTTATATAAAAACGCGTTCATGTTGAGACATTCACATATAACCAAGATGTAGCTAAGTATTTCCATACCATATATTATAAATTAGGTCTGTGCATACAGAAACACTATAATACAGTGCACCATCAAGAACAGATTATGATATTTAGAGAAAAATAGATATCCAATAGGAAAATGAATATACTGCATATACTCAAAGATAAGTCACACCCCTAACTTGTTGTTTTCAAAGTGAGTATTAGTGACCCACAGATAGGTTGCATTATAATCTGTAAATATAATACTGTCTGGTGCAATAGATTTCATTTTATTTGTTAAAAAACATGTTACTATTTTTTTGTGAATTGTGTCTTGTAGATATCCTCCTACAAGATCTGGCTCCTGTAGCAACAGATGTGTGTGTATATATATATATATATATATATATATATATATATATATATATATATATATATATATATATGTATACTTCGGCAACATTTTTTCTTTTAGACATGACAATTCAAATCTGAGGAGTTTTTTTATGGTCCTTTCAATTTTCCTAGCGATCTTTTTCGTGTTTGGGTGGAGAAGTTGTATTATTTTTTTCTGAACTTAAAAACATTAAGCAAACACTTATCAACAACGAATTCCCCAACCATTTTGTCGACGAACAAATTCGACAAACACTCTATAACATTAACCACAACGAAACCAATAGCAAACATAATAGCTCCTTCCAAAATATATACTATTGTAATCAAATGCATAAAAACTACAAACTTGATGAAATCATCCTAAAAAAATTAATTCGAAATAATGTTGCCTCCATTGATACTAACCGTAAATTAAAACTTATCATCTATTATAAAAAATTAAAAACCACGAACCTTGTCACTTTCAATAATTCATCCCCTAAAACCACTAGTCTAAATGAGACCAATGTTGTATATGAGTTTTCATGTCCCATAGGAGATTGCTTCTCCAATATCAGCAATACATATATTGGCCATACGACGACCACATTATCCCGCCGTTTAACAATGCACTTATCTGACACCAGCTCCATTAGTCAACACTTAAAGACACATTCATGCCCCCCCCTCAACCTACAGAAAAATTTTAACAGAAAACACACTCGCACTCCATAAAGAAAAAAAAACAAACAAAAACTGCAAATAATGGAAGCACTCTATATCAAATTAAAAAAAACCTACCTTAAACAAAATAAACTTTCAAACCAGTAAACACGTCCTCCAATGCTTATAAAAAATCCCACTCTAACCATTCCCCCTCCCTTCCTCACAATTCTATATCCCCCTCAAAAACCCATTAATCCATTGTTTCGTACTAACTACCACCACCACTCTTAAGCTACTACTCGTTCTTCTATAAAAACGAGGCACTTGAAAACTTAACATCATTTCCCCACCTGATGATGGCTGATAAACCAGCCGAAAGCGCTCGAAAAAAACAAGGATTTGGTGGACTATTACAACTTCTCCACCCAAACACGAAAAAGATCGCTAGGAAAATTGAAAGGACCATAAAAAAACTCCTCAGACTTGAATTGTCTGTGGCGTTTAACAGAACACATATATATATATATATATATATATTATATATATATATACACTCACACATACAGAGATGCTGATAGGTATGCGCCCTGTATCCCTAATGCACAAAAATCTAAAAGGATGCAGTAAAATGATATCCATGCATCCCAGTGTTTTCCTTTTTTCTTCCCTCACCAATTCAAGCTAACTGTAAATACATTTCAATAGTTTCTTAAAAACGAATTACACTGGATAGGTTACAAGGCAGAGGTTAGACGGCTTTAGTTGGGACCCATAAATTTTCCTGGGGACTCATTCAAAACAAATACATGCATCCCAGGATGCACTTAATCAACCAGCTATCAGCATCACTATATATATATATATATATATATATATATATATATATATATATATATATATATCCATATAAATGAGAAAACTCAACAAATCGTCATTTGACTATTATAAATTTATTTCAGCTGGTACCTAGAGAAAACTCGTTTATATGGATGTGTAAATATTGTTCTGTATAAAATTAATTATCATACATTGAGCTCTCCTGGGGATTTGTTACAATCCTGATAGCTTTGCATCTGTATGGCCATGAATTGTGCATATACAGAGGATAAAGAAGGTCCTAAATAGAATAATTCTGAACTCATCTGATCTTTGGGATATATATGTATATATATATAACATATATATATATATATATATATATATATATATACAGTGATGCTGATAGCTTTTTGATTTAGTGCATTCCAGGACACACATATTTGCTTTGAATGAGTCCTCAGGAAAATTTATGCAGATTAACTCCTACCTTGTAACCTATCCTGTGTAATTCATTTCTAAGAAACTATTGAAATGTATTTACAGTTAGCTTGAAAGGTGAGGGAAGAAAAAGAAAAACACTGGGATGCATGGATATGCTTTTACTGCGTCCTTTTAGATTTTTGTGCATCAGGGATGCAGGACACGTACCTATCACCATCTCTATCTATCTATCTCTCTCTCTCTCTCTCTCTCTCTCTCTCTCTCTATATATATTATATATATATATATATATATATATACACACACTTTCTGAGTGCTGACTTATTGAGATATTGATGAAGATTTATTACTCAGCTAGTTGACATATCCTCCCTACCTTAATTTTTGTTTTTGTTTATTTATATCTTTATTTTATTTATTTATTTTTTCTCTCAAAATGGCTGACATAATTCTCCAGTAAGTCTAAAGGACCTTGAACTTCTTGATTCTAAACAGATGGGTGAAAAAAAAAGCCCCAAAGCTGACATATGCCCGATTCTTCATTATCTTATTTTTCTTTCTTGCCACTATTTTTATTTTTATTTTTATTCGTTTGTTTTTATTTTCTTAAGAGAAGATATTAAATATCATTAAAATATTAAAAAATAAAATAAAATGTACATTTTAGTCATGTTGTTTGTATCATCTAGTTCAGCCTTAGTAAACACTTTTTCATTATAATAGGTTTATGTAATATTTATAGAAAACTGAAATATTTATTGCTTTATGGATAAACTAGAAGCAGCTACCCAGTGTCACCTAGGTAGAGGTAGGAAGCAACAAAAAAAATACCTAATGTATTGATTTGTTTAATTTTGAAATTCACAAATACTGGACATTTCTAAGTAGAATTTCAATGCTATTTCTATGTATATTTTAATTCTTGACTATCTTTGAATATAAAATCTTCATAATTTTTGCACAAAAGGCAAGAACCGGTGATATTTAATGTGTATATATATTTACTTTATCGTTAATTGTTTTATTTTGGAGTTCCATTTGGACATACATACATACCAACTGCCCTTTATATATGTATAGATTTGCAAATAATTTAGTCTATAAGACACAAGTGAGTTGTATTATTAAAATGGCCCTGTTGATAGGGTGTCCTGGATATGATGTTAAACTGCATCTAATGGTGATGTTCCTATTCTGGAACTTTGGGGAATGTAGAGTACCCCTTTTATAGCCATTACTCTCATGTCCACCCTCTCTTGGAGTGGTAGTACCTGTTATGGTCCTATCTATAGGTTAGATAGATAAGAAAATGAATATTAAAGAAATTGAATACCCAACAAGAATGAATAAAAGAAAATGTCTTTGGCATGAAATAACCCAACAAGAGTTGACATGACATAAAATCCAACCATCCGATCTGTTGATGGGGCCTAGAATACATTGACTGCATCTCCTGCAGAGTAATAATTGCCCACCATGAGTATGACACTAGACTGCATCCAGTGGTGAAGCTCCAGTCACCCATTAATAACAAATACTCTCAGGTTTACTCTGAATATTTTTTTTTATCTGAGCAATAGATAATGACAAATAATAACTGTAAAATAAAATAAAAAAAATGCAAAGTATAGATCCTCAATAAAGAAAAAAATTAAAAGATTTCTATAAAGTTTAGTTAGTAATCTTGAACTTTAAGTGACTAAATTCCTACCATAAAATTGTACTTGCGCATTATTTAAAATGAACTTAGTTGTTAGTAAAAAGACATTTTATGATATTTTGGAGTTAAAAACATGCATTAAAATGGAAAAATAGAAAAGTTGAAATTATCTACAATCATCTATTAATAACATAATAAACTTTTTAATAATGGTATCAAACCTGTAATATCCAGAAAATATTATCCATATAATTATGATAATACATATATTTAACTCTTTGCCTACTTTAAGCTGCTCATTGTGGCTTTTCCACCATTGTGATCCTACTGTAAACCGCTGGTGGTTAGTTCATTATAATTGAGCAGAAGGACTCAGATTACAATAATAATAGGACTTTATTTGAATCAAATGAGTTTTGAGGTGAATAGGTAGTAAATTTTGAAATCTCCCATCATACTGGTAAAAAATACTAAAAATATTTGGTAGAGTCATAGGGGGAAATTTGGTAGGCAAAGATACATATATATATATATATAAGCTGTGTCAAAAAAGTATCAAGATTTTGTTGTACTTTTTGACACACCTCGTATTCTGAAAAAAAAAATGTTCCATTCCTTCTTCATTTCTATCTTAGTAATCTATCTTCCCTATTTTTCTGTAAAGAGGATGAAAAGAAAGAAAAACAAAATGATGAAATGATTAGAAAAAAAGAAAAGACAAAAATAATAAAATGGATGAAAAATAAAAATAGGATGAAAAGCTGGTTTAATTTGGTTTCTTTGTTAAATGGCATATCAACCTTTGTGGTCAAAACCATCCTTGTTGAAGAACAGTAGAGGTACTATTTAACCTATAGCTAGGAGAATAAATAGAAAAAAAAAATGATGACTAGCAGAAAGAAAAAGTAAAGATGGATGAAAAGAAAAAAAAGAGGATAAAAAGAAAAAAAAAGAATAAAAAAAAAAAAAAAGAACTAAGAAAGAATGAACGACTATCAGAAAGAAACCCAAAGAAAAAAAAAGAAGAAAATGGATAAAAATTAAGAAAGAGAATGAAAAAGAAAGACAGAAAAAATAAGGAAAAGATTAACAGAAAGAAATACTAAAGAAAGAAAAAAGAAAGAATAAAATGGATGAAAATAGAAATAATTAAAAAAACAAAAAAACAAAAGGAGACATGATAGGGTTAAAAAAATGAATTAAGAATAGGAGTGTCATTATGCACATGTCTACTTAACAAAAGCAAGATTTTTACATAACTAGTAGAAATACTCAGTCAATGACCGGACAAAAATGAGTTTAAAAACACTAGGGAGGGAGAGAGAAAGTGGAAGACAGTATTAAGAGAAGGGATAAGAGGAAAATAATTCATCAAATTAAGATTGTTGAGAATTCGTATATTTCGTTAATTTTATAATTCATTTTTTTTGTTTTGTTTTCATTTAAAATATTATTTTTTTTAAATGTAACCCTAAATTCAAGAGTGTTTTGAAACAATCTTATTTTACTAAGAAATGTTTTGTACAAATGACAAAAATTTAGATTCAGTTCTTAATTACTTATTGTATTAAAGTGATAAAGATATATTTGTTTAATTTCTTTTCTTTTTTACCCATAAAACTAACAATTAAAAGAAGCTAGGAATGTTTATCATCAAACAAAATGGACATAACATGAGTTTAAATCTGGAAAAGGCCTGATTGCTATTCATATAGCTATAATACTCTTGGGAAAGGTATGTATATAAGTATTCTTCTGCCAGCTATGCATAAATAGTAGGGCAGACTGGGCTCTTTAACTTGAGTTAGGCAATTAGTAAGAAAAAGAAAACTGAATTCTAAACTGTTAAACTCTGCTTAAGAAACTGACCTTGTGTTACATCCTACTCGTGTGCAGAGGTTGGTAAATATGTATGTATATTAACTACAATTTGTAACCATTCAGTATAAATTTTTAATTGAGAGCAAAGATTGTAAACAAACATTGTTTTAGTGTTATTTGTATTATTCGGACTATTGTCCACATCTTCATTGTTATCTGTACAATGTTTCGACCGATGTGCCCGCCAGCCTTCTTCAGGCATTTCTTGTCAGACACATAGCCTAATGGATAATGGAATTAGGTTAAGACAGTTCTAAGTGACAGTTATCTCTAGACTGCAGTTTAATCCTGGTCAGTAATATAGAATAATAATTAAAACAGCTTAACACCTGTACCCCAGCTATGGTTAGCGGAATAAGAACAGGATACCCTGTGGACTGAATAAAGGGTTAGGTTCAAAGTTATGTGATGGCTCCTGATTACGACGAGATGGTTCCTGAGTCCGAGAAGAAATACCTGAAGAAGACCAGAGGGCACATCGGGCGAAATGTTGTACAGATAACAATAAAGATGAGGACAAAAGTCCGAATAATACTAATTATCAAGCTTCATCTCAAAAATTCAGAGAAATAAAATATTATTTTGAAAAATAAAATGCATACTATAAGAGATTTTATTACAGTTGTCTGTTAGAGTTGTCGTAAGTTCAAATCATCATTCAGTTAATAGATTGTGCAATATTCAATTATGAAATGGTATTATCATACACATTGTAAGTAGAACAATGTTAGGATTTTTGGCTTCAGGTAAGAGCACTTTACAGTGGAGATCCCTTGTGTTAAGCAGAGCACAATCTTTAGTGAAGAAACATTTGGTTGTTCCTTGGTGTCCCTTAGAGTATTGGGTATGTTCCTTTGGTTGTTCCTTCATGTTGGGTAAAATCCTTGGTTGCAGGTCCATTCATCAATGTCAAATAATGTGCAAATGAACAGCTTTCAATGTCAGCAATTAAATAGTTAACTAACCACATATTTGAGTTGTTGATTGGCTGGGTTTAATCCATGTGACCACACCAAGTCTATAAGTTTAAGTGGCAGTTTCCAGTACACCTTATATACTGAAATAATCCAATACAATAAAAAGAGGCGATAATGTTTTAGTCTATGTAGTATAGGGTGGAGATGTTTTTAGTTTAGTGCTTATCATAATAGGAAATCCACCTGCTCTGCCTCCAGCTATGGGTAAATAGCAGGGCAGACTGGGCTCTTTAACCTTGGTTAGGCAACCAGTCTAGGAGAAAGAAATCTCTGAATTCAAACCTGTTAAATCTCCACCTAAAAAATTGACCTTGTGTCACATCCTGCTTGTGCGGAGGGATTGGTAAATATGTACTAATATATATGCAAGATGCACTTAGTGTAATGGTTATTGTCATAGGAAATGAAATCGGAGACCTGAGTTCAAATCATTGACAAGGCTGTTTGTGTTTCACCTCATGCCAATGCCCTTAGAAAGGCATGAAATAATCTGTTCCCCCCCCTCACTCAGCTCCAGCTATATAACAGTAGGGAAGACTGGATTATTTAGCCATGGATAGGCAACCAGACTTTGAGATAAAAAACCCCTCTGTATTCAAAGCAGCTTTAATCTGCTTAAAAACTTGATCTTGTGTTACATTCTGCTTGTAGTGATGTGGTTTGGTAAATATGTATAATATATATATATATATATATATATATAAATATGGAATATTTTCTGAATGTTGTTAATTAATGCCTAAAGAAGATATCAGAAAATCTGAAACATGTGTCACCAATGTAAAATAATAATGACAATTCTTTTCTAAAAAACATAATTCCTTTTGCGGACCATCTTTTTTATAAAATATTCAATTTCCTTCCATTGGACCCATAACAACACTTGATATATATATATATATATATATATATATATATATATAATCCAATGATCAGGTGAAGAAATCTTCCTTATGACCTAGTAGTTTTTTAAAATGTCGTAGTTTGCAGAGCTCATTGTATGCTCTTATTGTCAGAGTAACAGAGCAAAATTATATCAGTAAAATATGATATATATCAGTAAAAAATATATTTTGCATCTGAGGACGGGAGTTACTAAATGATTTCTATAGGCTCTCTAAAATAGGCTATAATGCTAAAAATCTAAATCTTCTGTTATTTTTTATTCATCTCACAAATATTGACAGTTTTAAAAGCAAAATAGTTTTCCCTGCAAATACATTTACCTTAAGCTTTTTGCACATGTTTAAAAGAGGATATGCATGGTTGGCTTTGTTTACAGCCTAAAATTGAAAAGTAGGTCTTCATGCTTCATTTGAACAGAAACTTTTTTTACTTATAAGAAAGAATAAATAAGGTAAGAAAAAAAAAATGCAAATGAAGATTTGAAGGGGGAGGTACGTATGAAAGGTTTGCCAACCTATTCATTCATCTCTTTTCATGCTATACTTTCTTTGATATCTTTATGATATCTACCGGTTGTAGAAGAAATGTCTTTCATTTAATGGAAGGGGGAAACACACCTTTTTATAATAAATCTTTTGCATGAGTATATGGCCTTATGATTATTGTATCTTTTAGTGTTAAACATCTTTGATATTCACTGTTTGTGATCATCCTTAGTAATACAAAAGATCTGTTAGATTTTGAGAGAAAAAATCAACAATATGCTTTTAAAATCTATGGATGTTCAAATGCACATATCTTATGTAGGAACATAAATAACAACAGTTAACTCCAGCTTTTCTGATAAAATGTGAGATTTATCATTCTTTCGGCGTGAGGCTTAAAACTTTCGTATGATTTTTGTATGTGTGTGCATGCATACATACATACATACATACATATGTATATATATATATATATATATATATATATATTAAACTTATAGGTAAACCCTTGTGGTAACAAAAACCCGTCAAATAGTTTGATAGTAAAAATATACTACCAAACTTTCCCTGGGAAAAAAAATGAAAAAAAGAAAAGACCAAGAGGGTCACATCAACCGAAAATAATCGATTAATACTATAACACTTGGCCAAAAGAATATATATATATATATATATATATATATATATATATATATATATATATACCGCTAGGTCTATCTAAAGCTAAAATGTAAAAAAGTGCTCGATACCTAAGTAGAGAAAATAATAAAGTTAAAACTAATGAGTCAGATATACCTACTAATAGTTTCGCTTAGGGCAAGAATCTGACTATTGTCATTCTTGCCCTGATGAGCTACTAAGCACACCTATTAGGTTTATCTGACTCATTAGATTTAACTTATATATATGCTTGGAATGAAAGTCTTGTCTGACACAAAATAGTATAATATTTACATATAAATTAAACATTTAAACAAAGTATTTAATAAAACATTGAAACATTTTTGAGATAAGGACAAATGATGTTTTGTTTATATATTCTCAATTTACATGTTGTCTTTATTGGTTGAATAAATGTTACTTTGTATTAGACAAGACTTTTGTTCCAATCCTATATAACATTAATATCATACTAGCATAACCTAGTAGGTTTTATCAAAGACAATGGAATATTTCTTCTTTATAATTTTCAGGTATAGATGTACAAGTCTTCTTGAATTTTTCTGTACATCAGGAACCAGATGGTAGAGAAAATGTCCATATTCTTTATCCAAGTGCTTTCAGCCATTTCACTGATTGTCCTCAGGGGAATTGTTGATTGTAGTGATTGTTTGGTGTGAGTTTTATAAAATTATATAAATTATAAATAAGAAATATTCCATAGTCTTTAACAAAATCTCTTTAAATAATACCTTGCTGGCAAATACACAATAATATATATATATATATATATATATATACTTCAAATTCTGAATGATACTGTTTGAATTTCACATTGTGCTAATACCCTTGGGAAAGGTACACATCCAATTATTCCCCCTCCAGCTATGGATAGACAGTAGAGCAGACTGGACACTTTAATTATGGTTAGGCTAGTAGTCTATGAGGAAAAAAACTCTTAGTTCAAACCTGTCAAATTCCGCTAAAAAAAGTGACCTTGTGTCACGTCTTACTCAAGTGGAGGGCTTGGTAAATAAATATATATATATATATATATATATATATATAATGTATGTATGTATAAATTAAATTAAAGTTTGTGGAGTGTCCTATTGTCAGTATGAGCTGGACACAGAAGCTGGACAGAGTGCTAGACCAGAGAGATTGTTTTTGCTAAGATGGGGCGCCACGCCTACGGCCAGCTTCCCACTTTACCACACAGATCAGATTACCCAATCTGTGTTACTCATGCGCTGAGTTAGCGGGGACTAGTATCGAATCAGGAACCTTGTGATTCCTTGACAGTCTATACCAACTGAGTTAAACCAGCCCATATATATATATATATATATATATATATATATATATATATGTAAGTTGAAAATGGAAATGAATCTGACGATATGTTGAAAGGATAAATAAATAAAGGAAAAAAATGTTTAATAAGTAAAATTGATTTAATTTCAGTTACCAACATGTGTTTCGGCCAGGAGTTTGTTCATGTACACATGTATTCTATTTATTATTATTTTAGATATAAAATAAAATAATAATAGAAAATTATAAAATATCTAAGCATAAAAAGAAAAAACTGGTAAAATGTTTGATATTTGAAGTCAAAATGGTCAAAATACAGAGAATTTTGAAGTATTCAAAAAAATGATTTTTCAACGCTCCACAGCTGGAGAAAACAGAGTGATATTTGTTGATAGTTATATATATATATATATAAAATCAGGTGTGACTGAGGTACTCTGGGTTCAGAGTAATGGTACATCAGCCCAGAAACTAGATCTTTCTAGAGAGAGACATTATTTAATGAAAACTTTGTGACAGTTTTTTTTTCTTCTTTTGTCTCAACATGTCAATATAATGAATAAGTAGGTTTATGTATTTTCATCTTTCTCACATGAATATCTTTGTTTGCATATTTTACTAACAGCTGTTTCTAAAACATTTGATAAAAACTCTGACTGTATAATTTGCTTTATTGGAAGCTTTTCCATATTCAAAATATTTATGCTCAATAACATATGTTTCTGTACATTTAAAAAAAAAGTTTCATTTTGTTTTGTTTCACATTGTAGTAAAACTATTCTTACCTCTGTTTCCTGTTTGTATGGAGGAAGTGAAATGGGTAATAAATTTTGGTTACATAACATGTTCTCATTAAGATTATCCAGGAATTGGTATCTCTTAGCAGTAGGTTTGCTAAGTGTTATGCTATATATAGAGAGACCAACCATTTATTTAACACAAGTTTATGTGTGTTGTCAAAAGAATGGCAGTCATATTCATTAAGTGTATATTTATTAGGGGCTCAGTCAGTAGAGCATCCGCTTAGGAACAGCAAGATTCCGGGTTCAATACCAGTCCTTGCCAACCGAGCGCATAAATAACACAGCCAGGATAATCTGATCAGTTTGGTTAAACAACTGGGAGCAGACGGTAGGTGTAATGCTCCACCTCAGCAAAATCAATATCACTGGTATAGTGCAAGTAAAAAGGGGATAGTCTCCCTCACTGTCCAACTGATACCGACAATAGGCCACTCCACTGACTTTACTACTATATATTTATGTGTGTGCACTTTTTTGGTTTTGTGCGTGTGTGACTCTTTGTGGTTTAATTGCTATCATCATAGGAAATGGACACAGTGAACCGAGTTCAATTCCTGGATGAGGCTGTTTGCATTTTCCATAGTGCAAATACTCTTAGAAAAGGTATTTATTCAACTATTCTCCCTCCAGCTATGGGTAAATATAGGACACAATACTAAAAAAATAAAAGGTAATTTTACATTCAAGGTACAACAGCGATTTTTTACTACAGAAGATCACCACACAGATAAGCATTTTTACAACAGATGTCTATATGCATAAGCATCTTCCTTAGAAATATGAAAAGTTATTTTTTTTTCTCTTTGGTAAAAGGACAAAGTCATAAATCAGAAAGCACTTCTGACTGCACCTCTGCAGAGGATTAAAATCTCTCTTATGGAGCCACCCTTGTTACTTAATGACAGAATCCTGGTGGCTGAGCAGTCCATGATGTGCCTTACTTAGACTAGACGGATGGTCCGAGAGGGCCCCTCTGATCAATTAGCTGGTCACATTGTCCTACATGATTGTCTCAACCCTATTGCCCTTAAGGCAAGCCCCTAACTGTTTTTGTTATATATGGTGCTAGAAAGCAGTGGCTGAGGTTTTTAGGGTCCTGGGTATGATGTTAAAATGTATCTATTGATGAGTTCCCAATTTTGGAGCTCTGGGGAGTGGGGAGTACAACTTTATCACCATTACTCCCAGGTCCACTTTGACTCCATGTGGTAATATCTGTTAGGGTCCTATATATGGATTAAATAGATCAAAATGAGTTTTAAAAAGTGTTTTAAAAAATGAAGGATCCAACAAAAATGGATAAAATAAAACAATGTGTTAATTAGTTTTTAAAAAATTGAATACCCAACAAGAATGCACAAAACAAAATGTCTTTGGTATAAAATAACCCAACACATGGGTTGACATGCAGGCTGCAGTTTACTCATGACTAGCCTAGATATTTAAAATTCAAATATATATATATATATTTATACACACAGCTACAAATTGAAATATTGGAACCATATTTAAGTACAAAGATACACACATCTAAGTGTTACTAGTATAATGACTAATTATATTTCATATATTTATTCACTTATGTGACTTATGTACTAAATCCATTGCTTGGTATAAACTGAGTTAAAATCCTAAACAAAGTTATTTGTATTTCTTGGAAAAGATATAAATCTAATTATTCTCCTTCCAGCTATGGGTAAGTAGTTATTCTGTGCTGGAACATAGAATTTTTGGTATACTAGTATGTCCAAATAAGGGTTCGCGCTAACAATAAAGTACTTTGCAACAGAGTGCTGATAATTGAGGTCATAAGGTTCTGCCACTGTTCTAAACAGCAGTACACAAATAATCTTGGACTGGTTCATTTACTCTCTAAGATAAAGGTAAGATAGGCTAGTCCACAACAATAGTAGGGCAGACAGGGATTTTTAACCTTGGTATGGCAACTGGTCTAGGAGAAGGAAAACTGAATTCTCACCAGTTGTAAGAGAAAACAGCTAAGAAAAATGTCAAGTCTATCAAGAAGTAGAAGACAAAATGAACTTAATTACCCTCCCTTTTTTTCTGTCCATTTTTCTTCTACTTCTTGATAGACTTTCTCTTGGAATTATTTTTTTAATATAAGGTGTGCTGGAGCCCACCACTTAAACTTATAGACTGTGTGTGGCCACATGAATTTAATCAACCAATCAACATGTTTGAATATGTGGTTAGTTAACTATTTAATCACTGATCGTGAAAGCCATTCAGTTGCTCTTAGTCAACACAGATGAACAGATCAACAACCAAGGACTCTGCTTAACTCATCTTGAAATATGTAATTAACATAAATAATTTAATTACTGTTGGAATATTTTTATATATAAGGTGTGTTGTGGTCCACCATTTAAACTTATAGACTCAGCATGGGTGCGTGGATTAAAAGCCAGCCAATCAACAGTTTGTATACATCATTAGTTAACTATTTAATCGCCGATCTGGAAAGCCATTGCCAAACGAACCTGCAACCAAGGACTTTGCACAACCGAAGGATTCTAATCAACACAAAGGGACACCAAGGAAGAACCAAAGGATTTTACCCAACACTAAGGGACACCAAGGAACAACCAAAGGATTCTTCACTAAGGATCAGCCTCTGCTTAACACAATGGATCTCCACTGTAAAGGGCTCTCAGTTGAATCCTAAAAATTGCCACAAAAATCATAACAATTATACAAATAGAAATTATTATGATCCACTGGTATAAGCTTTTTGGAATCTGTTAAGCTCATGGGTGGTAGGCACAAAAAATGCATTGATTCTGCCAGCATTCCCCCTCAAGGGGGCACCCCAGGCACTTGGCAATAAACAGCCCTGCCCCTTTAAATCAAGGGGGCAGGTATTTCCTGGAGGAATAGCCCCCTGGGATCAATGCTGTTAATTTTCTGAAACAGGCTCAAGCAATCAGTAGGATTTATATTTAATGAAATTGCAAATCATCGTTTCTGGCTTAAATAGCTTTTCTTGATTTTTGTTTCATTTCGTGGAAATTCCACAGGTCCTGCTAGTTAAGATATATTTCTCTATAAAATTCCTTGACATTTTTTTGCAGAACAATGTTAACTTCATAAAATCATATAATTGATAAATATCTTTTTATATTATGTGGATATTGAATTGATAGAAATATTTATTTTCATCTAAGATCATGACAGTGTCAGTTGCTTACTCCAGTATATTATAGAGGACATGTCACTAGTGTCTAATACTCTTGAGGTTTATAAAGTACAGCCAATATTGTTTTTAGATATTGACATGAAAGGAGTTAAGTAGAAGGCAAACCACTTTTGTAAACAACAATATGTTGTTTTGGGTAGGGGATTTTCTCTAAGATAAAGGGTAAATATGAGAAACCCTCTGAGTAAGACTTCAAAGAATCTCTACTATTCTCAAAAGTAGTTTATACTTTGTTTAAGAATGTTTGTGAGATAGTAAGCCAGGCAATTGGAGTTGAGGTCAATCTTTTTTTTATGTTAAGCAACTCTTTTTATATTCTAAAACGATCTCAGTCCAGATGCTTAGAATATGCAAATGCATTTTTACATACATATTTATACATATATGATCACACTAAAATATATTTATCAGTATTTTGTTCTTTTTTTGTTGTTGTTGCTAATGATATTTTTAGTCAATTATACCCAAGAGATTTTAGTATGAAAATATTTATACATATATGATCACACTAAAGTATATTTATCAGTTTTTTTGTTTTTTTAAATTTTTTTCTATTTTGCTAATGATATTTTTTGTACCTAAGAGATTTTAGTATGAAAAAGTCAAATTTAAATTCTCTTAGATCTGATCTTATCTATCATGATATGAATATTTAGGGAAGTGTTTGTCTATTCTCTGTAGATTTTGAGGATATTTAGTGGACCCACAGGAAGTTTTTAGTGTAATTTAAAAAAATATTTTCATGCGAGAAAAACTCTCATCGGTTGTGAATTTCTTATCACCAGGTTGTGTTCACAGCATTGAATACTATGGGGTTACAAGCGGTTTTATATTTTAGGTGGCTGTGGTTATTTTTGTTGTGTGTTCCTAGGGTTTGCTTTGGTGGTCACGCTGAAAAGGAAGGAATTCAGGGAAAGAAAAAGAAAGTGATAAAGACAGAAGGTGGTTTTAAGATTTAGGCTTTATTCACCAGTCATAGTCACCATATAGCAAGAAAATCTCCCTGGCCAGTTGTAGTGACTAAACATAGTTAAGGCCTAAACTCGAATGGCTGAGAGATTCTCTTTGGGGTTGGAAGGGGGTCCTTTTTCCCCATACATGTGTGAAAGGTTCTTCTGGTGAAAGCTCATGGAAGTTTATTGTTAAAATTTTTTTATTTTAATTTCAATCCCCATAATACCGATAACTCTTTCAAGCCAAACATCCCTATCAGTCATTGCCCCTGGCATGTCTTCCGCACAGCATCCAGAATCCGCACAGAACTGACTGATGTAGTTTTTTGCTGGTCAGCCCATGACTCTCTTGCCACCTGTCTCTATCAGTCAATGCCCCTGACAGGTTATCTACACAGCATCTAGAATCCACAGAGAGCTGATTGATGTAGTTTTTTTTTTGCCTACACTAATGTATCCAAAGGAAAACATCACATGAGTAGTAGTGTCTAGCATCTCTTACTCCTCCTACTTGGATGACTTGTATGATAGGAAGTAAGTGGCCTTACAGTAAACATCTCCAGATCTGTGTAAACAATTGGCGTCAGCATAAAATAACCCAGAAAGGGTTGTTAGTTTGTTTGAATCCTTCTGTCTACTAAAGATGATGGCGTAGTGTTCACTTTTTTGTTTATCTGCAACTGCGTGAGTGGCTAAACAGATCAATTTTTGAATGACAATCTCTGGAGCAGTGACTGCAAACAAATGGTAATGCTTGCTGGAGTTGTTGTTGTCTCTCCTTCCTTTTGGCTCTCTTTTCTGCTGTGGCTTCTTTCCTCTCTTTTTCACTCCTTTTTGTTCTTGTTTGATGAGGAGGCGCGAGGTCCCACGGACTTCTGCACAAGCCTCCCATGTGTTGATGTTGATGTGGTATGTCTTCATGTCCCTCTTGCAGACATCTTTAAGCACAGGTGTGGTCTCTCTATCGGTTGGGTGCCCTCTACTAATTCACCATACAGTAGATCTTTGGGGATGCGGCCTTTGTCCATCCTCCTGACCAAGCCAACGCAGGCATCTCTCGCAGATGATGGCGAGCATGCTGTTCATGTTTGCTCATTCCAGCACAGCTGTGTTGGGCACTTTGTCCTGCCAACGTAGTATGCGGCATAGGCATCTGAGGTGGAAATTGTCCAGTTTCCTCACGTTGCATGAGTATGTGATCCAAGCTTCGCTACTGTATAGGAGAGTACAAAGAACGCACAGTTTGGTTCTCTTAGTAAGGCTGGCATTGTCCCAGACTCTCTGGCCATCCTGTTGGCTAGGACGTTAGAATGCACCGACTGCACCTCTGCAGAGGGGTAAGACTTCCCCAATAGTGTCATCTGTTGGCCGTGGGTAGTGAGCCATGATGCTTAAGGATAGAGCCCAGGTGGATGAGCTGTTCATGACTTGCAATACTCCACTTTGGCCCTATCTTGGGCTAGACAGGTGGTTGGAGAGGCCCCCTCCGATCAATTGGTTGGTCACGTCAAGCCCTAGCACCTATATGATTTTCCCAACCCTATTACCCTTATGGCAAGCCCCAACCCCTTTTTATCATATGGGTGCTAGAAGGCAGTGACTGGGGGTCCACATGTCCTGGGAATGACGTTAAATTCTGATGGTGAGGTTCCAGTTTTGGAGTTTGGGGAATGTGGAGGACCCCTTCATCGCCATTGCTCCCTGGTCCACTCTGACCCGGAGTGGTAGTACCTGTTAGGTTCCCATCTATGGGTTAAATAGAAAAACATGAGTTGATAAACAAAATTGTATTATCCATTAAGAATTGATTTATTTCAAACTTTATCGGCATTAAATAACCCACTCTATATGCTGTAAAACAAACCAAACCAAACCAAACCAAACAAACCGACTCTCTGGTTCAGTTTGGCCATTTATGTGCTGTAAAACTAACCAACAAACTTTATGCAACATAGATACTTCAGCTTGTACTAATTTATTAAACGAGTTTATGGATGAATAATTCACTTGACACCTTTACATTTATCATTACCTTTCCTTTAGTGCAATAGTTGAAATTCATTACACTTCTTACATTTGATGGTTTTAAACAATCTGTTACTGATTTAATCTTTGTTTATTGCTGGATGTAATTTTGGGTGGAATTCATCCCTTGAATTAATGTTGATAAGATAGAAGTTATGACGTACAACATAGTTCCAACAAAACTGCTGGAATCAAGAAGTGAGGAACCTGTCAAATGGTCCAGTGGCTTCGGATACCTTGGGTCTGGGATAAGCAGATAATTACATGTAAACTATGCTATATATATATATATATATATATATATATATACACACACACACACACACACACACACACACCAACCCCTCCACACAAGCAGGATGCGACACAAGGTCAATTTCTTAAGCGAGTTTAACAGGTTTGAATTCAGAGTTTTCCTCCTCCTAGACAGATTGCCTTACCAAGGTTAAAGAACCCAGGCTGCCCTACTATTTACCCATAGCTGGAGAGAGTATAGTTGGATTCATACCTTTCCTGAGAATATTTGTGCAATGTGAAATGCAAACAGTTTTGTCTAGGATTTGAACTCTGGTCGACGAGTCCTTTTCCTATGACTCTAACCATTATACCATGCACCTCTATGTAAACTATGTTATAAGGTGCTACACGGAGGAGCACCATGGTGTAATAGTTATCATTGTAGGAAATGGACACGGTAAGACAAGTTCAAATCCTGGATGAGGCTGTTTGCATTTCACATAATGCTAATACCCTTAGCAAAGGGTATGAATCAAACTATTCTACTTTCAGCTATGGGTAAATAGTAGGGCAGACTTGGCTTTTTAACTTTAGTTAAGCAAGATAGGGGTTGCTGTAATTAACAGCATTGATCCCAGGGGGCTATTCCCCCAGGTAATACCTGCCCCCTTAATTTAAAGGGACAGGGCTGGGTTTATTTCCCAGTGCCTGAGGCGCCCCCTTGAGGGGGAATTCCAATGGGATCAACGCATTTTTTGCACCCGCCACCGATAAATCACGGCTTGTGGGTGGTCCCACATTAATAGGGCCTTGTGCCTAACCTGTACAATGTGGGGTACATGGTAGATATCAAGCAACATGGTTTTGTAGATCAAATACTTCTGAGAAGTGAGTTCTCACAAGGTGCCCCATACTTGAGCCAGATCTAAGCTGTTTAATAACTGACTTCATTTGCAGTGATGTGCTGATGCTAGATCACCAAAGTTAAGCAGTGATGAGCTTGTTCAAAACTTAATTGGGTGACCACTGAAGCAACAGCTGGTACTATAAGCAACCTAATTCTTTTGGTTATCAAAAATGATTGGATTTGACATTAAATAACCTAAAAGGGTTGATATGCAGTAAAACAAACCAACCAATCAACCAGCTCTGTGAAGACATTGGATGCTATCTCGAGAAATTACCAAGAGAGAAAGCCAATAGGGATGGATGGTGAAAAAGAGTCAAGAAAATGATGATCATGTTGTTGAAAATTTATATATATATATATATATATATATATATATATATGTACACCAACCTCCCCGCACAGCAAGATACAACATGAGGTCAATTTCTTAAGCAGAGTTTAACAGGTTTGAATTCATAGTTTTCCTTCTCCTAGACTGGTTACCTAGCCGTGGTTAAAGAGCCCATTCTGCTCTGCACCCATAGCTGGAGGGAGAATTGGCGCCATGTGAAATCCAAACAGCTTCATCCAGGAATTGAAATTGGGTTGACAAGTCATTTCCTTTAATGCTAACCATTGCACCATGCGCCTCCAAGAAAATTCATATAAGATAGAATAAAGTGCTGACAACTGCCTGATTCCAGTGACACAATTAGAATAATAACAACAACAACAGCTGGTAACCATCTTGGTCGAATCTGGTTAAAAATTGCTTCTGTTTACCTACCTGCTCAGGATGTATGTTTTATGTCTTGTAGACACACCACCTACCCATTTCTCAAAAGATGTACCCCCATGCCTGACCATGCCAATCATCATATACACCTGGATGCCAGGGTTGTAGTTTTATCCTCCCTTCCTCAAAACAGATTGGTGCATTTTATTTTTGTGGTTGGCTTATGCCAATGTTTTTATTATATTTTCTTTTATTTTTTTAAAAACTTTCCTCATTAGTAATATAAGACCAGACAAGATCGAGTCTCTTAACCTTTAGAGTGCATCACTAATGATCTACAAACTATTTTGACTGTTCATCATAAAGATTTTATTTTTGTTCTACTTTGTTCGAAAGTTCATTAAGGGTAAGTAATAGAAGTAAAAAATATCATGGAAACAAACACTTTTTAATCATACAGTTCTAGATTGTGTTTTAGTAAGGTTTTTTTTTTACTCAGCTTAGCTAGATGTGGCACAAGGTCAGAAGTATTGAGAGCTGATGATTGTGCATATGACAGACAGTAACAGACATTTAGCATTTATAATTATAATAATAATATATACAGTGATGCTGATAGCTTTTTGATTTAAGTCCCAGAAAAAATTTATGGATCCTAACTAAAGCTGTCTAACTCCAATCTTGTAACCTGTCCTGTATAATTCATTTCTAAGAAACTATTGAAATGTATTTACAGTTAGTTTGAAATGGTGAGGGAAGAAAAAACAAAAAACACTGGGATGCATGATATGATTTCACTGTGTCCTATTAGATTTTTGTGCATCAAGGATGCAGGATGCATACCAATCAGCATCTGTGTGTGTGTGTGTATATATATATATATATATATATTATATATATATATATATATGAGGGTCATTCATTAGATCAGGTAAATTTTGCCTAAGAAGCTGGTAATAGAAACACTGTTTACAGTTGCACCTTTTTCAAGGAAATCCATACTGATGGGTCCTTTCATGTCCCAAAAGACTGTCAGCTTGACCTTCTTTACTGACTACTGGATCCAGGACATTTTCTTTACTTAGACACTCATGGAAAGTCTTTTCAATTCAAGCTCATTATGGTAAAAACTATGTTTAGCCCATTTGTAGACATTTTTGGACTAGAACATACTTCTCTATACACCACACATTATTCTGTAGATTTCACATGATTTGCACTTTCAGCCAGCAGAAATTTGATGACATACCTCTGTTCAAGCCTAGTGTACTCTGTTTGAATTGCAGCCATTTTGAATAGCCTCAAAGTAAATATTTTGTGAGATTAAAATCGTATTTGCCATAAACCAATTCCAAACAATGCAGCATTTACATTTGTGGCAAAAAAACTCTTTAAAAAATGTTTTGCTTTTTAAAAAAAAATTCCCTTTATTTATTGAATGATCCTTTTTTTGTGTGTGTATATTTATATATATATATATATATATATATATATATATATACAGACATCTTGAATACAGAAAGCATGGTAGAGAGAAAAACTATTTTCTATGACTATATATATATATATAGATATATATAGCACAAGGATCTGTGCGGTAAAGTAAGCATCTGATAGTGGGTGTGGCGCTCCACCTCAGATGCAAAAACAATCTCCTTGGTCTAGCACTAGTGAAAAAGGGATAGACACCCTCTCTGATTGACTGACTTTAGGCCACCCCAACTACTTTTTTATATATATATATAAATAAATATATATTTCTTATTTTTATTTTTTTTTTTGAATGAAGCACTACCAATCACTACTATTATTAATTTTGACTAGTACTTTCCTTTTATTTGTATTTTATTCCAAAGAAATTAAAATATTTAAATTGTTTTATCAAAGCAGATGGTTTACTGTTATCACTAATAGAATAATCTGCCTTTTCTCTTAACTAATTTCAGATGTGCATTTTCTGTGAAATGTTGCCTTTAATTGGTTTAATTTAGATAAGTTACTTGTTTTCATCAATCACTTGATTCTTTGGAAGTAACACAAAGTAGAAGACTATTTTAATCCTACTATACGAGGTGTGTTAAAAAGAATATCGGTACTGAAGCTATATTTACCAAGACAAAAACAAACAGATGAATTTTTAGTTTAGGAAACAAATACATTTGAATTTTTAAGATGAGGCTTGATAATTTGTATTATTCAGATTTTGCAGACTGTTATCCTCATCTTATATATATAATCTATATGTTAATACACTTGTTCCTTAATCTTCCAACCATTATCATCTTGCAAATGGTTAAAAATGAAACCATCCAAATCATTCAAGATGAAATACAAAAATATAAATCTTGAGTATCTGGTGTTGCTTATCCGCAGAATTCTTATTTCTTTATGAGTGTCATCACCTCAGCTAAATAATGGACCATTCCATTTTTATCATGAAGAAAGGGAAGAAAAGGGTATGCTACACAGAAAAAAATAAGAGAAAGTAGGGAAAAGATAGAGTGGGGACAATAATGCTAATCTGTTTCAATTGAACATAATGAAAAGAAGGAAAGAAAGAAAAAAGTGTGAGAGAGATTTAAATCAAGATTATTATTCTTTTTACATATTGAATTATTTCTTAGCTCTTAAGTAAACATATCAAACATTGTAATAATTAAATCATTATACTGTGGTATATCCACAGGTCCTGCTAGTTATTTCTAGCACTTGGCTATTTTAACTATGTTAGTTATCTACTACTTTCTATGGTGTTTACTCTTGGGTCATTGTTCAACAAGAAATAACTATGGATATTCATAAATCAATTTTGGCATTTTTGACCATCCATAGTACTTTCACCATAAACTACATAATCTTTTTTTTTCTTTTTCTATTGGGGGGGGGGGCAGATAATGTTAGGAACAATAAACAAAAATAAAATGCATGTTGACATGACAGCTGTTACAGTTCACTCAAAAGTATGTTGTGTAATGGTTATCATCACAGGAAATGAACTTGGTAACCCGAGTTCAAATCCTGGATGAGGCTGGTTGCATTTCACATAGCACTAATACCCTTTGGAAAGGTAGGTATGCAACTATTCTTCCCCCAGATATGGGGGAAATAGTAAGCAGACTGGGCTCTTTAATCTTGGTTAGGCAATCAGTTTAGAACTCTGCTTAACAAATTGATCTTGTGTTGCAACCTACTCATGGGGAAGGGATTGGTAAATATATACACTCAAAAGTGAACTTTTTGAATGAAATTAGTTGAAAGTAAATGCTACTAATGCCATCTAATGAAAAAAGCCAAACAAACTTTTTGGGTGACTCAATAACTTTCACAAAAAAGTTTTGTTTTTTTTTCTAATTTTTAATATATCAAAAATCCAAATGGTTGTAGTGAACATCCCTCCATCCCTGCTTTTCTTTGTAACATGGATTGCTCATGCATATAAGTAAGTCCTGTTTATACTTAATACTTATATATGCTGAATAAAACTTAAGTAAGGTTTCTCTGCCTCATGTCTTTTATTCATTCTAATGGTTTGAGTAGTTTTCATTGATCTTTTTATTTTTTTTTTTTTATAAATCTGTATCTACTAGAAAACCGTTTAGTTATAATCACTAAACTAACAGCCAAAAACTGATTTATTTTGCAAAAAAATTTTTATTTTCTATTTTTAGCAGTGTACATGACTGATGAACAGTTATTGTTATATGATATCAGGGCAAGAAGCGCTTATGAAGATCTTTGTTTCCTAATATTTATCTTTTACCAAAGACAGCACGACGCCATTCTTTGATTTCTTGAAACAGTTGCTTTGGAAATGTAACCTAAAGTCTTGACAGATGATGAAAAACTGTAATATATAATATTCATCTTCCTTTTCAAGACCATTTTCACAGATGCTAGGGAGTTTGATATCATTAACCCATTGTATTCAAGCTATCACCACTTAAGCCATTACTTAGGCTAGATGGACAGTCAGAGAGGCACACTCTAATCAATCAGCTGGTCACATTGAGCCCTAGTACTTATGGCAAATGCTCAACTCTTTTATCATATATATGTTTACCAACCCCTCTGCACGAGCAGGATGCAACACGATGTTAATTTTTTTAAGCGGTTTTTAACAGGTTTGAATTCAGAGTTTTTCTTCTCCTAGACTGGTTGCCTAACCAAGGTTAAAGAGCCTAGTCTGTCTTACTATTTACCCATAGCTGGTGGCAGAGCAGGTGGATGGATACTTTTCCCAAGGTATTAGCACTATGTGAAATGTAGACAGCCTTGTTATAGGGGTATCCTGTTCTCATTCTGCTAATCATAGCTGGATTACAGGTGTTAAGCTGTGTTAATTATTATTCTATGTTACTGCTGCCCCTGACCAGGATTGAACCTGCAGTCTAGATAACTGTCACTTAGAACTGTCTTAACCTAATTCCTTTATCCACTAGGCTATGTGTCCGAGATTGTTCCCAAGTATAACAAGAAATGCCTGAAGAAGACCGGAGGTCACATCATCTGAAACGTTTTACAGATAACAATGAAGATGAGGATAATAATACAAATAATACTAAAACAATGTTTAGTATTATCTTCATTGTTATCTGTACAACGTTTTGGCCGATGTGCCCTCCAGCTTTCTTCAGGTATTTCTTGTTAGAGAGTACATCAGCCGAAACGTTGTACAGATAGCAATGAAGATGAGGACAATAGTCCAAAAAATAATGCAGATAATACTAATCATCAAACCTCATCTCAAAAATTCAGAGAAATACTAAAACAATGTTTGTTATACAATCTTTGCTCTCAATTAAAAAATTATACTGAATGGTTACAAATTGTAATTAATATACATGCATACATATTTACCAACCCTTCCAATGTACGATGTGACACAAGGTCAGTTTCTTAAGCAGAGTTTAACAGTTTAGAATTCAGTTTTCTTTTTCTTACTAATTGCCTAACTCAAGTTAAAGAAGAGCCCAGTCTGCCCTAGTATTTACTCATAGCTGAAGGAAGAATACTTATATGCATACCTTTCTCAAGAGTATTATAGCTATATGAATAGCAATCAGGTTTGTTCCGGATTTAAAGTCATGTTGTGTCCACTTTGTTCGATGATAAACATTCCTAGTTTCTTTTAATTGTTAGTTTTATGGGTAAAAAAGAAAAGAAATTAAACAAATATATCTTTATCACTTTAATACAATAAGTAATTAAGAACTGAATCTAAATTTTTGTCATTTGTACAAAACATTTCTTAGTAAAATAAGATTGTTTCAAAACACTCTTGAATTTAGGGTTACATTTTTAAAATAATATTTTAAATAAAAGCAAAACAAAAAAAATGAATTATAAAATTAACAAAATATACGAATTCTCAACAATCTTAATTTGATAAATTATTTTCCTCTTATCCCTTCTCTTAATACTGTCTTCCACTTTCTCTCTCCCTCCCTAGTGTTTTTAAACTCATTTTTGTCCGGTCATTGACTGAGTATTTCTACTAGTTATGTAAAAATCTTGCTTTTGTTAAGTAGAAATGTGCATAATGACACTCCTATTCTTAATTCATTTTTTTTTAACCCTATCATGTCTCCTTTTGTTTTTTTGTTTTTTTAATTATTTCTATTTTCATCCATTTTATTCTTTCTTTTTTCTTTCTTTAGTATTTCTTTCTGTTAATCTTTTCCTTATTTTTTCTGTCTTTCTTCTTCATTCTCTTTCTTAATTTTTATCCATTTTCTTCTTCTTTTTTTCTTTGGGTTTCTTTCTGATAGTCTTTCATTCTTTCTTAGTTTTTTTTTTTTTCTTTTTATCCATTTTTAGTTTTTCTTTCTGCTAGTCTTTGCATCATTTTTTTTTAATCCTCCGAGTTAAATAGTACCACTACTGTTCTTCTTCAAGAATGGTTTTGACCTTAAATAACTCACAAAGGTTGATATGTTGGATGCATCTATGAAAAATGCAAACAGCCTTGTCCAGTATTTTAACTCTGGTTGATGAGCCCATTTCCTAGGACTCTAACCATTACACCATGCACCTCCTACCATATCATATATGTGTTAGAAGGCGGCGGCTGAGGGTCTTAGTATCCTTTGTATGACGTTAAACTGCATCTAATGGTGAAGTTCCAATTGTGGAGCTCTAGCGAGTGTTGAGTAATCCTTCATCACTATTACTCCCAGGTCCACTCTGACTCGGAGTGGTAGTATCTGTTAGGGTCCCATCTATGGGTTAAATAGAATAGTAAATGAGTTTTAAAAAATTGTCTTTTAAAAAAAATTAAGTTTAAATTAAAACTTTTGAATAGCCATCAAGAATAGATAAAACAAAATGTCTTTGGCATAAAACAAATAATTTGAACATTAGGTGCATAAATGAGAGTAACCTCACCTTATTTCTTTCACTTTGAGGAAGCAGTCTGTTTTGGTCGGCCATTTTCCTTTTACCGTAATCAATACAACTACATGTTTTAACACGAAAATATCATAAAATGTGTTCTTAGTAACAATCCAGTTCATTTCAAATAATGCACAAGTACAATTAAGATCACATTTTATGATATTTCATGTTAAAACATTCAGTTGTATTGATTCAAACAAATTCATATTTTCAGTGTAGATTTACGGTGAAATTAAAATGTCTGACCAAAACAGACAGCTTCCCCAAACTGAAAGAAACAAGGGAGCTTACTCTCATTTATGTAGCTAATGTTCAGATTACCAAATAATTCAACAAGGGTTGGCATGCCATAAAATCCAACCAACCAACCAGAATCTGTCCTTGTAAATGTGATGCATAAAATGGATCAGCCAATCCTTGCCAGACGACCAGTCCTAGTATTAACAAAATGAAAAGAACTTGTTAACTTGTGAATTTTTGCATTGCAGCAGACCATAGTAAAAATGAAAGAAAACAAAAAGATAAAAGTGTGTATTATACATACAGTATAATTACGGTATTTTTTGCATTCTATTTTATACTTATGTACTCATTCCATAAAAATTGATGGCTATAGACGATTTGGTAATTGCATCGTACTTGTAATAGATCACCAACATTATGTTGCTCTGCATTTTCTAGTTTATGTACATTACTTTCTGAATATAAACCCAAATGTAATATGAGGCAAAGGTAAAAATGATCCTCTGTTTTCGTTCCATCAAATTATGGTCTTTTTTTAATTGCAGAAATCTCTTTTTCTAACATTATCAGAATATTCACTATTGAAATGTGATACAAGTACCAAACCAATTATCGGGCTTCCAGTGATCCAGCACACCCTGTCGGCAGGGCATAGAATATTCTAACTATATCCCCTGCAGAGGGGTAAAACCTTCCCCCCAAAAGGTGTCCTGGGTATGACACTAGACTGCATCTGATGGTGAGGCTGCAGTTCTGGAGATTTGGCGAGTGTGTTGTACACTTTCATTTCCATCCAGGTCTACTTAGGTACGTTAATAAATGTACATTCTTACCACATTTCTTCAGAAACCTGTGTCCAGTGCCTTTGGCCATTGGACATAAGATTGATATCAGTGTGATCCCAGGGAGCCATCCCCCCAGGCAACACCTGTCCCTTGATTTAAAGGGACAGGGCCGGGTTTATTGCCCAGTGCCTGAGGTGCCTCAAAAGAGGAATGCTGAAGTGATGCACACAATCTTTATGCACTAGCCACACATGAGCTTCGATTTGTGCATGGTGCCCCACTATAATGATCCTTGTATTCAACTAGCATGGTGGGATGGCAGTAAATACTTACTCCTAGGTCCATTTTGACATGGAATGGTAGTACCTGTTAGGGTACCCTCTATGGGTCAAATAGAACTGTTTAATAATTATTTGTATTTAATAGGACCATGTGCAAAAAAAAAGAAACACTCTTAAGCGATGACACAAAAAATGTAAATATGGATGAACAGTTGTAAATTGAATTATGAGCTTAATTTATTCTGCTCATAACTCAATTTCCTTGTATATCAAATCAGTTTTCGCATTGAAATAATCTGAAATACCATTAATTCATTTCAGCATGCCCCTGCTTAATAACACCCTAATTCTTTTTTTTCTTCTTTTTTTTCTTTTTTTAAAATAAGAATAATAGTACTGTATTGTATAAAAACATGATAAAATAAAATCTAATGAATTATTATCTAATGTTTATTTTTTTATGAATAATATTTTTGCTTTGGCACAATAAATTTGGAAACACTCATTCTGTGGTAAAAATAAAGTTCTGGGTGCAACAGTCAGTAAAGAAGGTCATGCTGACAGTCTTCTGGAACATGAAAGGACCCATTACTATTGATTTCCTTGAAAAAACGTGCAACTGTAAACAGTTCCTCCTATTGCCAACTTTTTATGCAAAATTCACCTCATTTATTGAATGAGCCTTGTATATGCTCCTATAAGAAAGCAGTATAAATAATAGTTTTCTGAGCATGATGTGAATAAACATTAAAATATTAATGAAATCAATCATTTTAGGGTACATTAGAATGGAAAATATTTTTATAAAGTTCATGTTTTTTCCACTAGAGCTTTTAACATTTTCCCAGTGTGTGTGTGTAGGCTGAGACTGATCTTGTAACCTGACTCTGTGAAATACAAACAGCCTCATTCAGGATTTGAACTCTGGTAGCCATGATTACTTCTTACAATAATAACCATTACACCAATTCTCCTCAGTGTAGAATCCATTTAAGTTTTGATATAAGACTGAATAAAAGAAATACTCTTTCTTATTGTAAAAACATTTGATAATGTAGGTTTTATCTATAGAAATTTATATGAATGTTTTTTTTTTTTCAACAAACACAATCTTCAGTTGATAGAATTTTTAAAAAATCTCTTGAAATTCTTGTAATTTTCAGACTAGTTTACAGGGTGACAACAGATTGTGTTACATGTGCTATATACTCATTCTGTTGTTTATATTGCTGTCCAGCCAATTAAGCCTTTCATCATCTGTTTTTTTTTTCATTGGTTTGGCTTCTTTGTTTAATGGCATATCAACCATCAGGGGTTATTAAATGCCAAAGCATTAAAGGAGAATAATATTGTGACTATTTAACGCACGTCTGGAGTGATATGGGGGTTCATACATTTCCCAAAGGTATTAGTCTAAAAAAGAATGTAATAGTGTGACTGGAATTTAAACTCATTTTATGATGTCGCAGTTCATCATGTTAGTCACTATGCTCCAGGGACTACCCACTTCATCATCTGGGGTCACTGTAAAAGAACTGATATATATATATACACACACACACACACACACACCAATCCCTCCGCATGAGCAGGATGTGACACAAGGTCAATTTCTTAAGGTGAGTTTAAGAGGTTTGAATTCAAAGTTTTCCTTCTTCTAAACTGGTTTCCTAGCCATGGTTAAAGAACCCAAGCCACCCTACTATTTCCCCATAGCTGGAGGGAGTGTAGTTGGATTCATACCTTTCCCAAGTGTATTAGCACTATGTGAAATGCAAACAGCTCTGTCCACGTTTTGAACTGGCTCAACGAGTCCATTTTTATGACTCTGACCATTACACCATGCACCTCCAATAAATATATATATATATATATACACACAGTTTTAGAAATTTATTCAAAACCCCCAAAAACTGACACAAAGATATTGACACTTAATATCATACAATTTGTGAATCACTTGAAGTTTAACATTGCAACTTACAGTAAGTTGTTGTCAGGGAGCTTAAAGTCTGTATCATTTGATGTGGAGTGCCACACCTACCATCAGCTCCTCACTTTACCACACAGATCCTAGTGCTACTTATTCGCTGAGTTGGCGAGGGCCAGTATCGAACCCGGAACCTTGTGATTCCTAGTCAGATCCTCTACTGACTCAGCTAAACTGGCCCTGTAAAAACTTACAGTAAACTCATCACTTAAAATTAGATGCTTCATAAACTTATCTGCATCTTTTTGTACAGAAATCCTCTGCTTTTGGTTTTGTCACTTGACAATTAGCAATAACTTTTGTTATATTATATAAAATAAATTATAAATAAGCAGTTTGTCATGAATCATTTTCAACTGTTTCCACAAATATTTGCTATGGAATTTGCAACTTCTTGTAAATTTTTGTGGGTTGTGTGGGTAACTAGTAGAACCATACTCCAGTTGTTTTTCAAATACTGATTGGCTCTTGGGACTTTTTACCTTTAAAGAAAATTAGCAGTGTCTACCCGGCGTTGCCTGGGTAGAGGGGGATTTTTAAAAAGTTAGTCCCACAGATCCATTATTACTCAATCATGAGTTGAATCCATGTGGGATGTCCCATTTAAATCCCTATGTAAAAAAAATAGACCAGCTACTCTGAAAAGAAATGTTAATATTTACTATCTAAAATTTTAAATTTAAAAAAATCCATGCTATTATCTTGTAAATTTAATTTTTTAATTATCTTCATGAATATAAACCAAATCTCTATTATTTTTGCTCAAAAACCAAGCCTTGGTGATATTTAAAGTATATATATATTTACTTTGTCGTTAATTGTTTTATTTTCAAAGTTTCCTCTGGACATACATATACACACAACTGCCTTTTATATATGTATAGATGAAAAGATGAAAAGAAAAAAAGGATTGAGGTTTTTTCTACTTTTTACATAACATCTGATTTTTCCATATTTTTTTTGTACCAGTTGTCGATGGATTGGCCAATTATGGTGATGTCTTGAAAAATGTTAAAAAATACTGTTGCACCACAATAACTTTGCTTAATTCAGGCAAACAAAAAAATGCCTTCTAAATAGCTATAGTTTTTGGCACTCAGACTGAAAATATTACACTTGATGCTGCCAAAAACTTTGATAATAATGTAAAAATATATATGCAAATCTTGTACATTTGAGTTCTCAATTTTGGTTGAATCCTATCAATTGATATCATCCACTTATATATATATATATATATACATATATATATATATATATATATATATATATATATATATATATGAATTAGTGTAGCGTAGGCATGAAGTCCACAGCAATTAGTTAGTGGCAGTTTCTTGCTTATGCAATAGAATTGCATAAGCAAGAAACTATCAGTAACCAAGCACTGTTGACTTAATATCTATGCCACCCTAACTTAGATATACATGCTCTATCCAAGATATTGAGCACTATTTACTTATGAAGATAGCACACCATATTATCCATATTAATATATATATATATATATATAGAGAGAGAGAGAAGAGAGAGAGAAATTTTGTTATTTTATGATCACTCAAAGCTGTTATCAAATCAAGTTTTCCTATGTTTCATTTTGTAAGATAAACAAATTTGAGTCTTGTTACGATTTTTGTGGCCATTTTTAGACTGCAGGTGAGAGCACTTTACAGTGGAGATCCCTTGTGTTCCTTAGTATTCCTTAGTAGAATCTTTGTGTGCCTTACTGAAAAATCCTTGTGTAAAGCAGAGTCTTTGGTTGCTGATCTGTTCATCTGTGTCGAATATGAGCAAGTGAACGGCTTTCAAAATTGGCATTTAGATAGTTAATTAACCATGTATTCGAGCATGTTGATTGCAGCAGCCAGAGTCTCTAAGTTTAAGTGGTGGGCCATAGCACACCTTATATATAAAAGATAATCCAAGAAGTCTTTTACACAAGGAACATGCACAGCAGATATAACCTGTAACTGAAGCATTTCAAGCTGTGGAAGTTAGTGTCATGGTAGTTAGTGTGCTGACATGTTATGCATTGCTTCAGTCTGTGTATGATTTAAAACCTGCATAGATAAATGTATGATGTAATCTAATTCAAGAATTTATAATTTATGAATTTGAACTTGGACTTGTTCAGGACACCCTGGAAGCAATTAAACATGTTCAATTGTATGAAAGTTGAAGGTGCAGTTGATCACAGTGCAGTAACCAGGAGGTTCAAGAAATTTTACTTGGGTTGCAAGAACCTTGAAGATCAGGCAAGGTCAGGTAGGCCTAAAACTGTGAATTTCAAGGCTGTGCTCCATTGAGTAACATTCAGAGAGTATCAGGTTAGGTTGGTATCTCAGAGTCTAGTGTGTTTCATCATCTGACCGAGGTAAAAGCTTCTGGAGCTGCTGAATTGTGCTTCATATTACCAAAATATTGCAAAACTTTTGACTCACCCTAGTATATACAGAGATGCTGATAGGTATGTGTCCTGCGTCCCTGACGAACAAAAATCTAAAAGGATGCATGGATACGATTTTCCTTTTTTTTACTAAAAGGATGCAGTAAAATCATATCGATGTGTCTCAGTGTTTTTCTTTTTTCTTCACTCACCATTTCAAGCTAACTGTAAATACATTTCAATAGTTTTTTAGAAATTAATTACACAGGATAGGTTACAAGGTAGGAGTTAGACAGCTTTAGTAGGGACCCATAAATTTCCCCAAGGACTCATTCAAAGCGAATATGTGCATCACAGAATGCACAATCAAAAAGCTATCAGCATCACTGTATATATACACATATATAATGCACCCATTTACCTTGGTATCTGTTGTGTGTGTGTATCTTATTCTTATCTATCTGGGAGTCTCTGCAGGTACGTTCCTATTCAAATAGGTGAATATTGCTCAATGTTTGAACAGTATATATTATCTAGCAGGTCCTTGTTAAGCACGAACAGGTACAAGCCTGATTACTCTTTAACGAGTTTCTGCTTATTCACCTGAGAAGCCAGAGGCTTTGTCTTCATTAGCAGGAAAGCAATTAAAAACCTGAAAAAGAAAATAACAGGTCTTCTGCAAGTTCTTCATCTTTGGTTCTTCAGGAACATAAAACAATATACATGGGGGAAAAATACATAGCCCTCCCCCATGCATACATGAAATATAAGCCTAAAATGAGGGCCTCTTTTTTATTAATTTAAAGTTTAAAGCAGAAGAGGAATTTGGTGCCAAGGGAGGAAGGGAGTTGTTTACAAGGTCAACAGGTACATTTTTTACTTTCTGACGTCGTGTATATCTACCTGATAGGTAATTTACTTTTCTGTTAGTTATATTTGATTTATTGCTTTATTTTAGCCTTTCCTTGAGCAAGTCTTTTTTTTTTTTAATTATTATTCTGAGGAAGAGTTTGGTCATCTTTCCTATCCTGCTAATTACATATGACTTAATAAGCATGTTCTATAGTTGCTTGCATAAAGAACATATCTAGAATCTTTTCTTTGCATTGTCAGTGGGGCTTAGAATATATAGACTGCATCCTCTGCAGATGAGTTAAACGCCCCCCCCCCTTCTCACTAAAAAGATATGAAACTAAACTATATCTGGCATTGAGGCTACTTCCTTCATTGCTATTACTACCAGTTCCACTCTGACCTGTTGAAGAGGAGTTACACATCCTTCTCTCACCAAATGAGGTATCCTGGGTATAACACTAAACAACTGGTGTTCAGGAACTCTGGGGAGTATGGAGCCATCCCTTCATTGCCATTACAGTTACACTGACCCATTGCAAAGGTGTTAAGCCCCCTCTCTCCCACCAAGTGGGGTATCCTAGATATAACACTAAACTACTGGTACTAAGGCTACAGTTCTGGAGCTCTACAAGAATGGCTTTGGCATCAAATATCCCAGAAAGATTGATATGCAATTAAACAAACCAAATGCCAACTTCCTCACTGCAGTGAGGTAAAACCTTCCTCAATCAGACCATCTGTTGGCCGTGAGTGGCTACCTGTCATGCTTAAGGATGGAATCCTGGTAGCTCCACTTTGGCCCTTACTTGGGCTAGATGGGCAGTCGGAGTGGCCCCTTCCAATCAATCAGCTGGTCACATCAAGCTCTAGCACCTATATGATTGTCTCGACTGTATTGCTCTTACAGCAAACCCCCAACCCTTTTTATCATGTATGTGCTAGAAGGAGGTGGCTGAGGGTCTTAGTGTCCTAGGTATGATGTTAAACTGCAGTTAGTGGTGAAGTTCTTATCCTGAAGCTATGGGGTATCTCTTCATTGACATTAATCTTAGGTCCACTCTGACCCAAAGTGGTAGTATATGTTAGGGTCTCATCTATGGGTTAAATAGATTTTTTTAAAAATGAGTTTAGAATTATGAATACCCAACAAGAATGAATAAAACAAAAAAATCTTTGGCAGAAAATAACCAAAGGGATGACATGCTGTAAAATCCCACCAACCAATGAATCACTAATCATTGAATCCCTTTTATTTACAGGGTAAGTAACTAAAGTTGATGGAGTAGTTTATTATCAGTATCAGCCAGACAGTGAAGGAGTCTATATCCTTTTTGCTAGTGTAGACCAGGGAGATTGTCTTCGGCTGAGGTGGAGCATCACACCTACCGTCAGCTCTCTACCTTACAACATAGATTAGATCACCCAATCTGTGCTACTCATGTGCTGAGTTGGCGGGTGCTGGTATTGAACCAGGAGCCTTGTAATTCCTTGGTGAGTGCTCTACCGACTGAGCTAAACCAGCCACTAGGATTGATTGTTGTTACTATTGACATCTAAATATGTTTCACAGAAAAATCCTTGTTACCTTTTTAATAACGCATAAGAAAAAATGAGAATAAGGTAGAATTGGTAGAAATCGGGCCAAAAATTTGGAAAATTATAACAAGATTCAGTGAAAGAAAAATGGATGTTGGTATTTGTAGGATGTTTTATGACCACAAGTCGAGCGAGTGCAAGTGAGGAATTTGTTGCTGAGATAATTTATTAAATCCAAACCGACAAAAATATATCATTGTTAATTTAATTCTTAATTCCAGTGTGTTGCTTTATGATGCAGATAGTAGTTAAGCATTTTTACTTTTTTTAAACTAGGTAGTAATATCTCATCCACAGAAAGCAATGTTAATACACAAATAGGAAAGGTATGGTTGGCCACAAACAAATTATCAGTCATATGGAAATCCGATCTCACTGACAAGCTAAAGCGACAATTCTTTCAGGCTGTGGTTATATCAGTACTGCTGTATGGCTGCACCACTTGAACCCTAACAAAGCGCCTTGAGAATAAGCTAGATGGGAGCTGCACAAGAATGTTGCGTGCAGTCTTGAACAAGTCATGGAAACAGCACCCCACAAGGAAGCAGCTATATGGCCACCTGCCCCCCCCCTCTTACAAACCATCCAAGTAAGACGGACAAGGCATGCAGGACCCTGGAGAAGCACGGACAAGCTTATAAGTGACGTTCTCCTGCGGAAGCCAACACATGGGCATCCTAGTGTGGGCCACCCAGCAGGGACCTACATTGACCATCTATGTAAGGATACTGGTTGCTGCGCAGAAGACCTCCCAGGGGCAATGAATGATAGGGAAGGTTGGCGAGAGATTGTCATGGATATCCGTGCTACTTGCACAACATGATGATGATGATAAAAACCTTTTTTAAAGGGTGGTTATAACAATAAGCTTGCTAAATATTTCAATATGTAAAAAGTATAATAATCTTGATTTAACTCGCTTTCACAACTTTTTACTTTCTTTCCTTCCTTTCATTGTGTTCGATTGAAACAGATTAGAGATCGCCCTCTCTCCCTATCTTTCTCCATCTTTCTTTCTTATCATATTTTTCTGTGTAGCATGTCCTTTTTCTTCCCTTTCTTTCTTTGCAATAAAGATGGAATAGTCCATTATTTAGCTGAGATGACAACACTCACAAGAAATAAGAATTTGGTGGATAAGCAACTCCATATAATCAGGACTTGAGAAACAATGATAATCAAAATTGGGTAGGATGTGAGTTTTTTTCAAAGAATTCTTTGAGGTCAGATAATCACTCAAAACATCTGGTTGATGCCTTAACTTGCATCAATCATTGTCAAGATTTTAACACCATGACTGACAGATTATGCAATCTATTTACCAGTTTTCTGCCACTTGCCATTTTTTCTGGTTTCTGTCATCATTAATGATGCTACACTGCAGTTAAAGGATTTAACATTGGTGAATGCATGGCAAGCATGGTACAGTGGCCACCCTATCAGTGGGGATTTAACTTTGGCGAAGGAATGGCACAGTGGCCACCCTGTTAGTGAGTATTTAACTTTGTAGTTAAATACCAGTAGTACATTGAGTGACCTAACAGAGAAATATAAATGTATACTACAGGCAAAAAATTTGGAGTACCCCAATATTTCTTTTAAAAAAACCCAAATGACTTAAAAAGAAAATATTTTGGTATTCTTTTGAAGTAAAAGATAAAATCACCATAACTAAGTTGGGTTTACTTTTATTTTAATACATTTTTTAATATTTATAAAAGATTCATTCCAATTTCTGAAATAATAAATATAAAACCATTTGTAATGACACCGATTGACGTTGGAAAGCTTTATTCTACTTAGAATAATTGGTACACTTATTGAGAGTCTATATAGTTTAGTATTTGCTAGAGAGTTCTCCAAAGGGGAGATAATCATAAAATAGGGGTGGTAACTCTCAATTACTTATTATACCATTTTGTTTATTTTTTGGTGAAATCAACATGTCTGTTTGGTAAAATAATTTGATTTGTAAAATGTCGGTTTAACAAAATATGGAATTTCCAACCTCTGGGCATAAAATAACCCCATACGTGCTGTTAAAATCAATCAATTAATCAAATCATGTAAAGGGCTTTGAAAAATATTAAAGAAAAAAAAATCCTCTATTAATGCTTATCCATCAAATACGAAGAATGCCTTTCAGGATGTAATGCTTATCAAGATAGACTAGCAAACTACTGTTAGTGAGTTTGATTCTCATTGGATGCCCAATACTCATGGCCTTATGCCAAACTAAGCAAACCTTGAATGACTACATATCCATAACTATTTAACAAATCCGGAGTCCCTAAGGTTGTGTATTGCTGAACTCCAGTGTTACCCAGCAACTCCTGCAACACTACCACTGCCAAACTGCATTGGCTTCTTAACTTTCCTTTGGATCACAGCGACAGTATTGAGAGGGGAGGATTTCCTGCCTGGGCAACAGCTCATCCTCCATATCAACCCACCCAGGCTACATAGTTGAAAAAAAAAAAATATAGTCACTACTCCATCGTCTCTCGTAGACAGAAGGATGCCAACAACAACATAACAAAATAGAAAATGATTGTCTTTTGATATTTTCCAAATTCTTTTACATGATTTGATTAATTGATTGATTTTAACACCATGTCAAATCATCTGGCATTATTTTATACCTAGAAGATTGGGAATTGTGTAATTCAACCGAACCAATATTTCACAAAACAAAACATTTTACCAAACAGACATGTGGTTGGCAGACATTTCACTGAAAAATAAACAAAATTATATTATTTTATCAAAATTATTTTAAAATTTTAAATGGTTTCATATTTGTTATTTTAGAAATTGGAATAAAATTTTTGTAAATATTAAAAAATGTGTAGAAATAAAAGTAAACACAACCTAGTTATGGAGATTATATCTTTTACTTCAAAAGAATACAAAAATATTTCATTTTAAGATTATTTTTTTTTAAGAAATATTGGGTTACTTCAAATTTTTTGCCTGTAGTATACATTTATATTTACAGTCAGATGTATTAAGTATAATTATAATTACTTTGGATTAATTAGTGATTATTTTGATATTATTAATGGACTTTTTCCCACCATTCTGTTAAATGTATTTAAGAAGGCTGTGTGGGAGGATGTGCATGGCATAATGATTATTAAAGTAGGAAATGGACTCGATGAGCTGAATTCAAATCCTGGACAATGCTGAATAATTTTGATTTTTCAGACTGTTATCCTCATGTTTTTTTTTTGTGGTATGTATAAACAGGTTTCAGCTACTGTATCTTCCAGCCTTCCTCAGGTATTCCCTCTGTATCCGAGTATAGTAATGATCTAATCTAGGAAATCATTTTCGATAGTTTGATAGTTGATAAAAGAAATTATTTTCTAGGTTGGATCATTACTATACTCAAATACACAGAGAACACCTGAAGAAGGCCAGAGGATACAGCGGCCGAAACGTTGTATTTATACATACCACAATGAAGATGAGGACAATAGACTGAAAAAGTATTCAAATCAAACCTCATCTCAAAAATACAGAAAAACTGGACAATACTGTTTGCATTTCCCTTCATGCTAATGCCCTTGGGAAAACTTCTACCCCTAGTAATGAGTAAAGAGTCAAGTATTAGGTAATAAAAGTATGAAAAACTAAAACCAGCAGTTGTAATCTATGTAACATCAACAGTATATAACTACCATTCATCTCAGCATTCTCTCTTCCAGTTATTATGTTAGGACTCATTGCAAATTAATTTTGAATCATTTCATTAAAGAGAAAAACAGAAAGAAGATCATAATGCTCTTTGAATGTTGTCTCATTTTTCGGAAATGGGTGTTTTATGTTTTCAGCTACAAAAGTGTTTTGTTTCTCAAAAGAACAAAAAGTATTTAAATTGTTCCAGCAAAAAAAAAGTATCCTTGATGATTTTTTTCTCTTTTTTTGTGTTTATTATTAATAAGAAAATCTTTGAACGTTTTCTCTTCCCACTTCAATTCCAAAGTGGAAGTCTAGTCAGTAAAGCGTACGCTGCTTGATCAGTAAGTGTGAATGACAAATTTAGAAGGAATAATGACTTGTACTTTGTTAATAGACTTGTTCTTATACTTTGCTGCACATATGTGCATTTGCTTACTTATTTTTGTTGTTTATATGCACTGTTTACCTGTTGGTGTATATCTTTTGTTTCTTTCTTAAGGGAGGATATTTCCTCTACAAGAAAGTTGAACTTGTCCAACGAAAGTTGGTTGGTTGGTTGTTTTTTATGGCACGTCAGTCCATTGGATCATTTTATGACAAAGACGTTTTTGTTTTATTCATTTGTGATGGGTACTCAATTTTTTTTTCCAACACATTTGTTTCTATTTAACCCATAGATGGGACTCTAGCTTGTACTACCACTCTATCCAACGAAAGACATAAAAGATACGGACCACACCGAGGGTAGTCATAGTATCTACTCTTGTTAACAGAGTATTCATTTATCGTTTGAAGAATTGCATGTTTGATTCTCTTTATTATCTCCCCTTGTACTAAAAAGTAATAAACCTATTAGTTAACCTTTTCCAGATTCAATGTTGTTTATTAATAAACTCAATCACAACACTTTGTATGCATACAGTTATACACACATGAACTTAAATATAGTTCTGGTCACAATTATTGGCACCCATGAAATTTCAGTACACAATGTATAGGGGGGTCCAAAAGTCTTGTCAACCCCGACATATTTTTTTAAGACGTAAAATGATTTATATATACACAACCCAAAATTCTAGAAAATAATCTAATTTAACATTTATTTTTTTTAGAAGTAAAATAATTACATAACTTCTATATTAAAATGAAAGATAATGAAAGTGAAAATAATATGTAGGGGTGACAAGATTTTCAAACCACCTTGTAGAAAATTACCTGAAAAAAAAAATTCTAGTGAAACAGCTTTGGTCTATTGACAACTCATAATTGATAAAGAATAACAATGATAAAACAAGATTATATAAATTTGGTTATTTTCTGAAGATAGTGTAAAAAAATGAAAGGGTATTAATAATGGTAACCAGGAGTGTATATACAAGAAAATAAAAGTAATTCTATAAAAGAATGTAGCATAAGATCAGATTTTCTTTTTTGATATTTCAATATTTATTTATAACTTCGTTAAGGACTTCATGTCAATTTGATCTGGTGGGAGTTCCAGAAAATAATACCTTTGTTAACTATTAGATTTTGAATACCTGAAATGTCACTTCTTTTGTCAATGTAGCTGTTTGTGGCCTGACAGGTGCATAACCAATTTGAAATATCACTGAAGATATTTGTTTGCAAAAACATAAAGACTGAATCCAATAATCTCAACATCTCTTGAACTGTGAATATTAATTATTTCTTTTATCTCCTTACTCTATTCGTTTCCACTGCAAATTTTGTCTCTGTGAATACTTGAATATTTTTTTCTCTTTCTCTCACACATATACATGCACACAATTTTTTACTGGTCATATAAGAATTCATGGAGGTATGTGATTTAATGGTGAGAGTCATAGGACACGGACTCTTTCACCTGAGTTCAGATCCTGGATGAGGCTGTTTGCATTTCACATAATGCTAATACTCTTGGGAAAGCTATGCATCCAACTACTCTCCCTCCAGTTATGGGTAAAATAGTAGGGCAGACTGGGCTCTTTAACCTTGTCTAGGTAACCAGTCTAGAAGAAGGAAAACTCTGAACTGTTAAGAAATCGACTTTGTGTAGCATCCTGCTCGTGCAGAGGGGTTGGTAAATATATATATGAGAATTCATGTTTACCTGTATAAATCACATGTCTGTATTTCTCCTCCTTGCTATAAGAGTTCATTATCTCCGTGTACCTGGGTTTGCAATTATAGTATCTCATTTGCTCCTGCCTTGACATATGTTTGTGCTTATAGTATTCTACTTAGGTTGGGATCCCATAAATTTTGCATTTAGCTATGTCAACAAATCTTCAACACTGAATTCTTGGTTTATAGATAAGAGTAAGTATATTTTTGATTTTCTCCATGGGGACATGTTACATGAATATTTGAAGCCATTTCAAGTTTGAAGAGCTAGAACAGTGTTTTTTTTTTCTTGGCAGTGTGTGCCAGTTGATATATAGAAAGGTTTATATATGTCAGTTTTGCTGTACCATAGATTAGAGTTAGATTAAGAAATAGATGTCTAATAAAAAAAAAGAAGATGAATATACTAGTAGTTATGAGAAAGATATGTTGATTTTAGCAAAAATAAATAAATGAATATGTAGACATGCTGATAGTATAAATTTTTATACCGCCAACAATTTCAAGGGGAGTATTTAACATTCAACGAATATTCTGACAAATTCATTTTATTTGTTTGTTTGTTTTATTTTACGGCATATCAACCTCAGTAGGTCATTTAATGCCAACTAAGTTTTGGATCTATAGTGATAGTTTGATGGAAAACAAATGTATATATGTATACAAGTTGTCTCATAAAAGTATCGAGATTGAAGCTGTATTTACTAAGATGGAAATCAACAATGAATGGAGCATTAATTTTTTCAGAATACAAGGTGTGTCAAAAAGTACAAACATCTCAATACTTTTTTTGACACACCTTGTATATATATTTGAACTATTGCTCAATTACTCATATTTTTTAGTACAATCCCACTTCTTTTGCAAAATGTAAAATCCTGGATAGTTTTATTTTCAGGAAAAGTTCTTTCAAATTACTTGATTGGTTGTATTTTGTTCACACTAAATCAAAGTCTACACACTCTAGCAGTATATGTCTCAGTAAATCTCTCTTGACATGTAGTACATATTGGGGATTCTGTGCCCTCTTGGCGGGGATTCTGTGCCCTCTTGCATACATATTGGGGATTCTGTGCCCTCTTGGCATGTAGTACATATTGGGGATTCTGTGCCTCTCTAGTACATATTGGGGATTCTGTGCCCTCTTGGCATGTAGTACATATTGGGGATTCTGTGCTTAGTAAATGAACATGTGGCATTTATTCTTCAATTTCTATATTCATTTTATACTTGGATTTGATATGAATAATTTTGATATTTTGGACTGTTGTCCTCATCTTTATTGTGTAAATAATGTTCAATACTACATTTGTGGACATTCTCATTTCAAGTTCTAAGTCAGATGTAAACGTTCTTTACAACATTTTGAAATTTCTGTGTGGCATTTATGCTGGTTGGAGCCCCCTTGAATGAGTGGTAATTATTTCAGTTCTGAAAACATGTTTGAATTCTGAGTAATTGTCTGAAGATGACTTATTTTAAGGTAATAAAAAAAAACACCAAAACAGTGTCAAAGGTTACAACAGCCTTGAACTTTTTGTTTACACACAATAAAGATGAGGATAACAGTCCGAAATATCAAAATTATTTTTCATCGTTCACACAATGTCAGTTGCTGTTAAAGTTTTAAAACTTTTTTGTTCAGTTTAAAAGTGTGTAAGGGTAACCTGAAGCCAAACTTATTTTTAGATAGGCCAGACTTTGGCCTGTTTATCAAAACTTTTCTTGTTCCCCAATGATACCTGCATTGGAAAAATAAGGTCGAAAACAATGTTTATTTCTAGTCTAATTCACTACTGTATAACAAAAAACATTATTAGTCCAGGTTAGTAAACTTATTTTAGACCCTAATTTTCCTAAATTTAGGTACCATTAGAAAACAAGAAAAGACTTGGACTGTTTAACAAAACTTGTCTCTTTCCCCAATGATACCTGCATCGAAAAAATAAAGTCTAAAAAAGTTTAGCTTCTAGTGACCATTGGTGCACTTTTAACCTGGACTATATCAAACAGAAAAGTTTTGAAATTTTAACAGCAACACTAGTACAAAATCTTTTAAAAGTATCAGTATATATTTAGAAATTGATGAAAAAAAAAGTCATTATATATACTTAAGAAAGGATTTAACACCCAAAGAATTATTCAGACAAATGAACTCCTTTTATATTTTGTTTTCAGAAAAAAAACGTCATCTTTACTTTGGTGTCTAAAGAAAAGCTGTTTAATATATATGTAATTAATAATCAGTTAGAATCAATGTTTTATTTAATAGTCACATGAAATAATTATCATGGACAATTAAACAGTTTTCATGGACTATTAAACAAAAAACATATTTAATATTTAGATTATATTTGATTATCAATTATATATATTATACAATTATTCAAATTCATAATATATATATATAATCTAAATATTAATTGATTATATATATTATATTATTGTATATTTCATATAATATGTATGTATGTATGTATATGTATATATATATATATATATATATATATATATAATCATTAATTTATACTATTGTATATTATACATCTTGTTATAATGGAGATTATTTATCTGTCTGTAACTGAAACTATGTTGCCACTTCCTTAGATATTTAAGTTATATTCTCAATTATTATGAAACAGTCATTATTTAATCTTAATTGGCCTCTTAGACTTTAATAGAGACTCAATAATAACTATCTGTTAGATTTGTCACAAAACTGCCCATATCATTAATGCATTTAAAATCCTGAAATATGAGTTATATATCTAAAAAATAAAGATTTACATAGTATATGGTGGGAATAATTTGCATAATGATTTTAACAAAACTGGGTTTAATAAATAATTATTTGCTGTTACTGATTTCTAATACTATTATTGTTATTATCAAACATATTAAAAGCAATCCTATATATTATTTCATATAGAAATCAATTAAAATAACATTAGAATAAGTGTAATATTTTTATATTCATTCTTATTTAGTTTCATTTGTCTTTCTAATTTAGTATAATCTTTATTTATATTAAAACTTAAATACTTGCTCCCGGGGTTGCATACTTTGGCCAGTATATATGTATAAATATATATTCCATTATATTCTCTTACAGGAATGCAACTGTTAGGTAAAATAGATTACTGTAATCTTGCACACTGAAAATTAGTTTTTTATGTGTGTGGGAGGAGATTATTACCTTAAAATAATCCCTTACAAAAGATATATATATATATATATATATATATATATATATATATATATATACACACACACACATATTGTGTTATGCTTGATATTATTTATTTATTATTTGTTGTTATATTACTAGTTATATTATTGTTATATTTATTTATATTATACTATGTTGATTTTATAAATATTATAGAGTTGGTATTAAATAACCCGCAGGGTTGATGTGCCATTAAACCAAACCCAACTATTATATTATTATATATAATAAAATTATTTAAATAGACATTCCATATTTAACTTAATTAATTGTATTAAACATGAAACTGTTGTCATGACTTAAATAATAAAACAAATATTGATTATAACTGATAATCTAAACATATATAAAGGGCAGTTTGTGGGTATATGTATGTCTGGTGGAAACTTTAAAAATAAAACAATTAACGACAAAGTAAATATATACACATTAAATATCACCAGGGCTTGGTTTTTGAGCAAAAATAATGAAGGTTTGATATGTGAAGATAATTAAAAAATAAAATTTAAATGATAACAGCATGGATTTTTTTTTTCATCTAATATTTTAGATAGTAGACATTAACATTTCTTTTCAGAGTAGCTAGATCAATGCAAGGTCTATTTTTTTACATGGGGATTTAAATGGGGTGAGGATTCAACTCATAATTCACTAATAATGGATCTGTGGGACTAACTTTAAAAAATTCCCCTCTACCCAGGCAACACCGGGTAGCCGCTGCTAGTAATGATAATATTTCCTACCAAAAGCTAAACAACCATGTCTTCAGTATTTTTTACCATTAGTTTGGGGTGAGAGGAGATAGGTTCATGCCTTTCCCAAGGGTATTAGCATGAAACGAAATACAAACAACCTCATCCAGGATTTGAACTTGGCTTGCCAAGTCTATTTCCTACTTTGTTAACCATTACGTGTTATGCCATGCATACATCTCCATGTTGTTTTTTTTGTCAAACTCTTTTGCAGTTAACTTCTTCTTCTTCTTCTTAGTCGTCATCTTCTTCTCTTGGGGTAAAATATTTACTGATGGGTGCATTTTGTCTCATTAATGAATTCTTCCTTTCATGCCAAATGCTTGGAGAGGAACATTCATTTACTATTTATCTAAGCTTATGCAATTGACTGTTTACTCTTCAGGCTACCACCATTTTGATACGCATCCTCTTCGCTCTGTAATAATCGGCACAGGCTTTTTCCCTTTAAGGGAAATGATTCATCCATCGGATTCATTTAAAGAACTCTACCTGGAAGTAGTTTTGTCAGAGGAATTATTCAACTTTTGTTTTTTTGGGGTTTTTTTTTTTGTTACTCTTTATCTGATGCCTCTCCCCCCAATATCCTGTTTCAGCATTTTTTTTTCTTTTTTGCTATTTTTACGTGTCAAAGTGTTAATTTATTCTTATTCAGTTGTTGTTTTGTTTTATTTCCTTTTTTTTTCCTTTTTTTCTTTTCTCAACATCCAAATTGGTAAATATATATATATATATATATAACTGAATGTATGTATTTACCTAACCCCTCCACCATGGGCAGGATGAAAGAATCTCTGGAAATGGCCATTGTTCAAAGATGTGCTTTCTCTGCAAAGGAAAATGTTGAGAATGTACATAATTACAGGGGGGGGCAGTTTCTGTGGTGTAGCAGCTAACGTCCTGGACTACAACACCATAGTAAGCGAGTTCAAACTCCGCTTTCATTCAGTATATTATTTTATTTTTTAAGTAACACGTAAATCTGAAAAGAAATACAAAATGGTTAGAGTCATAGGAAATGAAGTCGCCTGAGTCCAAATCCTGGACGATGCTGTTTGCATTTCACATAGCGCTAATACCCTTGAGAATGGTATGAATTCATATATTCGCCCTCCAGCTATGGGTAAAATAGTAGGACAGACTGGGCTCTTTGACCATGGCTAGATAACTAGGAGTAGGAAAACTCTGAATTCAAACCTGTTACACTTTTCTTAGGAAATTGACCTTGTGTCATATCCTACTCATGCAGAGGGGTTGGTATATATATATATATATATATATATATATATATATATAACTGAATGTATGTATTTACCTAACCCCTCCACCATAGGCAGGATGTGACACAAGGTCAATTTTGGAGCAGAGTACATCTGATTTGAATTCAGTGTTCCTTCTTCTAGTCTGGTTGCCTAACCAAGCCCAGTCTCACCTTAGTACTTGCCTATAACTAGAGGAAGAATAGATGGATTCATGCCTTTCCCAAGGGCATTAGTGCAAACAGCTTTGGGTCACAAACTCATAAGTGACGTTCTCCTGTGGACACCTACACATGGCCCACACCAGTGGGCTGAACAGCAAAGACTTACATTGATCAGCTCTGTACAGATACTGGATGTCATGAGAAGACTTGCCAATGGCTGTGATGTCTTGTGGACACCTACACATGGACACACCAGTTGTCCTATTTTTATCATACTCCCTCTGTTTCAAATATTTTTATCTGCATTCTTGTTTAGTTTCATTAGCCTTGCTGATTTAATACAATATTTTATTACATTAAAAGTTAAATACTTACACCCGGAAGGTGCATATATTTGCTTGTATAATTAATATATTTTTCTTATTCTTTCCAGTTACATATCTTTTGGCCTGTTTGATTGATTTCTTTACAAATCATCCAGATTATACCAGGTAAGTTTTTTTTCTCCCTTTTTTTCTGCTTTCAATATAAGAAAACCACTCTAACAGAGGAGTTTAGAATAAGCTTACTGTATCCACTACAGAGGGATTCTAAAAAAAAGGGGGGGGGGAGACCTTGATTAGACACTAAATTGCAGCTGATGGTTCTGGGAATATGGAATACCCTTTTATTGGCATTACTTCAAGGTCTACTCTGACCTGGAGTGGTAATACCTGCTAGAGTCCCATCTATGGGTCAAATAAATCAAAAATTATTTGTATTTGATAGGAATACTTGATGCTATATAATTGTAATATATTTATATTAAGAACAGTTACTTGAAGTTATAATTGTTTACTAAGGATTCTTATTATTAGTTACTTGAAACCATATAACTGTATGCAAACAAATGTCTATTTTTTAAATAAAAATAATTACTTAAAACTATATAATTATTAGTATTAGATAGGAATACTTGAACTCCTACAACAGTGTGCAAATTATTTGTGTTAGATACTTGATACCATCATATAACTGTGTGCAAAAAAACTTAACAACTACATGTAAAATATAATTATACAATGAATGCATTTCCTGGACCTTTAAGCATAAAATAACCCTAGATGGGTTTACATGGCTTTAATCAATTTACAAGACCTTTTTTATCAGATTTAATTTGAAATTGCTTTTTACGGTGAGGCTCCAGTTCTAGGGATTTCAGCTGGAGTGGTAGTACCTGTTAGAATCCCATCTATAGGTCAAATAATTCTGTTTAGAAATAATAAAAATATTTTAAATCACAATTTAAAAATAAGATAGATAAAAAAGAAGCAAGTCATCTTGCCGTTAAAGAAAAAAAAGATTCATTATGGGGCGGGGGGGGTGCTGAAAAGTCTATATGATGATGTCATATCTGCTGTTTATGACTTTTTTACCAATGGTATCTAAGGACTGCAACACTGGTGGAAGAAGTGTGTGGACTTGGTCAAATTCCATGAGAGTATCTTGGTCAGCCTATGAACTTTTCAGCTGACCCTCTTACATTTCTTTTTGTGGCATTATATGAAATGCATATAGTCTTCCTAGAGGAAATGAAAAGGACAAAATTATGCAGTTCTTAGCCTCATTTGCACCACCTGGTCTTGGATAAAAAGCTAGATGGGATCTGCAGGTTTTTGAAAAAAAAAAAAACAGAAAAAACCTGGAAGCTTTATGACCACTTACCTTTTATCTCATGAACAAGATATTTTGGGAACTGGAAAAACACTAACAACCTTTTAAGCAATTTTCTCCTCTGGACTGCTACATGTGGACACACCAATTTTGGCTGACCAACAAAAATTTACCTTCATCAGTTCTGTTCAGACACTGGGTGCTGTCTAGAGGACCTACTAGGAGTGATGGGCAATAATCAAGAGAAGCATGGATGAATTCATAAGCAATGTTCTCCAGTGGACCCCTACACCAGTGCTGGCTGACCAGCAAAAAACTTACATCCATCATCTCTGTGCAGACACTGGGTGCCATCTAGAGGACCTACCAGGAGAGATTGGTGATATTCAATTGAATCCATGTTATCAGCACAGCCTGATGAGGATGATGATAACCTTATTTATCACAGGTTCTCTGTCAGAATGTGAGGGAATAAGGAATGAATTCTGAAATAGCTCTGGTGAACAATGCTGCTGTTTTTAGTGTGTTTTCTTACGATTTTTGTGGCCATTTTTAAGCTTCAAGTGAGAGCACTTTCCAGTGGAGATCCCTTGTGTTAAGAAGAGCATAATCTTTAGTGAATAAACCTTTGGTTGTTCCTTGGTTTACGTTAGTGTTGAGTATGATCCTTTGGTTGCTCCTTGGTGTACCTTTGTGTTGGGTATGATCCTTTGGTTGTTCCTTGGTGTCCCTTTGTGTTGGGTGTGATCCTTTGGTTGTTCTTTGGTGTCCCTTTGTGTTGGGTGTGATCCTTTGGTTGTTCCTTGGTGTCCCTTAGTGTTGGGTATGATCCTTTGGCTGTTCCTTGGTGTCTCTTTGTGTTGGGTATGATCCTTTGGTTGCATGTCAAATAATGTGCCACTGAACGGCTGTCAATAGTTTTGTTTGGTTTGACTTGGTTGTTTTGTTTTACAGCATGTCAACCATCTTTCAGGCCATTTAATGCCAATTCAAGTCTTTTTGAGAAAAAAGGACTCAGGTTGCCTATAGTACCTGTAATTAAGTATTGAACAATCTCATTGCTGCTTAATTTTGATGATCTAACAGGAACCTGTGCTTTCAGCATGACTTGACCCTAATGTGTTTGCTTTGTAAGACATTATAAAATTACAAGAAAGACTTCTCAAACTTTTACAAAAGAAGAAAAGTGTTTTTTTTTATTTTAAAATTTTAAATATGGCTTCTGGAAACACCAATGTTATTGTTATGGACACCTTTCCTTGAATATATCATTATCTCAAGCAAAGGGAGTGTCTTGGATTACCACGGGGTAAGGTAATGAGAAAGAAAAAAAAAGAATCAGAATAAACTGAGGGTAAAAAGAAAAAAAGTTAATGATGTTTAAATGAGACAGAATTAACTTTGCAATGGATTTAACGAGGTGTGAGTTTCTTTAGCTTTTTCTAAGGAACGAACACCATACAACTAGCAAACTTATTTAGAATGTTTGGGGTTTTTTTTTTTCATGTTTTTCATACAGCCCATGGAAATGAATAATTGCCTGAATTCTCTCTTATTCAAAAAATATATATATATATATTTTTTTTCAGCTTAGAATGCAAGTATGCAGCTTAGAGAATCTCCCATAAAGTGGCTTGTTAACTTAATTGTTATGTATTTGCTGCAAGCATATTAACAGTATTATATCTTGTCTTTTTTAAAAAATATTTTTATTTAACCTTTTCATGCCATTTTTGTTGGTATCTAATTCCACAATATTTCTTGTTTTTTATGAGCTGTTTTATCCAATCTTTAAAAGCATTTCATCCCACCCTAAACATTGCTCACATTTTTGTCCCCCACCCCCACCTTTCTTGATAAAAATTCCTATCGTAGTATTTTTCATTTTGGTTTCTAGCATTAAACTCTTTTATCCTTATTGGGTTTATCTCGTTGTCCTACAACAATGTGAACAAAATTGAAATGAAAGTTTTATTCAAAAATAAAATTCTGATATTTTTTTTTATAGAGCTTGTCACTAGTAGACATTTTTTTACTATTCTCTAAAACCTTGGCTGATACCCTTGGGAAAGGTATAAACTCCTTCATCCCATCCAGCTATGGGTTAAATAGTAGCACTACCATTCTTCTACAAGGATGTCTTTGGTATTGAATAATCGAATAATCCAAATAATACTAATCATCAAGCCTCATCTCAAAAATTCAGAGAAATAGAAAAATAAAGAACAAAAGAATAAAATTGTGAACAATATCAGAAAATGAAAAGAATGGTAAGAATAAAAATAATCAATAACAAGAAAGAATATTACCATATATATATATATATATATATATATATATATATACCAACTCCTCCATACAAGCAGAATGTGACACAAGGTCAATTTCCTTAGCAGAGTTTGACAAGTTTGAATTCAGAGTTTTCTTTCTCCTAGATTGGTTACCTATCCATGGTTAAAGAGCCCACTATTTACTCATAGCTGGAGGGAAAATAGTTGCATGCATATCTTTCCCAAGGGTATTAGCACTATGTGAAATGCAAATAGCCTCGTCCAGGATTTGAACCATATATACAAGATATTCCCGTGGACTGACTAAAGGGTTAGGTTCAAAGTTCCGTGATGGCTCCCAATTACAACAAGAAGGCTCCCAAGTCTGACAAGAAATACCTGAAAAAAGCCAAAACATTGTACAGATAACAATGAAGATGAGGACAGTAGTCTGAATAATACAAATAATACTTATCATCAAGCCTCATTTCAGAAATTCAGAGAAGTAGTAATTCATTACACTGGATATGTTTTCTACACCTAACTTTGCAGTAACTTCAATCCAAAGTATTCCCGCATAGCCTATTCCTAAGCAAATGTTATTAATTTAAGATAATAAAGTTTTTACTTACCATTGTTTATATCATCAGTGTATATAACATATACAAATATTATAAATAGTAAAGTTATGTAAAAACTCCATTATTATGCATAAACACATTGGCTCAGCTATACTTTGTTTATATCTTCCGAGAAGATGTCCTGTGATTTTTGTTTATAAAAGCAAAGAGTAAATAGTGCCTCCTAATGTACTTAATCAATAACATATATAATTACTATATTATCCATGCTATTATGTGGGATTTTAATATGTTTGGAATATTCAAGTAAACACAGCATGCTACATCAAAGTCTAGACTACATTGTTTACACTGTTGCATTGATTTTGATTGTATTATAGTAGTTTTGAAAGTATAAAAGTTTTTCAATGTTTTCTCTTTATGCTGTTGGATTTCAAAGAAATATTTTTGTAGACTACTATAGCCAAAAGTTAGAGGTTATTCATTACATGCAGTATATGATAGAAAACACTTTTTGGGCTAAAAATTAAGGGTTCGTTATTAGAGGATATATGCTAGGTTGTTGTGATAAATGGTTTTAAAATGGAAAATAATCTTTCTTTTTTTTTTTTTTACCAAATCTTAAAACTGTATATAGAAATGTTTTGGGTTCCTAAATGAAGAGAAAGAAAAGATGAAGACTGGATATGTTAAGAAATTTGATAATCTAAAAAAAAAGTTTTTTTTTTTTTTAAATTGTGGATATGATAGAAGAGGTTGAACAGCAATTATTTCCCAAATGAGGCACTGCACTAAATGGAGTAGATAATGTTTTGAGGAAATACAGAAAAAAAAAAAAATAAGGCAGAGTCAATTTTTATAAACATGTTATTCAGGTTGTTGATCTAAGTATTGGTGTTAGTTTTTATCCTTGGTGTTTGGTTTCTGTCATAAATTTTTTTATTTATTTATCCATGAAATTTATAATAAAAACATTGCTTAAGGATTTTTTTTGTTGTCAACTGAGATTTCTTTGCATGCTAATCTGCTGTGAATATACATACATACATACATATATATGTGTGTATATATATATATATATATATATATATATATACACAACTAGAAAATACTTTATATAGAAATACACAGTCATCAATTTTAAGTGTCATGAAGAATATTTCTGTAAATAAGAACATTTAAAAGTTCCAGTGAATTATCTCAAATGTTGATAAATGATAATAAACTTTAAAAATCTGGTGAGAGCATGAAAATAATTGTTTATCGCTCAATTAATTTGAATCGAATCACTAATTTTCAATAGATTATATTTTTGTCTGTATTTATGAGATGAAGCTTGATGTGAATAATTTTGATATTTTGGACTGTTGCCCTTATCTTTAATCGTGGTATGTCTAAACACAATGTTCAGGCCACTGCCAACTTGGGCCTTGTTTAGGTGTTTGTTAAAAAAAAGTCATCATCAGATGATAATTTTGAGTTCAAACATATTTTGAGAGCTAAAAATATCATTACCACTATGCAGGTAAGTAATAGTGTTCTTTACGACTTATTTTGAAATTTCTATTTTAGAATATGTAATTTTTTTTCCATTTTATTTTTTCCATATCTAATTACATTTCTATCAAGAAGTCTGGTGGTGTTTCTGCTACTTGGAGTGCCTTGAACTAATGGTAACAATATTATTAGCTCTGACTCAATACCATACAAAAGTAAACCCTCAACATGATCCCTGATGATGCTAACATATCATTAAAACCATTAACTACAAAAATGTAGATGCAGATGTACAACGTATTTTATTCCCTAACCTCTAGGCAAAAAATAAACCCAGACAAGTTGATATACCATTAAAATCCATCAACCAAGTCATTTTACTATGAGGAGCCACACATAAATCAAAACTTATGTGTGGCCATTTCAAAAATATTTGGTTCAATCTGTATCCTGCTTCTCAGGCACTGGACAATTAACCCAGCCTTGAACAAAAAAGCAGGTGCTGCTTGGGGGAAGGCCTCTGGGACCAAGTGAATGGCACAATCTCACTCACCTGGTGCAGAGCCAAAGATGCTTAGGCTATAGTGTTAGAGCCATGCCATTGGAAACTTAAGTTCCTGGTCGGGTCAACCAAAGCAGCCAGGTTTGGCACCAGGGGGTATTAGGGCTACATCCTGGCTAAAGAGGCTCTGGTGAAAATCCAAAGGACGTTCTTGATCATCATCAGGAATAAATCATTTTTGGTGGACTTGTCACTGCATCTATGGAAACAAGGACAGCTCCTTCCCCTGACCAGGATATGCATGCAGGGTTTGGGGACGGCTTGTGAATTTTCTATTCCCTTGTTACTCCTTCCATGAATTCATCACAGGTTAATTTGTTGGATAGAGCCAGTTCAACCAACCCAGAATGAATGCCATCACAGAAACAGAACAGAAAAGAAACCAGGTATAGCGACAAATCCACTATCATGACAGAAAAAGAGTTAAAAACTTAGGCGGGTGAACCATTTTATATTACATGAATAGATATGGTAACTGTTATTTGTGTACCCACTTTCATATTTCCTGTAGTACCTCACTTTTGCTATTGGGGTTGGGTGGATGGTGGGTCTCACTCTAGGTACCGAGCTATTGTATACCAACAAACTTAACATGTCCAGGTTTTGCATCTCCTTGCAAGATATTTTTCATTTCTTTTTCTTTTTGGTAGTAATGCACCATAGCACACATGAGATAAAATCATTAGAATCACATTTTACATATAAATAGCATTAGATGTCAGAAACTCTCGAAATAGCTTACCCCTTACTCTAACCCCTAACATCTCAAAGCTTTTGGATATTTCCGTGAAATATAATGCTTTTTATACATAATCTAATGAAATTGTCTCTTGTTTGCTATTTTTTTTTTTTTGTAATTTAAGGTAATTATGAGAAACTTCATCTTTTTTTAATTTCAAATAGTTTTTTTTTTTTTTTTTTTTTTTTCAAATGCATAAAGATAAGAACTTAGGATGACTGGTTATTTCTCTCTGAGATGAGCTCCAAATGATAAGGTAATGTAATGATATGCATAGAACATTTAAGATTCTTTTTAGATAAAGTGATGAGAAACTTGAAGAATTAATTATATTTTAATATGCCACTGATATAGTAGAACATTTATTTTCTATCCAATTGTTTTTTCTTTCTTTTCCCTTTTTGAATCTTTGTAGTTGATACTGATTAAATTGATAAGAATTATTAGAGAAAATCAAATCATAAACATGTGATCTTTGATTATGGCCATGTCAGTTTTGGAAAAAAGGGAAATGTCTGCCACTGATAAAACCAATTCCATCTGAACACCCAATATTGCTGCCTCTTATGATTCTTCATTTTAGTCTTGCAGGTTCATCACTACTGGTGCCCCAAACTTCCGACTTTTCGTCACAACCTACCCGTGATGAACGGGTTGGGTAAATACCTACAATTCTTCATTCTATTCTTTATTTCTCATTTTTAGTTTTATACTAAACATAAGTGTCTATAAACCAAAACTTTAATAGGCCTTTTAAATTCTTCTCTAATGATTTTTTTCAACTTTTCTCTTAGAGACCCTAGCCCAAAACATTATACCATTTTGGAATCAGGCTGACCCTGAACAAATTAAAAACATTCTGATCTTAATCTGGTCCCACAATCCTGAAATTTTGAATTCCCAAGTTTTAATAACTTGTTTTCAGCAATTTTTTTATTTAAAAATTTTTTTTTTTTTAACGTGGTTTCTTTTTTTGCAACAAATCCCTCCAAATCCCGCCTTACAAAAAGAAATCTCCACAACAGAGGATCAGATTGCAATCAAAAAAGCTAAGGCTGCAGCCAGAAAAAGAAAGTCCTGGGTAAATGAAAACCCAAATCAAATGGCAGCCAGAAGAGCTTCCAATACTGAGAATATGCAAAGACTTAGGAACTCTCAAAATTCCTGAACAAGCTGCATCCATAAAGTATTGTTTCAGTTTGATAAAATTTAATATGTACTCAATGCATGAAGAGTCATTGTTGGACCAAACACTAAATGATGAGCCCTCTGCAGGTGCTAACTTAATTACCACCTGATAGTGCAGATTTTAAGCCAGTATCTTATAAATTGTTATTTTTAGTTTTAGGAATAAGATATTTTTTTATTTAAATTTTACCCTCCTATGTTCAGGTGACTTATTCACAAAATTTTTTTTAAATTTCTGTTTTGCCACGTGGGTAATCTAGATTTTATACAAACTATTCAATAGAAAGTGCATTTTGAGCATTTTTTTTCTTTCTTAAGACTTAACTTTTCAGTTTCAATGTTTGTCTTTGTTCCATCTACTAGTGGTTATAAGTTGGTAGTGTGAGACAATTGTTATTCACATATAAATTAAATAATACAGTGCAATTAATAAGATAATACACTTGTTCCTTAATCTTGCGACCATTATCATCTTGCAACTTCCTTTGGTTGAAAATGAGACCGTCCCAATTGTCCAAGATAAAAATGAGACCGTCCAAATTGTACAACATAAATACTGATTATCTAGTGTCACTTATCTGCCGAATTCTTATTTCTTTATGCGTGTTGTCACCTCAGCTAAATAATGGACCCTTTTGTTTTTATTATAAAGAAAGGGAAGAAAAAGGACATGCAACACAGAAAAAATATAATAAAAAAGAAAGAATAGGAGGAAGATAGAGAAAGGGAGCACGCAGAAGCAATAATGCTAATCTATTTCAATCGAACATAATAAAAAGATGAATAGAAGGAAAGAAAGTGAGAGAGAGTTAAATCAAGATTATTATATGTTTGGCATATTGAACTATTTCACAATAGCTCTTAAGTAAACATATCAAACATTGTAATAATTAAATTATTACACTGTGGTATATCCACAGGTCCTGCTAGTTAATTAGATTTTGCTAGTCATAATGTTTCAGTCCTAAAATTTACATAATTCTATACTCACCATCTGGTGAAGGCTTTAGTACAAGTTCTACTATTGTTGCTTCAACAGTAAGTACAAACACCCCAGTAAGTGTGTTACCTTTATACACACATGCACAGCAGTAGGTGTATGAACTTTGTTTACAGAGTAGTAAGTGTATGATATATACACTCGTGAACAAAATAAATGGGCCAAGCAAGTATTATACATTTTATTGTACAAAACGCTAAACAAAATACAATTGAACAAAAAACAAAAACGAGTCTTATATACACTGAACAAGACATTTACTTTAATAAATGCTTAGTATGTAATCGCTTTCCCCTTTGATTTCTTTAAAAGATTAATCCTTTTAATCATGCTCTCAACCAACTTGGAACACTGTGAAGAGGGGATGCTATTCCATTCATTTTGCAGAGCTTCCCACAGTTTTTCTTTGTTCGAAAAAGTTCTTCCAGTCAATGCACAAGATATTATGGCCCAAATATTCTCAATTGGGTTTAAATCGGGGCTTTGGCCAGGCCAAAACATCACATCAATTGAATTGAATTATCAGCAAGCCATTTCTTAGTGACTTTAGCGGTGTGTGCAGGTGCATTATCTTGTTGAAAAATAATGTTATGGGATACTCCCAGCTTCTGGATACTTGGAAACAGTCCTGTTTCTAATATTCGAATGTATTCCTTTGCATTGATTGATGCCTCACATCTAATAAGTTCCCCAACTCCTGCGGCATTAAAAGTTCCCCATACCATTATCCCTCCATTCCCATGTTTCACTGTCGTTTTTATGCAACTTGGCGATAATCTTTCTCCGGATCTTCGAATGCAGCGTTCGGGAGCATCACTAAAAAGAGAAAATCTTGATTCATCAGACCAGAAAACATTCCTAGACTATTCTGTATCTTTCTTGCCATAACATGAGACAAATGTCTTTCTATCATTGATGTTCTTCTTAGATAATAATGGCTTCTTTGTGCACCTTTTTGAAGAAAATCCCATTTCCTTCAATCGTCTAGATATTGTCATTCTAGAAATGGAATTTCCATCCGCTGTTTTGAATTGTTTGCTATGGTCAACATAAGTTTTCTTTCGGTCCTTCAAAACAGTCATTTTAAGCCTGTGGCCATCCTTCACAGTGGATGCTCTAGGGCGACTAGATCCAGATTTCCTTTTTACTGAACCTTTGATTTCGAAACTTTGATCAATTTGCATCACAGCAGGGAGAGATGTTGTCACATTTTCTTTTTTGAAAATATTGAAAATCTGCTTGTAAGTCATATTAGACTGCCTTAATCCTGCAATTCGGTTTTTCATATCCTCGCCCAGATGCGGTCTTACCTTTTTAGGACTCATTTTTACCACTAAATTATTATATACTATAATATTAATGATCTGAAAAATAGGAATTTGCAGTTAAATTTCAGTAAATTCCTGAAAAATATCGAAAAATCTATTTTCTTCCTTCTTTCAATCTTGGCCCATTTTTTCTGTTCACGAGTGTATATATATATATATATATACTAGCAGCGGCTACCTGGCTAAGCCTGGGTAGAGGAGATAAAAACATGGTTGAATAATCGTTTGCAGATCTATTACTACTGAATACCGAGTTCGGTCCTCGAAGGAGGACCCATAAAAATCAACACATAAAAATGATCTTAATTTAATCCTGTCTGGTGGGAGGTCAGGAAATTTTTTTTTTTTTGTCAAATTTGAGGGGATGACATCATAAGGCTAAACTTGCAAATTGGTCGGAAAATGAAAACATATTACAGGTGACCTAGAAAAAACAGAACCCAAATTATCTATTTATTTTCCCATTAAACTAACCCTAAACCCCAACCCTAATTAGGATTAAAACCCCTAGTTAAAATTAAGTTTTATTACAAAATTTGTGGGTTCTGTTTTTTTTCTGGGTCACACTGCATACACAGTGACCCAGAAAAACAGAACACAAATTATTTATTTATTTTCTTATTAAACTAACCCTAAACCCCAACCCCAACCCTAAACCCTAACCTTAAAGCCCCAAAGTTAAAATTAACAGTTTTATTACAAAATTTATTGGTTCTGTTTTTTCTGGGTCACCATAATTTTCCGACCGATTTGCAAGTTTAGCTCATCACATAATGATATAGTAAGAAATTTTAATTCAATGATTAACTATATTTTTTAAATAAAATATAAATGACACGATTTGCTAAACTTCAAATTAATATTTGAAAAAGAAAAAAAAGAATTAAATAAAGTAATCAAATTTATGTAAAACGATAAATAATCTTTAAAAAAATAATTCAAAACATAGCCGATCGAATATAGTTATACTTTATTATAATAATTATAGTAAAGTATACTATATCATAAATTTGATAACAATTTGAGTTTTCAGGTATTTCCGTGAAATGTATTAGGTAATCTAATGGCATTATCTCTTGCACACTATTCTACATTAGTATCATGATTTTATTTGTATTTCTAATATTAAAATAAATAAATTAACGCGATTATGAAAAATAAAAAAAGTTTTTTTTACAATTGATGAACGACGGGAATTTATAAAACAAAGTTGATTTGTTGCTAAATGTTTTCGTTTGATTTATTATTTAATTTGCTGTAAAAAATTCAATGTATGAAAAGACATACTAATTACATATTTAGAACCAAATAAATATTTTAAAGATAGAAACAGAAATATGCGATAAATAAGATTTGATTTTTTGTTAAAATTTTAGTATGAAAAAAATATACTACGAATTCTAGGCTGACTGAAGCAAAATATAATTTTTTAACTCGCTGTAAAAAATAATTCCATTGATAAAAACTCAATCAAATTACATATTTAGAGAGATTATTTCATTCTCTTTTGAACCATATAGATATCTTAAAGAAGATTGAACCATAAATAGGCGAGAAAAAGGATGGACCGTTATTCTTCTTTCAAAAATGTTTTGAGTTTCACTGGATATATTTAATCATATTATTCTAAGAATCCCCTTTTTTTCAATCGCTTGAAGGATTTTTTTCAAAAACTTTTTCTTGTGTAAGACTATTTTACATTCAGTTTTTGTAATTTCTAACTCGCATATTAATTCAAATTTGATTCACTGATTAAAAATGGATATATTTTATTCTAAGAAATATGAAATATTGATAAAAAGGCTTTCATTTTTCTTTTTTACATAAAGAAACACATTAGAAATAGAGCAGACATAGGCAAAGAGGCAGCAGGGTAGAGTTTGCGTGCTGATTGTAGCTGGAATATCAGCAGTAGCAGCTATTCTATAGATTTCGAAAAATTGTTTGATTTTGGTGTAATTAATTAATTATATCCCTTAATCAGTAAAAACCAATAACAAAATTTGCAGTGTTTCTTAGTTAGAACGATATCAATGTGTATGCAAGATTTAAAATCTGAGTGACCTCCCATTTTGAAGTTATACGTCGACACGTACATACCAAAATCTCTCCTTTATATATTATATATATATATATTGCATGCCTCTCACAAATTATTTCATATTCTCTCTTTATAGATAATAATTTTTATTCTATGAATATAAATTCATAGACTAACCATTCAAATACTGATTTATTTGAATTGGTATCTTTCTCTCTCTCATGCATACATGCATACTTTTAACATTTTAACCCTCCAGACTCTTACTCTCTCATTCATTACCTTTCATATTAAGAATATTAACAAGTTTCGCTTACATATGAAGCCAATCTCTTGGCATTCTGAAACCTATCAGACTTGAAATAAACATCCTCTGATGATAGCCTAAGGTTGAAATTGGTCTTATTAACAAACTTATAAAAAACTTTTTACCAATTTGTATGCATTCATTCTTTTTTTCAGTGTGGAGTGTATATATATATGTGTGTGTGTCAAGAAAAATGAAAGTAGATTCGACAGTAGGTAATATTGTAAAATTTGAAAAAACACAAGTTATAAATGAATGATGTATATTATGCCCATGCTGCAATGTTTCAGTCTGTTTAGACAGACCTTCATCAGGGCTTTCGTTGGTTTAAGGAAAAAATAAATTATTACTGAAATCAAAAAAGTCTGCGAGCCTCTGTTTTTGGTGTGTTGGGCTGCTTTTAGTTGATCCTGATGAAGGTCTATCTAAACAGATCGAAACTCTGCAGCGTAGTTGTGTTTTTTCAATTTTTACAATATTACATATACTAGCAAATTAAGAAAACACCCTCCGGGCGATGTAAAATTTTTAAAAATTGCTTACTCAAATTTTGGGTGTATATAGCATAAGAATATTGTGACGTAACCTGTGACGTAATTTTTGTTACAGACAAAAACCGGAAGCAAATCTCCATTATTAATAGATATAAAGATATAAAGTATCTTCAGGAAACTCTGTCAGAGTTTTCCTGAAGAACATTTTTGGTGAAACATGGGTAATTCACTTTTGTTACTGATTCAGTTCTCTAAACTGATTCTTTGTATGCATTGAGCTCTTTTCAATATTTATTGCTATTGCAACTTATTTGGATTATTTTTTCTTTTTTTCTTTCTTTTTCTTTCAAAAGAATGAATAATGTGCCTTATTCCTTGGATGTCATTTTAGTGATTTTATTTTTACTTTGATGATTTTATTTTTTTTCTGGAAAAAAGATTTTCCATTTGTGATAATCCCAGAATTTATATAACTACTCACTTAAAGGCCACCTTCTGTAGTCATTAAGTATATTTTAAATCACATCCTATCTATAGGACTACTATAAATTGCAAATAAGTTATTTATTTAATAATCTAATAATTCAATTATTTAATCTAATAACAATTTAATAATTATCTTTCTTGTGATATAATGATTAAAATGAGTACAAACATAGATTATACTATTATTATAATACTATTATTATGTTGTAAACTGAATTGGAAATTCCTTTATTTTCTAACTTATTCAATGCTATTAGTATTTATTTGTCTCATACCCCACCTGTATGGACTGGGCACAAGGCTCCGTTTTAACGTGGACCCACCCACAAGCCGAAGCTAATGGGTGGGAGAGAACAAAAATTGCGTCGATCCCATCGGCATTCCCCCTCAAGGGGGGCGCCTCAGGCGCTGGGCAATAAACCCAGCCCTGTCCCCAAAGGGGGCAGGTATTGCCTGGAGGGATGGCCCTCTGGGATCGACGCTATTATTATAACCTAACCGATCCAGCGGCCGAAGCTCGCCGGACCCCCAGTCGAAACCGGGTGAAGGAAAGTCATTAGTATTATCTGAGTTATTCAGACTATTGTCCTCATCTTCATTGATATACGTACAGCATTTCGGCCAATGTGCCCTCAGGCCTTCTTCAGGTATTTCTTGTCATAATCGGGAGCCATCACGGAACTTTGAACCTAACCCTTTATTCAGTCCACTGAGGTAGAGGCGTTAAGCTGTGTTAATTATTATTCTATGTTACTGCTGCTGTTCCCAAGTTCAACAAGAAATACCTGAAGAAGGTTGGAGGGCACATCGGTCAAAACGTTGTACAGATAACAATGAAGATGAGAACAATAGTCCGAATAATGCAGATAATACTAATCATCAAGCCTCATCTCAAAAATTCAGAGAAATAGTCAATGCACTAACAAAAATCCCACTATTATATGTCATTTTTGTTGTGATATAGTAATAAACATACAAAAATTCAGATCATTATAATAGTCTTTTGGGGTATTTCTTATAAGTCTAACATAAACAAAGGGGAACCACTCTTGACTGATAAATTATTTATTTATTTTCCCATTAAACTAACCCTAACCCTAACCCCGTCTTCTTTTTTCCTAGTAGATCAATAAATAAATAAATAATTTATCAGTCAAGAGTGGTTCCCCTTTTATGTTAGACTTATAGGAAATAACCGTCTTTTGTGCTTTTTCTCTATATACATTTGATTCAAGTGGTAGCCTGTCCTAACAGTAGGGCTTATCATACACTAACCGTATCCCAAACAGAGGGGTAAATCCCCTCCTACCAAGGGTGTGTCTTGGATATGACACTAAATTGTATCTGGTTGGGAGGTTTGATTTCTGAAGCTTTGGAGAGTCACCTCTTTGTTGCCATTACTCTCAGGTCCACTCTGAATCAAAGTGGTACTACCTGTTAGGGTACTGTCTATGTATTAAATAAATCTGTTTTTGAAAATTATTAGTATTAGATAGGAATACTTGAAACCATATCCTTGTGTACCAACCAATAATAATTATTAGTTAATTGAAACCATATGACTGTGTTTGAATTATTTCATTAATACTTACTTGTGGTATAATGGCTAATGTGCTGGACTGCAACACCATATTCAGCAAGTTTGAACTACAGTTGTGCTATTGCATTCACTTTTTGGCTAATACCTTTGGGAAAGATATAAACCCTCCTCATCTCTCAATTATTGGTTAAATAGTACCACTATTGTTCTTCTACAAGGATGTCTTTGGCATTGAATAACCCACCAAGATTTATATGCCATATTAACAAACCAAAGCATTACTAGAAATTATAATAGTTTACAAATTATTATCATTAGTTACTTAAAAGACTCACTTTGAAATTAAATAGCCCAATAAGGGTTGACATGCCATAAAACCAACCAGCCAAACAAACACTCAAATGGTTTAACATATTTGTGAAGGGTCTAGTTCCAGTGCAATTGCAGAAATAAGTATCAAATATTGATCTTCTTCTGTAAATTTCACATGGTTTGCAATTCTCAGCCCCAGAAATTTTAATGACAGACCTCTGTTCAATACTGGACCAGTCTGCTTGCTGACATTTTAAATATCCCCTCAAAAAATATTTTTGCGATATTAAAATTACATTCATGGAAAAATTGTTTTTTAAAACAAATCACTATATTTATTGAATGATCCTCGTGTGTGTGTGTGTGTGTATATATATATATATATATATATATATATATATATATATATGCATGTCTATATTAATGAATACATGTATATATATATATATATATATATATATATGCATGTCTATATTAATGAATACATGTATATATGCATGTCTAAATGTATGCATGCATGCATGTTTAAATGCATGTGCATATCTTTTTTGTGCATGGTGGTGTAATGTTAACATCATAGAGTTCAGATCATGGACAAGGTTTTTTGTATTTCACATAGTGCTAATACCTTTAGGAAAGGTATGAATTCAACTATTCTCCCTCCAGCTATAGGTAAATAGTAGGGCAGTCTGGTTTCTTTAACCTTGGTTAGGCAACTAGTCTAGTAGAAGGAAAACTCTGAATTCAAACCTGTTAAACTTGGCTTAAGAAATTGACCTTGTGTCACATTGTACTTGTGCCTAGGGGTTGGTAAATATATATATATCTATGTACACGCAAACAAACAAGTGACACATGAATAAATAAAAAATTTAAGTTATACTAATTAATGATCAATTATAATCAATGTTTTTTTATCTATTTAATAATCTATGACAGCTGTTTCATGTTCAATACTATTGAGAGATCATGAAACAGTTTCCATAGATTATTAGATAAAAAAACATTGATTACAATTCATTATATATATATATATATATATACATTGGAGTTTTTAAGGTTGTAGACCAACTATGGTGCACGTTTGTGGACCCATTTAAACAGTATCTATATCATTCTAGTAGTAAGATCTACATAGCTGCTGGGTACTTTCAAGGTGTGAATAAACTCGTGTTTTGTAGTTAGCTGATATGTTCGTTTGACTTACTTTGCATCATCACCTATCATATCAAGCTGAGCATATTACAAAGGTAATTAATGTTACTGAAGTATTAAATAACTCACAACAACAAAAAAAGAAAAACGAAAATGAAGAGAAAGCTTCTCTGCAATCAATCACAAACAAACTTGATGCGATCTGGTGTGAGGAGGATGAGGATGAGGATGCAGATTGAAAAAAGGGTATCTTTGCTTTACCAGCCACCCTTAATCACCTGAGTGGTGATCATTAAGTCTGCAATGTTTATGTGGATGATCAGGTTGAAATTACTTATGTATAGCCACTTTGATGTAAATAAAGATCTCCCAGATTTCCAATCAAGATTCACAGATGTTACTTGCAAAACAGCTTTCTGCAATATTAGACATCTTTCAAGAGCAGACCTCATCTGATAAGAGCTTGTCTGTGGAGTGCCAAAACAGGGGTACTGCAAGAAAGGTGTGACGGTAATTTCCTGTTAAGAAGAAACGTTATTTGTAAAAACTTAGTGTTAGTATTTAGAGACGCAGAATGAATGTGTTGTTGTTGTTAACTCTAGAAAGATCGGGTCAATTCAAATCTGTTGTACCTAGAATTGATTTAACCTTGAATGTATCATAGTTTTTCTTGGCTCTCTGATAAAATAAAGCAGGAAATCTGATTTCTCTGGTATGATAAAGCATGAATTCTTCCAAGCTGTAGCCATATCAGTGCTACTGTATGGTTGCACCCCTTGGACACTAACAAAAAGCTTGGAGAAAAAGCTAAATGGGAACTACAACAGCTATATAGCCACTTACAAGGTGTGTCATAAAAGTATTGAGATTGAAGCTATATTTACCAAGATAAAAATGAACAATGAATGGAACGTTAATTTTTTCAGAATACAGTAGTAGTGTCTTGCCCCAGTTAAAGCCTAAACTTGAATGGCCGAGAGATAATCTTGGGGGTTGGAAGACAGTCTTTTTTTCTGCAGATGCTCGGAGGGTTCTTTCGTGGTGAAGGCTTATGGGAGTTTGTTATTTTTTAAAATTTTAATCTTATTTTAATCTCCATACAACACACTGCCATGGTAGTACCAATCACAGTGGATACCTACCACAGTTTGAACTGCTTCAGTCACGTGATATAGGTGCTGCGAAGTATCACATACCAAAATATTGCAAAACTTTTGACTCACTCTGGTAATGTTTTTTATCTAATATGGAAACTGTTTCATGATCTCTTTGAAAAATAGTATTGAACAGGAAACAGCTGTCATGGATTATTAAATAAAAAAAGCATTGATTATAATTGATCATTAATTAGTATAATTCTGTTTTTAAAAAAACATTGAACATTCTACATACAAAAAAAGATATATATATATATATATATTATATATACATATATATATATATATATAATATATATATATATATATATATATATATATATGGCAAAATTTTGAAGTTGAAACAGTGCATTGTTTGAAGAATTATGTAGTGTTAGTAAAAGAATAATCTAGCATTTTCTACTTGTGTTTCTTTAGCTATTCTAAATGATGTTGCCTAATTACCGTCAGCAAACAATGTCACTGATAAACAAGAGACATTATTCTCACTCGTCTTTCATCAACATATATTAATTTCAGGTTAATGAGGAACGGAAGACTATGAGATTACTTTTTTACTATTTCCTCCTCATAAACCAAACTTCATAAAAATCACTTGCAGCAAGAGAAGGAACCAAGAGAGTTTCTCTGTTCCACTATATACGTGCCAAAGTATAGAATTACCAATCTTATTGCAGTGCTGATATTTGAAGACCTTTAAAATGGGAAACTCTAAAAAACACTATAGATGAACCACTGATAATATTTTTCACATCATTATCATCTCTACTTATAATGACGACAATAACAAGAAACCATTACATGAAAAATTATGACAACAATCTTTTTAGAATTTACCAAGTGTTTTTGGTCCATCTGTCTGACATTAGCAGCTTGGGGCTTCAGAAGAAACATGATTGCACCTCTGTAAAGGGGTAAGACCCCCCGATGGGGGCCACCTGTTGGCTGTAAGTGGCGACCTGTGATGCTTAAGGACGAAATCCTGGTGGCTGAGCAGTCCATGACATGCAACACTCCACTGTGGAGGTTATATTAGGTTAGACGGGCGGTCAGAGATGACCCTTCTGATATGATGTTAAACTCTATCTGATGGTGAGGTTCCAGTTATGGAAAATGTGGAGCACCTTTTCATCACCATTACTCCCAGGTCCACCCTGACCCGGAGTGGTATTACCTGTTAGAGTCCAAGCTATGGGTTAAATAGAAAAAATAAGTTAAAAAATATGTTTAAAAATCTTTTTTTCAATGGCAATTAAGAATGAATAGAAAACAAAATGTCTTCAGCATAAAATAATCCAATAACGGTTGACATGCCGTGAACCAACCAACCAACCAATCTAAATAACAGCAAGTAGTGTAAGTATTAAGGCCTATGAACAAGACTAAGCAAAGCTCTGTAAATAATAACTGAAACTTTTTTTTTGCAAGTATAAAGTTGACATCTAATAAAACATTTTGTGCCAGAAACTGAAGTTATGACTTTTTACCCCCCAGTAAATTTTTTTTATAAGAGACATAATCTAAAATAATTATTCATATTTAGATTATGTTTTAGTTGTTTATTTTCTATGGGTAACTGCCTTGTTTACACTAAATGTGGCATATGGAACATATTTTCAGATTTTTTTTTTAAGATCTTAGATAAAATGACATAAATATATATATATATATAAAGTATACTTATCTTGAGCCCTTTAAGTGTTTTTTTTGTTTTGTTTTTTGTTATATATTTACCAATCCCTCCGCTGCCCTGTCGGCTGGGGCATTAGAATGCACCGACTGCACCTGTTGGCCGTGGGTGACGACCCGTGATGCTTAAGGATAGAGCCCAGGTGGATGAGCAGTTCATGACCTGCAATGCTCCACTTTGGCCCTATCTTGGGCTAGACGGGCGGTTGGAGAGGCCCCCTCCAATCAATCGGCTGGTCACGTCAAGCCCTAGCACCTATATGATTTTCCCAACCCTGTTACCCTTATGGCAAGCCCCAACCCCTTTTTATCATATGGGTGCTAGAAGGCGGTGGCTGCGGGTCTACATGTCCTGGGAATGACGTTAAACTCTATCTGATGGTGAGGTTCCAGTTTTGGAGGTTTGGGGAATGTGGAGCACCCCTTCATCACCATCGCTCCCTGGTCCACTCTGACCCGGAGTGGTAGTACCTATTAGGGTCCCATCTATGGGTTAAATAGAAAAATGTATTCATAAAAAAATTGTATTATCCATTAAGAATTGATTTATTTCAAAACTTTATCGGCATTAAATGACCCATTGAGGTTGATATGCCGTAAAACAAAACAAACCAAACAAACCAAACCAATCCCTCCACACTAGTAGGATGTGACACAAGGTCAATTTCTTTAACAGGTTTGAATTCAGAGTTTTCCTCCTCCTAGACTGGTTGCCTAACCAAGGTTAAAGTACCCAGTTTGACCTACTATTTACCCATAGCTAGAGGGAGAATAATTGGATACAAACCCTTCCCAAAGGTATTAGCACTATGTGAAAATGCAAACCTTGTCCAGGATTTGAACTTGTGTCACCATGTCCATTTCCTACAATTATAAACATCTTTGGTTACTGTGATTTATTGCAATAGATTTTGGTAATAAATGATACCTAATAATGTCCATTTTGATTTAATAATGTTCTTTTAGGAATAATAAAATATTGGTATCTTTGTCAAGGGTCTGGTTTTGCTCAGCACCTGCTTAGAAATCACAAGGTTCAGGTTCAATACCAGTCTCTGCCAACACTAGTCAAATTTGTGTGGTAAAGTGGGGAGCTGAAGGTAGGTGTGGGGCTCAACCTCAGTAAAATAATCTCCCTGGTCTAGCACTAGTGAAAAGGGATAGACTCCCTTTATAATACAATGGTGGGTGCAAGAATGTGTATGTGCATATAAATGCACACTTAGTATATAGTTAAATAATAGTTAGTTAAATCGAATTAAAAAGGTAGTAAGTCAAACCACATATATGTATAAATATGTGTGTGTGTTCTAGTGTAGATAATGTGTGAGTATATGTATGTATATATAGATATAGATATATATGTGCGTGTGTATATATACATGTGTGTGTGTCTACATATATAGTATGTGTAAAGTAGGGTCAATGATAAGTTAGAGAAACCATTAAAACTGAGGATAGATATAAAAGGATGATAATCTCTTCTTAGGAGACGAGAAGTCTGGGTTGTGAACAACTTTAATAGTTGACCAGTTGGTCAGATAGGTCATAAAAAATCATGAGGGTGGTCTTTTAGACAAAGAACCCTTTCAAATCCCGCGGGGTTGATAAGATCTAGGAGGATGAGATTTCATACGAGAGTGAGATGAGATTTGGGAATTCTGGGAGTTTTGAAAAGTTTTAGTCAGTTAGTCTTGGGACAGCGGAGAGAGCAGTTAGCCTCTGGGAGCCGAGGAGGACAGGAGTTAGTCTTGGAACAGCGGTGAAAGGAATGGGGGGAACCCCCCCCCCATCTCGACAGCCAGTAGAGATAGCAGCAGACAATTATACACCTCATCTTTGCCTTTTCTGAATGTTCACCTGACATTGTCTTGTCTTCATCTCCTTTGTTGTTGTTTATTCTCTCTTTCTCTTTGTGATACTGTTTGTTTGTACACCCCTTTGGCGGGGGGCCCCTGCGAGATGTTTGAGCGCACATGTGCAACGTGGACAGGTCCTAGGAAACTGGTGGACGACACGGAATCATTGCTAGACGAGACAAGATGAACGGCAAGAGAGTTGCAGGAGTGTGCAAAAAGGGTCTCGCAGCCCGCCGGTGGTGTTACAATGGTGCCGACTGACCAAGGGTATCACCTGAAATCACGGAGAGAGTGGGAAGAAAGACAGAGGCGAAGGGGAGAGAGAGAGAGAGAGAGAGAGAGATGGACTGACAGTCAGACAGATGTGCGAACGGACAGATGAAAAAAAAAATCAGAGATGGAGACAAAGAAAAACATATATATATATATGTATATATATATTTAAGAAAGAAAAAAAAAGAGAAAGAGAAAAAGAAGAGACTGAAAAGAAAACACCTAAAGGGAAAAGGAAAAGGGAAAGAAAGAAAGAAAGAAAGACATAAAAAAAAAAAAAAAAAAAAACGGAAAGAAAGAAAGAAAGAAAGAATCAAAGGGACACGCACGCACGCACGCACGCATACACACACATATTTATATATACATATTTGAAGGTAGGAATGTCAATTTTTTTTCTCCAAAATACGAATTTGTAGATAATTCTTATTGTTTTTGTTTTGTTCTATGTTTAACTTTGATTTTCACAAAATCGGTATTGTCGGTTGAATAGCTAAATTTTTGTAGGGTCCCTACAAACGTTTAGTCGGACAATTCATCATAGGAATTAGAAATATGTCTCAGTAATCAGTTTTGTTTTAAACGAGAGAGAAGGATTTATTCTATAGTTTAGATGTGTTTCGAAAGGACAAAAATCAAATGTCTAAGAAATATATATTTTCTTGTTTTTACTAGTTGTGGATAATTTAAAAGAATTTTTTTTTAATGGTTTTGTATGAGAAATGTCGTTGGTTATTTTTTTTTTTACTTTGTCAAAGGACCTCACCAAGTAATTGTATTATTATTTATTTTACCCAAAGGAAAAGAAAGAGAAGCTTTTAGTTAAAAAAAAAAAAAAAAAAAAAAAAAAAAAAAGAAAAGGCCCCTATGGTCGGCAGTGAAAGAAAAGTAAAGGCCCTTAACGTAGAGAAAGAAAAGGGAGACAGAGAGAGATAGAAAGATGTCTGATATACTAATGTTTTAAGCAGTGGGAGAAAGAAAGGGCAGAGAGAGAAAGATATCTGATATACTAATGTTACGAACAAAGAAAGGAATGGGAGATTGACCTTTAGTAGGGTCATAAAGATGACTTGCATTTTTTTTTTACGACTTGGACGGAAAGTCAGATAGATAGATAGATAGATAGATAGATAGAGAGGTGTGTAAAGAAATAAAATGTTGTTTCTTTTGTTATTTTTTTTTGTTGTTTTTTTTGTTATTATTATTTAGAGTAAGCATTTAATTAGACTTTCTTGATTAATGTGATAAGATTACTAATGATCTTTAAAAAAAAAAAAAAATCGTTGAGAAGATTACTGATTTTTTTTTTTTTGATTTTTTTGATTTTAAATTTTTATTAAATGTTGAGAAAAAGGAGAGATCCCCCCCCACGAGAAAGAGCGAAGCACCTCCCCACCCACACCTGTTGATTAGTTGTTTCTTGTCTTATACAGCCGATTTAATTGATTTTTTTCCCTCTAGTTTTCATATAGTTGGTTAGAATGCTTGTAAAAGGGATTTTAAATGATTATTTTGTCTATTTATTCATTTTTTTAAAATTTGCGATTTATTTAATTTTTCTGTTGTCCCACCAAAATATATATTGTAAGGTAGCTTTGAGAAGAATTAGGGTGAAGTTAATTGAATGAAGATTATTATTATCATCATCATTATTATTATCATTATTATTATTATTCTATATACAACAACTGACTGTATAATTTCTTTTAAATTTTAATTTTTTTTTTATTTTATTGTTTTTTTTTCCTTCTCCTAATTTGATTTGACTTGGAGAATTGAGCTTGTTTTGTGTGTGTTAATTGAATGAAAATTATTATTGTTATCATCATTGTTGTTGTGGTTATCATTGTTATTATTATTTTATATACAACGGCAATTGACTGTGGGATTTTAATTTTAATTTTTTTTTTCTGTCTTCTCCTATTTTATTGACTTGGAGAATTGAACTTGATTTATGTGTGTTGCGATCAGGCGTGTGCCCAAATATATAAAAAAAAAAAAAAAAAAAAAAAAAAAAAAAGAAAAAAAAAGACAATGAAAAATGACAGGGATTAGATTTGAACTCTTCTAAATCTCCTGATAGGGTGAACATTGTATGTGTGTGATGAAGGGGCGAAAACCACCCCAGGGCAACTTTGGCCATTGAACTGTGCTGGTTTTGTTTTTGTTTTTGTTGATTGCAAAATTGGGGCATAAAGGCCCAGAGAATCAAGAGACTGATGATTGTTTGGTATTTGTTGGTATTTTTTTTTTAAAATTGTAATGTTAATGAACAGGGGGGTGATGGATACCCCCGGCCACAAGGTAGACCCGACACTGCTTCCAATCAATAATTCCGATACGGCACCTAAACAACTGCGTGAATTATGATGTCACCACGTCGTAGGATTATAAAGGGATTACGTAATACTTCTGAATCGTTTTAGTAGAGGGGTTAAAATTCCCCTGTGTTAGTGGGGGGTGGGGCGAAATCGAGGAGGTGAATTGAGAAGCCCTCCTGTAAGAAGAGGGTGTTTAAAATCCCTGTGTTTAGTGGGAGGTGAGCTGAGGAAAGCCCTCCTGGTTTGATTAAGTAAGAAGTTCCCCCAAAAGATTGACTTGAGGAAGCAGGGTCGAAGAACCAAACTGGCGGAAGATGTTTTGTTTGTTTGTTTGTTTTTTTTTGTATGTGATTTTGGAAAAGGAATCACCCTGAGCATTGTTGGCCATTGTTGCTGTTGTTGGTTTGATGAGAGGGGACTGATTCCCAATTACCAACATAGCATGAATGCATGTTCTTTTGTCGTTGAATTGTTTGCTTTGTTCTCTCCTCGGTGTGCCTCTGCTCTCGCGGGTGTCCTGTTGGGTCCCCGGGTCCAAACCCAGGGATACCAAGGGGATAGAAAACAAAGATGGGATGCAGGGCCGTAAGTGCGCGTATCCGGCCCAGAAAGAATGACCGCAGAAACAAAATGGAAAGGTATGACCACGGAAACGAAATGGAATCGAGAAGGAATGACCGCCGAAACAGAATGGAAAGCAACGACCGCAGGTACGAAATGGAAAAAGGTAGGACGAACGGTAAGAAGAAACAACCAGGCAACGCAACCGGGATGGGACAAGGATCGTTGGGTGAGTGCTCTGGTGCCCGACGGGCCACTCCGCGTGGGCGGTCGCACATCATGGGGAGAAACAATGTGTCATGTGAATTTTTTTTTTTTCTTGATTGTAATTTTTTTTGTTTTGTTTGTGTAATTTATGAATAAATGACAAGAAAGGCAAGGGGAGGTATATAATACAATGGTGGGTGCAAGAATGTGTATGTGCATATAAATGCACACTTAGTATATAGTTAAATAATAGTTAGTTAAATCGAATTAAAAAGGTAGTAAGTCAAACCACATATATGTATAAATATGTGTGTGTGTTCTAGTGTAGATAATGTGTGAGTATATGTATGTATATATAGATATAGATATATATGTGCGTGTGTATATATACATGTGTGTGTGTCTACATATATAGTATGTGTAAAGTAGGGTCAATGATAAGTTAGAGAAACCATTAAAACTGAGGATAGATATAAAAGGATGATAATCTCTTCTTAGGAGACGAGAAGTCTGGGTTGTGAACAACTTTAATAGTTGACCAGTTGGTCAGATAGGTCATAAAAAATCATGAGGGTGGTCTTTTAGACAAAGAACCCTTTCAAATCCCGCGGGGTTGATAAGATCTAGGAGGATGAGATTTCATACGAGAGTGAGATGAGATTTGGGAATTCTGGGAGTTTTGAAAAGTTTTAGTCAGTTAGTCTTGGGACAGCGGAGAGAGCAGTTAGCCTCTGGGAGCCGAGGAGGACAGGAGTTAGTCTTGGAACAGCGGTGAAAGGAATGGGGGGAACCCCCCCCCATCTCGACAGCCAGTAGAGATAGCAGCAGACAATTATACACCTCATCTTTGCCTTTTCTGAATGTTCACCTGACATTGTCTTGTCTTCATCTCCTTTGTTGTTGTTTATTCTCTCTTTCTCTTTGTGATACTGTTTGTTTGTACACCCCTTTGGCGGGGGGCCCCTGCGAGATGTTTGAGCGCACATGTGCAACGTGGACAGGTCCTAGGAAACTGGTGGACGACACGGAATCATTGCTAGACGAGACAAGATGAACGGCAAGAGAGTTGCAGGAGTGTGCAAAAAGGGTCTCGCAGCCCGCCGGTGGTGTTACACCTTGCTGTCCAGCTTATATCAACAATAGATCACTCTACCAACTTTACTATTTACTTCTAACTTTGGTTTAGAAGAAAATAAATCAATAAGAATATTGGTAGATGTGTATTCATTTATCAATGATATTGTAGGATGTGAGCCGATTTTGAACTTAATTGCTGACAAAGATGGTAATTAAGTGAGTAATAATTGAGTAATGATAATAATGCGGAATTTACAATGGTATATATACTTTTGCAAATACGCAAAAATAACCCGACGTACTTGTAGTTATCAGTACTTAAAGTGATAAGAGTAATAAAAATAATAATAGTGATGATATCAGTGGAAAAAAGAACTCTTGGAGAGGTTGTATGTTTTTTTGAGCTATTAGCTTATTAGAAAGATTACCCACTAAAAACACTTGATAGTAATAAAGACACAGTGTCCGCTGATAAGAAGATTGTTGATGTAATAATAAAATACAAGAAGATGTAGCATTATGTTTTTATTAATGATGCATGGCGTATAAATAATAATAGAAAATGATAAAAGGAATTAATCAAAAATAAAAACCTTTACATTAAAGAAGTTCTTATAACTTATCTCATTGAAATAAACCGCAACACATTTAAGAAATTGTTATTACTAACGGTACTTACCCATATTACATAAGGGTTGCAAGATGGTCATTATTAAAAACTAAAGGTAGTTACATATATTAAATAAAGATTGTTAGATAGTCTTTATTAAAAACTAACTGTATTTACTCATATTAGATATCAGGGATTGTAAGAGGGTCATTATTAAAAAAACTAACTGTATTTACTCATATTACATAGGGATTGTAAGAGGGCCATTATTAAAAACTAACCATACTTGCTCATATTACATAGGGATTGTAAGAGGGCCATTATTAAAAACTAACCATACTTGCTCATATTACATAGGGATTGTAAGAGGGCCATTATTAAAAACTAACTGTATCCACTCATATTACATGGGGATTGTAAAAGGGTAATTTTCAAAAACTAACCATACTTGCTTATATTACATAAGGGTCTTAAGACAGCCAATACTAAAATCCAACAGTACTTACTTATATCAAATGAAGTTTGTAAAATTGTGATTATCAAAAACTAACCATACTTGCTTATATCACATAGGGATTGTAAGAGGGTCATTATTAAAAACTAGTGGTTTGGTTTCTTTGTTTAATGGCATATCAACCTTCATGGGTTATCTAATTCAAAAGCCGTCCCTGTAGAAGAAAAGTAGTGGTACTATTTAACCTATAGCTGTGGAGATGAAGTATTGTGGTACTTACCTATAGTAAATAATGGTTGTAAGATGTTCATTATTAAAAACAATCTGTACATTACTAAAAACTAACAGACCTCACAGAGTTGATGAATGTAAGTTTTTCCTTGACACCTAACACTTGTGTGTCTATGTGTATGTGTCCACAGGAGAATGTCACTTACAAGTTTGTCCTTACTTCTTCAGCAGTGTCCAGTATGTTTTGTTTGTCTTACTTGAGGGGTTTTGTGTGATAGGAGATAAGTAGTCATACAGCTTCTTTTTTTTTTGGGGGGCCCCCCCCCAAAAAAAAAAGAACAAATCCTGGAAGCAGCCCCTGCTTCCAGGATTTGTTCAAGGCAGCAATTGGGGTAAAATCAGACCAAGCTTGATATCTACAAGCAACTTGTTCTATGGTAGTCCAAGGGTTCTAGCTGGTTTTGTTTGAGGTGTCAGACTCACTTGTTGGCAGTTGATGCTGTGTTTAGTTTTTGGGAAATTTCAAATCTCTACATCCCAATATAGCATAAGCATCAGCCAGTTTGTTCAGGTGACAAAGTATACAATTTAGAAAATCTGTTCATCTAATAGTTCAAAGAAAAGAGCTAGAGAAGTCAGTCGAAAGGGTCATTCAATGAATAAGGGGAATTATTTTTTAAAAAGTAAAATATTTTTTTTTTACTAAATTTTTTTCTATAAATATAAACTCTGCATTGGTGGGAATTGGTTTAAAGAAAAAATTATTTTAATCTCACAAAAATATTTGTTTTGAGACTATTCTAAATGGCAGGAAATTAAACAGCGCTTCAAGCTTGAACTGGGGTCTGTCATGAGATCTTTGATGACTGAGAAGTGTAAACCATGTAAAATTTACAAAAGAATGTGTAATGTGTATGGAAAAACATATTTTAGTAAAATAGATGTTTACAAATGGATTAACATGGGTTTGCCACTATAGGCATGAATTGAAAAGACTGTCCATGAATTGGAAACACACTGATTTTCCAGTAAAGTAAAAGTTCCTGACGGTCTCTAAAGATCATGAAAACAGATGTTTGGGACATAAAATGACCCATGACTATTAATTTCCTTAAAAGATGTACAACTGTAAACAGTGTTTGCCAATTCCCTAAGGAAAATTCACCTTATTTATTCAATGAGTCTTGTACACAAAAAAAAAAATTCCTTTACTATTTTCCCTGTGAACAGTTAACAAGTAAAATACACTCAGCAATCTGTGTTTAATCCTAACAAATATTTGGTTCTTAAGTTTTGACTTATGTGACAATCTTAAAACTAGTCAGTTTAGAGAGTATGTCTAAATAATAAATAATAATAAATTTTAAATATTATGAATAAAATATTAAGAGTAAAAATGAATAATAATAAATTAATAATTATAAATAATAATGAATATTAAATATTAAGAATAAAATATTAAAAATAAAATAATAAATTATAATAAATATTAAATATTAATAATAAGATATTAAAAATAAAATAATAATAATGATAAATTATGATAATATTAAATATCAATAATAAAATATTAAAAATAAAATAACAATAATAGATTATGATAAATATTAAATATCAATAATAAAATATTAAAAATAAAATAATAATAATAAATTATGATAAATATTAAAAATTAATAATAGAATATTAAAAATAAAATAATGATAATAAATTGATAATAATAATAAATATTAGATATTAATAATAAGATATGAAAAATATAGAAAATAAAATTGTATAATAATAAATTGATAATGAATATTAAATATTAATAAGATATGAAAAAAAAATAGAAATAAAATTGGATAATGATAAATTAATGATAATGAATAATGATAAAAATAAAATAAAATAAAAATAGAATAGAATATTAAATATTAATAATGAATATTGAATAAAACCTCAACTTATGTGATAATCATAAACTAGTTATTTTTTCAGAGTATCTCCTAGTTTGTATAGAATCTTGAAATAAGACACTCTCATCTGATACTTGTTTCTTTTGCCTAGTCCTAACAACTTTTGGTAGCCCTGTCAGCTGGGGCTATAGATACCAACTGCATCTCTGCAGAGGGGTAAGACCTTCCCTAATGGGGCCACCTGTTGGCTGTGGGGGATGACCTGTGATGTTTAAAGACGAAATATTGGTAGCTGAGCAGTCCATGACATGCAACACTCCCCTTTGGTCCTTACTTGGGCTAGATAGGTAGTTGGTGAGGCCCCATATGATTAATTGGCTGGTCAGGTCAATCCCTAACACCTATATGATTGTCCTAACCATATTGCTCTTATGGCAAACCCCCCAACCTTTTGGGGAATGTGGAGTACTATTTTATCATTATTACTCCCATATCCACCATGACCTGGAGTGATAGTACCTGTTATCTATTGAATATCCAACTAGAACAAATAAAACCAAATGTCATTGGCATAAAATAACTGAACAAAGGTTGACATGCCTTAAAATCCAACCAACCAACCACCCAGCAATCTCTAACAAACCAAATTTCCCAATGGATCATAAGCAATAAAGAAATCTTTCAATTTAAAGCTCGACTTTGAAATTCCTTGCATTCACAAATGCAATAAATTTCTGGTGTCATAAGATTATCACTTAATTCTTTGACATCTAAAGAGTTAAACTATTGTAAAAGTTAACCATATCTATTCATTTTCCAAACCACAAATTTAACTTCATTGAATGAAATGTTGTGTTGATAGATAAGATGCCAGAAGAACAAAGAATGAAATGTTTAATGGAAATTCTTTTGTATGATCAAATCTGTGATTTGATGTCAACGACTGCATTTTTTTTTAGTGTCTTATTTTGAAAAAAAAAATGAAATTTAGTTTGAAAAAACAATTGAATACCTAACAAGAATGAATAAAACAAAACATCTTTGACATAAAATAACCCAACAAGGGTTGACATGCCATAAAAATCCAACCAACCAGCATACTTGATAAACAAAATACTTAACAAATCAAAAAAAAAATTAACTTACAAATCATACATACCCTCATACACACACACAAAAAAGATTTGGCCTTAAAATAACCCACAAGGGTTGATATGCCATAAAACCAACCCAAGGACTGAATCTAAAAAAAATATTTTAATAATGACCCAATGAGTCTCTGCAGAAGTGGCCTGCTGACAAAAAAACGGGAGGAGATAACCCAGATGTAGCTGATTTGCCAAAGAGTCTGTATCTAAAAATGCCACGGCTTTGTCTACTGTTAATGGGAAAGTTCAGATATAACCTTTGACAAAACATATAAAGAGGCATCTATGGGTTTCTTTTGGTATAATGGTTATTGTCGAAGTGGACATGGTGACATGTGTTCAAATTCTGGAAGAGGCTGTTTACATTTTACATAGGGCTAATACCCTTGAGAAAGGTATGCTTCCAACTATGGATAAATAGTAGGGTAGACTGAGCTCTTAAAACCTTGGTATGACAATCAGTAATCTGACCTGTGTGGTAAAGTGGGGAGCTGACGGCAGGTATGGTGCTCCCCCCCCCCCCCAGCAATAATAATCTCTTGGGTCTAGCACAAGTGAAAAGGAGATAGATTTTTCAGACATCATGTCATATTCCCCCCCCCCTCATATTTGAAAACATCATATGCTAAAATATAAAAAAAGATTTCTGAAGTGTCATATCTTATTTCTTTTTTTGAATTTTTGAATTTATTTAAACAAATAGATTTCACATTTATTTCCTAAAGAATAGTCAATTAAATGTTATCATATTTTTGTTCAATCTTTTCATCTTACAATAGTACAAATGTTGATAAAATTTAATTCCATTAAAATCTGAAAGTTTTTTTCAACTCCATTTCCATGGATTGGGTTGTTCAGTTGTAATAGCCCAACACAAAATGGTTTCAATTTTGTAAAAATATCTCAGTGCAGTTTTTTCTGGGCAGATGAAACTGGAAAAAAATCTGTTTTTTGGTTAAACCATCCATTTCTTGTATTCATTTTGTTGACATCGAAATCTGTAGATTTTACTTTCTGTTTTGCTGTTACCAATGAAAATCACTTGTTTCTTTTCAGGATTAAAACTGGTGTTAAATGTTCTGACCTGACAATTGCGTACAAATCCATCTATCAAGATGTTCTGGCAGCTGTGGAGTATGTTCATGGAAGTGAAGTAAGTTGCTAATTTTTCATATTCTATTATCATCCAAATGACTATTTGTTTCTCATATATGAATGCTCTCTCTCCCCCCCTCTCTCTCTCTCTCTATATATATATATATATATATATATATATATATACACAAGTGTGTCAAAAAAGTATTGAGATTTTTGTATTTTTTGACTCACCTCATAATCTGGAAAAAAAATAACATTCCATTCATTGTTCATTTCAATCTTGGTAAATACAGCTTTAAACTTGGTACTTTTTTGACAGTATGGATAATTTCTGACTCTCCCTCATACATTATAACAACTCTATTATTAAGAAGGGGAGAAGATGAAATGTTAGTAAAATGTATGAAATTTATCCAACCCCCACACTTCAGGCAGGATGTGAGATAAGGTCAGTTTTTAAGTGAAGTACAGCTGGTTTGAATTTAGTTTTCCTTTTCCTTGGTTTAACAAGGCAAAAGAATCTAGAAAAGATGGATTCATCCTTTTCTCAAGGGTGTTAATGCAAACAGCTTCATCCCAGAATTGAACTTGGGATGCTGATTCCATTTCCAATGAAATTAACCATTAACACCTCAGTTAATAATATGTATATGTAGAGATGTGTTAGAAAAACTCATTGACATGTACACACACACACACACACAGTGATGCTGATAACTTTTTAATTTAGTGCATCCTGGTACACACAGACTTGATTTGATGAGTCCCTGGGAAATTTGATGGATCCCAACTAAAGTTTCTTAATAAATTGCACAGTTTTTATCTATAAACAACTAAAGCCATTTAACCCCTACCTTGTACCCCATACAGTGTAATTCATTTCCAAGAAAATACTAAAATGTATTTACAGTTAACTGGAAATGGTGAGGGAAGAAAAAAAACACTGGGATGCATGGGTACGATTTTTTTGTGTTCTTTTAGATTTTTATGCATCAGTGATGCAGGACGTATACCTATCAGCATCTGTGTATATGTATGTATGTATGTATATATATATATATATATATTTTGAACCCTACTACCCACATGCACCTACAAAGCCAAAATCGTAATGTTATGTTAATAACACAACACAACACAAAACAGATAAATAATTTACCCTAAACTTCTCTTACCATAGTTTAATGATGATAATTTCAGTCAATTTAGATTTTTCTTTTCTCATAATTATATGCCCTTATGAAACACTCCACACTTATCTCTGTTTCTTGGAAAAATCTTCACATGAATTCAAACAAACGCTATGCCAAATTCGATTATGGCCCTTTCTTCACATACACCCAGCATTTTCCCATTTTTTGAAAGTCATCCACCCTTACCCATACAACACTTCTTCCATCTCAAATCTTGATGAAGGTTTGCTAAAAACCAAAATGTTATAATGTTCACCATTAAGAATAAATTCATCTTTTTAGAATACTTCATGTTTTTCTATTTTATAAACCTGCCCTCGTGGTGGGGGTCCAGTGGCTTTGGCCCTGGATCTTACAAGTTAATAGTGTTGATCCCAGGGGGCTATTCCCCCAGGAAACACCTGCCCCCTCGATTTAAAGGGGCAGGGTTGGGTTTATTGCCCAGTGCCTGAGGTGCCCCCCTTGAATGGGGAATGCCGATGGGATCAACGTAATTTTTCACCTACCACCCATGAGCTTCAGTTTGTGTGTGGTCCCACATTAATAGGGCCTTGTGCCTAACCCATACACATGGGCTATGAGGTGTATATATATATATATATGTATATAGCCCATATAAGTAAGAGTCGTTAAACTGAGAATGGTGATAGAAATTATTTAAATGTAAATTTAATGGTTAATTGTCTAAGATAAACTATTTTTATAATTTGGATGAATATACTTTTTATCAGAATATCTTGAAAAAACATTTTTAAAAAAAGAAAAGAAAATTGAGCCACAGACCAGAATAAATGTGGCTGTAAGCGAGATCCTGCCCATGGGTTGTATGTTTGACACCCTCTGATCTACTATATAAGTAAAACATTGATGGAAAATATCTGAAAATTGTGTGGTGTGTTTCTCATTATATAATAAATAAGCCCACAATCTCCTATAGATCTCTAAGACTTGTCCAATTCTTCCTTTCTTTAATCTCTCTTTCTCTCCCCCCCCCTCTTGCCTTTTCTTGTGTGGTTTTAACTGTGATATGCAATGACATGACATTTTAATTGTGCAGGAAGAAAATAACTGACTGAAAGATTATAATCTTGTCTATTTGTAGAGTTGGAACACACACAAAACTAGTTTGAGGATTCCAACCTGTATAGATAACTGAGAGACTTAGAGTAATTTTTGAAAAATTTATTTCATGCCAAATTGCTTAGTAGATCCTATCGGGTGGAGGTGAATTTGAGATGTGTTAGATATGTTTCTTCCTGTCAAGACCATTGCAAGAATTTTGAAATTGGGATTGTAAATTACTCACAAAAGTATAATGTATGATTTTGAAATAGGATTTCCAAATTAGTCTGTGTCCTGGGTATGACGCTAAACTGCATTTAGTGGCAAGGTTCCAATTTTGGAGCTCCGCATGGGTTTGATATGCCATTAAACAAACCAACCAACCAAACAACCAAGCAGAGATTTCCTTTGTTCCCAGGTCCACTCTGACTTGAAGGAATAGTACCAGGTAGACCTGTTTGAAAATTATTAGTATTAGATAGGAATACTTGAAACCATATACCTGTGTTACAATTATTTATAATAAGAATAGTCATTTGAAGGTTGTATTGAGAGAAATGACTTATCTCAGAGCTCAAAGTGAGCACAAAACATTGAAAGCAAAATGTGTGAATGGCTCACAAGGAAAAAACAAAATATGGATGCCTTAATTAGCTTAACCAAAAAAAACACTATCTTGAAAGCAGGAGAATTGGTGAGAATGGTCAGCGTGGAGGCAACTTGTTTTGTGACCTGTGTGAGAGGGAAAAAGATGAGATGCTTTGGAACATGCTATTACGGATATTTTGAAGACTGCTGTGATATTCTTGCAAACAGAGAGACTTTGTCGACAGACTTTAGAAGGTGGAAAAGCGATTACTCAGATCAGTTTTCAAAGCTATAATTGTTTACTAAGGATTATTATTTTTCATTACTTGAAACTGTATAATAGCTTCCCCCAAAATAAAGAAGGAAAAGACTCAGTTCAGCTCTAAAGAACTCAAACCATATGTGCAAATTATTTGTATTAAGAAGCTATATTGTTTACAAATGAGTACACTGGCCTGCGTTAAAAAGATTTTTTTCCAAAGGTCAAAGGTTTACCAAGTGATATATGATCGCCATTATATGCTGAATTCAAAAATATCATTCATTGTGTTTGGTCAGGTCTGGTTTTTAAGATGTGCTTGAATACTTCACAAGTTGTACACAATAATAAAAGTTATTCAAAATCCTGTGGACTCTACTTGTCACAAATAAATAGTTATAACACTGTTCTATACATTTTAAGTAAGAGATTGTATCTTAAAAAATTGATCTGATTAGAAAAATTGAGTCTGATTTTGTGATTTAGTTTAAAAAAACTGCCTTAAAATCAGCTATTATCTATTCAACCTTGAAAACATTGCAGGCTAGTGTTATCATAAGTGACTCAAACCTATGTAATCGCTTCAGCTTTAAATGACTCAACATGGTTTGATATGCCATAAAAGAAATCAACCATAATCACCACTTAGATTTGGCACAAGGCTGAAGCACCTAGTGAGGCCCAAATTCACAACTGCGAGACTATTTTGCTAACCATTTACACTATGATGAGGTACATTTAGGTTTCTACAAAAGTGAGGATAAATGATGTATGGAAGAAAATAAAGGATAAGTCCTTGATGAGACTTGAACTCACATCCCCTTTATTTATAACTCCCTGACACCTGGTTACCAGCTATTTTAACAACTTAGCAATTGTTTCACACCTATCATCATCATCATCATCATGACATGCAATTAGCATGGATAACCATGACAATCTCTTGCCAACCTTCTCTATCATTCATTGTCCCTGGGAGGTCCTCTGCGCAGCATCCAGCATCTTCGCAAAGTTAGTCAATGTATGCCTTAGTGGGCAGTTCACATTAGCATGTCCATGTGTTGGCTTCCACAGGAGAATGTCACTTATGAGCTCGTCCAGCATGCCTTGTCCATCTTCCTTGGATGATTTGTGAGATAGGGGGCAGGTGGCCATACAGCTGCTTCCTTGTGGGGTGCTGTTTCCACGACTTGTTCAAGACCGCATGCAGCATTCTTGTGCAAGTTTCATCTAGCTTATTGTCAAGGCGCTTTGTCAGGGTCCAAGTGGTGCAGCCATACATCAGCACTGATATAACCACAGCCTGTAAGAATTGCCACTTTAACTTGTCAGTGACATTAGATTTCCATATGACTGATAGTCTGTTTATGGCCGACCATGCCTTTCTTATTTGTGTATTAACATCGCTTTCTGCGGATGAAATATTATTATCTAGGTATGTGAATTGTTCTACTGGCTTTAGAGGCTTACCGTTGAATGTGGAGATGTCTCTTTTCTTTTTGAAACATATGAACTCAGTTTTATCAGAGCTCACATAGAGGCCAATATTCTTTGCTGCCTTCTCCAGGCTAGGCAGTAGTGATTCAGCCTGTGTCGATGTATCTGCAAAATTACACCTATAACTCATCCATTAATTTGTTTTTAATTTGAAGGTGCATTGTTTGTTAATAGTATTTTTTTTAAAAGATTAGATAATATGTCTGTCAATTGGAGGCGTTGGTTGTGTAATGGTTAGAGTCTTAGGAAATGGATATGGCAACCTGAGTTCAAATCTAATACCTTTGGGAAAGGTATGAATCCATTTGTTTTTATCCTAGTAGGGAAGACTGGGTAATTAGCCTTGATTAGGCAACCAGTCACAGAGAAGGAAAACTCTGAATTCAAAATATCTGTTCTCTACTTAAAGATTGACTTTGTGTCACATCTTATCTGTGACAGAGGGGTTGACTAAATACATACACTACAATGAGGTGTCTAACCTAAGTCAAAAAGTAGGTCGCATGAAAGATTTCTGACCTTTAACACTACTGTCAATGAACCTTGAACATTGCCTGAAAATTTGAAACGTCTGCAATCCTTAATGTTTTGTGGGTAATTTAATGTTTGAAGAATTTATCTTGTTTATCAGATAACCCCCAAGTACCAAATTTAAGAATTTGTCTCAATAGCTGTTCTAAGGTTCATTTACATGCTAAAAGAATGGATTTCTTTCTTGGAGAGATCGTGCCACCTGTTCTTTTTATGTGGACATCATCGTTTCCCATGAAAATTTCTCAATGGTTAAAAAGTAATTTTTTCTAAGATTCTTATTTCTATTTGAAGACCCATATGTTTTCTACCGGTAACCATATCCTCATTTTTTCTTTTTTTCTTTAAACAAATTTCTTATGTCTGTTTTTGATTCTCTATGTCTGCGTGTGATTGTATTGTGGGATCTCAGATGTCACTTAAAAGAGAAATTTATGAACCGGATTCTATGTGGCGTTTACTGCAACAAATCCATTTGCTGTCTGTTAATTCATTGTGAAAAAACAAAAAGTATCTGACCTGCTTTGACAAATTCTGACATAATTGTGTTGCGTTATTATATTCAAGTTTTTTTTTTTCTTCTCTCTTTACTTTCTGTTTTTATCCTGATTCTCCCACTCTCTGAATACTTCCCTTGGGTTATGTTTCTCTTTTTGTTGTTTAGAAAGAAAGTGCAATATATATATATATATATATGTATGTATGTATAAGTAAAAAAGGTTTTCAAGTTATTTGGAAATTAAATTTCTTCTAGTCCCTTATGTAAGTGTTCATTTTTACCATTAAAAAAAAGTTATTTTTGTGCCAGTTTTGTTCATTGTTTTTTTTTTGGGGGGGGGAGGTTGTATTTATTACATCTGTAAAGAGTAAATTAGAGAATTTTTGTTTATTTAGCATAAAGGAATTTTCAAAATCCAATAAAACTCTTGATTCTTATTTTGGCTCCTGCTTTAACCCTTTCAATAACATTAAAATAAGTCTTATGTTTTGCCTCAAATTCTTACAAACTGTAAATACTGTCACTATTAGATAATAAATTAACTATATCTATCATTTGAGAGGCAATGTAGAAATCAAAAGAGATAATTAGAAATTGTACTCAGAGACGTTAGATCAAATAGGTGTGAGTGATAGGTGATGACCCTGAGAACTTGGTTGGGATTGGATAATCTCAAGTAATCATGGGATCCTAGAATTTAGAAAAATAGTTTGAAATTTAATCAGTTGGTTCTGAGAAGCTTAGGTACACACGTGTGAGAAATGGGGTGTACATATTGTTCCATCTATATAACTTCTGTGGGTCTGATTCTCCAAGTGCTATTGGGTTATATGTAAAGCTAAGCAGTAATAAAAGAAGTGTGCACACAAAGTTTCATGGTATTCTTCCCAGCAAAAGATGTATCTGTGTTTGTTCTTGCCAAACATCTTGACATCATGAATATATATGAGGTCAATGGCTCTCTGTATGGTGTGAATAATTATGGTCTAAGCATGGGTAATAAATTACCTATACACTCAACTTTGACTTCTAACAGATGAAGTTTAGGAGGAGAAGAAAGAAGAAGAGGAGGAGGAGGAGCTCTCAAAGTAATTTTGACTAATTTCATTCCCTTAAACACAAGTCATCACTTTTGAACACCCGTGATAATTCAGTGATGGTTGCAATTCTGTCTGTTCATGTTCCTGTTATCAGCAGTCCGCCCTGTTTTCTGGGGCTTTGAAATACACTGACTTCACCTCTGTAGAGGAGTAAGACTTTCCCTCTCAATGAGGCCACTTGTGACAACCTGTGATGCTTAAGAATGGAATCCTGGTGGCTGAGCAGTCCATGCCATACAACTCCACTTTGGCTAGACAGGCAGTCGAAGAGGCCACTCCGATCAATTGGCTGGTCACATCAAGTCCTAGCACCTATACATTTGTCCCAACCCTATTGCCCTTATGGCAACCCCCAACCCTTTTTACCATATATGTGCTAGATGGTGGTGGCTGAGGGTCTTAGTGTCCTGGGTATAATTTTAAACTGCATCTAATGGTAAAGTTCCAATTTTGGAGCTCTTAGGAGTCTGGAGTACCCCTTTATCACTATTACTCCCAGGTCTACTCTGATCCGGAGTGGTAGTACCTGTTAGGGTCCCATCTATGGGTTAAATAGAAAAAAATGAGTTTTAAAGGTGTTTAAAAAAATCAAGCATTAATAGAACAAAACGTCTTTGGCATAAAATAACCCAATGAAGGTTGACATACCATAAAATACAACAAAACAAGTAAACAAAAAATCAAAAGGTTTGTAATATTTTTTATGTGCTTGTTTCTGACATGTATATTATGTAATTGAAGCATTTCAAAGTTGTGGTAGGTACCCAATGTGGCTGGTGGTATCATAGTAATCGGTGCGCTATTCAAGAAATTTTACTCTGGCTGCAAGAACCTTGACGATCAGGTAAGGTCAGATAGTTTTAAAACCCTAACCATGCCCCAAGCAATAGAGGTAAAGCCAGTCAGTAGTTTTTTGATAGTATCAGGTGAGCTTAAAAATTGACTTTGTGTCACATCTTGTTTGACAGAGGGGTTGGGTACATACGCTACAATAAGGTACCTAACCTAAGTCAAAAAGTAGGTTACATGAAAGATTTCTGAACTTTGACACTACTGTCAATGAACCTTGAACATTGCCTGAAAGTGCAGTGTGGTTCATTAGCTTCATAACCTCAGCAAAAACATCCTGAGCTACCGAATTGTGACACGTATTAACAAAAGAATTTTTATCTCATTCTAGTAAAACATAAATATATCTTAACAAACTTTGTATTTGTAGAAGAACGATATTTGGTTGACTACTGTTTCTTTGTATCACACACACACACACACACACACACATATATATATATATATATATATATATATATATATATATATATATATTACACACACACACACACAGTGAGGCTGATAGCTTTTTGATTTAGTGCGTCCTGGGATGCACATATTTGCTTTGAATGAGTCCCCGGGAAAATTTATGGGTCTCAACTAGAGGCATCTAACTCTTACTTTGTAAACTATCCTGTGTAATTCGTTTCTAAGAAACTACTGGAATGTATCAGCATCTGTGTGTGTGTGTGTGTGTATACATAAAAGCAATTCACGAGGAAAGTAATAACAAGTATATTTATTGCCTGAGCAAACTTAATAGAAGTAGAATACAAAACATGATAGAAGATACAAAGAAGAGATTATACATATGTGCATAGAATAAATGTCCTAATAGGAAAATAGTCCTTTAGTAGATAAAAGTCTGGGATGCATGGATACGATTTTACTGTCCTTTTAGATTTTTGTGCATCAGGGATGCAGGATGCGTACCTATCAGCATATGTGTGTGTGTGTGTGTGCATATATATATTATCAAATATCATTATATATATATATATATATATATAAGAGCAATTCACAAAGAAAGTAATAACAATTAATAATTAAGTAATAATTTTTTTATTGTCTGAGCAAACTTAATAGAAGTAGAATACAAAACATGATAGAAGATACAAAGGAGAGATTATACATATGTGCATAGAATAAATGTCCTGATAGGAGTCTTTTATAGGTAAAGTCTTGAATATTGCTGGTATCAAGGAAAGTATAACACTTATATGTGAACCATGTTTGTGACTTGTGGCGTAAGGTTGGGGTCTCAAAGCCCACCTGTCTTGTGGACAGGACATGCAACTAGTGTGTGTTTCTTGAGAAGAGAGGGTGGAAAAGGTACCTTTAACTTTAGCCTCTCCATTTTTATATGGCTGCTTGCAATGCCACCTAGCACCTCATGGAAGAACTGTGGCAAGTAAGGGATGTAACCCTACAAATTTATAGTGAATCAAAGTGCATATACATTTTTGGGACACTATACTAATGCTAATATTGGTCCTTTGTTAATGGGGACTCAACTAAATATCTTTCTTAGCTTCAAAGTGTCCTGGATATGATGTTAAACTAGTGGTGAGGTTCCAAATCTAGAGTTCAGGGGAGTGTGGTAAAATACCTCCGATGGGGCCACCTGTTGGTCATGGGCAGTGATCTATGATGCCTGTGGCTGTGCAGTCCATGATATGAAACACTTCACTTTGGCCCTTACTTAACCTAGATAAGTGGTCAGAAAGGCCCCTATAATCAATTGACTCGTCACATCAAGCCCTAGCACCAATATGATTGTCTGTACCCTATTGCTCTTATGGCAAACCCCCAACCATTTTTATCATATATGTTAGAAAGCAGTGGCTGAGGGTCTTAGTATCCTGGGTATGATGTTAAACTGCATCTAGTGGCGAGGTTCTAAATCTGGAGCTCTGGGGAGTGTGGAGTATCCTTTCATTACTCCCAGGTTCACTCTGACCCGGAGTTGTAGCTACCTTTTAGATCACAAATGGGTTTAAAAAGGTTTGAATACCTCAAAAGAATCAATAAAACAAAAAAACGTCTTCGTATAAAATAACCCAAGGGTTGACATGCCGTTGAATCCAACCAACCAACCTTAGCTCCAAATGTACCAATATAGTTTTCCTTTATCGTTCTCAGATTCTGTAAAAGTTGTTTTTAGACGAAATGAGAATTTAAGTCATCATGCATTTTTTAATTTTTTTTATATGGTAGTTTTTCCTGATGGAAACTATATTGAAATAAGCTCTCACTGGTTGTTAAAAATGTTACCTCTTTAGTTTCAAATCAAGAAGAAAAAAATCTCTGAATACTGAAAGATAAAGCAATAGCTAATCTTTTACCAAACCTTCTGTGTCTTCTCAAGAGAGGTTTATCAATTTTATGCGTTATTATATGCATATATATCTCGGTTTTGGCTGCCGTTAAGTCTTTCAACTGTAAAGCTGAGAGGCTAAATTTGTCCGACAACCACTGTCGTTTGTGCTGGCATAATTTTCTTACTAAGGGGTGTGGAATTGCATACAAAAACAGTGTGGATGGATGGGTGATAATGTTCCTACTCTTGGCCCCTTTTTCTTTTTTAATAGTTATTTGTGGTGGTGGAGGGGAATGTTTTCTTTACTTCAAAGACCAGATGGAGTGAAAACTAGCCTGAAAGGGCCAAGTCTTTCTTTGATGGCGTTTAATGTTGCAATTCTCTGAAATGGAATTTTCTATGACACATATTAATAGGCTTTACAACGTGAAAAAAAAAGGAGATACTCGTTTCCATTCAGGTTTTTTCTTCCTTCAGTTCTTTCATTTTTTCTTTTCTTTTTTGTCTTTGTTTCCTTTCTTTCTGTTTTTTTTACCCTTTCTTTTTGTCTTTCCTTCTTTTTCTGTCTTTCCTTTCCTTCTCTCTCTCTCTTTTTCTTTCTGTCTCCTTACTTCTTTCGTTTCTGTCTCTCTCTTTCCTTCTTTATTTCTCTCTTTCTTTTCTTTCTGTTTCCTTCCTTTTTTTGTTTCTGTCTCTCTCTTTCCTTCCTTCCTTCCTTTCCTTCTTTATTTCTCTCTTTCTTTTCTTTCTTCTTTTGTTTCTGTCTCTCTCTTTCCTTCCTTTCTTTCTTTCTTTATTTCTCTCTTTCTTTTCTTTCTGTCGCCTTCCTTCTTTCGTTTCTGTCTCTCTCTCTTTTTTTTCCCTTCCTTCCTTCTTTCTTTCTTTCTTTTCTTTCTGTTTCCTTCCTTCTTTCGTTTGTCTCTCTCTTTTCTTCCTTCCTTTCCTTCTTTGTTTCTCTCTTTCTTTTCTTTCTGTTTCCTTCCTTCTTTCGTTTCTGTCTCTCTCTTTTCTTCTATTTTTCTCTTTCGTTTCTGTCTCTCTCTCTTTCCTTCCTTCCTTTCTTTCTTTGTTCGTCTGTCCTCCCAATTCCTTTCATCCTATCATCTTTCCTTCCTTCTTTTCTTTCTGTCATTCTATCTGCCTTTCTTTCTTTCCTTTTTTTTAATGTCTCTCTGTATTTCCTTCCTTTCTGCCCCCCCCCCCAATTCCTTTCTTCCTTTATGTTTGTTTTAAAAACTTGTTTCCGTTTTGTCTGTCTACCTGTCTTTCTTTAGTTCTTACTCTTTTTAAATTCTACTCAATTTTTTGTTTCTACCTCTTTCTCTACGTTTCCTTTTTCATTCTTCCAAATCGTTTTTTCAGTTTCTAAAACCCTTTTTTCTCTCTAACACCGTCTCTCTCTCTCTCTCTCTCTCTCTCTCTCTCTCTCTCTCTCTCTCTCTTTGTTTCTTTGTTTTGTTTTGTTCTATTTTTTTAATCTTTCACTTCTCTGACCCTTACTTCATTTTCCATCTTTCTTTTTAACCAAAAGCAGATTTTGACACTTGTGATAGTAAAAAGATCAAGCGGTCCCGGTCAAAATATAGGGCTTCATTTGTCGATTACACTTTGTATAGAATGAAAGTAATCTGCTAAAAAGGAAAAGTAAGATAAGAAAAGCAGGAGAATAAATAAAATAAGGTCTGAGGCCATTACCACTTATATATATAAAAGTAAGTAAAGGCGGCTTAATGTCGGTATCAGCCAGACAGCAAGGGAGTCTATCTTCTTTTCACTAGCACTAGAACAAGGAGATTATTTTAGCATTTGAGGTGGAGCGCCACACCTACCATCAGCTCCTTACTTTACAGATTCCTGTGCTACTCATATGCTGAGTTGGCGAGGGCCGGTATAGAACCTGGAACCTTGTGATTCCTAGGCTGATGCTATACCGACTCAGCTAAACCGGTCTATATATATATATATATATATATATGTGTGTATATATACTTGCTAAAGTACCCGGTCCATGACCGGTAGGTATCACCAATTCAGTCACGTGAACAGTTTAGGCCATCTTGAATAAAACGGAAATAAATATTTCCGAACTTTGTTTATCAAAAATCTTGTAAAAAACAATTAAAGATCGTACAGGGTTTTTACAAAGAAAAACAGTTAATTCAAAGATCAAATTATCCGACTGGGAAAAATGACAGCGTTATCTTAAAAAATAAATAAACCTATCCGTATTACATGCGAAAGGGTAATTTTCAGTCCGCAATTAGACAGAAAAAATTATTTCACAGTAAAATTGACTTAAAAAATGTCTCCGCTTTTGGTATTAATTTTTAAAATCGAAAATGAAATGAAAATTTGAATATTTTTTCTAAGAGAAAAACTGATAAAATAATCAATATATCCTTACTTTATATTCTAATTGGTCGAAAAAGTTAAACAAAATAATTTTTACGCTAAGAAAAACAAACTTTGTTTACTGAGAAGTGTCTCGTCATTTTGTATAAAAATAAAACAAATATGTCAGTTTTGCTCTTCCGTATATTCTAAGAATCACACATTACTATTCAACAATAAAAATTAAAAATTCTTTTAAAAATATTAATATATCGCTGATCGGACCAATTTTTAGTTCACCTGAATTCTAAAATTTCATGTAGAAAAAAAATTAAATTTATTTCACGCAGAAAATAAAAATATTTAAGTGCACAAAAGATTGAAAATCTCTTAAAAATTCATTTCTTTAAAAAAAATTTTTGTTTTGACAATTTAATAGAATATAGTACATACCAATTACAAAAGCAAAAAATAGTTTTCAAATATTAATATTATGACATTTTTTTGCACTTTTTATTTCCGATTTCATTTTTTTAAAAAGAAGTACTGCGTTGTACGTTATACAATTTCATTGATATAGTTATTCAGACTCTTCTCTTTATAGAAAAAAAGTACAAAATGACACGTCATTATTTTTTATCTCATAAAATAAAATGGGGGGATAGACCTTGTAAAAAACTATTTCCCCTAATATATTTTAGAAAAAAAACTATTTCAGATATATTTACATCCAAAGGTAAACATTTATGGTAATTTTTGTGAAAATCAGACTATTAATTGATTTTTCATAGAATTTTTAAAAAAACCTCTTATCGTAACTTGTTTTTAGCTACATTAAATTTCAGTTGATTTAACAGTGCAAAAAAGAAAACATTGTTTTTCAATCATAATTTTCATTATTGCCTTACAGGAAAAAAATTTAAAAAATTATCAAGAGTTTGTTTAATGTTTTTTCTTTCGACTGAAAAAAACATTTTCTAGAAAATATTAATTTTTCTGCAAGTTTCATTGTGTTAAATTCTCTTATCGTAAGTTGTTTTTGGCTACGTTAAATTTCAGTTGATTTAACGGTGCAAAATTGAAAACATTGTTTTTCAATCAGGTTTTTCATTATTTCCATAAGCTGAAAATTTTTTTAAAAAATCATCAGGAGTTTGTTTAATGTTTCTTCTTTTGAATGGAAAAAACTTTTTCAAGATGATATCAATTTTTCTGCAAGTTTCATTGTGTTAAATATAGGGGGTTGGGTAAATTTCACAGGGAAAATTGGTGGTAACTAATAAGAGATGATTATTTATCAAATTTTTAAAAGAATTGCTGAGAATTGTCTAATGAATAAACGTTTGAAATAAATGTTATATTCGAGACAACACTAATATGAATGAATTAAAGTAACTTCTAAAGTTTAAAAAAAATGTTAATAAATGATTAAAAGAAATCTCGAGATAAGGGCTGAACTTGAAAAACAGTCGGAAAATTAGTGTGACCCAAAACAAACAGAACTAATTATTTATTTAATTTCCCATTAAACTAACCCTAAACCCCAACCCTAACCTAAACCCTAATCTCCTAGTTAAAATTAACAGTTTTATTACAAAATTTGTGGGTTCTGTTTTTTCTGGGTCACCTAAATTTTCCGACCGTTTTTTCAAGTTCAGCCGAGATAAATTCAAAACCATTTTAGACGGTTTTTAATAAAAAAAAAAAAAAAAAGAAAGGAAAAAAAAAGAAGTGGTGACTTAATTTTTTTTTTAAATCTGCCTATTTATTTATCATTAGAATTATGATAAATTGAATAACAAATTTTCTTATTCAAGTTACGTACATTAGAATCATTTTTATCTTATATTTGTTTAATAAACACGAAAGAAACAACAAAGCTTAACTTAACATTTCAAACACTGTTTATATACGAAATGTTGATTTAAACTTTTTTATATAATTTATTCAACTACATCATATTTTTATTTTTAAAATTTTGTTATTGTTATTAACTATATGTTTTACTTATTTATGAAATAAGTAGTTATATTAATTAATTACCTATTTTGGTAAAAGGCTTTTTTTCTAAAGCTCCTTTGTATATACGAAAAAATTAAATACTGATTATAAACAAACTTAAGTTATTAAATGTTTTCGCTTATTATTGTTATTTACTGTAATAAGTAATTCAATCGATAAAACCACATCTTTCTTACTAAATAAATATTTGTAAAATAGATTATTTCATTTCATTTCTAACTAAATTAATATTTCAAAGACGGGAATAAAAAGATTGCAATATGAATAAGATTTGATTTTTCGTCAAAACATACTTTTGCTGTCTGAAGCAAAATAATTTTTTTTCTAACTCGTTATAAAAAATAATTCAATGGATAAAGACTCATACAAATTATATATTGAGAAAGATTATCTTCTCTTCTTTTCAACCATATGGATATTTTTAAAATTGGACTATAAATAGGCGATAAATTCCGAACTAAACGGCTTAAGACTGCGAAATTTATTCACTAAAATTGAATTTTCACTGCTGATATTCGCTATAACAAAAAGTCAGGCAGAGGACAATATTTTATCAGCAGCAGAAGTTGGTATACGGACAGTTTCGCAAATTAGGTGATTTTGGCTTAATTAATTATATCCCTTAATCAGTAAAAATCAATAACCAAATTTGGCATGTTTCTTAGTTAGAAGGATATTAATATGTATGCAAGATTTCGAATCAGAGTGACCTCCCGTTTTGAACTTATACATCGACATGTACATACCAAAAACTTACTCTTATATATATATATTTATATATATATATATAATAGTGTACTAGACAACGCACCTATGGTCTTGGACTGGTGAGGAAGACACACACAGACAACTCCATAATTAGAAAAACATCACCAAACAGAAAAAACAATAACAAAAACACACAAACATACATACAAATAACCACAAAAGTGTCACACAATCTATCTAGAATAATGAATAGCGAAACCAAAAACTCAAACATGCAGACAGGAATGAATGAAAGGGAAAAAAAACAGTAGGGAATCCAGGATCAGCAGAATCTTGACCTTCATCAAGAAAAGCAGATAAAAGGAAAAGCAGGGAGGCAGGTGACAAAGTGGGATATGAAAGATGCATGCTGAAATATATGAGCCCAACAACGTAAAGATATATGCACTAATTTACCAAAAAACATGGGAAAATAAGAAGATTCTGCCCACTAACAACAAAAAATATGTACATATATAAATGAATTGATATTCACTGTATTTTTTAACAGGCCTGTTGTCCTGAAGAAAGGTGGCTAACATGCTGCTTGGAAACCAATGGTAACAATGGCACCTTAATTGTGTTGTACACTATAATAAATAAATACAGCTCTTACACACGTAATTAAGCACATTTTTTTCAATTCTCCAAGGGAAAGAATAAAAGTTTTTTGACCTCCTACCTTTTAACACAAGGTCTTTTTAATGGGAGACTCTTACAAACTGAACAGAGTGAATCTCACTCTTTTATCAGGTGAAAGAAACAAACTTATATATATATATATATATATATATATATATTGAAAAACAGGGACATACGCTCCTTGAAATATCGGTAAATAAATGGTATTTAGAACATAATATTCAGCATTAAGTGTCAGTTCTCCATTTATATCACTCATTTCTTTCATGCTTCTACACAACCCAAAAATTATTTTCCCATATATATATATATATATAATGAGATTTGATAATTTGCTTTAGAAGCATTGTTGAGTAAAGTATATTATTATTTATATTTTTTGCTTGAAGGCAATTACAGTGCATATATTGTATAAAATTTGATAATTATTGAAAATAATCATGACAAGCGAACTCAGCAAATATCGTGCCCTACGTAAAACATTGTACAGCTGTTTCAACTTTATTAAGTCTCATCAGCGACATATTCTTATGATTTCCCTCCGAAATCGAAACAGGGAACCCAGCACGCAGATATTTGCCGAGTTCGCTTGTCATGATTATTTTCAATAATTATCAAATTTTATACGATATACGCATTGTATATATATATATAAATAATATATATATATACTCATCTGACACACACACACACACCAATATATATATATATATATATACATACTCATCTGACACACACACACACACATATATATACTCATCTCACACACATATATATATATATATATATATATACATATATATATATATACTCATTGCACACACACATATATAAATATATATACTCATCTCACACACACACACACACACACATATATATATATATATATCTCACACACACTCACACATATATATATATATATATACTAATCTCACACACATACATACATATATATATATATACTCATCTCACACACACACACATATAACCTTTCTATTTGTTTATTTATTTTTTTACCTCAATAATTGGCACGTTTGTTTTATTATCTTCTTTCTGGTGACAGATTTTATGAATGACTGATTTGACGAAGGGTTGGGAGTGTATCAATCTTCTTTGTTATTTGAAACCACTTCCATCTATCATTCCTTAATTTCTGTGTCGATCGGTCAATCAGCTTGTTACCATTGAATTGTAATCGTGTATGCTTGTTCTCTTTTTACAAAGTAATCTTCAAGCTAACGATATGATATTACAGAAGTGCCTGTTGTAACTTAATGTTCCTATACATTAAGTACTAGAAGAAAGGAATAGCTGTATCCTTGAAGTTTTAAAGTCACGATTCATTGGCAGTAAATAAAGTGGAAAAAGAAGTTGAAAAAAAGTACAAGCTGTAATATTCTACAACAGTAAATAATTCTATTTAATTCAACAAGAAAACGAAGGTGTATTAATACTTTGTAGTAACTATATCACTATATGTGTATATGAAGGCACTTGTAGTGAATGAACTTGTTGACCAGAGTTCAAATCCTGGATGAGGTTGTTTGCATTTCATATAGTGGTATTACTCTTTGGAAAAGTATACATCTAACTATTCTCCTTCCAGCTATGGGTAAATAGTAGAACAGACTGTGCAAAGATAAAAATTTTAAAAGTAACAACTTTATATACAAGATATTACAATTAGTATAGTGATAGTCAATTGTTCTTTCATTGATGTGTTGACTGTATGTGTCTGTTGGTATTTGTGTTTGCTGTGTGCGTAAGTTTTGTTTATATTTTGTTGGTTTGGAGTTGTCAAATTTGTAGCAGTTTTGTTTAAACCAATGTCTGTGATTGAAACTTGTTGTGTTGAGAGGGGGAGAAAGAAAATAGGAAACGAAAATAAGAGACAGACCTGATATATAATTTTGTGTCTTCAGACAGTGACTTCTCCCCATTGTTAGGGAAAGCTTTCGCTCCGTCTGTCGAGTTAGGGGGCATTCGCCCCAACTGAAGCCTTTCAGCTAAATGGGCCTTTTTATAATTGTTTTGTAAGTGTCTACATGTTTCTCAAGCTAAAATATTCATCAAATATCAGGTGATATATGATGATTTTGTTACATTCCGATGGCGTACATCTTTTCAATGGAATTTAAACAATTGTTTCTATTGTTGCTAAAATATTTCTAAACTAACATTTATTCGATTATCTTTTGTTTACATAATTCTAAACTTAACTTATACAATTGTAAAATTACTTGTTTCAGAAAACTTAATTATTTTAATGTATCCAATTCCACATGCATGGAAATAGGGGGCCAAAACTCCCATAAAACCCCTGGCAGATTGGTAAATATTGAAAATATTTTTCAATATGTAATACATGTGGAATTGTTTGTAGGTGTATATACTTGTGCGCCTGCTTTTGTATTTGTAGAGTGTAAGCTTGATTAGGAAACCAGTCTAGGAGAAGGAAAACTCTGAACTCAAAACTCTGCTTAAGAAATTGGACTTTGTGTTGGATTTTACTAGTACAGAGAGATTGGTGTGTGTGTGTGTGTGTGTGTGTGTGTGTGTACGTGGAAACTAAACCTATCAAATCAGTTGATCAAAAATTCACACCCTGTTGATGGGACTTAGAATACTCAAACTGTATCCCCTGCAGAAGAGTAACACCCCCCTAAAAAAATAAGGGTGTCTTGGGTATGACATTAACCTGAATCTGATGACGAGGCTCCAGTTTTGGAGTGTTGCAGAGTGTGGAATACCCTTTTATTACTATTATTTTCAGATTTATTCTGACCCAGATTTGTAGTATTTGTTAGGGTCCCAATATATCTGTTTTAAAATAAATTGTATTCAATAGGACTGCTTACAAAAAAAAAAAAAAAAAAAATATTCAGAAAATGTAAATATAAATGTGTAATGAAAGTGATTTCCTAACCTCTTGGCATAAAATAACTCTAGACGGTTGACATGCAATTAAAATCAATCAATCAAAAAGTCATTTACAAATAGATATTCAAAATTAAATTTAGAAAAAAAATGAAGTTGTGCATAAAGTAGGGATGTCCCGCAGTTCAGTCAGCTTTTGCATCCTAATTTACCAGTGGAGGTGGTCTCTGTGGTATAGCGGCTAATGTGTTGGACTGTGATATCATAGTGTGTTTGAATTCCAGTCATGCTATTAGGTACACTTTTGCTCTGATCCCCTTCAGAAAGGTATAAACCTCCTCATCCCCTGCTATGGGTTAAATTTTACCACGACTGGGATGAGGATTGATATGCCACTAAATAGAGAAACCTAATTTACTAGTCAGCTTATTTGTAGTACAAGGCCTGAAGAATTGAGCACCCATTGACAATTGAAGTAACTAGTAATGGTCTGTTATGCTTGATAAACATTACACAGTTTGAGACATTTCAATTTATTAATATTTGTTGCAGTATAAGGCCATAAGTAATTGGTATCCAATGAGAATCAAACTCGGTTGTAATGGTTTGCTTGCCCTGCTGGCTAATCATTAAACCACATGTGACCATTTATAAACTAAGCATAGCTTAGATTTGGCACACAGTAGCAAGTATAGGGTACCCAATGAGGATCAACCTCCCTACTCAGTTGTAATGGATCTGTCAGAATAGTTTACTAATCATTATATCATAAGATATCTAATAAGAATAAAATATCTTAATATTAATACATTTTCTTGTAACTATGTTTCATTATATGTGTAGGTCACATTTAGTTATGAATCTTATTATAATGGAGATTGTGTGTTTGTCTGTCTGTAACCAAAACTATATCACTCCTCAAGTCAAAATTCCCTTAGTAATTTATGTCACATTCTCCATGATTTTATTTTTTATTGAAACCTCAATCATTAATAAAATTGTTTTATATAATTAATACTATTGCCATTTTCTACATTTATTTACCTCATACAAACTGAAGCTCATTGGTGGCGGGTGAAAAATTACGTCGATCCCGTCGGCATTCCCCCTCAAGGGGGGTGCTTCAGGCGTTGGGCAATAAACCCAGGCTGCCCCTTTAATTCGAGGGGGCAGGTATTGCCTGGGGGATAGCCCTCTGGGATCAACGCTATTGACTTGTAAAGATCTAAGGCCAAAGCCACTGGACCCCCACTCCGAGGGGTGGGTCTACATGTTGCCCTTTTCTACAGGTATTTCCCACTTATGAGGGTGTGACACAAGGACATTTTTATATGGGCCCACCCACAAGCCGAAGCTCATGGGTGGTAGGTGGAAAAATTGCGTTGATCCTGTCGGCATTCCCCCTCAAAGGGGGCACTAGGCAATAAACCCAGCCCTGCCCCTTTAAGTCAAGGGGGCAGGTATATTTGTCTCATGCCCCACTTCCGAAGCTCATGGGTGGGAAAGAACAAAATAATAACCTGCAATTTTATTTATATATATAACAAAATAGTGGTTTACAGTGTGAATGGGAAGCCTAATTTGCATATTGATATTAAAAAATTGATTTTAATAAATATGTGCTTAGTAATAATGATTTCTAATTGTTTGGTTTTATCTTAATGAATATGACCAAAAATCTCGGTGATAAATCTAAAAAGAAATCCATTAACAAGAAAAAATAACATTAATTCTATTCTTTACTTCCTATTTTAAATAAATAATTAGATTAGGAAAATATAGCAATGAAAGATGGGAGTGATGAAAGAGTAAGTTTAAAAGATGTTCTATTTTTCGATTATACCTGTTTCAAATTTTTTTTATTTGCATTATTATTTAGTTTCCTTAGCCTTTCTGATTTAATATAATATGCTATTACATTAAAATTTAAATACTTGCATCTGGAGAGTGCATATTTTTCCTAGTATACTTAATAGGATAAGAAAAGAATATACTGCTAAGGTTGGGAAAGGATAAACCAAGTGAAACCCTATCCCACCACCCAATGAAATATGATTGAAGATGTGTCTATCAAGATGGAAATGAGAAAAAGTTGGAATGATTTAATTCTGCAATTTTTTACCTTAAATTTATTTAGCAAATATTGGCTCACAGTCTTCTCTATGTTGATTATTAAAAATCAGGAAAAACTATTCATTCATTATATATACATACTCTGAATATTTGGTTTTTTAAAAAATATTTTTATACTTACAGATTTACTTACTGTCAGATTTATTTCCATTTTTCTTTATATATATATATATATATATATATATATATATATACACACACAAGGTATGTCAAAAAAGTATTGAGATTTTTTGTACTTTTTGACACACCTTGTATTCTGAAAAAAAAAGATGTTCCATTCATTAATTTTTTTCAGAAAACAAGCTGTGTCAAAAAAGTACCAAGTTTAAAGCTGTATTTACCAAGATAGAAATGAAGAATGAATAGAACGTTATTTTTTCCCCAGAATACAAGGTGTGTCAAAAAGTTTAAAAAATCTCAATACTTTTTTGGCACACCTTGTATGTATATATAAAGGGTGATTGCCACTTCTTCACAGAATAAGGCCATTTCTACAAGTAGTTTGGTTGTTCGCAAGCAGATGGTCCAAGGATCCAGATTTGTTTTTACGTACCCTATCACATGTGAATCCCTTCCCATCTTCCTCACGTATGCGATGATATGTGACTGAGAAGCCCAGCCCTTAATGGGCAAGCACTGTCACACAGGTTGGTCTTAAATGTAGAAGTTGTGTCCATGACGTCCCGCCTATGTAGAGGCCTATTCAGGATGGGGTGCTCGATCCGCCTTACATCAAACCCCTTACAGCTACCATTGGGCTGCCATTTCAAAAGAAAGTGTAGCCAGGTCCCACTGTTAATCCCAATGTCTACCCCTAATCAAGAAAGTTTGTCACGATTCCTGTTTGTCATTTGGGGTTTTCCAATCGCTCAGGATCGAGAATTGTCCAGACATTCCAGGTGGCTATTGTTAGCTTGTTTTATGTCGCAATATTTTCTTGTTTTGGCCCTGTTAATAGGAATAGCCGTCAAACCGCATTTTGCTGGCCAGCTTGATAGGTGAACAGGCATTTGTTTAGGCCTACTTTTCTAGACCCTTCCTAGATGTCTGGGTAAACAGTGCTACCCAAAGGGCTGCACAGTCACTCACAACATCACCGAGGTACGTTGTTGTTTAATCGACAATGCAGTGCTGTTAAATGGGTCACGAGCATCACCACGTATATATTCACGATTGTGGGATTCCAGGCTGTCAAACCTGCACTTATCACCATTTCTAATTACCAAGGGACTTGTAGAAATATCTGCACATGTTGACATGTTGTACGCTTGTGCAACACACACCGCATGCTTTCCTTCCTCAAAGTCTGGTGTCAGTGACAAGCCAAGGCAAGATAACTGAAAAGACTTTGGGGAATGCAGGTGAATGATCTAATTAGATCTACAGGTCCACCACTCCCAGAAAAATAATCTAAGTTTTGACTCAGTATAAGTTCACAGATTCTGTTTTCTATTAAACAGTGACTTTATTTTATACGTTCCTGCAAAATGAAATGTATTAGGAGAGAAATTTATATATCCATCTCTCAGGATATTTGTTCCATTCTAGTTTGGTTGCAGCAATTTCTATGTTTATCAATTTTTTTGAAGTTAAATGTCTTTTAAATTTCAAATTATTATAATATAAAACTGTTTAGATGATTGATTCATCTCCAAACTATTTTTTTAAAAAATTAAGCCAGTCTGGCTGCATTATATTAACAAATCAGCTAACCCCATTATGAACAAAATTGCTACCCTTGTCAAGTAATATAGAGGGCTACTCAGAAACTTGTTAGAGGTGTGTAGTGTAATGGTTATGGTGAGACGAGTTCAAATACTGTATGAGGCTGTTTACATTTCACATAGCGCAAATACCCTTGGAAAAAGTATGAATCCAACTATTCTCCCTTTGGCTATGGGTAAATGGGAGCACAGGCTGGGCTCTTTAACCTTGGTATGGCAACCAGTCTTGGAGAAGGAAAACTGAATTCAAACCAAAGGGGCTATCTTCTTGTTAGTCGAAAAATACTTTGATAGCTCCTCCTCCCAAATAATAGCTCCTTACTTGTTTTAGGCAGAAAAAATCTGCAATATTATGCAGAATCTGAACAAACAGACCAAAGCTTTATATATATATATATATATAATATTAATATTGATAATATAGTTTGCTATATTTTTAAGTAAAGAGTGCTCAACATCATTGATAGAACATATATATCTATATTTTGAAAATTGCATTGGTGAGAAATTGTCAATTACAAAGCGCTGTTGGCTTCATGTCTTCACTACCCTAACATGTATACATACACATGTGTGATGAAATAGATACGGTGAGATGATTTCAAATACTGGACGAGGCCGTTTGCATTTCACATAGTGCTAATACCATTCATTGGGAAAGGCATGCATCCAATTATTTCCCTCCCTGCTATGGGTAAATAAGTAAAAGTAAAGTCGACAGAGAGGCCTAATGTTGGTCAGCCATACAGCGAGAGAGTCTATCCCCTTTTCACTAGCGCTAGACCAAGGAGATTATTTTAGCATCTGAGGTGGAGCACCACACCTACCATCAGTTCCTCTCTTTACTGCATAGATCCCTGTGCTACTCATATGCTGAGTAGGCGAGGGCTGGTATCGAAACAGGAAAGGGCAGATTAGGCTCTTTAACCTTGGTTAGGCAACCAGTTTAGGAGAAGGAAAAATCAATTTGAACCTGTTAAACTTCACTTAAGAAATTGATCTTGTGTCACATCCTACTCATATGAAGGGGTTGGTAAATATGCATATATATATATATGTATATATACACTAAGATGTTTGTCCTATTCTAGACTGGGTGTAATTATTGCCATCTGTATTTTGTTTAGCTCAGTTGGTAGAGGGTCTAACTTAGAACCACAAGTTTCCAGGTTTGATACCGGGCCTCGGCAACTCAGTGTATGAGTAGCACAGGGATCTGTGCGGTAAAGTGAGGAGCTGATGGTAGGTCTGGCACTCCACCTCACATGCCAAAATCAATCTCCTTGGTCTAGCACTAGTGAAAAGGGGATAGACTCCGTCGCTATTTGGCTGATACCGACATTAGGCCACCCCAATGACCGACATATTCTGTTTAGGTTAGAATCTTATAATCCGTCTTTTTACTGATAATTTCTCACCTATATGATTGCTACCAACCCTATTGCTCTTATGGCAAGTGCCAACCCTTTTTATCATATGGGTGTTAGAAAGCGGTGCCTGAGAGTCTTCATGTCCTGTGAATAACGTTAGACTCTAACTGATAGTGAGGTTCCAGTTTTGTAGGTGGAGCACCCCTTCATCACCATTGCTTCCTGGTCTACTCTGACCCAGAGTGGTAGTACCTGTTAGGGTCCCATCTATGGGTTAAATAGAAAATTTGTTTACAAAAAAAATTGAGTTCCAAACTATTGCTATGAATCTTTCAAAACTTTGCCGGCATTAAATGACCCAATGTGGTTGATATGCCATAAAACAAACGTACTGAAAATTTCAATTTATTATAAAATAAAACTGTTTATTTTTGTTTTTTTACAGGGTCCACTGAAAAGGGAGACTGTGAGGAATGTCAGTGAATATTTGGTGAAAGATGACAGACTCCCTGTCTTACTTGATCGGTCAGTATTAGTGTTAATTTATTTTTTTATTTGTGCAACTGAATAACAAAATATTTTCTAATTTCATTGCATTGTTAGAGTTTTTATAATGCAAAGTAAATACATTATCTAATATTTTTTCATAGTGGGTTGGTTGGTTGGTTGGATTTTACGGCATGTCAATCCTTGGGTTATTTTATGCTGAAGATGTGTCATAAAAAAAAAATTGGTTAAATTATTTTCATTAAGTTCTTGTGTGACAATAAATTTTTGTCGGGGTGCAGATATGAGTAAAATCGCAGGGCAGATTGGACTCTCTAACCTTAAATGAGGGCAAACAAACTAAGAGAAGGAAACTTTGAATTCAAAACTATAGAGAAGACAACATGAAACTACTTCTCTTTCAAGAACAGTTATAGTAATATGCAGCTTACTGATTGATAAAGGAAGCTGTGGAGAGCCATAATCATTCAAGTTCTCAAAAAGACATTAACATTTTACATTCTATTTAATTTAAAAGTGTCCTAGATCAATGAGGCCCTGTCAGCAAGGCCTAAGATATACCAACTGCATCCCGCCCTGTCAGCTGGGGCATTAGAATACACCGACTGCACCTCTGCAGAGGGGTAAGACTTCCATAATGGGGCTACCTGTTGGCCGTGGGTGGTGACCTGTAATGCTTAGATGGAACCCAGGTGGATGAGCAGTCCATGACATGCAACACTCCACTTAGACACTTACTTAGGCTAGATCAATCGGCTGGTCACGTCAAACCCTAGCACCTATATGATTGCCCCAATCCTACTGCCCTTATGGCAAGCCTCAACCCTTTTCATCATAGGAGTGCTAGAAGGTTTTCATGTCCTGGGAATGACATTAAACTCTATCTGATGGTGAGGTTCCAGTTCTGGAGGTTTGGGGAATGTGGAGCACCCCTTCATCACCATTGCTTCCTGGTCCACTCTGGCCTGGTGTGGTAGTACCTGTTATGGTCCCATCTATGGTTTAAATAGAAAAATGTGTTTATTTAAAAAAATTGAGTATCCGTTAAAAATGAATTTATTTCAAAACTTTATCGGCATTGAATGACCCACTGAGGTTGATATTCCATAAATCAAACCAAACCAAAGCCAACTGCATCCCTGGCAGAGATTGCCTTTTGTAACCATTACTCTCTGGTCCACTCAGACTCAGAGTGGTAGTTTTAAAATTATTAGTATCAGATAGGAATACTTCAAACCATATAACTGTGTTAAAATTATTTATATATTTATATTGAAAATAGTTATTTATATCTATAATTGTTTACTAAGGATTATTATTAGTATTAGCTGAAATCATAGTACTGTGTAAACCTGTTTAAAGATTATTAGTATTAAATAGGAATACTTGAAACCATATGTGCAGATTATTTGTATTAAGTATGGGTAATTGAAGCTATAATTGTTTATCCAGGATTATTTTTCATTACTTGAAATTGTTTTGCAAAGATAAAAATGGTTATCATGCTGTAAAAACCAATCAGATAAATTAATTTATTTCCCAACAACAAGGATTGAACCCGTAATCTATCAGTTTGCTGTTAGATACCACTGAGCCATTCCTCAAAGTGTATTGGTGTTTCTTCTGCTAATTTGTCTCAGTTGTCATTAATGAAGAAGAAATAAAGAGGCAATGGTCACATTTAATGTATGAACCCAATTTTGTGCCAACTGACTGAGCAATCTACTGACATGCAGTCTCTCCCCCCCCCATTCCCCCCACCTTCTTTTCCGGATAGAATTCTTGCATAATGGCTAAACAATGCCATGCAGAAAAAGATCTATGTTAATCTTTTAAACTGATGTACAGGTTCTGGGAGTTAATTTGTGGTGAATAGCAAATCAAAATTCTTTAAAACATTGTAAGAGAAAGACAGACAGGAGGAATGTTCTGTTGTTTATTTCTCTTACTGGATGTTTATATATATATATATATATATGTACACACCCATTTTTGAGAATGTCATACAAATCCATATATATATATATATATATATATATATATATATATATGGAAAATGGAAATAAAACTGATGGTGTGTAAATATATAAAATATGAAAAAACAAAGTATCCAGAGGAGGATTTTATTATAGTTTGAAGTATTTGCCAACTTTAAATGTTTTTTTATATTAAAGCATCATCAGGACATTGCCAATATGTGATGCTGTATCTTGTAAATTATATTCAATTTAAGTAGGGAAAGAAAAATGAGAAAAATCTTAGCATTCTATGCCCTGATGATAGTTTGATATAAATAACCAAAATGTCTAACATTAGCAAATACTTCAATCTATAATAAAATCATCCTCTGAATACCATGTTATATATATATATGTATATATTTGTGGAGAAGAGATGGGCGTATATTTTGAATATCCTACATCGGTTTATTTGAATGTTTTCATTTTTATTATAGTCATAAATTTTTGGCCATCCTTTGACTGTCTTTTGGTGCTTCTTATTATTGGTAGTCTTTTTGGAAGGCCAGATAATAGAATGACCAAAACATTGTGGTTATAACATCTGAAATGAGGATACCACAATTGATCCTCACAGCATGTGAACTTGTCTAGGGTTATTTTAGGCCTAGAGGTTAAGGAATCATGTTCTTGTATGTTTATGTTTACCTTTCTTGTGAAATTGTTTCTCAAGAGGTTTTTGCATGCCGTTATATGATATCAAATATTCTTCTCATAAATAGTGTCCTGGGTATGATGTTAGACTGCATCTAAAATGGTGACATTCCAAAAATTGGGGCTCTGGTGAGTGTGTAGTACCCCTTCATCTAAGGCTTGATATGACAAGCTAATTGATTGGAGGGGGCTGAAATAAAAAGTGAGGAAACTTTATAAAATAGAGAGGAAGAAACTTTTTAAATACAAAAGGAAGAAGCTCTTTAAAACAAGGAGGTGTAAACCTCCCTGGGGGGGGCGTGAGCACCTGTTGGCACCTTCTGCTGCACACCTTTCTGCATTTCCTGCAACTTCTAGTTTTTCCAACTTTACTGGCCATGACCGTCTCGTGATCGTCTGCTTGTTTGACACTTACGTAGGACTTCCACTTGTGTACGTAATGCTGCCTCAAGGCTCATCCAGGGGGTTTACAATCAATTATCAAAGAGCGAATAAGAGAGGAACAAACAAACAAACAAAGTAAAATCAGGTGAACATTAAAATGGTCAGAGAGGTATATAGTTCTTGCATTCATTCTCCATCGCTATTCCAACTTCTCCCATGTTTGTCGAGCGGGGGGCCCCCCCCCGTTCCTTTGTGGACCTCTGCTAACGCTGGCCTCTACTTCGCTAGTCTCAAAGAGGTCTGTTACTTTTGCTGAGCTAACTGATCTCCCCGGGGTCCAGAAACTAACGGACTTAACTTTCAAAAATCTCACAGAGGTCCCAGTTCTCGCTATCAAATCTCGTCCACAAGATTTGTGCCTATCCCCCCCGCGTGATTTGAAAAAGTTCTTTGTTCTAATATGGGTCCATTTTATTACTACTCTGAACTTTTGTTAACTCTAAATCTTGTTTAAAAACCAGACTCTCTGTCTGGCCAATGGCCTTTATCACAATTTCCTATCTATCTTAAACCCTTTTCTTATTTTTATGGTTTCTCTGACCGACCATTCACATGCCTTATTAATACATATAATACATGTATACACACACCCACATATGTATGTATGCACATACACACACATATACCCATCTATGGGTGGTCTTACTCTATCTACACCACACACATATTTCTACATATATATACACACTTTATCCACCTGAACACACACACATATATACTTATCTTATATATGGGTTTTACTACTACTTATTCAGTATAACTGGCTCCTATGTATCTATATAACTAACTGTGCAGCCACATATGCATGCACAATGCATAGTATTATAGAGGAAACTTTGTAGAATAGAAAAGAAATTAACTTTATGAAATAAACTGCCCTGTCGGTGGGGCGTTAGAATACACGATAAAACTTGAGGAAGTCTTACCCCTCTGCAGAGGGGTAAGACTCCCCCAAATGGGGCCACCTGTTGGCTGTGGGTGGCGAACCGTGATGCTTAAGGACAGAGTCTTGGTGGATGAGCAGTCCATGACCTGCAATACTCCACTTTGGCATTTTCTTGGGCTAGACAAGTGGTCAGAGGGGCCCTCTCCAATCAATCGGCTAGCACCTAGCACCTATATGATTGCCCCAACCCTATGACTGTTATGGCAAGCCCCAACCCCTTTTTATCATATGGGTGCTAGAAGGTGATTGCTGAGGGTCTACACATCCTGGGTATGATGTTAAACTCTATCTGATGGTGAGGTTCCAGTTTTGGAGGTTTGGGGAATGTGGAGCACCCCTTCATCACCATTGCTCCCTGGTCCACTCTGACCCAGAGTGGTATTACTTGTTAGGGTCCCATCTATGGGTTAAATAGAAAATGTATTTATAAAAAAATATTGAGTATCCATCGAAACTGACTTTATTTCAAACTTTATCGGCATTAAATGAACCCACTGCGGTTGATATGCCACAAAACAAATCAAACCAAACCAAACCAAACTTTATGAAATAAAATGGTGTGAACCTTTGTGAAACAGGGAAGAAAATTCATAAATAATTGAAGGGAGAAGCTTTTTGAAATAGAAATGGAAGAAGCTTTATAAACGGGAAAGGAGAAAAAAAGAAAAAAGAAAAACAAACCTTATAAAAAAAAGAAAGGGAAGATTCTTAATCAAATAGAAAGGGAAATAGACAAAAAAAACAAAGAAAATTTTTTTCAAATCATTTATCTTAGATGGTGGACACGAATTCTAAACTGATCCTTTTTTCCCTGTAGTTTATAGTTAGACTTTCTTCAAGTAGCTTCTTATTACTAAAATGAAATGGTGTAAACAAAATCTACAGTTCTCCGGAAGAATGTATCATATTACTTTAATCATGACAATGATGATGATGATTGTTCTTTCAGAATGTTGTGTGTTCTTCTGTCTGGGTTAACGGTTATTGTTTTATGACGTTCTCTCAACAGGATGTGGTTTTATCTGATACTAATTACATATATTTATATATTTACCCAACTCCTCCACTAGAGCAGGGTGGCCTGTTGGTGGGGCTGTAAAATACACCAACTGCACCTCTGCAGAGGGGTAAAATCCCCCCTCCAATGGGGCCACCTGTTGGCCATGGATGGTAACCTGTAATGCTTAAGGACGGAATCCTGAGCAGTCCATGACATACAACATGCCACTTTGGCCTTTACTAAGGCTAGATGGACGGGCGGTTGAAGAAGTCCCCTCCAATCAATCAGCTGATCATGTCAAGCCCTAGCACCTATATATATTTACCAACCCCTCCACACGAGCAGGATGCGACACAAGGTCAATTTCTTAAGCAGAGTTCAGCAGGTTTGAATTCAGAGTTTTCCTTCTCTTAGCAGAGCGCAGTCTGCCCTACTATTGAACTCGGGGCAACGAGTCCATTACACCATGCCCTAGCAACTATATGATTGTCCCAACCCTATTGCCCTTATGGCAATCCCCCAACCCTTTTTATAATATATGTGCTAGAACATGGTGACTGAGGGTCTTGATGTCCTGGGTATGATATTAAACTCTATCTGATAGTAAAGTTCTAATTCTTTTTAGGAACACAATTATTAATACAGATTTGACTTTCTACTTATTGTCTAAATTTGTAAGAGGTGACAAAAGAACAGTTTTGCTGCAACTTTGTCTATGTAATGAAAAAAAAAATGATTGTGGATCTGTTTGAATTATATTGATGTTGGTAAGTATTTATTATTCCTGACTTCCCACCAGGCCAGATTGACACAAGGACTTTTTAATGTGGGGAGCCAAGCATAAACCAAAGCTCATACAGTGTCCAGTGCAAAAAGTGCATGATCCCTTCAACATTCTACGAGGCATGTCAAAAAATTTGCAGGACTGGTGTCACAAAAAAATTTATTTCAAATCCAAACTACATGTTATCACCTTCAAAGTAATCCCCCTGGAGTCTAATGCACTTTCCCATCCTTCTCTGCCATGCTTGGAAGGATTCTATGCACTCTTGGAAGGATTCTTCCGGAATTCTCTGTAGCTCTGTCATCACGATCTTTTTGATGTTGTGCACATCCTCAAAACGGATTCCCTTGATGACCCCCTTGAGCTTGGGAAAGAGGAAAAAATCACATGGACCCAGGTCAGGTGAGTATGGAGGTTGCTCCAGCACAGTGATGTTCTTCTGGGCCAGGAACTTTCAGATACTCATGGCAGTGTGGGTAGGTTCGTTGTCATGATGAAGCACTCACAAGTTGTCCTACCACATCTCTCATCTCTTTTTGTGCACTGAATGAAGCAACTGCCACAGTATCTCTTTGTAGACATGCTGGTTGATCATCTGAAGGGGAAAACTAGTAGTCTGGCTTTGAAATAGATCTTTTGTGACACTAGTCCTGGAACTTTTTTGACATACCGTCTATATTGATGTCAGTATATCCAAATCTTTAGACAGTCTCAATTTTTCATTTTGCAGAGTGCGAAATCAAGGAACAAAAGTATTTTTGGCCACCAACAGTGACTACAACTATACAAATGTAAGTTTTATTTTAATTTCTTAAATTGAGCAATTATTGGTTTATTTCTACTAATATCTTCATCTGTTTTTTGTTTTTTTAAATTTCATTTCATTTTATAATATTTTTGTTTAGCCATCACTTAGATGTGAGGTATGATTGACCTAGTGGTATAAAACATTGGCAAGTTGATTATCATCACAATTGAAAAAAGGTTATTAGAGACATTCCTTGCAAAATCCTCATGGAAATTTTTTTTTAGTAGGGTAAATCCATATTAAATCATCCAGAAAAAAGTAAAGTTGTCACCCACCCCCTTCAATTTTTCTGAATTTTTTTCCAGGTGTGGACTATGTTCATGTTAGACAATCCCCAAAAATTGATCTTCCAATTCCTAAAATTGCGGTCTTAGTTTGATTTTTGCTCAGAACTGAGGCTAAAAATTGACATATTTTTTTGGTACAATATATACAATATATGTGAAATACAAAAATAGATTACAAAACGTTACCATTTTTCGCAACCACCCCAAAAAATTTGGAGAGCTAAAAATCAACATAACTCTATCAATTTTTGGAATTGGAAGCTCAAATTTTGGGGATTGTCTTACTTTAATATAATCCACTCCTGGACAAAATTTCAGAAAAATTGAAGGGGGTGGGTGACATGGCCTGGATGATTTGATATGGAATTATCCAGTAGATACTTATATTACACAGTTGCAATATAGCTTATACACATAAGCAATATAGCTTATACACACATTAGGGAAGTGCTGAAATGTTCTTGAAAGGAATGATCTAGACCAATGATATTCTGTATATCTATCTTAAAGACACTTGATAGATTGTTTGACAAGTTTAACTCTTTGCCTACCAAATTTCCCTTCATGGCGATAACAAATTTACTTGGTATTTTTTACCTGTATGATGGGATATTTTAAAGTTTGCTATTTGCCTCAAAGTCATTCTGTTCAAATAAAGTCCTATTTTTATTGTAATCTGAGTCCTTCTGTTTAATTGTAATGAACTAACCATCAGTTTTTGTACTTTGCTTGGGTGTGGTATGCATAGTGGCGAGAGAGTCATTGTGAGCAACTTAAAGTAGGCAAATTTTTTTTTTTTAAAGTTAATATGATTTTTTTGGTTGGGCCAATAACTTTTCAGCACCTCCTCACACACACACACACACACACACACACACATATATATATATATATGATTACTTGGTCTGATGATAACATTGACAATAAACTGACAGTTACCAAACGCAGTTGACTCTGCGTCTACGCTATCCTAACATAGATATGCTCTATCACTAACATTGGACACTCTTTATTTATGAATATGAGACATTCCTGCCACACAGGAGCTCAATAATGAGATAAACAGAACTGCAGAGCGGCGACGTCTTCATCATCATAAACAACCAAATATAGATGGGAATTTCCCTTGCAATGTGTATGATCGCATTTGCAAGTCCAGAATTGGACTAATGAGCCACCAGAGGGTCCACAACTGTTGAAGACATGGAGTGATGTCATCCTCGTCTGCGACGGACTTCCAAAAGAAAGTAACAGAAGAAAGAATTTATGAATATAGAAAACTATTATCAATATATATATATATATATATAGGATCTTCATCAAGTTGTACTGACAGCATGGATTCCTATAACTCTCTCTTGGAATAATGTTTGCCACTCAAACCCTCTTTCATGGGGCCGAAGAGAGGCAAACATTATTCTGGTGATGAAGAAGTAGCTCAAAGAACAGTCAACAGAATTTTATGGGGGAGGGATACATGCTCTCATTCAAAGGTGGAACATTGCTATTGAGAGAAATTGTGACTTTGTGGAGAAGTAGGGATGTGATCCACAGAGGACCAGCTTCATTTTGATGTATGATACATATTCCTGTGTTGGTAATTATACCTGTCCTAAACAAAATGGCATTACTTTTTGACTCACCCTCGTATATTGGTGTAAATATATGGCTGCCTTTCTCTTCAGTTCTTGTTTTCTTCCCACTATGCACCCGAACAGAAGGTAACTCCCTCTGAACTCATCAAGGGAAGCAACTCTAGATATTTTTGTTAGGAATGTCCTAATATTATATTATCTGATTAGTGATAGAACTGCTAATTCATATTTCTATTAGGATTCATTTCATAAATTTTGTTTTTATCTATATGTGTGGTTACATGGAATTTTATTTTTCTCATATGGGGTCTGCATGATGAACCCTGAAATAGAAAGGTGTCATTGGTTTAGTTTATACTCAGATATTCACTATCTGCAAGTATTATTTTTAGAATTACTTCTATCATTTATATTTTTAGATTTATAATTATGAAAAAAAAAACAAAAAAACAAACTTCCTATTTCTATAAAATAATTTTGAATATATATATATATATATATATATACATATACATATTTATTTTTTATCTTTCAGAGTGTCATGACTTACTTGTTGAATGATAGTAAAACTGTAAGTATATAAAATAAAAATATTTTCTTTCTTTAAAATTGATATACATTTATTCACTTTTGGACTAATACCCTTAGGAAAGGTATGAATCCTCCTATCCCTACCCTCAGCTATAGGTTTAGTACCACTACAATTCGTCTACAGGGTGGTCTGTTGTTTTTTTTGTTTATAACATATGTAATTATTTTACCTCTACAAAATATCTTTAAAGATTATTTTCTAAAATTTTGGGTTTTATTATGTAATTATTTTACCTATAAAAATATGCAAGGGGTGACACGACAACCTAATGAAGGTTGATATGCCATTAAACAAACAAACCAAACCAAATTAAATGTTTTCCACTAGATCACCGAAGTTAAGTAGCAATGAGTGTGTCCAATGCTTAATTGGGTGACCACTTAAGAAACAGCAGGTAACTGTAAGCAACCTGAGTCTTTTGTTTTTCAAAAGTGACTTCATTTGCCATTAAATGACCTAAAAAGGGTTGATATGCTATAAAACAAAACAATCAATCAAACAATGAAACATTTTCAAAAAAATGAACATATTTTCCCTATTTTTTTGGTTATAACTTTTAACATGGACAAAATCATTTAAAATGTTTCTATAAATTACTTAGGGATCTTGTTGAGAAAAAAAATACTCAAGTTTTTAATGTTGCTAAAAAAATGTTTAGAAATCAATATTGTTTAAACTAGCAAAAAAAAAAAAACTCAGGGTGGTGTAAAAATTAATTTTTTTAAAAATTGCCTGACGGGGTGGGAGTTAAAAATTCAAGGTCATCATATGTAAGTAAAATTATTAAATTTATTAAAAGAGGTTAAAAGAAAAAAAAAAGAAAACAATTTGAAATGGAAAGTTCTGTCTCCCACAAATAAAATGTTGTGTGCATCTATTAATTATTAGATAATTATTTTGAATATTTTACACCTAAATTTTACACAAAATCATAGGTATTTATTTATTTGTAAACTTTTTACTTAACTTCTTGTTACTGAAAAATGGGTAAGAGTAAAAAATAATTTTAAAAATTGATTACAAATTTCACAAATATTTTTTTTCCATTTAAATAGTACAACATTTTAATTAATTTCATACTTTATTCATTTAAATTTTCTTTATTATAATGGAAAGGATTCAAATGTTGGATTCTAAGGAATAACTTTTATTTAATTTATTAATATTAATATTGGATATTTAAAAAAGATAAATAAAAAGATATACAATACAGGGTTGTTCTTTATTCTGTGTATTAATGATTTTGGGTATTGTGATGTAAACAGTGATGTTGTTTCAGTTACAGATAGACACAGAATCTCTATTATTAATAGATAAGTCATAATTTTTGTCTTTTTTTCAAATAAAATGTTTCTTGCTTTATAGGGTCGTGATTGGAATTCTTACTTTGACTACATTGTTGTTGATGCTAGAAAACCACTCTTCTTCACTGAAGGAACCCTTCTTCGTCAAGTTGACCAGGTAAGTCAGAATTTAACTAACCTACTGTTGTTATATAGCCATTTTCCTATATTATATATATTGTAGCATATAGTATACCTGCATACTCATATACCCATGGTTGTACACAGATATACTTAACTTGTTTTATACTCATCTTGTGTATCTTCTTTCATAGTTCTGAATAGATGAATTTGTCTCTGTTATCTTCTAATCTGGGCTGCTTGTTCTTCTTTGGGATTCTTCTGTACTTAATACTGGGATGTCTTATACTGTTGTTTGTTTTTAGTTAACGAACACAAGACTTTGCTTTAATTAGAGCTCTTTATTATTTCATAAGATAAATCCCAGATCAATAAACGTGTGTGCGAGAATTTAGTTTCAACATACAGATCATCATGTCATAAGCTTGGAAGTAGTACAACAGAAACCTAATCTTTACCATTTTAGCATTCTTGGGTATCTACAAGTTGACCTAAAAGGAAAAAAAATTCTATACCTTACTCCTTAAAAAAAAAAGGATACCCTTCCCATTCAATACCAATCTAACCAATTATATCTGGATTCTAATTAAATTACTCTCTTTCTTACTCGTTTGGCTTCTGACTGTTTTTACCCTGCTGTGGTTTGCAGGTAAGCATTAGTACTTAACCGAGATACTTCCCCTTGTTCTCCTCATGAGATCTTCTCCAACCGACATCACAATATTGTCATAATATGAGACGCAAGGACTGATGATTACATTTGGGTGATTGTACAAACGTTGTGGCTTTTCTCTGCATGGAACATTTGATGCTGAGAAAGAAATCAGCTGAGGAGAGAACTGGGAGGAAAAAAACAAAAACAAAAAAATGTAACGAAGGATAAATTATTTCATTTTTTATTTCTTTATATTCAATGTCTTATAACTGTTTTATTCTTTTTTTTTTAACGGATTTTATTGTAATTATATTTCACATTTCAAATACAGTATAATTACGAATGATAAAATGAAAAATAGAATATACTTGACATTTATTGAATTATTTATTCAATAACATATTTTAATAATAACAATTTTTTTATTAAATTTTATTTTAAATTTAAAATAAACAGTTATAAACATCAGCAACACTTACAGATTTCCAGTATGAATTTGAATTAATAATTGAATAACAACATTATGATTATGAATTAAAGTTGAGTGATATATATTAGAATTAACACTACATTATTTACATTAAAAGCTATTAGACTAAGAAATACATGAGTCTTTCTGGTTGATCCCTTTCTTACAACTTTTTAAAAAATGTAGGAGCAAGAGAACCATACTGTAGGCAACACCAATATGCTCACACAAACAAATATATATATATATATATACACATATATATAGATGCACGCACTCACAGACAGACATATATATGAGAGAGAGATAGATAGATATACAGACACCCTTTTCATACTCATATATATGTAGAGAGAGATACACACATGTACACATTTTCGTATGTACATATATATATATATATATATATATATGTGTGTGTGTGTGTGTACATATATTTTAAGTTAAAGTAGCATGGACATGGAGTCAATGGTGCATGTTTACTGACAGTTTGTTGCCTATGTGATCTTAAGACCAAAATGTTTTAGTCTGAAGATCTCAGATAAGAAACTATCGGTAACCACGCACCATTTACTCCATGTCCATGCTACCTTAACTTAAATATAAATGCTCTATCAATGATATTGAGCACAGTTTACTTATATATATAATATGGGTGCTATATATATATATATATATATATATAATTCTTTGTTGATAATGAACAGATGTTGATTGTATAGGAGTTGCTTGCATGATGAATAGTAGACAAAGAGAGATTCGGCTTTTAGATCTTTTGAGAAAGAGAGATGCTGTTTTAAATTAACACTGATATTACTATCTTAGCTACACAACTAAATCCTATTGCAGCGTCGCATCTCTTCCATTACAATAATAAAAGATCTTTAGGAGCTTCCCTTAAATACAGTGTCATCAAGAAATAAGTACACACTTAACAATTTTCTATAAAAAGTTAATTTTCTTATAACATTATGCAATAAAAATTCATATTGTTAGGTATTATCTATCACCAAACTCTACATTATTAAAACAAAATTGCATGAATATATATATATATATATAGGGGTGTACTTATTTTTAGAATGCTACATAGTCATATCTTTGGTAAGAGAGTTTCAGTGTTGTAGAATTTGGTCAATAATATCCATTTTGATTCCATAATTGGTTTAGAAGAAAATTAACTTTTTATGAAAGATATTTTAAAGTGTATACTTATTTATCAGCAATACTGTAAATAATACCTAATAATATCCATTTTGATTGTATAATTGATTGAGAAGAAAATTAACTTTTTATAAAATACATTGTAAAGGGTGTACTTATTTATGGGCAATACTGTAAATAATACCTAATAATATCCATTTTCATTGTATAATATTCCACTAGAAATAAAACCTGCTTTCTTTAATTGAGAAGAAAATTAATTTATGGGTAATACTGCAATATCTAATAATATCAATTTTGATTGCATAATGTTCCACTAGATGTTTTTCTAAATTTTTGAGGTGAGGCTTGATAATTAGTATTATTTGTATTATTCGGACTATTGTGTCCTCCAGCCTTCTTCACATATTTCTTGTCAGACTCTGGAACCATCTCAGACTCAGGAACCTTCTTGTCATAATCATGAGCCATCATGGTACTTTGAACCTAACCCTTTATTCAGTCCACAGGGGTATCTTGTTCTCATTCCGCTAGCCATAGCTGGAGTACAGGTATTAAGCTGTGTTAATTATTATTCTATGTTACTGCTGCCCCTGAACAGGATTGAACCTGCAGTCTAGATATATTAAAATCCTGGTATCTTTGTTTTAGAAGAAAATTAACCGCATCTACCTGTAGGGAGCCCTGTTTAAAAAAACAACAGCTCTGGGTATAACATGAAATGTATCTGGTGGTGAGGCTCCAGTTCTGAAGCTTTGGGCATTGTGGAGTCACCTCTTTATTGCTATTACTTCCAGGTCCACTATTTGTATTAAAAATACTTGAAGCTATAATTGTTTACAAATTATTATTATTATTCTTAGTTAGATAATAAAAAAATTAGTTTTAAAAAATTTGAATGCCCAACAAGAATGAATAAAACAAAAACATCAACATAAAATAACCCAACAAGGGTTGACATGCCAAAAAATCCAACCAACATCAACGTGTGGAGCTGACTTAATCCACATCCAGTGAAAGCACACACAAACCCACAGACAGATACACGTACATGTTAGTCTAACAAACAATGAAATAATTAGTATTTAGCATCATGGAGGATATTTCTAAAGATCTCATATATTTAACTTTTTCTTTTTCTTTGCATTCTCTTAATTCATCAGGAGAAAGTCTGTCAGCTAAATGATTCTTGTTTGACAATAAATTTTCAACTGACCGTGTGGATGACCTTAACACCTGTGAAACAGGTAACATAATGCCATCAGACTTTCTGTAATACTACTTGGCATTATATTAAGCCCCTGAGATTTAGAAACTGATTTTCAACAGAAGCCTTTACTTTATATGTTTATCTCACCCTCCCCCCCAAAAAAATGGGAGGGGGTGAGGCTACAATGAGATTAAGTTTATTTGTTCCATCATTGCTATGTTTCACTTAATTCATCAAATTTATCTTGTTCACTTTTGGCAGTGGCCCTTTTCTTCTGACATATATTCACCAACAACAAATTAGTTTTTCCTTTTGTCATATAGTACCTAAATAATGAGAATGGAATAGTCTGTTTTTCCTATGAATATTGTCTGAATAGAGAAACAATGAGATCTCACATGACTTGTTAATTCAACCTAAAAGTAGGTGGAGTGACGTATTGTCAGTATCAGCCAGACAGCGAAGGAGTCTATCCTCTTTTTGCTAGCACTAAACCAGGGAGATTATTTTTATTATTATGAGGTGGAAGGCAACACTTACCATCAGCTCCCCACTTTATCTCATAGAAGCTATGCTACTCATGCACTGTGTTGGTGAGAGCCAGTGTCAAACAAGGAACCTTGTGGTTCCTAGCTGGAAGCCCTACCGACTGAGCTAAACCGACCATCTAGCAATTGCTAATTTCTCTGTTCACCTTGTATCTTTGCTTAGTAAACCTTTTTCCCTATCCTAAATACTCATTGTATTTCTTCCTATTATTTCTTTGTTAACTCTGATACTTGAGTTAACTTTGAGTTGTAACAATTCTTTACTTCCTTTTACATCCAAAAATCTAATTTTAGATCATTTATATATATATATATGTGTGTGTGTGTGTGTGTATGTATGTATATATATATATAAGATAGCATGGACATAGTCAATGGCACCAGGTTACTGACAGTTTCTCACCTATGTGATCTTCAGCACTTGGTCTGAAGATCGCATAAGCAAAAAGCTATTAGTAACCAGGCGCCGCTGACTCCATGTCAACACTACCTTAACTTAAATGTAAATGTTCTATCAATGATATTTTATCGATGTTTACTTATAAATATAGCATTCATATTATATATATATATATATATATATATATATATATAAAAACATCTTACCTACTGATCATGAGTATATTCTTTTTTCTCACATTTAAAAAAAATCTGTGGCAAGGAGGTCTGCTGCACCTCTCTTCAGTTAAATTACCATTCCACCATTGATTCCAAGTTGGCTTTCTTTGAAAACCCCATGAATTTCTATTCAATTTCATCTTCTATGGGAACTGTTCCATTTGGGAAATCTTATTTTTCTAGACATTGTTTAGTTTTGTATGACATTTTCATGCAACTTGTGAAAAATCTGTGGCAAAGATGTCTGTTGTATCTATCTTCAAGGAAACTGCCATTGTATTATTCATAATTCAAACTCTCATATTTCTAATGTTTTTGGTAAGCAAAAGATACAGAATATGGTTTTAAGCTGTCACACCTCTTATGAGGGTGCAATTAGCACCTGTTCACCCGGCAGGTAAAACGTTAATACAAGTGGGTCTGTGAAAGTAATCTGTGTCAAAGGAGGTCTGATTTACCTGCCTTCCATTGTATTATTCCTAATTTTAAGTATCATCATTCTTCTGATGTTCTACTATGCAAACGATGCAGGGTATTGTTTTTCAAACTGCATGCCTAGTTGTGCACTTATATTTAACACCCAGTTAGTGAAGGAGTAAATACCATAGTATCTACATACCTTCCTACTAGTGTAAGGTGTGTGTCATGAGAGAATGATATTTAATCCATAAAAAGAGAAAAGAAAGATGGATAACATGTTTGGTATCCTACTCTCTTTAAGACTTTACTCTTCCAACTCCACTGTCCTGCAGGGGGTGGGGCTTAGAGTAGGCCAACTCTATCCTCTACAGAGGTGTAAGCCCCCCCCCCCATAAAAGGTTGTCTAAACTGTTTCCAATGACGAGGCTCCAGTTCTGGAGCTATGGGCAGTGTGGTGTCACACCTTCTTTGCCACTTTTCCCAGGTTTACTTTTACCCAAAGAGGTAGGATCATATTTATGGATCAAATAAATTTGGGATAATGTTTAAAATAATTGAGAACTACATTAATACATTGGCTCTTAAAAAAACTGATATTGCAACTAAGTATGAAATTATTTGTCTGAATTTTTTAGATTAGGCTTGATATATATTATTTTGACTTTTCAGACTATTGTCCTCATCTTTATTGTGAAATATACATACACAACTTGGGAAATCTATTCAACATAATTTCCTAAGTTAAATCATTGCTTGGATAGACAAAGTTTTGACACTTGTAGTAGAGTGAGTGCAGTCTGCCCCAATGGATTACAAGGAATACCTAAAGAAGGCTGGAGAGTACATTGGCTGAAATGTTGTGTATGCATATTTCACAATAAAGATGAGGACAACAGTCTGAAAAATCAAAATAATAAGTATAAAATGTTTATTTGTTTAAAATTATTCTGAAGATGCATTTTTGTACAGCATATAAATGGAGACAACAATTGTTAAACTGGCATAAAATAACCCAAGGATTGACATGTCATAAGATGAACCACTCAACCTGTTATTTCAGCATGGAAGTCTATATACCATCAACCCTGTCCCCTTGGGAGTCTCCATATAAAATAACCAATACAGTAATTAGATTACCTCACTATACTTGCCATGTAAATTCATTGCTAGTATCATCTTCTTAGAAAAGAGGAATCCCCAGGGTGTAGTGGCTAATGTGCTGGACTGTAAGATTGTGTTATATATTGTACAAACGGAAATATGAATTTCTGGTTTTATTAAACAAAGAAGTTTTTACAACTGTCCGTTATCAGATCAGGAGATAAAAATACGTGGGTGTAGCTAGGAAGATAAAAGAACTGAGGGCTTCAGACAGGTCAGAGTCCCGGAGGCAGTCACGCGAGGAGAGTGAGGGATCGGAGTCAGTAGTCGGCCGAGCGGGACCTCGTATAGTTGGTGTCGGAAAAGCTAGCGTTAATATTTACCAACTGAAAAAGCTTGTCGCCCAGAAATTTAATTGAAGGACCGAAAGTGTAAAGACTGAATATATTGATTAAACTGACCCTCTCTCTCGAAGTTAAGAAGCTTGAATTTATTTCAATAAACTTCTGGAGGATAACTTTGGTGTTATTGTCATCCCTTACAATGAAGATAAAACTATTGCAATTTAGTACAGTGACGACGCGCTATGCAACATATATCGATTTGGTGCACGTGAACCACGAGGGTTCATCAAGGACCCATAAAAACCTGCTGGTTACCACAAACAAAAAAAAAAAAAAAAAAAAAAAAACACAACGTGAAGAACGACTCAATTCGGCCGGAATTTTGCGGAAAATAAACGTAAAAGTGGAAAAACACCAAACAGAAGAAAGAAAAAAAACCCAACGAAAATCAACGTAAACTTGGACTCCCCGGAAAAAAAAAAAAAACAAAGAAAGAACGAGAAACAAAAGGACTCACTATATATAGACTTGAAAAACAAACAAAAAAAAAAAAAACTTCCTATAGACTTTGAAAACAAAAAAAAAATTATTACGGACATATTTTAAACAAAAGAAGAATTATAACAAAGGACATTTAAAAAAAAAAAAAAAGAAGAAAAATTGAACTTTCTATCAGACGACTATACGTAAGTACAACTTCCCACATACTTTTTGGCCATTTTCTTTTCTTTTCGCTCTCTTGTTTTATGTTGTATTGTTTTGATATATAATGATGGAATCACAAATTAAGGACTTTTTTCAGGCACTCACAGCCGAGTTAATTAACACAGCAAAATCACTAACAAATATATTAAAGAGTGACTTCTACTTGCAGCAGATTACACCGTTAAGTAGTAAGGATGAAAGTAAATTTGAGGTGTGGGTCCAAAGTATGGAAAAATATTTTGCCTCAATAGAAGCTAAAGAAGCTGATAAATGTAGGGTAGCAATTATAACCACGAGAGGAAATATAGGAGATTTTGTATATAAAATTATAGAAGGTAATAAGGATATCTCGTGGTTAGGCTTAAAACAAGTCATTAGAGAATACATTGGGATCACTCACCATGCACATTATTACTTAAGGCAATTAGTTAACATTAGACAGGACACACAGGAAAATGTGCATGATTATATGAATAAAATAACGGATTTAGCTAATAATGCATACGGTGAAATTGACAAAAATTTAGCGATAGTGCAACAGCAGATTAAGTGCTGTTTTATAGAAGGATTAGCGGATCCCGAAGTTAAGGTATTCGTACTAAGAAGTGATCCCCCAACAGTTGAGAGCGCCTATCAACTAGCACTCTCAGAGGATAAATTAAGGGCTAGAATTAGGATTCCTCCCAATATTGATCCTGCACCGATGGAGATTTGCCACGCTAGAAGACGCGCGGTGCACATCAATGCAGTAGGGCACAATAAAAGATCCCACGATAGGTGTGATAATAGGATAAATCACCGAACAGTATGTCAGCCTAGGTACTATAGGAATAGGGATCGATTATGCTGGATATGCAGGTCGAACAAGCATCTGAGGTGGAATTGCCCCCAGAGAAATGCTGCAAAATGGCGAGTACCAGTTAATAAAAAGCCCCCCGAACGGAATAAGAGACAGACGTACACTGTCAGTGCGATAGACTCATCGAATAGGATAGGTAATCGAAATTATTTTAGAGGTGAATGTATAAACACGAGAGATAAACCATATAATAGAGGTTTTATAAATAAGGTTACGTATGGAAAGAATGATAAGACACTCCAACGGGTTAATCAAACTAGCGTTGGCAATGTTAAAAATAGTAGTGAAATTAAAAAAAAGCCCGATAAGATAGACACACCGAGCATAGAGCCGAGGGTGTTAAACCCCGTAGTGGAGGTTGCTCCAAAAATAATAAAGCCGGTAATTAAAAATGCACCCTCAGAAAATTATGATACCGAGGAGAGTCCAGGTAACTCTGATAGCGATGATGTTTACGTGCCCCTCAGAACGCGAAAGATAGCTATGTACAAAGAAATATTAGAAAAGAATAGGAATACGCGTCAGGAGGAGGCAATGTTAGAATCTGTGAGTTCGCGTGATAAGGTTAGTAGACAGGCCGAAAAAAAGTTAAGAGAAATAGGAAAAGTAGCAACAGTTAAACCCGAAGAACATTTTCGAATTGACTATGAAGAGAAGGATAGATGTCGGGAAATGAAAAGAAAGGAATTAAAAGACGCCATCAGTGATATTTTTGCCCAGCTTGTTTAAATTTATTTTTTCTTTCCTTTTGAAAGAACAGTATTCGATTCAAAAGAATTGTCGACACTGCTTTGTCGCTAGTGAGAATTTTCACTAGGTACTGTCATATTTTTTTAATTGTTATTGCCGTTATTGTTATTATTGGTAATAATAATTGGTGCCCAAAAGGACGAGATTTGTAAAGATTTTTTCTATGTTAAAGAGAAATGACCATCAAGTTGGAAAGTAGAAAAATAGTTGAAAGATAAAGTAATGAAGAATAAAAGAAGTTGATTATATATGAATATAAAAAGAGCGAGAAAGAAATGGTTCGGGAAGTTGTACAAAAAAAAAAAAAAAAAAAAAAAAAAAAATTGTTTGCTCATTGTTAATTTGCTGTATGAGATTTTAACTCTGCATTTGCTTTGTGTTGTATTGTTTTGTTTTTACTTTTATTTTCATATTTTGTAAATATGTAGAAAGAGAGAGAGAGGTCAGATAGGGTAGTTTAGAAAAATCAAAAGCAAAGAAAAGAAAAATGAATGATAGTGGGGCGTTAGAAAAATGTCCACATGAACATTTTTGAAAAATAAGATAAGGAGGAGTGTTATATATTGTACAAACGGAAATATGAATTTCTGGTTTTATTAAACAAAGAAGTTTTTACAACTGTCCGTTATCAGATCAGGAGATAAAAATACGTGGGTGTAGCTAGGAAGATAAAAGAACTGAGGGCTTCAGACAGGTCAGAGTCCCGGAGGCAGTCACGTGAGGAGAGTGAGGGATCGGAGTCAGTAGTCGGCCGAGCGGGACCTCGTATAGTTGGTGTCGGAAAAGCTAGCGTTAATATTTACCAACTGAAAAAGCTTGTCGCCCAGAAATTTAATTGAAGGACCGAAAGTGTAAAGACTGAATATATTGATTAAACTGACCCTCTCTCTCGAAGTTAAGAAGCTTGAATTTATTTCAATAAACTTCTGGAGGATAACTTTGGTGTTATTGTCATCCCTTACAACGAAGATAAAACTATTGCAATTTAGTACAGTGACGACGCGCTATGCAACAATTGTAGTAAGCAAGTTCAAACTCCAGTTGTGCTATTATGTTCACTTTTGGAATAATACCCTTGGGAAAGGTATGAACACTGTCAGATATTGGCTAAATAGCACTGCTCCTGTTCTACAAAGATGTCTTTGACATTAAATACCCCATCAAGGTTGATATGCGATTAAACAAAAAAACCAAACCAACTATCTACTTCAAACAGGTTATTATTTAGGGGAATAACTGGCACACAATAGTTAAGGACACAGATAGGAGAGTATATATATATAAGGTGTGTCAAAAAGCATTGAGACTTTTTGACACACCTTGTATTCTGAAAAAAAATAACGTTCCATCCATTCTTCATTTCTATGTGGGTAAATACAGTTTTAAACGGTTTGACACACCTATTCTGAAAAAAAAATTAATTAATGGAACATGATTTTTTTTCAGAATAGAAGGTGTGTCAAAAAGTACCAAAAAATCTCAATGCTTTTTGACACACCTTGTATGTATATATATATATATATATATATATATATATGAGTAAGAAAAGGTGGAATGAAAACATCACACAATGCTGTTAAAGAAGAAAACAATTTATAATATAATCATAGCTGATACTGATCAATATTTCGATTTTACAAAAATCATCAGAGCTCATTCACTCCCGTAGTTGTTTGGGTCGGAGAGGAAAGTCTTTCCTCTCCAACCCAAACAACTACGGGAGTGAATGAGCTCTGATGATGATTTTTGTAAAATCGAAATATTGATCAGTATCAGCTATGATTATATTATAAATTGTTTTCTTCTTTAACAGCATTGTGTGATGTTTTCATTCCACCTTTTCTTACTCATATTGTCGGATTCATTTCCTTTCTTTTAACTTATATATATATATATATATATATATCAGTGCAACCAATGAACATATTAAATCATTCCAGACAATATTCCATTGTCATCATATCGAGCAAGCAGCACAGATATCCATGATAATCACTTGCCAACCTTCCCTATCATTCATTGCCCCTGGGAGGTCTTCTGTACAGCAACTAGCATCCTTGCATAGTTGGTCAATGTAGGTCCTTGCTGGGTGGCCCACATTAGCATGTCCATGTGTTGGCTTCCACAGGAGCAGCCATACAGGAGTATATAACCACAGCCTGGAAGAATTGTCGCTTTAACTTGTCAGTGAGATCGGATTTCCATATGACTGATAATTTGTTTGTGGCCGACCATACCTTTCCTATTCATGTATTAACATTGCTAATGCTGTTTGAATATACTAATAAATTTCATTCTGTTTTAGAAAACTGGTGCTTTGAAGATTGGAACACATACTGGACCCATTAAAAGTGGACAAATTTATTCAGGAGGTATGGAACTGGAATTCTTATTTAATATATTATTTTATATTTATTTAAAAAGGTGTTGTTTGTTCTCTCTGCTAGTGGCTGTATGCAAACTGTATGTTATTATTTTTATGTCTAATATTTATGTATAGATGTGGTTTTCTCTGTTTCAGTGGCTGTATGCAAACTCAAAATCAATTGCTTGAACATAAATTGCTCAAAAAATAATTTCTCAAACTTTCAATTCTTCAAAAGACAGATTTCTCAAAAGCTGATATTCTCACCTTTTAAACACTTTACTATTACCCATTCTTTTAATGGCCACTGTTCAATATAATTTATTATAGATATTTTAGTTATTTCCTAGTTGAGTAACATGAGTGATCCAGAATAAACAGAACCAAAATTATTTATTTATTTTCTCATCAAAGTAATCCTAAACCCCAACCCCAACCCTTGTTGGAATTAAACTTTTAAAAAAATTAAAATTAAAATTAACAGTTTTATTACAAAATTTGTGGGTTCTGTTTTTTTCTGGCTCACCCTGTAATATTATGGTACTCAACTAGGGAGGGTTATGGTTTAGCATTAGTTTAATGGGAAAATAAATAATTTGGGTTCTGTTTTTTTCTGGGTCACCCTGTAATATCATGTTACTCAACTAGGAAATAGAATATTCATTTTAAAAAAAATATTGGTTATGTGAGGCTAAGATAAATATAATTCATTTATTTTTATTATTTCTCTGTATTTTTGAGATGAGGTTTGATAATTAGTATTATTTGTATTATTCGGACTATTGTCCTCATCTTCTTTGTTATCTGTACAACATTTCAGCCGATGTGCCCTCCGACCTTCTTCAGGTATTTCTTGTCAGATTCGGTAACCTTGTCGTATTCGGGAGTCAAAGTTCAAAGTTCCATGATGGCTCCTGATTACGACAAGAAGGCTCCTGAGTCCGAGAAGAAATACCTGAAGAAGGTCGGATACTCATTTGTTTTTGTATTAAATTTTTTTTGTTTTCCAAGTAATTTTCAACTCATTTGTAGGCAAGTTAAAGCTAAATTGTTTTTATTTATTCACAAAATAGACTCTTTTTAAGTAAAGAAGATTTTTAAAAATAATATTAAGTTACATATTATTGTTACATATTTGTTTTTACATATACCTTGTTTATTTTGGGTAATCTTTACTGTGTTCCTTGATTTTAAAAAATATCTAGCTTGTGTGAGTTAATCACATATCTATAAAGTACAAAAGACGTGGTTCAGATGTCAAGAGTAGAATTGCAAATGGCCACTTCTAAGTTCTATTGTTTTATTTATGCTGTATGACCAAGGACAGATCACTCTATTGTACTTATACAACATCAAAAGCTTTTAAATTTACTTTATCAACTGTATAGTAAACACAAGCAATTGTACTTAGACCAGATAAGTGAGGAAAAAATGCAGAAATGTAATTGGTCACTACTCTAGTAAACTGACACTACCTCATTTTTATACATTGTATGTTATATTCATGTATGGCAATGTAAGGGAGAGAAGTAAAAGAGGAGTGACTCACTTGACCAGGAATATTGTACTACCTACTCGATTGCAGTGTGTGATGTGTACAGAGAAACATAATTTAGTAAAAAAAAAAATGTTTCAAATGAGCTAAACATAGGTTTGCCACTATGAGTTTGAGTTGAAAAAAAATAGTCTGTTAGGTGTAAACACACTGACTTTCCAGTAAAGAAACACTTTTTCATACAGTGGTCATTAAAGAAAGTCATCCTGACAATCTTCTGGAATGTGAGAGTACCCATCACTATTGATTTCCTTGAAAACTGTAAACAGTGCTTTCTATTGCCAATTCCTTTGGCAATTAGGATTATTTGTATTATTCGGACTATTATCCTCATCATCATTGTTATCTGTACAATGTTTCAGCCGATGTGCCCTCTGGCCTTCTTCAAGTATTTCTTGTCGGACTCGGGGAATCTTCTTGTACTCTGGAACCTTCTTGTTGTAATCAGGAGCTATCACGGAACTTTGAACCTAACCCTTTATTCAGTCCACGGGGGTATCCTATTCTCATTCCACTAACCATAGCTGGGCTACAGGTATTAAGCTTGTATTAATTATTATTTTATGTTACTGCTACCCCTGACCAGGATTGAACCTGCTGTCTAGAGATAACAGTCACTTATAACTGTCTTAACCTAACTCCTTTAACCACTAGGCTTATCTCTTGAATGACCTGCATATATGATATTTTTCTGATAATTTTTTTTCAGGTTCTGTGGCAGTTTTCACAGAGCTAATGGGTGCTTATGGTAAGGATGTCCTGTATGTTGGTGACCATATATTTGGAGATATCCTGAAATCAAAAAAAACAAGAGGATGGAAGACATTTTTAATTGTTCCTGAAATTACTCAGGAGCTTAAAGTTTGGACCAGCAAGAGATCACTCTTTGATAAATTGGATGAATATGATGCTGAAATTGCTGAAGAATACAGGTAAGTCTGTGTGCATTTGTTACATAATTCATGAGCAGTCATAATTTATGAATGTACCTGTAGTTAGAATTTGAATTAGGGTCCATTAACTTAATCATGGGGTCTGTGGAAAGGTACCGGTTAATAACCTTGACCCCTTAAAGGTGCATGATTGGGTGCCATGAAAATAAGTTTTTAGTGAGTCAGATTCAACCCGATTTTCAAGGAGTGTGGACGTGTTGTCAGCTCCTGGGGTCAGTCTCCCTGTGGTGGAATCAAAATGGGCGGGGGTTGAGAATAATGCTTTATTACAAGAAACAACCAAGTCTTGTTGTCAGTTAATTCTTAAAACAAGCAATGTCCAGCCCTGTAAGAAGAATTAATAAAGAAAATCAGCCCATAGTTGAATCCCTGAATAGAAGTCAGCCCAGAGAAGATGGCAGCCAAAGTAGAAGCAGTAAACAGAAGTGTAATCAAGTAAGAGCTATCACCTCTCTTATTATATACCCAATGTTTTATAAGGGCTGTATAACACATTCTTCTCTCAGCCGGGGCTGTAAAATATCACGACTGCACCTTTCCAAATGGGTAAGACTCCCCTAATGTTGGGCATGGGTGGTGACCTGTGATGCTTAAGGACGGAATCCCGGTAGCTGAGCAGTCCATGACATGTAACACTCCACTTTGGCCCTTACTTAGGCTGGACAGGTGGCAATCAATTGGCTGGTCATGTCAAGCCCTAGCACCTATATGATTGTCTTGACTGTATTACTCTTATGGCAACCCCAACCTTTTTCATCATATGTGCTAGAAGGCATGGTTGAGGGTCATAGCATCCTGGGTATGATGTTAAACTGCATCTTGTGATAAAGTTCCAATTCTGGAACTCTTGGGAGTGTGGAATACCCCTTCATTGCCATTACTCCCAGGTTCACTCTGACCAGGAGTGGTAGTACCTGTTAGGGTCCCATTCATGGGTTAAATAGAAGAAAATTAGTTAACAAAAATGTTTTAAAAAATTCAATACCCATCAAGAATAGAACAAAACATCTTTGGCGCAAAATAACGCAACAAGGGTTGAAAACAAAGACATTTCATTGATTTTTTAATTTTTTTTTTAAGGTTTGGAAATTTAAATTCTGTATGATTAGTTATGTCTTGCAGCAACATGGCATCCCCTTTCACCACATTATTATTTATTTATGTTCCTAGAAAATATTGTTTTAATATCTGTATTAATGTAAATCTATACCAGAAAAATATAATAAAAGTTTACACAATTTCCTATATAGATTTTGTAAACAAGTAGTTTAATGTAAAAGTGGAAACTCAACACATACTGGTTGAGTGTGGAGTACCCCTTCATTGCTATTACTCCCAGGTTTACTCTGAGTCGTAGCAGTACTTGATAGGGTCCTACCTATGGGTTAAATAGAAAAAATGAGTTTAAAAATAATTGAGTTTAGAAAAAAATTCTTGAATACCCATCAAGAATGAATCAAATGAATATGGCTTGATTACAGCACCATAAAAGGCTCAAGTCACGTAGTAGCAGGAGGGTTAACTAGTGAGTCACACAAAGACAACAACATTCACATAGGCAGTGCATTCCAACAAAAAACAACATACGAAAGTCACAGAGTCAAAAAGGCATTGTTTATTTCTCATTCGGCTCGTGGGTTTTCACAGAGAAGGAGTAAGGTCAAACTGTTCTATCATAAATCACATCCATTACTACTATGCACACTGCTCACAGACAGCCGAAACACATCATCAGGGAACTCAAAAATCAACATCCATTCCTAATGCAACCCCAGTGAAAAAGGACTGAATTCCTTTTACTTCTGTTTGTCATTCGTGGGTGGGGGAAGGCACATCTCTGTTTCCACTGTTCTGCAGAAAATTTGGGACTTCCATTTTTTTTTTTTATAGTTCAGGGGTCATTGACCAACATATGTTGAATGCTTAGAATCTTCATCTTTATTTTCTTTTTGTTCTTATTATTCTCTTTACCCAGAAATCTGATTACCATTTTCTTTTCAATCCAAATTCTCCATAGACTGTTTTAATTAAGCTACATAAAATGTCTTCAGCATTTCAATAATTTGTGTACCAGTACTGGTACACAGACCACCACTTTGAGTAGCTCTGCTCTAGACAACTAAGACTATTGGATATAGAGGATAGACAAACAAACATTTCTGAAATATCTATATTGTTATTTTTAATTGTTCTTTGTTAGGAACTTGGACAGCAGCAGCAAAGAACAGCCAGATATTTCTTCCTACAAAGAAAAGATAAGGGTAAGCATCCCCCACTCTTCCATCATGGAGATGTCGATACCTGGATTCTGCAGGAATTATTTTGGTCCAATATATTCTCATCTTTGTATTTGTATTTTAATGCAATTTTAGAATTGGTACATTCTTTTATCTTTATCAGCTTCTTGTAAATTATATTCTCTGTATTTCTTTTCTTTATATGTGTTTAAATTTAACTAGCTGTTTCCCACAAACCTTATCTCTCTACTCAGCAGGAGTGAAACTTTTCTAGACGGGGTGGGGGTGTGTGTTAACATCACCATTTGGTTTGTGTGAAAGGCCTTTTACATTCTAAAGGAAGAAAGATTGAGTTGTGCTTTGATAGTTAAAATATGTGAAGAGAATAAAATTGTTAAACAAAAAACAATGACAAAAGGACATCTTATATCATTTCTCTGAATTTTTGAGATGAGGCTTGATAATTTGAATTATTTGGATTATTCAAACTATTGTCCTCATCTTTATTTTTACCTACAAAACGTTTCAGCCGATGTGCCATCCAGCCTTCTTCAGGTATTGAAGTCAGGAACCTTCATGTTGTAATTGGGAGCCTAGTTCGATAAGAAGGTTCCCAAGTTCGACAATAAAACACCTGAAGAAGGACGGAGGGCACATTGGCCAAAACATTGTGTAGATAACAATATGCAAATGTTTTGTATTATTTTGATTCTTCAGACTGTTGTCTTCATCGTTAGCATTATATATAACAAGTTTAGCTGATTATTTTAAATACCACAGGTTGATATTGTGTAGAGATTTGTTGGGTGATTAGCATCCAACTGTGTTGTGAGCTAAGTATCATGTTGGTTTGAACAACAGCAACTCAGCACTACTGACATTTCTATGATGTTATGATGCTTCATAGATACTCTGGCATTTTGCAGTAGGCTTGCAACAAGGTAAGATCTGTATTAAGTTATGGCTTCCTTGTTGTTTTGTCTTACCAATATTGGAATACAATATGTTTATTCTCAAAAAGTTTTATGGATTTAATTTCTAAATATCTAATAAGATGCTAGAATTAAATTTTAACCAAAATTTGTGTTCAAAGAGTGCTGAAAAGTTCTCAGCCTTTCCAAGAAGGGAAATGATTGAGAGAGCTGGTTTAGAAACTTTGGCTTCTGAACCACTCAGTGGGCTGTTCACCCAGGTAGCTCCTGTCCTCTTGTCTAAAAGGAACAGGGCCAGGTTTATTGCCCAGTGCCTGAGCCACCCCAAAAGGGGAATGCACAGTTGGTGATGCAGATGAGATCAACTGGTGTAACTTGAGTATCAGAGGTAACAGAGGAATAATAGGAAGAAACAATGAGTATTAAGATACGGGAAAAAGGTTTACTAAGCAAAGATACGAGGTGAACAGTAATTAGTAATTGCTAGTTTGAATTAATAAGTACTCTTGAAATCTCATAGTTTCTATCTTCCAAGTTTTCAGCAGATATTATCTATAGAAAAACAGATGATTCCATTTTCATTATTTAGGTACTATATGACATAAACCAGTTCTAGCTAAATTGTTTCTACCCCCCCCCCCAAAAAAAAAGAGAAAAATTCAAAAAGAACTTTAAATAAAATAAAAAAATAAAGTAAAATGGAAGAATTTTATTTCATTTTTATTTGACTAGTAAAATGTTAAAAACCTAAAACGTGTCAAGGGTGACTTGACAATATAAATACTATTATCATAACTTTGTCTTGAGTGTACACCTTTATGCAAATTATTTGAAAGAAAACAAATAATTCTGTTATTATTTATTAACATCAACACTATCTACAATCTCTCTGTAAGTCTTGCCAGTGTGTTCATGTAGTTTTACAATTTTCATATGATTCCTTGGAGTAACACCCATCACAGACAATAGCCGTAGGAAAACTAATTGACAGTTGAGTCTGGGCATGATAAAAATCTGATGCAATATTTTTCAAAGCCAAACAAATTTCATCATACATTGAGAAAATAGATTCATATTACTGCACACCACTGCAAATGACCTAATCTTAGGAAAAAATAGAAACTGATTACATCCTGTCACTCCAGTAGGTCTAAAACTGACCTTATGGTGAAAGAAAGGAAACTGAAGTGGTTGTTTCAATTAATTTGCACAAGGGTATGTTTAAAACCTAAAAGAAAAAAAAAAGGAAAAAACTTTTTATTATTAATCAATTTGATCCTACTCTTTCTCTGGTTTTGAAATTATCAGAATATAAACTTTTCTTTTGTGAGAAAATAAAATTCCTGTTCCAATATTAATTTCATTAAGTTTATTAATTTTTCATTTATTCTTTCTTTTACAGTCTGTTACCCATGAAATGGACATGGAATATGGTGTCCTTGGAAGTCTTTTCAGAAGTGGTTAGTACTAATTCATTTTAAGGTTTTCAAACCTGTAATTTGGCAAAAATATATATATTCATCAAAAAGTTGCTACCATGTTTTCATTGTAGTAGCATTAGTAGTTAATCCAAAAGGGCTCAATATATTTCATAAAATAGAGAGCATTTATAATTATAGAAAAGTGTTTTTCTCCCTACCACGGTTTTGGTATTCAAGGTACACTTTTCTCAGGAGAACTTAGAAATTATAGGTAGTTAATTTTATATAACCATATTTCCAAACTAAAATTAAAATTACAATCTTTTTTGTAATAACAGTAACTAGAAACAAGTTGGTAGAAATATATTTGATATTTGAAAAGAACACCTTTTTTTTTTATCTAACGAAGTTTTATCATTGACATGACATACTAAACAAATTTTCCACCCTATTGGCTGGAGTGTTAGAATATACTGAATGCATCTCAACAGAGCGGTAAGACTCCCACAATGGGGCCACCAGTTGGCTGTGGGTGGCAACCCATGATGCCTAAGGATTGAACCCAGGTGGGTGAGCAGTCCATGACATGCAACACTCCATTTTTGGCCATTACTTAGGCTAGATGGGCAGCCAGAGAGGCCCCCTCCTTCCTCCCAGTGGTAGTACCTGTTAAGGTCCCATCTATGGGTTAAATAGAAAAATGTATTTATAAAAAAAAATTGAGTATCTTTTTAAGAATGAATTTATTTTAAAACTTTATCAGCATTTAATTGATCCCCAGAGGTTGGATTTTAAGACTAATAATGGAGGTGTCAAAACCTAACCAAAATGAAATTAAAATTATAATCGTTGTGTAATAACAGTAACTGGAAACAATTTTCTTTCTCTCTTTTTCCAGGTTCTCGACAAACATTTTTTGGTGGCCAAGTAATGCGTTATGCAGATTTATATGCATCTTCTATCCTTAACTTGCTTTATTATCCATTCAGTTATGTGTTTAGAGCACCTTCAATGTTGGTAAGTAAATAAGTTTTTTTTTCTTCTTCTTCTTCTTTGATGATTATTTATGGCCAATCATGGCATGAACCATTTATTAGAGATGAAGGTTTCTAATTCTAAGTGAATATTAAAGAAATAAGTGGTAAAAGAGAAATTTCATGCCAGAGAATACAAGGAGAAAATAAAGTCTATAATTTTTTTTCAAATTGCTTCATTCACTAAAATAGAAAATAAAAAATTATTCATAGGAATGTAAAAAAAAAAAAAAATTATTTATAGGAATATTTATGTTACTAGAAAATATATGCACCTTCCGGTTGCAAGTATTTACATTTTAATGTAATATTATATTAAATTATAAGGCTAATGAAATTAAATAAGAATGCAGATAAGAAGATTTGAAATAGAGGGGGGTATAATAAAAAAAAATAGAATGACTGAAACTTACTCTTCCATCACTCCTGTCTTTCATTGCTAAATATTCCTAGTTTAACTAAATAGTTAAATTAGGAAGTAAATTACAGTTATGGATTTCTTTTAAGATTTATCCCTAAGATTTTTGTTCATATTCATTAAGATAAAACCAAACAATTAGAAATCATTAATACTAAGCCCATATTTATTAAAATCAATATGCAAATTAGCCTTCCCATTCACACTGTAAACTGCTATTGTGTTGTATACATAAATACATTTGCATGGTGAACAGTATTAATAATGTAAAACAATTTTATTAATAATTGAGGTTTAAATAAAGATAAAATCATGGAGAATGTGACATAAGAGTAGTAATATAGTGACAGAAAAACACAGAATCTCCATTATAATAAGATTGTCTCTTCTTCATCATTTCATTTGTCCTTCTTTCCATCCAGATGGCACATGAATCAACAGTTTCCCATGAGAACAACATTGAAGGATCCAGTGACTTGATGGCTAGTCGTTCCCGTTCCTACACTGAAAATCTTTCAGGAGCCTCATCAGAAACTTCTCTGACCAAGCGCAAAACCCTGCAACGTGCTGACAGCCTGGTACCCAATCTCTACGCAAACACTCCAAAGGAAATCACTCAGATTCTGGAGTTTGATGAGGAAGAGGAAGCCGTAACCGCTTCTAATAAAACAGTAGCAGAAGAAGATGATGAAGAAAACTAATATTACACAAAATTGATTCCATTTTATACAATTGTTTTTCTCTTATATAGGATTCTACAATATATCATTTTTATCAATTATTTCTTATGACATTTTTCTACTTTAAAAAAATGGATTGTGTGTTTTAGTGTTCCTTTTGTAATATTTATATCCTAAATTTTACAAAAGTGAACTTTAAACGATTTGAATTTATTATTGCTAGCCTTTCTGATTTATTTTTGGTGTGTTGTATTATTATCATAATTGTGGTTATAGGTTTTTTTTCTTCTTATAGTTATAAAGGGTAAATAAACTCTCTAATATCAAATGCAAACTAATAACATTTTTGGTAAAATAATTATTAAAAAAAAAACCTAATTTTTCTGAGAGGTTGACAACCACAAAGGGTAAATAAACTCTTCAATATCAAATGCAAACTAATATAACATTTATGAAAAAATTAATATATCTGAGAGGGTGACAAATTGTGGTTCTATACGCCTGATACATTTGACTTTTTTTTACCTGCCTCCCACCACAATTTAACTGAAATACACATCTGCAACTAGTATGAATAAACTAATGAACTGAAAATGCAGTCATTATGTTTTGAAGAAATCAAAAAAAATTCTTTGAGTATACTCAATTATTTTGTTATTAAAAAAGAAAAAGGGGGTGAATGGTGGCTATATTCACTTATTTTTCCTTTAAACATTTCTAAACTAAATTCAAATTTTCCCCAGAAAACACCTTAGATGTGAAAAAAAACCTTTTGATAAAATCATATAATCTTTATAATCAAAATACTTCAAATTAGAAAAACAAAAAATGATTTTTGGAATCTTTGATTTTAAAATTTCACCCAACATGCAAAATATTTTGATTACAACAGAAGCTATGTGCTTGTTTTTTTTCCTATTAAAGTGACTCATAAAAATAAAATACAAATAAATGTTTAAATAGAATGAATAACATTTTTTTGTTCTCTTTGTTTATGTCCTGATGTACATTTATTTATTTTTGTCTTAATCCAAATAATTTATAGTTGTTATTATTAAAGTAACACTCATTCACTTGTAAATCACTAATACTATAATGATACATATCAACTTTTGCTTATAACATGGTTATTATAGTATTATTGGTTGTACTAATGAATACTAGATTTCTTTTTTAAAAGAAAAAAGAAATATTGATAGTAAGCATCAAATATTAAACTTCAAATTATACAATAAATTGAAACAAAACACACATATATATATATATATATATATATATATATACACACACACACACATACATTAGTTTAAAAGTCACCTTATTGGGCAGCAATATTTCCAAGTTATAAAAATTGGTATCATAAAAAAAGATTGCTGTAAAAAAATATTCAATTGCAATTGCAATAATTATAACCACGGAATCCAAAATTTCAGGATTGTGGGTCCTGATTCGGCCCCGAATGTTTTTAGAGTCTGCCTGATTCCAACCAGTTTAGGGTCAGTTGGTAGAGCATCTGCCTTGGAACCATAGGTTCCAGGTTCAATACTAGCCCTCGCCAACTCAGTGCATGAGTAGCACAGGGAAGAGCTGACAGTATTCGGCTGATACCGACAATAGCCTACTTACGGCCTCTAGGAGATGTGACACACTGACATTCACATTATATATTTATATATATATACACACACACACACACACATACATACATACACACACACACATACATATGGGCATTTGATACCACTTTTTATTTAGAATATATCTTACTAGGAACCCTGTTACATGATATGTATTCCACCTATGGTGAAGGTGTTGTTCTGTTGATCCTAGTCTGTATTAAATACAGATTTTCAAAACCCTTGATAAGAAGGCTTGATCTAGAGATACCTCCCCCTCACTAAAAAAAAAAAAAAAATTTATAAATTTCAGCAACACTTCAACTCTGGGAAATCACATTGTGTATGGGAAAAAACAAAACAAAAATCATGTGTCATTTTTATGTAACATGACAAGATTTTCTACCTCTTCTTTTTGTCATGTATTAATTTTTATTTCATGGCTTCCTTTTCTTTTTCTTTAAAAAAAAAAACAAACAAAACTTTTTGCACCTCATAGTAATTAAATAACTGCTGACAAGGTACTCATTTAAATGTACATCTAATGATGATAAAATGATATAAGCATTTGAGATATCATTTTTATTTATCACCAGCCTGTTATAATTTGTATTTCCTATTCCACAATTTTTGTCCTTTCTCCCAAAAGTTCTTTCACTTTCAGATACAATTTAGATTTAACCTTTAGTTTTTCAATTCCTTCTCATAAAATCTCCGCAACTAAAGGGAAAAGTTTAAAACATGACTAAAAACCTCAGTATTTTTGTTCTCAGTTAAGATTAGAGAGAAATCTTTATTGTAAAAAAACCCAAAAAACAACAACCAAAGAGGCCAGTCTGGCCTACTATTTGGAGAGAGAATAGTTGGATGCATACCGTTTTCAAAGGTTTTAATATTTGCACTTTGTGAATTGCAAACTGCCTCATGTCAGGATTTGAACTTAGCATCCAAATGATATCTTACATCACAAGTTGTGTTACAAACATCATAGAAAATTTAGTTGAATAATAATATTTAGTCCGATAATTCATTTCAATTTTATTATATAACTAGCTGCAATACCCGGGACAGGTAGAGTTACATGCAGTTCCCAGAGTGCGCCTGAAAATACTAGCAAACCCGGGTGCCCACATTGAATTTTTGCTATGCAACCTTTGCAGATCATTTTTTTATGTGGAACTATCAATACCTGTTTATTTTATATCATAAGAGTATTTTTAAAAAACAACTAGATTAAGCATTTGTGTACTTGACATTCACTACTACTCCCCTTCCCCTCTTCTCTCACTGTAAAGATATCCCCTGGGGTTCCATTATTGATTTTTTTATTGAAATCCAATTAATCAGTCCTGTTCCTGAATATTAGTTTAACGTGTGTAAAGTTTCGTCATGATCAGATCACTGGTGTAGGTGTCAACTGATTATACACAGACAGAAATTGCCATTTATGTCATAGATGAATGTAATGTTTTACTTTGAAAATTAAGAAAGTTTTGTATATTACTTTTCTTCTGGGCTAGGGTTGTTTTTTTTTTGTTGCACACTCACATTTACTAAAGTACTTTAGTAAATGTGTGTATGCATCTTTCACTTACCTTCTTACAGGTTAACAGCTGTTTAAGTTGAATTAATTAAACTGATTTATTAGTGACATGACTAACCATTTTGCTTTTTAGACTTAATATATAAAAACAAAAAAATTAGTATTGCAAATGTAAATAGACTTTGAAGTTTTTTTTACTTAACCCAAATGACAAAGTAGCTGGATTATAGAGTCAAGGTGAGCAATATTGGTTTCCAGGAGTTTTTGAATCTCCCCCAAAAGGCAATATACTTAAATAGTTCAGTTGTGGGAGCATCTGGCTAGGAAGCACAAGGTTCTGGTAAAGTGGGGAGTTGATGGTTAGTGTGGCACTCCACCTCAGATGCATAGATAATCTCCCTTGTCTAGTGCTAGCAAAAAGGGAATAGACTCACTCGTTGTCCAGCTGATAATAAGGCCACTCCGCTGACTTTTTAAATTTTATTAAAGAATTCAATAAATCATTATTAGTTATCAATATTCCCAAGATGTTAACTAATTTACTTAAATCTTGTGATCCAGGTGCTGCTCCCCCGGGCAGCACTGCCCTTTATGTAAAAGAGGCAGGGCCGGGTTTATTGCCTAAGGCACCCCAAAAGAGGAATGTCAAAAGACTTGCACTTTTTGCATCGGCCACTGTATGAGCTTCTGTTTGTACATGGCTGCCCACATCAAAAAGTCCTTGTGTAAATTCAGCCTGGTGGGAAGTCCCAAGAAGATACTGGAAAAATTCTTGGCTTAACCAAGGAGATAATTAACTTTTTTTAAGGATTGTGAAATTTTGTGTTCAAGTGTGTTGAATTGTAGCATATATATGTGTAGTATTGCATAGGCTGGCAGTTATTTCCTTCTTAGTTGAGCTGAGAACTTTTCAGTACTCCATTTATTTAATTATAAGGACAATAGATATATTTTTCTTTCTTAAGAAACATTCAATTTCAAATGATATTTTTTAGAAATTTCATATAATGCTTTTTCTATTTCCTACTTGAAATTTAATATCAGAATAAAAGTCTTTGTCTTTCAAATAGATTTTTTTAACATCAGTATTCATGTTTTTCATACTCCCCCACCATCCCCTTTTCAATATATTTGTCCTCAATCCTCTTAGTGGATCAGTTTATAAAATGGTTCACTGATGTCTTCCATTTTACAACTGAAAATGGATTGATGAAAATACTTCATTAAGAGGAAAACAAAAAATGTTAGTCTCAATAAAATTTCATCCTAGAAATGTAGAACCATTCAATCAACCATGAATTGTAGAAGTTTTATGGTGCTATATTTCTTTTTTTTATCATTGAAAATACAGAAAGAAAATCACTTTATTGTTTACCTTTATTCATATATATATATATAAGTTTGTGTTTAAAAATTGTATTTCAGGTAAAATATGCTTCATAATATATCTGTTTAAAAAAATCAGATTATTACAATTAGAAAAAAAACAATGTTCATATATGTGATGGTATATAAGATACATGGACAAAGAAAACGTTTCCTTGTTTTGGTTAAGACATGGGTACTCTTCAGTAGTGAAGATTAAATATGGACTGAAGAAAAAGCATTATCTTCCTTGACAATAGAAGTTGAATATTTTTTTGTTTAATAAGTATACATTTAATATAGTAAATAAATTGAAAATAAGGATGAAATTTTGAATGAAAATTCAATTTGAAATATTTTTTCTTTCTATAAAAACAAGAAGTTTATGTTAAGAATTGATATTAGTTTGTGACTAGACAACCTGTGAACCCTTTCAGTTTCCATTGTAACTTAATGTTATACATGGATAAACCAATTATTTGAAATAATTGAGAAAACAAGTATTCAGAAAAATTATCTTAAAAACTGGTTTATTTGATTGGCAGAAAAAATAACATTATTTGTGGATCATTTTTGGATTATATGTATTAAAAAGGCCTGAAATAAACGATTACACTTAAACCAGGGCTGGTGGGGGTGCTTTTTCATGTTTAAAGGCCATGCTTAAATTTTTACAATAAAATTGAAAGTTCAAACTTTTAGTAAAAAACAAATTTAATTGATATATACTACTGAAAAGGAAATTAAATTTTTGAGGTGATTTTTTGTGAGGGAAAGCATTGGGATATCAAATTCTTAAATGAATGTATGAAATTTAAATTGGTCTTTTTACAAGATCATAGAGGGCTCAACTTGATGGTTTTAGAAGGCTGAATGTGGCCTTATATTCCCTATCCCTACAAACTTAATAATAAATCCTAGGCAAAAGCTGACTAAAATTAAAATTCTTGATAAATGACAAAGTGTAGTATTTATTTTTAATTTTGAATACTAATTTGGCATTTATAGATCCTGAAAAAATGTTTTTTTCTTTTTTTTTGTTGCCTATGCTTATACCAAAGCTGGAAGAAATGTATCCTCCAAGAGCAGCTAATTTGGCCTGGAATTTTTGGTAACAGGCCATCTATTATCTAAACAGAAATTTTTTGTATCATTTTGTAATGCATTTTACCCTTTTTGTACAATGTTAGTAATTCTGTTTAATTCCAAAAGATTTTATGAGTAAAAAATTGTCAAATGATTTACAACTTAAATGTTGTTAAAAAAACGAGTTTTGGGTTAATTCCCTTGATTATTATTATTTTTTTTTTTTTGTGTATTGAAATTAAAATCCAATATTAAATTATATAAGTGAATCTTACAATAAAATTTTATTGGGTTATTCATCACTTGTTAATATCATTCACTTAAATGAAAAACGTGTAATGTATTTTTTTTCATGAGTGATCACAATCATAAGTTTAATAAATGAATTTGGGACATGTTAGGAAAAAATGTTTTGATTATTTCATTTGTATTTTGTTAAAGTTTCTTTAAATGTGTATGCTTGTCTAGTGGTGAATGGAAAATAATTGGTCATATCTTTATTATATACAATCTGCATTTAAAAAAAGAATTTCTGGTATTATTAGAAATTTATTGGACAAGGTCAATTCTAGTGCAATGCCTTGTTTCTTGAGCACTTTTTTGAGTCTGAGGCGTATTTTAACTCAACATAGCTTTCAAAATCAGTATGCTATCTATGGATTGACACCAAGTGATGTTTATTAAAAAAAAAAATTGGAGATCTATAAAAATATATCTAAGGTAGGTGGGTTGTCTCCCTTGGGCAACACACCCCTTTTCAAACCAACCAATCATAGGCCTGCAATTTTCGACACCAGAAAACAAAGATAAGCATCTTCCTGTTTTACTACCAGCATCTCAGAAGCAGCGGATGTTTGAATTTGTCTCTGCTACTACAAAATTTCTGGCACTGAAAATTGCAAGCCTGTGATTGGTTGGTTTGAAATGGGGTATGTTGACTAAGGGAGACAACCCACCTACCTTAGAAATATTTTTATAGATCATTCGCTTTTAATGGCGTTCCGATATTTTATTCATTTCACCTTTGAAGGCCAATTCCCGAATTGGCTTGTTTTCCTGCTCAAATTTTATTCCACTTTCAGAACCTTTTAAATCATTTCAAATCCTTAAAATTAATTTTATAAAAAACAAAGAAAGTCCCTACTTGATTGTATATATTTTATAATATTTTATAAACACCTTTTTGTCTGTTGAAATGACAAGTTTTTTTTTTCTCTTGCTTTCTAGTAGTTTTTTTTCCTTGTACCTTTGCACATATATTTGTAAATTCATTATATATATATATATATATATATATATATATATATATAATTTAGTTGTTGTTTGTTATGAAATCTGTAGAGTAAAAATGATGCTATGAACATTGTTTGTTAAAATTCAAGCTGGGTGCATTCTCAAATTATATAATTGAAACATTGTTATTTTATTCTTTTGTTTTTAAGATATCTGGAGTTTTCTCCCTTTTTAAGATATCTGGAGTTTTCTCCCTTTATTTGAACCATTTCGATCTTGAATACCTTCAGCACTCCCTCCCAATAAAATTGATCTATTGTATGTCAATAACTTTGAGAAGAGTCAAATAGCAGAAATTATTTAAATAATTGATCCCCTTTATATTCTTCATATTTCTAATACAGTGTTTCAGCAGATCCATGTTTCAGTCTTTGTCTGGTTTATTGGGTTACATAAACTGCAATGACTTGTTTATTTAAAGCAATATTTGTCATGTACGGACATTTAAAAAAAAAATCCCTTTTTGGCATTCTTCATGCTTAGAAAGAAATTATGGGTTTGTGACTGTTAAACAGTCACAAACCCATAATTTCTTTCAATGAATGAAACAGTTTTTCTTAAAAGAATTTTTTTTTTCCTCACTAATGGCACTAGTGTACCAACTGGACCCCTTTTCAATAAATAAATGAATTATCCAAAACATTGTATTAAAAATCTGAAGAAAGGATCCAATTGTATTATCAATATCTGCTATATTAGATTAATATGGTTTTCCATAAACATTTCTGTATCAATGAACATATATTTTTTAATTATTTTTAATTGTGTATTGATTTTGGAAAAATTTCGTATTTGAATAGTTTTCAATATATTTGTACCAAATAATAGAATTAATAACATGTAAAAATGTTAGATTAATCCATTAGTGTCTGTAGAAAGTTAAAAACAACTTTTATGTGATATTTTAGTTGGTATTATTTAACTTCCAATTTATAGACTTTTTAAAATATATAAATTGTTACTACATGATACCAAAATTTTCTAAATTGGTGGAATGTTGGTTTTTTTTATATACAATAAATTTTCATTCTAATAACACTGTTTAATGAGACATGTTTTGTTTAAATATATTCTTGCGAGTCTCTTTCTGGAGATTAGTTTTCAACAACAGTACATTAAAATTTTAGTTCATTATTTTAGAAATAATGCTTCACAAAATAACAGAGAAATCTGAAAAGGTTTTATCAATTAATGATAAGACTTAACCAATTATGATGAAATGAGATGTAAGTAGAAGTTTGTTAATTTTCATCTTACACTGTACAAATAGATTTGTTAAAGAATAATAAAATAGTTATTTTTATCTGCACTTTTTGGTTTCTTTTTATCAATAAACTCTACTTGTTATAATGACACTTTAAAATTCTCAAGGAGTCTACTTTCACTTTCACACCAATTAATATAGTCACAGGATTTAGTATTTTATGCACAGTTTAATATGAATTTCTCATGAGCACTTGAAAATATCAGTATATTTGTTTTTCTTTGGCTATAAACTGCTGGAAGTTTGAAATGAAAATGTTCAAGCCAATTATATATAAGATTTTACTTTTGTAGTAACAAGAAAAACTTTTGTTTATTTCAAATGCTCAATTATACCAGCATAAATAGAATATTTGCTAGGAGCTATAATAAAACAAATGAAACTATTGAAGGTTAAATTGAACTTAATTCCACTATCATATGTCAATCTGCCGAAAGAAATAAAATACCAAAAATAAGGGAATTAACCAAATTTAATGAAATTTTCAGTGTTGATATATCAATGAATAAATGATATAATGCACCAGTTATTTTATTTTTTTAAAATTACATTTTTTCAGGTCAGTTAACTTGGAACCACATATCTTTGAGGTGTGACACAGATTCTCAAAGATATGTGGTTCAAAGTTAATTGACCGGAAAAAATATAAAAGGTTTTTAAATAAAATAACTGGTGCATTATATCATTTATTCATTAATATATCAACACTGAAAATTGAATTAAATTCGGTTAATTTCCTGATTTTTGTTATTTTCTTTTTCTTTTGGCAGGGTGTGGAATTTAGGTCCGTTAAGTTCGGTACATATGATGGTTAACCCTATTGAATAATATTTATTCTTTAGTAACTGGAATTTTGTTGAACCAGATTCCTAAAAGTTTCAAGAATTTCTATTGATAAGTTTGACATGAATAATGATGGAGAAAGGAAAAAAAAAAAAAGTAGATTAATATAGATTTTTTTAAACATCGAATCTTAATGTGCAGTTTATTTTCATTTCATTTACAACTGATTTCTTTACTTTTAATATTGGCTATTTTGAAATCTTATATACAAATTTCAAAATACTATTCATATTCTAAGTAATGAATAAATCAAACATCTTTGTATTTTAGATTCACATAAATAAACATTTTTTTTAAAGTAATGAAAAAAATCAAATCTTTTTGTTTTTAGATTACTAGACATAACTTTTTTTTAATTTAGTGAAAAAAATTTAAAGGTATCCAAAGATTTCCAGTTGATATTTCAATGTTTACCGGAATGTTCTAAGTATGACAAGCATTTAGTTTGATAAAATTTGTTACTAATTAGATATCTTTTTAAGATTTTGTTTTTAATTTTTAAATTGTCTTCTGAACATTTTTGACCAATTCACTGCATTTTGATAAATAATTCCTTAAGTGAAAATTAAAAAAACAAAAATTCTTTTTTTCACTGGAGGCAATATATTTATATTGGTAAAATAAGTAAGTATTAGCAATATTTATCTGGACCTCATCATTGTATTCTTATTAACTGTTGGGTACCAGACATTGCTTGAAGAAATTTGTGGTAGTTATTAACACAACATTTTGGCTGCTGCATCTTGCAGCCTTCCTCATGTGTTTCCTAGCATAGTAAGGATCCAACCTGGGAAATCACTTTAAAAGTGAATTCCTGAGTTGGATCATTACTATCCTCAGATACACAGGAAATACTTGAAGAAGGCCCAAGGATACAGCGGCCAAAACATTGTGTTAATAACTACCACAATAAAGATGAGGATAATAGTCTGAAAAAACAAAATTATTCACATGAAGCCTCATCTAAAAAATACAAACAATTCACTGGAGTTACCCATAAGATGCGTAACAACCAAGGCAATCACTGATTTTATTAGCATATCAATTTGATCAATGTTCTCTTGAAAGGTTTATGAAGTCTTTTTTTTTTCATATATTATTTTAGTCTTTTGTCAGGTATAAATGATGAAAGGATTTGTCATTATTTATGGAGAGAGAAAATAATAATATATATGTAAAAAAAAACTTTATTATTTGCAGATGAAATTGTTTTAAATATTTAGTAGACAACTTATAAATGTGATGATTTCCTAATGTAGCAGCAGTCCATAATGATATCGATGCTTCTATTTAGGAAGGAGTGAAAGATTCTAAATAACATTTTGTAGTCATCTTCATCATTTTGAGAAAAATGCAGACACCATAAAATTATCATTCAGTTACAAAGTTGAGAATAAAACAATTTTCAAAGTTAAAGCAATACACTTAACAAGAGGTTTATTAGATATTTACTAAGCTTAGTTGTGGTACAACACCAGAAGAATGGGGCACCCAGTGAGAATCAAACTCACTACCCATGGTCTGCTAAACATTATGCTATTTGAGGTGCTCAAGATTTTTATTAGAGCATTTTTATGATGTGCTGTTTATTTTTTTCTTCTGACTTACAATTATATGTATGATTCATCATTAGCAATTACTAGCAACACATAAAAAGGACTTTATTTTCCTAAAGACAGAGCCAAATTAAATTAAAATGTTTACCTTTAAAACTGCTCTTATTTAGTCTCGTGTAGCAAGGCATTACAATTTTTAGACAGTTTTATATACGTATGTGTGTGTTTGTGTGTGAAGAAACATCAGTTTGTAAAAAATCTGACAAAATGTGAAAAATTTAAATGGAAAGGTAGATAAACCAACACAAACAATTGATTTGGTTTTTATTCTTTATTTCATTCTGATGAATGAAGTGCTTTAAGAAATAAAGATGAAATATTAATTGAATCAATTGTTTGCGTTGGTTTATCTACCTTTCCATTTATATTTTTCACACACACATAAACACACACTATATATATATAATATATATATATATATAATATGTGTATGTGTGTGTGTATATATATGCTCGAATAATGAAAATTTTAGTAATAGATGAAATGATCTAATATAAGAATTTAATTTAGATTATTCAATTAAACTGTTATAAAATTATATACCATTATTATACATTACCATTATTTAAACTAAGAAGAACAGAAAAAATGAATCTGTGCTGCAGCTTCATGATTATCAGTTTGGCACCAGACAAAGGAATAAAGTGGTAAATGATTATTTCCCAACTTGATGAAACTACTCAGATGGATTATAAATTCCTCTTTGCATATTACTCTTTATCAATTCATAGGGAATTAGCTTAAAGGCCGCCTTTAACAATCATTAAAGCTCAATATCAAATCTAATCCGTAAAATTTAGATTTTAAATTAAGGGAAAGTATTCAAAATAGAATTTAACAGTTATCTCTCTTGATAAGTTATAATGATTGGGATGAGCACAACTGAGACCAAATAATATTAAGTTACAAATTGGATTGGAAATTATTTTTTTTTTTTTTGGCTAGAAAAATTAAAAAATTGGGTTTTACAAAAATATTAACCTTATATAAATTTTCAAGGTAGCACTTTAAGAGTTTCTACTTTTTTGTGCGCATATTTTTTTTTTATTACTCCAGCCTTTTTTGCAATAAAACAAGATTTCTTTTAATGTGTTGTTAATACTACTACTAATATGCTGAACATAGAAAAAAAGCTGAAGGTTTGATTGCTGTTTGTAGCCAAAGATTTTTTGTGTGTGTTAATGCATGCCGATTAGGTCAAAGTGGTTCACTGGGCTGAAGAAAATTGGACTATTTCCCTGGTCTACAAGGTGTGTCATAAAAGTATCGAGATTGAAGCTGTATTTACCAGATAGAAATGAACAATGAATGGAATATTAATTTTTTTTCAGAATACAAAGTGTGTCAGAAAGTACAACAAAATCTTCAGGTGTCATTAGATTTATTCTACTGATAGCAGATAGCATCCAATGTCCGTCTAGAATAATTGTATTTGAATTCTAAATGAACATTCGACAACAACTGTCACCGATTGAATAAATTCTACCCTACCTGAAGAAGGCCTGAGAGTAACATGGCCAGAATGACATAGCTAAAAAGAATATGAGACCTGGGTAATAGTCCAATTCCAATAAATAAACAATTTTTTTAAAAAACCTGGTTAACAAAAACAGCCGAGAAAAATATTCTATTAATTTTGTTTGTTTTCAGTTTTGAAAAAAAAAAAAAAAGAATCTTTATGTAACTGTTATAATCTTTGTAGCCTCAATAAAAATATTCAATACTTTCTGGTGTTTTTTTAATTTTTTTATTCAATGTTTTATTATTAACTCTAAATTCATTTTGAAAACAGGTATGGCATATCAACATGTAGAATGAACATCATACTCACCTTCAAAGGAAGGCTGTGACAAGCGTCCAGTCACCAGACAAAAAAAACAACAGAGTGTAGCAACTGAGAGGACAAGGTCAAATGTTCAGTATATATGGATACAAATATACACACTAAAACCACCAGCCAATCAAAATGCTGGAAATAGACTTGCCCATTCCACAAAGTACAATAGCCCAAGCTGCTATTTAAACCATTTACCAAGTCTGGATTCTCTGGAACAGATTCAACTTGCAGCACAGTTGAATACTGATCAGTTTACACAAATCTCTACACAACCCTTGTGGATTATTTAAAGCCAAATCTTATTTTTTGTTATATATTTGATTTTTTTAAAAGAAATAATTTTCATTAAATCCATGTATATTAATGAATATTGGTTGTTACCCCTCAGTCACCACCTTCTAGCACCTATATGTTAAAAAGGGATAGGTGTTATAAGAGCAATTTGAAGAATATGGTTGGTTAGATTTTATGGCATGTCAACCCCAGGGGTTGGGTATTCACATTTAAAAAAAATCTATTTAACCCATAGATGGGACCCTAACAAATACTACTACTCCAGGTCAGAGTGGACCTGGGAGTAATAGCAATGAAGTGGCTCCACATGCCCCAGAGCTACAAAATTTGAACCTGACCACTTGATTCAATTTAACATTATACCCAGGATACTAAGACCTTCAGTCAGGGCCTTCTAGCACTTATATGATAAAAAGCGTTGGGGTTTTGTCATAAAGTGCAATATGGTCAGGACAATCATATAGGTGCTAGGGCTTGACATGACCAGCTAATTGATTGGAGGTGGCCATTCATCTAGCCCAAGTAAAGGCTAAAGTAGAGTGTTGCATATCATGAACTGCTCAGCCTTAAGCATCACATGTCACCACCCATGACCCACAGGTGGCCTCCATGCAGAGGGGGGTCTTTCCCCTATGCAGAGGTGCAATCTGAGTATTCTATAACCCCAGCGGACAGGGCAGGATTTGGTTAAGAAATAATTTTCATTAACTTTGTGTGTATTAATAAATATTGCTGGTTGCCCCTCAGCCACTGACCTTCTAGCACCTATAGGATAAAAAGGATTGGGTGTGTTGCCATAAAAGAAATTTGAATAATACAGTTGGGATATGAACAGCTGATTGATCAGATGAGACCTTTCTGACCACTCATCTAGCCCAAATAAGGGCTAAAGTGGAGCATTTCATATCACGAGACGACATAGTACCTGGGTCACAGATAACTCAACCACCACAATCTTGTCCTCAAGCATTACAGGTCACCACTCAGGCCAACAGGTGGCCCCATTGGGGGAAGGAGTCTTAGCTTTATGCAGAGGTGCAGTCAGCATATTGAAAACAGAAATCATGGCTCTGTTGGTGAACATTGGATCAAATTGTTTGTATTGAATATCAGTTAAAAGCAGACCTTGCCCTTTTATTTCTGCTGCGTCAGCGTAACCAGAAAAAGGGTCTCTAGATGTAATGTAAAAAAAAAAAAAAAAACATGACCACAAAACGGAACCTATGTTGGTGATATAACAGTAGAGGTTGAGCTTTCCTGCCAATAACACATAATTTACTTTGTTACATATAGCAACCACTGAATTCCTCCATATAGAAAAATAATGATTACATCCATTGACATTCGTCAAATAGTGGATGTGAGCACAGTTAGGTGGTGGGTAATGCATTTCAGCACTGGAAACAATGATGCGAGTGATAAGCCACACCCAACACAGCCGGGCTAATAGAAGATGGAAAGCTCAGATTTTGACAAATGACGCTTTGAAAAGTGAGTTGCTTCCACTGGAACAGGTTCTTGTTTATTACTGGCAGAAATGCATAGATAATGATGGTGACTATGTGAAAAATAGTATTTCATAGCTGAAAAGATATTTGGGGAGGGGTTTTAGTTTGGTTTGTTTTGTTTTACGGCATATCAACCTCAGTGGGTCATTTAATGCCAACAAAGTTTTTAAATAAGTTCATTCTTAATGGATATTCAATTTTTTTTAATAAACACATTTTTCTATTTAACTCATAGATAGGACCCTAACAGGTACTACCACTCTGGGTCAGAGTGGACCAGGGAGCAAAGCTCCAAAACTGGAACCTCACCATCAGATAGAGTTTAATGTCATTCCCAAGACATGTAGACCCTCAGCCACCGCCTTCTAGCACTCATATGTTAAAAAGGGTTTGGGGCAATCATATAGGTGCTAGGGCCTGATGTGATCAGCCAATTGATCAGAGGGGGCCTCTCCAACCTCCCGTCTAGCCCAAGAAAGGGCCAAAGTGGAGTATTGCAAGTATTGCATGGACTGCTCAACCACCTGGGTTCTATCCTTAAGCATCACAGGTTGCCCCATTGGGGGAGTCTTACCCCTCTGCAGAGGTGCAGTTGGTGCATTCTAATGTCCCAGCCTACAGGGTGGATTTGGGGAGGGGTGGTTGATGTTGTTGATACCTTTTGGTGTCTGTTTTGTTAACTTATCAATAGATGCTAAATTTGGAGGTGAAGAATTGTAGTTTCCTTACTGAATTGTTTGATTCTGGCCATTGACCCATCCTTTTGTGAAGCACATCATTGGCCTGTTTCGGGTTCATCTGCCACGTTTCACATCCACCATGCTGCTACCCATGGTTTCAGTTGTTACACACTATATATCTATACATTGTGGAAACAACAACCCACAAAAAGCAGCTGTACAGCCACTTGTCCCATGTCACATAAACCATCCAAGTGAGACGAAAAAGACATGCTGGACACTGCTGGAGAAGCAAGGATGAACTCATAAGTGACATTCTCCTGTGGAAACCAGCACATGGGTATGTCAGAAAGGACTTACTTTGACCAGCTCTGCATGGATACTGGATGCTGCTCAGAGGACCTCCCGGGGGCAATGAATGATAGGGAGAGTTGGTGAGAGATTGTCATGAATATCCATGCTACTAGTGCGACATGATGATGATGATAGCTGAAAACTTTCTGTATCTAATTGTTCCCCACTGTATCTGTTGTTTCCATGGAAACAGCTAGGAGTCTTTATGTATTCCAATTGTTAATTACTAAAAAACAAGTTGAATTACCCACCCTTACCAATCAAAAGGACAACATAAATTTTCTTTTTTTTTTCTCATGAATTAAATCAGCCAAAATATTAATTTTGCTTTTTATGAGAGACATTCAATAAATAATGGGAATTAACAAAACAACATTGAGGAGGCACGTGGTGTAATGGTTAGAGTCGTATGAAAAGGACTTGTCGACAAGAGTTCAAATCCTGGATGAAGCCACAGTTCACATAGCGCTAATACCCTTGGGAAAGGTATGAATCCAACTGTTCTCCCTCCAGCTATGGGTAAATAGTAGGGCAGACTGGGCTCTTTAACCTTGGTTAGGCAACCAGTCTATGAGAAAGAAAACTCTTAATTCAAACCTCTTAAATCTCCACTTGGGGTGGCCACTACTAGAATAGGCTCAGTCCTACTTAGTGATCTATTTCAATTTTTAAAAAAACAACGCAATGATTTTTTTCTATTAACTTAATTACTATGTTTGATATGTTTACTTAAAATCTATTGCCAAATTGTTCAATATGTAAAAATTATAATAATCTTCATCTAACTCTCTCTCTCTCTCTCACAGATTAGACTCAATGTCCAACTCTAAAGAGATTCTGATATGCTGGATCCCAAGCCTTTTGGAGTGAGGGGGAATGAAAGAGCTGACTCAGCAGCTAAATTGGATTTGATTCCCAACAAGTTCAAGATTCCATATACTGACTTGAAACCCAAAATTAATAGATCCCTTCATACAAAATTTCTAATCAAACCCACTCTTGGAGACTGGAGACCAGCCTAAGGTAATCCAGAAAGGAACAAGTCATTGTGTCCTGATTACACCTTGGTCACACAAGACTAACAAATTCCTATATACTCAAACAAGAATAATAACCACTGTGTGAAACATGTCAAACACCTTTGACTGTTAAACACTTATTCATAGAATGCAGGGTTTTTGCTCACATCAGAAATCATTATTTCAAAGCAAACAATATGAAAGATCTATTTGAAAAAGTCAACATAGAAGACATTCTGTCATTTTAAAAGGAAATACAATTATACCATAGATGAACCTAATCAATAAAATACAACATAATCCCCTATGATGCTATCACATTGTTAAAATCAATTACTAAAAAATATAAATATAAATACACAACATATATTACTTCCTAACTGCTAGGCATGACATAACCCCAGACGTGTTGATATGCCATTAAAATCAGTCAATAACCAACCATATTTTTTATTCTTTTTCATCTTTTCATTAAGTTCAATTGAAACAGATTAGCGTTATTGCTTCTGCACATTCACCACTCTATCTTTCTTATATTTTTTCTGTGCAGCATATCCTTTTTCTTCCTTTTCTTTATTATGAAAACGGAATAGTCCATTATTTAGTTGAGGTGACAGTACTCATAAGAAATAAGAATTTGGCGGATAAGCAACACCAGATAATCAGGATTTACATTTTTGTATTTCCTCTTGGATCATTTGGACCGTCTCATTTTTAACCAGTGGGCGAGAGGAGAGTAGATGGATGCATACCTTTCCTAAAAGTATTAGTTCTATGTGAAAAGCAAAGAGCCTTGTCCAGGATTTGAACTCGGGTCAATGAGTCAATTGCCTACGACTCTAACCATTACACCATGTGCATCCATGTTCATTTGTGTCAGACAATTTAAAGAATGGTCTAATAAAAATGAACTAAGGAAATTAGTTTTGCATTTGAGGGGAAGCACCTGTTGCATAATCTATGGGGTGGCATAGATTATTGGCAAAGAACCCCCCCCCCCTGTATTTCTACAGGAATGGTCCCTTTCATATCATGGATGGAAAATTACTGACAGTTGAAGTCTTACACATCACATGATTTTGAATTAGTTACTCAGTTTGAGCTGATATTTAGAGCAGGGGAGACGTCCCGTTTGCTTCGGCTGACTCAATTCAGCACTGTGTGTTAGATAGTGAAAGAAAATTTAGTTAAGAATCATGGCGTTGTTGGTTGATGCATGTCTTAGCAAGAAGACTGACCAAGAAAGACAATGAATCAAGAAATGAAGAACCAACAAGATAGAAGTCAATATGGCGACCATGATGAGAAAGAATAGAAGCTAGATGATTGAATGGCCAAACAAGCAAAGAAGAAAGAAAATAAGTTATGCATCACATCTCTCTATATGTCTACCTCTGCCCTCCCTCTCTCTCTCTCTGACACAAAAGAACACTTGTGTATATACCCAACATATGGGTATATAACACACCACTCCTACTATCAGTTCCATAACTTGACTACACAGATCAAAGCTGTGCTACTCATGCGCTGAGTTGGCAAAACTCAAGCAAAGCCAAAGGAATTATTATTTTGAAAAAATTTGTTTTAGTCAGTAAATAAATGAAAACGACCATTATAAAAGTTTATTAATTCATCTAATTATCAAGAGAACTTTTTATGGACATCAGATTGACTCAATGATAATTCGGGTTTGGTTTCTTGGTTTAATGGCATATCAAGCTTCATGGGTTATTTAATGCCAAGAACATTCGGTAATCTGAACATTAGCTACATAAATGAGAGTAACCTCCCCTTGTTTATTTCACTTTGAGGAAGTCATATGTTTTGGTCAGCCATTTTCATTTCACCATAATCAATACAACTGCATGTTTTAACACGAAAATATCATAAAATATGTTCTTAATTGTGCTTGCATATTATTTGAAATGAACTTAATTGTTATTAAGAACACATTTTATGATATTTTCGTGTTAAAACATGCAGTTGTATTGATTCAAACAAATTTGTATTTTCACTGTAGATTTACGGTGAAATGAAAATGGCTGACCAAAACATATGGCTTCCTCAAAGTGAAGTAAATAAGGGGAGGTTACTCTCATTTATGTAGCTAATGTTCAGATTACTGACCATTCTTATATGTCACCAAACTACAGCCTGCGGGTCGGATCTGGCCCACAAATTTTATCCGGCCCAACAACGGTACTTGAATTTGTCATGTTTTTCATAATGTTTTGAAAATAAATATGTTGGTTAAATTTGGTTTTGTGCATCTTATGCCACTCATCCATGAATATAACATGAAAAGATAAATTTTGTTTCACATCTTTTTCTCAGAGCTTTCATTCTGTCTAGCAAGTACTGAACACAATAATAATGTGTCCTGCACTCGTTATTTTTTTCAATTATCTGGCCCACCGTGAAAAAAGTTTGGTGATCACTGTTCTAGAAGAACAATAGTGGTACTATTTAACCACAAGTGGGGAAGGGTGATGGGGTTCATACCTTTCTCAAGGGTATTAGTCTGAAAGTGAACGTAGTAGTATGATTGGAGTTTGAACTCGCTTTCTATAATGTCGCAGTCTAGCACGTTAACAACTACAGGGACTTCCCCCTGATAAGTGAGGTATGAAGTCTTAATTACTCATATTATTCACTTGATAATTCACAGAAATCTTTTGAAAAAACAATCTATATATTAATACTTGTGTTCCTTAATTCTATGACCGTTATCATCTTGCAACACCCACGGGTTAAAAATGAGACTGTCCAAATTATCCAAAATGAAATGCAAAAATGTAAATCCTGATTATCTGGTGTTGCTTATCCGCAGAATTGTTATTTCTTATGAGTGTCGTCACCTCAGCTAAATAATGGACAATTTTCTTTTATTATGAAGAATGAAAGGGAAGAAAAAGGACATGCTACACAGACAAAAATATATGAAAGCAAAAGAGTAGGGGAAAGATAGAGAAAGGGGGTGAATGCATGGAAGCTATAATGCTAATCTGTTTCAGTCAAACATAACAAAAAGAAAGAAAGAAAAAACAAATGAGAGAGAGTTAAATCAAGTTTATTATACTTATATATATATATATATATATATATATATATAGACATGATATTCAAATATTAGATCATATGTAAAACTCCTATGTACCAGTTATGTAATAAATATACTTAGTACTCTGTGACACCTTTGTAATCTGAGAAAATAGCATTTAAAATGTGTCCCATCATTATGGTCCACCCTGTATATCTATTAATAATGGAGATTTGCTTCCAGTTTTTGTCTGTAACAAAAACTATGTCACTGCTTACGTCACATTACCCAAAATCGTCATAACATAGAATAAATACACTCAAAATTTGAACATGCAACATTAGACAGTCCTCATTGTTTTTAAAACAAGTTTTAATAAATACATGACTGGTATTATATATCTATATATAGTTTGTTTTATTTTAATACATATTTAAAGTTTACATTTTAAATTGTTTTATTTTTTAATCCTTTAATGAATTTAATGATTTTACTTACTTATGGTACAAACTTGCTGACATTGAATTTTTTACTCCCACCCCTCAGGCAATATGTTTCAAAAATCTATTCTTACATCGCCCGGAAGGCGTTTTTATTTTGTACTAGTTCTGATAATGTCCAATGACATTGAATATACTCAAAAATCTATAAAGTTATAAAAATTATGAATTTTGGTTATATAATTCCAATCCCACACTAAGACAACAAATATAAACGAGAAAAGTTTATAAGAAAAAAGTATGAGGGTTGGCTGAAAATTTATTAACACTCTGGGGGTCAGAATTGACCTGGGAGTTAAGGTTAATGAAAAGATAAATCCACTCTCTCCCTACAGAACTGAATTCACATCACTTGATGCAAAACATGGAAATTTACTGTCAAAGGAAATGCTTTTGTATGTAACAAACTTTTTTATTTAGTGATATTTTCACAATTCTTTCTTCAAATCGATGATGCAATAAACAGTATAAATAATTCTATAGTGTTGTTCTTCCTAAAAAAAAGTTGAGTTTTAACATCGAGTACCCATTAGGAATGAATAAAACAAAATGTCTTCGGCATAAAATAACCCAACAAGGACTGACATTCTGTAAAACCCTACATTCAAAATGATTATTTCAAAATGCCTATTTCAAAATGATTGAGAAAATAAATCTGATTTTATAATTTGTAACACATGTTGAAAAAAAAAGAAAGTCATTTATTTAAGGTAGTTTAGTTTGGTACAAGGTCAGATATATAGAGCATCCAGTGAGAATCAAACTAACAATGGTCTGACTATGTAAGCTACTTGTAAAAAAATGTTTCACTTGATCAGTACCAATTTAAAAGTGGAATGTCAGTCCAACTATAGAATGATGGTCAAAGGGAAGCAACTATGAAATGACGGTCAAAGGGAAGCAACTCTGTACGTCAGAAAAAAGATTTTTCTAAAAGGATTGGATTTAAACATAAAATGTTGACATTTTCTTTATTTTCTTACACCAAAATTTAAAAAAAAAAAATTGATACATTTTTTTTTCACCTTTATTTACGTATTGATTTTTTTTTCTAATAAAAATGTCGATTTGAATCTCTATTGATAAATATGAGTGGTTTTAAAATAAATTGTTAATTTAATGTTTATCAATTTTGTCTTCTAGTACAGATTAAAAGTGCGGTAAGGGTAATCTGGAGTCAAACTTTTTTAGATCTTATTATTCGATGCAGTTATCATTGGGGAACGTCAAAAGCTTTTGTTAAAAATACCAATAATTTTTAATAAGAATAATGATTTTAAAAAATCAACATTCTAAAATTGTATTTGTTCAGTAACTCTGAAATATCATTTTATGAATTCAATATCCATTCAAACTGTATTTTTGGAATATTCATTTATTATTATTATTATTATTATTATTATTATTACATTTTAGTTCATTTAATCTTCCTCATAAAAGAAATGTCTAAAATTCATAATGTTTATAAATTTATAGATTTTACTTTTATTTCTATTTATTTTTACTTAAATGTCTAAATAAATAAATAAAATAAACAAAATAAAATAATTAATTAGTCATCTAGATCAATAGATTAAATAGATCAATAAATAAAAAAATAAAAAAGGAAGCGAAAATTTTATGTTTAAATTTTAAATTCAATCATATTTGTTTGAATCGACATTTTCCCACGGATATCATGAGTTACTTCCCTTTGACCATCTTTTCATTACTGAAAACGGATCGAGAATCAGGTGAGGCAACTTGTTAGGTTGACAAATATAGAGGAGTTGGGAAGAAGCCCTATTATAAATGACAGGAAACATTGGACGCATATTGATTGTATGTAGGTTTATAAGACTAAAAACTAGCTGTATTTGTTGAAATTCCATAGAATACAATCTTAATAATTGCCCGAATTTAAACTATAAATAACATTTTGTTCGTCTGTATTTTAATTAATAACAAGACCAAAAAAAAAAAAAAAAAATTAAATTAAATTAAAAGATTGTTTTTTTTTGTTGTGAAGTTCTTTTTGTGGTTATCCATATCGACGGGGCATTGAATATGGTGACCATATCACCCTGCAGAGTGGTATAACACCCCCGAAAGAGGCGATATCAACTGTTTTCAGATCTAATCAAGTCATTTTTTTATGTTTTGGTTCTTACAGTGCCTGCTATTGCTTAAATGTTCACCCATCTAAGCATTGAATAGCCTCATCATTGCTTAACTTCTGTGATCTAGCGGGAACCAATGCTTTCAACATAGCTATGAAAAAAAAAAAAAATAAAACTATTTATTTTAAAATTATTTATACATGTTTTTTTAATTTATTTTTTATCAATTATTAATTTTATCAATTCACCATCTTTGAAAATTCTTGTTTTATTCTTTTTCATTTTAATGCCTAAACTGATATCTTGTTAATGATAGACCAGGTTAAAAGTGCAGTTAGGGGAACCTAAAGATGGATGTTTTTTTGACATTATTTTTCTGGTGCAGGTATCATTAGAAAATGAGAAAAGTTTTGGTAAACTTTGGCATTGGGTTATCCTTATTGCACTTTTAACCTGGATTATTGATAACAAATGTTGAATAATAAAACTTTGACATGACGAAAAAAAAATTGTTTAATTGAAACTATTTGCTGGTATGGATGTCCAGAAAATCAGTATGACTAATTCATTCTTCTGCCTTTTTTTTTTTTAAAGACTCATTCACAGTCAGACAATTGTAGAATAATAAGTTCTAATTACTGTCAAATTGGTAAGACAAGGCAACAAGTAGCCGTAACTCAATATGGATCTAATCTTGTTGCACTCCTACTGCAGAATGCCAGTGTATTTATGAAGCCACATAACATCATAGAAACCAACCAGACAATCAGGACTCAAGGAATGGAATCACCCAAATACATGAATGGACTATTCTTGAGTTCCATAAGTACCAGCTGTTTTGAACTCTAGTTCAGTTGTGCTTAGCCAGTTGCTAAGTTGTCCAAACCAAAAGTATACTGACTGACTGACTGACTTCAACAACAATAATCAATGTTTCATGAGCTGCAGAAACAAAGAATAGTTCTTGGTAATGTTCTTACAAAATTCTTTTAAAAATTTTTTTAATTTCAAATGTGTAATGGGTATAGCCAATCCCCCTGACGTAAACGGCAAAAAAAAAACGCCTGTGTTGTGCACGAGAGACCTGAATAGGACAAGATGTAATTTGCATGGCAAAAAAAACCCTCAAAAAACAGGCGGTCGCTGAGGCTGGTAGAATGAACCAATTGAAGGATGGTGAGAGTGGTAAAATTTGGTACGAAGGACGACTACTGTGATTGTTGTGAGAGAAGGACAGTCAGAGGAAAGAGATTACCGTGGTGGCAGACAGATTGTTGCAGGAAAGGGATTACTTTTGTTAATTGAAAAGACCCAAGTTCAAAAACTTTTTCGAAATGCATACACATTTCTATTTATTACTATTTGTGACCCAATATTATTATTTTTTAAGTCATCGGGTGGCCTTTAGTCGGTATCAGCCAGGGAGTCTATCCCCTTTTCACTAGCATTAGACCTAGGAGATTGTTTTGGCATCTGAGGTGGAGTGCCACAACTACCATCAGCTTTTTACTTTACCGCACAGATCCCTGTGCTACTCATATGCTGAGTTGGTGAGGGCCGGTATCAAACCAGGAGTCTCTATCAACTGACCTTCAAGAGGAGTGGTTAGTTTTAGAAATAAATTTTGAAAATAATTTTTCTTTTTTAATACTGTCCACTATTTTTATTGATTGATTTTTAAATGGCATTTCAACCCATCTAGGGTTATTTCTTGCCTAGTTTATGGAATTGCATTCATATTTACATTTTTTGTGTAGTTGATTCTTAACAGTTATTTTTTTGCATATGGTCCCATCAAATACTAACACTTTCCAAACAGAATCTATTGAACCCATAGATGGAACCCTAACAGATACTGCCACTCTGAGTCAGAGTGGTCCTGGGATTAATGGCAATGAAGGGTTTCACACTCCAAAGATCTCCAGAACTGGAGCCTCACCATCAGATACAGATTAGCCTCACACTCAGGACATTGTACCATTGAACTTGTCCAGACATCTGAAAACATTTTCTTGACAAATGTTTTCTAAATATTCCCTCCGACAATAGAAATAAAATATGCCAAACATTTTCTAAAACCTAAAAATGAATTAAAAATCCCAGACTTTATTTCATTAAAATCATATCAATCATTGCTTAGATCACTTCTATCAATTTTTGTATCAGAGCTTTGTATCAAAAACCCTTTGTCTAAATCATAAAATACCTATTAATAATTTGGCCAAAGTAAATTTCATTTTCCATTATAAAAATGTTGATATCTTGTTGTATATCTTTTTAGAAATCACTAAATGTCAGTCTTTACAAGCGGTAAAGAAAGGTTCCATCATTTTGGTTCAATTTCAGCCAAAATTTCAGGACACAAATAGATGTCCTATATCATCCAAAACCCATTTGGACAGGTCCTCTGCAGGAATCAAAACCCCACCTGAGGGAAGACCCATCTACAGCAACTAGGTCTCCACCAGAGATCATAACATCCAGAATGGAAAATGACCCATCAAAAAATAATCAAACAAAAATACTGAACACCCCATCCCAAATTAGCAATCATCATGCCAAACATGTCCCATAGGAATCACATAAACGCTTTAATACAACAGAAAATAAAACAACTAAAACTGGTCGGATGATAAAGCCACTGGCAAGATAGACTCAATGAAACAGAACAAAAATATTTTTTTCTCCATTTGTGAATTTCTTATCACAAAGAAAATCCCTGTATGGACACAAAAAAAAGAGAACATTTCTTTTAAATTTTATATTACTTACATATAAACATGTAGAAAAAAAAGAAAGGAAAAATCTCTAAATGAACTCAGCTGAACAGTTATATCTTTATTTCTTGTGTTTGAAATTTAACTAAAACTAAAACTAAAACTAATAAAAAAAATATTTTGTGAACAGAGGGGATGTGATGATATGAACCCTTAAGAGTTACTGCCCTTTGTCTAGGCACAAACCTGAGGCACAGAATAAAGATGGCTTCTAACCCTTAACATGTCTTCCGAGTATACTCAATTTAATATAAATATGTGCTAGAAGGCAGTGGCTGATGATTTTTGTGTCCTGGGTATGATGTTAATCTGCATCTAGTGATGAGGTTCCAATTCATTGCGATTACCTACAGGTCCACTCTGACCCGGATTGGTAATATATGTTATGGTCACAATATATGGATTAAATAGTTTTAAAAAAAAAGAAGAATTAAAAAAAAAAATTGAATACCCAACAATAATGAATAAAAAATATCTTCGGCATAAAATAACCCGAGGGTTGACATGCTGTAAAATTCAAACAATCAACTTAAATTGTTTTGAAGTTAAAACATTGTGATATACAAAAGACTTTAACAGCAACATACATCAACCATATTGAGGAGTTAAAGCCAATAATTGAAAAGGCTGGAATTAAAAAAGCAGCAATTGAAAATAAAACTTTATGGATTGATAAAAAGTAATAACCTGATAATATATATATATATATATATATATATATATATATATGGTTGTACCACCAATTTTACCTGTGAAATTTACCCCCACCCCTATATTTAACACAATGAAACTTGCATAAAGGTTAATATTGAAAATTTTTTGAAAATTTTCTTGTCCATTCGAAAGAAGAAACATTTTAAAAAACTCCTGAGGATTTTTTAAAGAATTCAGCTTACGGATATAATGAAAATTATGAACAAAAAACAATGTTTACATTTTAGCACCATTAAATCAATTGAAAAGGAACGTAGCCAAAAACAAATTATGACAAGAGGCTTTTTAAAAGATTCTATGAAAAATCAATTAATGGTCAAATTTTCACGAAAATTTCCATAATTACTTACTTGTTGATGTAAATATGTCTGGAATAGTTTTTTTTCTTAAAATATAGTACACGAAATATTTTTGAGATTTTATTTGATGAAATATGAAAAGTTGAACCGACAAAAAACGATTTTTACTTTTTTTTCTATCACAATAAGAGTCTGAATAATTATGCCAGAAGATTTTTCATAAGTTTTGACGAGAGAGCTTTTTTGTAAAAGAACCCTGAATACAGAATTATGCTAAAAATATCAATAAATAAATTGACTCTGTTGTAAAAAAAACGGACTGTTTTACTTATTTTTCAAGATAACGACGAGTAATTTTTCCCCAATCGGATAATTTGATCTTTGAATTAACTATTTTTCTTTGTAGCAACTCTTTATGTTCATTATTTCTTTTTTGCGAGATAAAAAAAAAAAAAAAAATTTTCAAAAATATTTACGTTTCTTCCTTCAATATAGCCTAAACTGATCACTAGGTACCACCAATTTGACCCTGTGCAATTTACCCCCCCCCCCACACACACACACATTTAACACAATGAAACTTGCAGAAAAATTAATATTTTCTTGAAAAAGTTTTTCCATTCAAAAGAAAAAACATTAAACAAACTCCTGATGATTTTTTAAATTTTTTATCAGCTTACGAAAATAATGAAAATTATGATTGAAAAACAATGTTTTCATTTTTGCACTGTTAAATCAACTGAAATTTAACGTAGCTAAAAACAAGTTACGATAAGAGGATTTTTAAAAAATTCTATGAAAAATCAATTAATGGTCCGATTTTCACGAAAATTTCCATAAATGTTTACCATTGGATCTAAATACATCTGAAATAGTTTCTTTTCTAAAATATATTAGGGGAAATATTTTTTACGAGGTCTATCACCCCCCCCCATATTTTATTTTATGAGATAAAAAAAAATGATGTGGAAAAAAAAATTGATACTTTTTTTTCTATAAAGATAAGAGGCTGAATAACTATATCAATGAAATTGTATAACGTACCAACTATAGTTTTTTTTAGGAAAAATTAATGAAATCGGAAATAAAAAGTGCAAAAAAATGTCATAATATCAATATTTTAAAACTTTTTTTTGCATGTAATTGGTATGTACTATATTCTATTAAATTGTCAAAAAAAAAATTTTTTTTAAAGAAATTAATTCTTACGAGATTTTCAATCTTTTGTGTGATTAAATATTTCTATTTTCTGCGTGAAATAAATTAATTTTTTTTTTTTCTGCGAAAAAAATCGAATTTTTCACAGATATTTAAAAATATGAATTTTAGAATTCACGTGAACTAAAAGTTGGTCCGATCTGTGCTCGATTAATATTTTTAAAAGAATTTGTAATTTTTATTGTTGAATAGTAATGTGTGATTCTTAGAATATACGGAAGAGCAAAACTGACATATGACGAGACGCTTCTCGGTAACTAAAGTTTGTTTTTCTGAGCGTAAAAGATTATTTCATTTAACTTTTACGACCAATTAGAATAAAAATAATATATTGAATGATTGTTTTATCAGTTTTTCTCTTAGAAAAAATATTCAAATTTTCATTTTATTTTCGATTTTAAGAATTAATACTAAAACCGAAGACATTTTTAACGTCAATTTCACTGCGAAATTTTAAGATTAAATTTTTTCAAGTTTTTATTCATTTTAAATTGTAATATTAAAGTTTTTAAAGTTTTTATTCATTTTGAATTGTAATATTAAAGTTTTTAAAGATTTTATTCATTTTAATAGAAATAAATTTAGCAAAAAATGTTTGTCCGTTTCACCCATCCGTACTTAGATGCATAACCGTAAGAGGGTAATAATATGTATTTCTTTCTCTCTAAATCGCGGCCTGAAAATGACCCTTTCGCACGTAATATGGATAGGTTTGTTTATTTTTTAAGATAACGATGTAATTTTTCCCAATCGGATAATTTGATCTTTGAATTAACTATTTTTCTTTGTAACAACCTTGTACGATCTTTTTTTTTACGAGATTTTTGATAAACAAAGTTCGGAAATATCTATTTCCGTTTTATTCAAGATGGCCTAAACGGTTTGGTGGTACCTGCTGATCACATAACATATTTTGGTGGTACCTAATATACGGATATATTACGAAATCCGACCATGTAAGTAATGTAAGTGAAGTTAATAAAACGATTCATTTTTTCACTGATAATCTAAAAGAAAAATCATATTTGATAAACAACAGAGTAAATATATATGTATGTACATTAAAGCTCTGGTGAAAAACTGATACAAATCCTCACTGAGTAAAGCAAGAAATATCGTTCTTAAGAAATTCTAAGAATACTCTATTTCTCATAATTGTCCCGTAAAATTGCAAGGGAAGTAAGTACGTAAAATTAAGTACGATAGAGTTATTTTTCTTATATCATACAGTTTTTCAATAAAGAAATCAAGGTATCAACAATTCAAGCGCAGATTTTCAATTTAAAAACGAATCAAAATTAATCCAATCGATTATTTAAAGCGAACTTTTGATTTTGAATTGGGTTTTGTACTTTTTTTGTTTAACGAAACATTTTCCGTTTTGTTGGTGGATAGAAACCTACATGCATATAAATTGGGAGGAGTGCTAACGGTTATTATCTGTGGGGATTAAATAAAAATAGAATTTTAAAAAAAAAACCCAACAAACTCCCATGGGCCTTCACCGGAAGAACCCTCCGCACAAGTGTGACAACAAAAGACTGACTCCCGACCCTCAAAAGAAATATCTCGGTCATTTGAGTTTAGGCCTTAACTGGGTCTGGTCACTCCTACTAGCCAGGGAGATATTCCCTTGCTACAGGCGACTATGACCGGTGAATAAAGCCCAAGTCATAAAACCACCTTCTGTTTATGTCTATTTCTTTTTCGTTCCTTAAATTCCTTCCTTTTCAGCGTGACCACCAAATGAGATGGGGTTGAAAGTGAAAACCCAAAGAACACGCACCAAGAATATCCACCCACCTTTAAAACTTTAAAACTCACAAAACCTCTTGCTACCCCATACATCATGGAAAATGTAAAAAGGGGACTTTTAAACCCTAGATGAGGCTGTTCGCATTTCACTTCATGCCAATGCCCTCGGGAATGTTCCAGCAAACAGCCTTTTTCAAGGCTAACAAACTCAGCTCTTTTCAGAGTTTTTTTCCACTGCAGTCTTTTCTTAACCACTAATGCGATCCTAGGGCGAAATCCCTAGAAGATCTGGGTCTTACGACCGGATAGGCGTCCCTCGCAGACAGTACGCTAAGTACAAAACTTAGTAGATCCGACTCGATCTTCCGCCGAGCAAACACCTATCTACTCGAGGCATTTGCGCACACGTGCCAGCCGGTCTGAAACCCCCTCATAACCGCAGTCAATCAGACCCAAGCAAAACACGCGCTAAGCGAACGGTCCGTCGCTGTTACGTTTACGCTCGTACCCGAACAATCCTCGACGGGACTACGACCGGGGCTCGCAGCCGATCCAACCGCATACTGAGACCGTTACCGACCGACCACGACGTCAACCGAGACCGTTACCGACCGACCACGACGTCAACCGAGACGGTTACCGACCGACCACGACATAGACGCACTGCGATCCTGATTCCGGATTCCTACTGCCAACCCGACATCAGACGACCTATCCACCCAGATTGGCGGAAAACTGACCGAACGTTGAACGACCAACCTCGAACATCGAATCCTCAACTTGCCGATTTACCTGTCAATTCTCGCTAATAAATTAACCATCGGGTTACTTTTGCCATCCAATTCCTCTGCCTTTGTTTCTTTCATTGTCTCCAGTCGTTGCACTTATTCAAACGTCTGTGGGGTCGACATCCTTATCGGCCGCGCAACAATACTCCCAATCAGCTGATAAAGCTTTGTAGATGATTATGGATCAGAAGGACTCGTACTTGGTACCATATTATCTGAACAGTCAGAACAATTTATGGCGAAAAAGCAATCACCAATTAAGGTAGGAACATCAACGCCCCGCAGAGGCAAGTAGGTAAAAACTAGACCTCACCTCACTTATGGAACATTTGCAATAATGCTTTGTTGCGACCTTAATAGTGGTATGAAGTAAATAATCTCTCGAGTCTGGTAAGATTAGAGTCAGGAATAAACGAAATACTTCCAATCTACGATAGTTGTATACACCGAAACTGGTAGGTAACTAGGTATTTATTACCCATTAAACGATAACAACAAATATAAACAAAGTTAAAACCGTCTTCGAACTTTTCTCCTTCCGAAGAAAGCAGATAAGTAAAAGCTTCCATTAAAAAAAATAATAAAATAACAGTTAATTTTTCTTCTCCTTTCCATTTTTTATATTGCCCCCCTCCCCTTTCCTAACATATATCCTAAATATACTATGGCGTTCTATCATGGTGAAATAGTTAGCAAGCTTGTCTCATACTGAATAGCAAGTTCGATCCTCACTGGATACCTCATACTTTTGACCTTATGTCATATCTTACCCATGGCGAACGGGTTAGGAAAATACTTACATCCTGAATATAAAAATTATATATAATTTTTTTCTTTTCTCTCTTAATATTGTAATTTCTCTAAAGTTGCAATACAATAAGATTTTTTAGGGATTACTTATATACACGTTATGAAAAGTGTTTTTTGTTATTTTTTCAAAATTACTTGGAATACGATATTTTGATTGGGTACTAGAACTTTTGAAATAACAATATATTTTGTGCAAATAGTTTTTGTAATACATTTCGTTTTAAGGCGGTTTAAAAAAAAATGATTATTTTTTATACAATGATTTTTACTAAGACGATTTTTCTTCTTTTAATAGTGCATGATATTGCAAACGTTTGTATTAAGGCGTCTTTCGATATTTTCATTCCGTTTTACGTCGTTTTTTTGTATTAGTTAACGATATTTCATGTTAAAACATTTTTATTTTTAAAAGAGAATGTTCCGTATTAAGACATTTTTTGAGAACATAATATCTCAATATCGTATCCTAAGACGGTTTAATTGAATACATTTTTGTGTTTTTCCCAATGAGAAGACAATACATTTGAAATTAAATATTTTTTTAGAACTCAAGATTTAGTACAAAGACGCTTTTATGAGGGTGGGGGTGTAAATACATATATTTTTCTCTTTTTTCCCCCTCTGAGATGACTATATTTGAAATTAGATATTTTCCCCCGTTTGGGACGCAATATTTAATATCATGTTCAAGAACAAATTGTTTTGAAATTATAATACATAAAGGACCTACCTGTAATTAATCCATTCTGAACATCAAAACGCACTTCCGGTCTACTCAACTTCTCTTGGCGAACGGGGAAACCGACTGCTTGCTATTTCCATTCTTATGGAGTGGGTAGAGCTCATAGACGCATTTGATTGGAGGACTCGCTGGCTGGACCCATTATATCACTACCACCAAGAACTGGTGGTTCACCCTGCCAAAAACCTTGGACTGATCCAAATTGATCAGTGTGGCTTCCATGTCATCTTCTACACCGTCTAGGATCGTGGGAACCAAATGCAAATTGTTTTGGATCGATCTTCCTTTCACAGCGGAGTTCTCCTCCGTTACAATCAGATCAACAGCAAGAAGTCGCAAACAGTTTGTTCAGGCTCGGACCAAAATATGTGTAGCTCTTCTATTAGGGAAAGTGCTACTGACTTATTGTTAGCAACAGACACCTTATACTAATTTTCATGAATGTAATTCCACTATTTTGTTCGTGAATGTAATACTAATTCTTATGGATGTAAAGTAAAATAAAGTCGTCGGGGGGAGGGGGCTTAAAGTCAGTATCAGCCAATCAGCGAGGGAGTCTATCCCCTTTTCACTAGCGCTAGACCAAGGAGATTGTTTTCGTGTCTGAGGTGGAGCGTCACACCTACCATCAGCTCCTTACTTTACCGCACAGATCCATGTGCTACTCATACGCTGAGTTGGCAAGGGCCAGTATCGAACTAGGAACCTTGTGGTTTCTAGCCGAATGTTCTACCGACTGAGCTAACCCGGCCCTTATGGATGAAATATACTAATATTCATGAATTTGATTGTAATATGTTAGCGAGAAAGAAAAAAATAAAAAAATAAAAATAAAATAAACATGGTCGGAGCACGTCATACAGTACTGATATAGAAGAGAGTAAAAAAAAACCATCTACCCCCCTAAAAAACGAAGAGAGAAGGATAAACATAAATCTCACCCCAAGGGTGGTGGTGGAGATATAGCGTTTATAAGCTAATCTGACATGTCCCTTATTGTGTCCCGGCTGAGTAGCTCTCCTATTAACTCTTTGTCTACTTTAAACCTCTCACAGCAGTTCTTCCACCTCTGCGTATACCACACCCAAGCAGAGTACAAAAACTGATGGTTAGTTCATTATAATTGAGCAGAAAGACTGAGATTACAATAATAATAGAACTTTATTCAAATAGATTGAGTTCTGGGATGAATAGATAGTGAACTTTGAAATATCCTATTATGCAGGTAAAAAGTACCAATAAAAATTTGGTAGAGCCGGGGGGGGGGATTTGGTAGGCAAAGAGTTAAGGGTCAAAGAAACTTGAGAAACTATATGCCAGGTGCGCTGAAGTGCCGGATACTATGAGGTGTAAAAGATTGATCTCTCAAAGAAAATGTCCTATCATTATATTTTTACATGAACCTCACATTGGACATTGTGGAGGCATGTAGTGTAATGGTTAGAGTCGTAGGAAATGGACTCGTCAACCCGAGTTCAATTCCTGGACGAAGCTGTTTGCATTTCACATGGGAAAGTTATGAATTCAATTCTCCGCCATCCAGCACGTCATTTTGGCCCATACTTAGGCTAGACGGGCGGTCGGAGAGACTCTCCAATCAATCTATATGATTGTCCCTACCCTATTGTGCGACCCAACCCTTTTTTCATGTATGTGCTAGAAGGCGGGGACTGAGGGTCTTAGTGTCCTGTGTATGAAGTTAACATGCATCTAATGGTAAAGTTCCAATTCTGGAACTCTGAGGAATGTGGAGTACCTCTTTATCGCCATTACTCCCAGGTCCACTCTAACCCGGAGTAGTAGTACCTGTTAGGTTTCCATCAATTGAATAGCCTCCAAGAACAAATAAAACAAAATGTCATTGGCATAAAATAACCGAACAAGGCTTGACATGCCTTAAAATCCAACCAACCAACCACCCAGCAATCTCTAACAAACCAAATTTCCCAATGGATCATAAGCAATAAAGAAATCTTTCAATTTAAAGATCGACTTTGAAATTCCTTGCATTCACAAATGCAATAAATTTCTGGTGTCATAAGATTATCACTTAACTCTTTGACATCTAAAGAGTTAAACCTTTTGTAAAAGTTAACCATATCTATTCATTTTCCAAACCACAAATTTAACTTCATTGAATGAAATGTTGTGTTGATAGATAAGATGCCAGAAGAACAAAGAATGAAATGTTTAATGGAAATTCTTTTGTATGATTAAATCTGTGATTTGATGTCAACGACTGCATTTTTTTTAGTGTCTTAAGATTTGAAAAATACTTATGAGCAATCTAATCTATGACTTATAATCTATTTATCTAGTAACATTAGTTGGGTTTTGTTGGGTGTAAATGATAGTTAGTTGTACTAGCAAAAATATGCACCCTCCGTGTACAAGTATTTAAGTTTTAATGTAATAAAATATTAAATTAGAAAGGCTAAGGAAACTAAATAAGAACGTCGATGAAAAAGATTTGAAAAATAGAAAAAATAGAACAATTGAAACTTACTCTTCTATCACTCCCGTCTTTCATTGCTAAATTTTCCTAATTTAACTATTTAGTTATAGAATAAAAAAACATGATAGAAGATACAAAGAATAGGTTATACATACAAGGTGTGTCAAGAAAGTACCAAGTTTAAAGCTGTATTTACCAAGATAGAAATGATGAATGAATGGAACGTTATTTTTTTAGAATACAAGGCGTGTCAAAAAGTACAAAAATCCTGATACTTTTTTGACACACTTTGTATGTGTATAAAAGAAATGTCCTATAGGTAAATAGCCTTTGATAAGTAAAGTCTTGACACTTTGACAGTTTGAGCAGGTTCTCGTGTGACATACACACGGAATGCCTGGGTAAAAGCTCCTTGTCCTATAGACAAGAAACGCAACTGGTTCGTGTTACCTCTGCGACGACCTTGGGATGTAATAGCTCTCCTGCTTCATGCATACAGAATGCTGGGGACAAAGCCCTCTGCCCTATGAACAGTAGTCACAACTGCTGTGTGTTAGCTCTGAAGGCTTGAGGATCTTATGGGGCTAAGTTATGTTGGTTGGTACTGGTATCTTGTCCCCAATAAAAGCTGGTTCTTTGTTCTTGTGGGCTGGTAAGCTGAAATGGAACTTAGAAACGAAAAGGCACGAAAAGAGGAAAGAGACAAAGGCAAGAGGTAGTTTTATGACTTGGGCTTTATTGAACGGGGCATGGTCGGTTGTAGTCAAGGGGGCATGCTCCTTGGCTAGGAAAACGACTGCACTCAGTTGCAGCTTTATTTCGAATGGCTGAGGTATTATTTTGGGGGTAGGGAGTCAGTCCCTTTTGTCGTACATGCGCAAAGCGGTTCTTCCGGTCAAGGCCCCATGGGAGTCTGTTGTTATTTTATTTTTATTTTCGTATTTTTTAATCCCCACCGTCTAGAAGGATTTGAATTTGGCTCTTCTGCCAACCACGCCGCCTTTCCCTTTTTCTTTTAAAAGTCCGTTGCAGACGACGATGACGTCACTCTATGTCGTTCAACAGTTGTGGACCCTCTGGTGGCTAGTTAGTCCAATTCTGGATTTGTAGATGTGGTCACACACATTGCAGGGGACATTTCCATCTGCATATGGTGATTCATGACGACGAAGACGTCGCCGTTCAGCAGTCCAGTTAATCTCAATATTGAGCCGCTCACTTCCTGTGCGGCACGCGTCTCGCCAACCATGTCTGTTGGAAGCCAGATCTTTCAGGTTTGCGAAGGACAGGAAGGCGCCCCCCTAAAAAAAAAAACGGTTCAAAGACCATATAAAGATGACCACGCTACCCAGTGTCTAACGGGAGAATCGCGGAAAGTAAAGAATACAATCCCTACAAATTTATATGATTAAATATATAGAATATCCAGTGAAATTCTAATGCAAAAAAAAAAAAAATATATCCAGTGAAAAAAAATATCCAGTGAAAAAAAATATATCTAGTGAAATTCTAATGCAAAAAAAAAAAATCGTCTGTTGTTTGTAAACAAACAACCGGGAATTTACGGTGTAAAGCAAAAGGTGTTCCTTTCAAAACAGTTCCCAGCTGGGGTGCTTATTGGTTACTTGGTCCGAATATCCGACAGAATAGAAGAGAAATAAAACGTGAAAACCGATTTGGTGTCGTCGTTGTATATTCATTATGACGTTTCTTTCTGAACAAGTTTCATTAGATAAGGATTTGGAAAATATTCTAATTTCAGGAAAAAAATTATGGCACGCTTAGAGTAACGGTTATCAGCTAAGGAAATGAACTCGGCAACCCGGGTTCAATTACTGAATAAAGCTGCTAGTGTTTCATTTCGCTCTAATGCCCTTAGATATAGATTTTCACACACGCACACACGCACACACACACACATATATATATATATATAAATGAATGAAATGAAAAATCCTTTCCAAGGGACCCCTCTCAAAAGTATTAAAACACTTTATGAGAGTGGGGTCCCTGATAGAAAGATTTTTTCATCTATTATTAGACTCATTTTTAGCATCAAGTTAATATAATTATTCTCTCAGTTATTAGAGAAGATAAAATCCGTCTCTTACCTTTGTAATATCTGTTGAGAATGGGTTTGAATTTATATATATATTTTTTTTTTTTGGGGGGGGGGGAGAATATGTGCTTAATTGAAGTCGTACCTAATTTTGAAAGTTAATTAATTAATAATTAATTAATTAGGCGGACATACCTATTTAAATGTAAGGCTAAACAAATCGAGAAAAATTTGTTTAGCCTTACATTTAAATGTTACATATTAATTGGATCCCTATTACTTTTTAAGGTAGTATATAAATCCTTATGGCGATCAGTACAGCTGATGGCCTTGAGAGTGAGTGACAATGCTTGACCTCACTCTCACCTTGCTTTCTGGGGATAGAATCGTGAGAACGGAACCCCGATAGAAAGCCCCTTCCGGTTTAAGGTGGGCAACTCAGTAAGTCAGTTGCAGTAGTCAGTTAGTCAGTTGCAGTTAGTCAGTTGCAGTTAGTCAGTTGAGAGTTAGGACTGAAGCTAGCAAGATGTGACTCTCCGCGCGCATTTGTCTGGTCCTGGGGTTCCAGAATAAAATAACATCAAAAGTAAATCGAAGTCTTGTTGTTATTACTAAAAGCTAACAATGACACAAGGCTTCTGATAAGAAATGGTCCCCAGCAGAACCAGACACGGGACCCAGATAAGAAAGACCAGACGAGACCATTAGAAGATAGAAGACAGAAGACTAGACGATCAGAAGACGGCCGGAAGAATAGACCAGAGTAAGACGTAACACATATATCTATATGGTACCGTGACGAACGGCTACGTTACATATATCGATTTGGTGCCTTAAGACCAGTCACGCCATCAAGACGTGATCAGATTCGAACCTGGACAACGTGCCACTAGACAGAGAAGAAAAGAAAGGCAGAAAAATGAAGCAAAGGAAAAAGAAAGAAGAAAAAAAAACGTGATAGAACTTAAAAAGAAAAACGTAAGTAACGAACGCACACACACACACGCACACATTGTTTTTAGAAACAGACTATAGAAAAAAAAGAGACTGACATTAAGTTGAAAAAGAAAAAGAAAAAAAAGCGTTACTTAGTGATTTTTACAATAAAGACTTGAATTAATATACGAAAAGACGATGTCTGACTAAATTTGACACAAAAAAAATTGAAGTTAAGATAGAATGTTGAAAAGAAAAAAAAAAGAAGACAAAAGGGACATTGTTTTAAGTACTTTCAGAAAGAAAAAAAAAAGAAATCCGACTTAAGGACTTGACTGAAGGAAAGAGGGAGAGACATTGTTTTAAGAAAAAAGAAGGAAGAGACAATTAAATTTTGTTGCATAAGTTTGAACTTTGCCTAAATTTTTTGATTTGCTTTTTAAAAAAATGTTATCAAAAATGCTAATAGATTGTTTAAATTGTTTAAAATATAGAGAAAAGGGGAGACAGTTTGTATGCTATGAAAAAAAAAGGGAGAGACAGAGTGTATATGCCAAAGAAAGAGAAAAAGAGAAAGGGATATTTTGTTTTGATATGTATAAGTTGAAATTTTGTGAGGAAAGACAGAAAGAAAGAAAAAAAATTTTGCTGTATGATTGAATTTGTCATAGTTTTGAATTGTTTTGAAGATAGAAAAAAAAGAGTGTGTATGCTATAAAGGAAAAGAGAGAGAGAGAGAGAGAGAGAGAGAGAGAGAGAGAGAGAGAGAGAGAGAGAGAGAGAGAGAGAGAGAGATACTGAAGTATATGCCACGGAGGAAAAAGAGAGAGAGAAAGACTAAAGAATATGTGCTCCCACCCTGAATGCAAGTGATTTAGCAGTAATTGTTGCAGAATTCATGTGCACCAACGATGACAACCCTCCCCCCCCCCAGGGAAGATTTTTTTGACCGGTAGAACACGTGGTGAATTTTAGAAGAAAAATTTCAGCCGCCATTTTGGGATTTTTTGTTTTTGATTTTTTTTTGTTTTTCGATTGAAGCTGTATTTTTTTTTAGATTACCCATGCATTTATGTCATTTGTACTCATAATGTTATGATGGATTTAAATAATTTTGTAATTCTAGTGAGTTTTTATCCGTGCAAGGAAAAAGTAATTTTGAAACTTTTAGTTGAGAATGTAATTTTTTTATTATGTTAAATCACAATGCTGTTTTTCATTCGGATTGAAGGTCTGATTTTGGGTCAACTGTTGGAGATTCGGCTAAGTTGTATGGTTTGGATCTTTTTGGACTGACGGTAATGAAAGAAGCTTTTACAGAAAAACTCACCAATTCCAGAGATCCTGTTTTTGGAAAATGTCCTAATTAGGCAATTCGATGGTTTTTCGAAAGGCGTGGAAGCCTACATTTTCCTGTGTTTTTTGGAGTTTTGAATATGTCAGAATAAGAGATAAATGGTGGTGCCCTGCTCCAAGAGGTTTTTCGTGTTTACTCTGCTCAGCACGATGTATATATGTATATATTTTTTATTTTTGGGAATACGATTGTGGTCGATTTCTTCAAATTTTTGATCTTTGATTGATGTCTTTGATTTAACGCCGGTTGTGGGGTGAAGACATAAATTGTGATTTGAGAGATTAGAATTTCTCGTAGATAAACGGATAAATGAATAAACTCCAGAAAGAGCAAGTGCCTATTTTTTAGTTTGAATTTTAGAAGTAATAAGGTTTGTTACCCTGATTAATGGGATAATTTTAAGAAACTGGTAAATTATTTGAATTTTGGAAAAAAAATGGCGTATCTAATTGTAAAATCTTTTGGGGATTGATTTTGAGAGAAGAACCAACCTTACCCCCCCCCTCCTTGTCTCTCATTGGCTGAAGGATGAATGGAAAATTTTTTTTTGAATAACCAGTCACGTAGACATAGTCGCCATCTTTGAAATGAATGTTTTTTTGAGTCAAGCGGGTAATTTTCCACCCATGTCGGCCATTTTGAATGTTAAAATTTTTAGAAAAAATAAGACAGATTTAAATTTAATCAGAGATTGTTGAAAAAAAGTAACTTAGTAATTTTAATATTGATGAATTGTGGATTTTGACACAGGTGATTTTTGAAAAAGAACTTTGGATTGATTTCGTGAGAAAAGCCTTGGAGGCTGATTGACAATGTTTTAAAAGAGAGAAATTAATAACTGACTTTGTACTTTGCATTTTTTGTCAGTGACCAGTGGTATAATTCGGTTTTTGAATTTTTTCCGAAAGTTTGACATAGTTAAAAAGTTGATTTTGGTGAGATTTATGAGTGCCAAATTTTTATTGATAGTTTTGAAAATTTTTATTAGTGAATTTTGTGACCTTGCTGTAGTGTGGATCGAGTTCTGGACTCATGCCTGACTATTTGGAGAAATTTTTTCCGGTGTTTTGGGAATCGGTGGAGATATGGTAATGAAAGTGGTCTATCGAGGGCCCACCATTCCACGTATTGAGATTCCCTGATGAGCGTCCCATGTGGTTACCGTAGTTTCGGAAGGTTGTTCCGCGCTTTTTGGGTTTTATTATTCCGACGGTCTCGGAATGTTAGGGGTTCTGAAGTGCAGAATAAGAAGAAAGGCGAAGAGGCCGCCCCTGTTTTATGTGGATTGAATTTTTGGGGGGAATTATGATTTTGGAATGGTCTCCAGAACGTTTTGTCTGAGAGGGATGTCTCGAGTCTGGGTACGGATAGCATGGTCAGTGAATAATTAGATGTTAAGAACAGACAAGTACCTACTTTTTGTGTTGGAGGGTTCCTAGAGAATTTGTAAGCCACTGGCAGTGACCGAGTGTGGAATCAGGATAAAACGGTTTTCCCTCAAAGTGAAACTATTTGGCACAGTAATATATTTTTTTGTGAAGAAAATTTAAAATACTTAATGGTATTGGTGTGTTGTGTCGTGTATGCTATATTAAGAAATTATGAGTAACGCATAGCCGTTGTAGATTTTTTTTATTGTTGCGCGATAAAATTGTTGTTGTTTTCTCCATGCATGTGATGTTTAATGTATTGTAGGGACCATGTGTGCAATGTTTTTGAATCTTTTTTCGGTATCATTGTAATTTTGATGTAAATTGCCTTCCCAATCTCCAGGTAAGTGACATGTGGAGCGGAAAACTGGTGAATTGGTCATTGGAATCCAGGCGAATGTATTGCTGGAGTGACCAGGGTCACGTCGGTTTGTGACCAGGATTTTGGGACCAAGACGTTGGTCCAGTTGTGTTTTGATTTTGTCAAGAAATTGTAAATGGCCCTGCAGTGGGTTTTTTTGTTGAAAACTTGTTATAAATGTAAAATTGATGTATGCATGGGGGGAACCAGACAACCGCGCAGAAAGAGAGAATAGAATTCGAAGTAATCTAGAAAGTACCAGAATACGGTAGAGCCTCAAAATGGAGAGGCAAGTAAAAAGTAAATTCATAATTAATTATGAATTTAAAATGTATGATTATGAGGGATGTTACATATTAATTGGATCCCTATTACTTTTTAAGGTAGTATAGAAATCCTTATGGCAATCAGTACAGCTGATGGCCTTGAGAGTGAGTGACAATGCTTGACCTCACTCTCACCTTGCTTTCTGGGGATAGAATCGTGAGAACGGAACCCCGATAGAAAGCCCCTTCCGGTTTAAGGTGGGCAACTCAGTAAGTCAGTTGCAGTAGTCAGTTGCAGTTAGTCAGTTGCAGTTAGTCAGTTGAGAGTTAGGACTGAAGCTAGCAAGATGTGACTCTCCGCGCGCATTTGTCTGGTCCTGGGGTTCCAGAATAAAATAACATCAAAAGTAAATCGAAGTCTTGTTGTTATTACTAAAAGCTAACAATGACACAAGGCTTCTGATAAGAAATGGTCCCCAGCAGAACCAGACACGGGACCCAGATAAGAAAGACCAGACGAGACCATTAGAAGATAGAAGACAGAAGACTAGACGATCAGAAGACGGCCGGAAAAATAGACCAGAGTAATACGTAACAAATATATCTATATGGTACCGTGACGAACAGCTACGTAACATAAATAGGTATGCCCTTCTAATTAATTAATTATTAATTAATTAACTTTCAAAATTTGGTACGACTTCAATTAAGCACATATTCTCCCAAAAATTGTCGGCTAAAAAAGCCATATCATAAACACATCGCTTGTGTATTTACTTCTCATATATTCTCAACAGATATTACAAAGGTAAGAGACGGATTTTATCTTCTCTAATAATTTATAGAATAATTATATTAACTTGATGCTATATATATATATATATATATATATATATATATATATATATATATATATATATATATATACCACCCTCTCCACACGAGTGGGATGTGACACAAAGTCAATTTCTTAAGCAGCGTTTAAAAGGTTTGAATTCACAGTTTTCCTTCTCCTAGACTGATAGCTAGCCAACTCAGTCTGTCCTACTATTTATCCATAGATAGAGGGAGAGTAGTTGGATGCATACCTTTTTCCAGGGTATTAGCGCTATGTGAAATGAAAACAGTCTCGTCCACGATTTGAACTCAGGTCGCTGTGTCCATTTCCTACGACTCTAACCATTACACCACACACCTCCAATCCTTTGAATTCTCATATACACAAGCGTCAGCAAACTCTCTTTGTTTTTCACATGCACACACAGTCGTGAGCACACACACACACACACACACACACACACACGCGCGCGCACACACCACTTCTCTCTCTCTCTCTCTCTCCCTCTCTCTCTCTCCCTCTCTCTCACACACACACACTCAGTCACAGATACACAGACACAAGCACACACATAAACTCAAAAACACATATAGACGCAAGAACACACATACACACAGACACACACACACACACACACACACACACACAAGCACACGCAGCCACCGACACAGACACAGATACACATACACACGCACACATACACAAGCACACACAGACACATTCACTAACAGATAGAAGCGCACACAGACACAGACACACATAGACGCAAGAATACACACACACACACACACGCACACACAGGCACAGACACAGACAGATAGACTGACACACACACACACACACACACACATATACACACATTGTACACACACACTTAGTAAATTACGATAACGCCAGCAATAATATTTCAGATTATCAGATTATATAATGCTTTCGTATTTCGTGTTGAGTGTAACTCTCTAATGTTTACAAACAAGTCCATTATAGTTAAGTTTGAATTGCAGTTAGGAATAATATTTCAGAGATTATCCGAGTTTTTCTTTCACCTCATTGACATCGGGTTGAGAACTACAACACTTTACTTTTCTCTCTTTCTTTCTTTTTTAAAAATTTTTTTTTTTTAGATTGGGTGCATGTGTACTGACGGCCAACCGACCAAGATGAAAATCTATATACGACAGAGGGTTGAGAACTACAACAATTTACTTTTCTCTCTTTCTTTCTTTTTTTTTTTTTTTTTTTAGATTGGGTGCATGTGTACTGACGGCCAACCGACCAAGATGAAAATCTATATACGACAGAATCTATGATATCACATTTAAAAAGCTCTCTTAAAGGGAATGGGTGTGGTGCGCGATGAATAGGGAAATTATTTCTGGATATAAGTCTGTCCCTGTCCCGATTATGCATATGTATATATATATATATATTTATAACGCCTCCCCATGAGTAGGATGTGACACAAGATCAATTTTTTAAATGGTGTTTAACGGGTTTGAATTCAGAGTTTTCCTTCTCCTGGACTTGTTGCTTAATCAAGGTTAGAGCTCAGTCAGCCCTACTATTTACCCATAGTTGGAGAGAGAATAGTTGGATTCGTACCTTTCCCATAATATTTATGATAAAAAGGGTTGGAGATTTGCCATAAGGGCAATAGGCTTGAGACAATCATGTAGGTGCGCGTGACCTGCCGATTAATCGACCCTCTAGTCTAAGTGTTGCGTGTCATGAACAGCTCAGCCACCAGAATCCCGCCCTTAGCCACTACAGGTCGCTACCCACGGCCCCATTGACAGGGGGATTTTATTCCTCTGCAGGGGTGTAGTCAGGGTATTCTTATGGGGTGGCAAGGGGTTTTAGATTTAAAGGTGGCTGTGGTTTTTCGTGGCGCATGTTCTTAGGGTTTGCTTTTAACCCCGTCGCATTTGATGGTCGTGCTGAAAAGGAAGGAATTCATGGAAAGAAAAAGAAAGAGACAAAGACAGAAGGTGGTTTTATGACTTAGGCTTTATTCACCGGTCATAGTCACCACATGACAAGGAAATATCTCCCTGGCCAGTAATAGTAACTAGACACAGTTAAGACCTAAACTCGAATGGCCGAGAGATTCACTTGGGGGTAGGAAGTCGGGTCCTTTTTCTCGCACATGCGCGGAGGGTTATTCCGGTGAAGGCTCATGGGAGTTTGTTATTCTATTATTTTATTTTACTTTTATTTTATTTTATTTCCTACATTCTACAGCCTCAGCCGACAGGGTGAGACAGGAACTGATTTGTAAAAAGTCATTTTTTTTTGTTAAAGTTACACCGAAAACAAGTATCCGTGTAAATTTGCCCAAATATCCTAAAGATTCAAAATTTAAAAGAATTCTTTGTCAAATTTTCGCATCTGGTGACAGATTTATGTGTCATATCATTACCGATTCCACAAAAACAGATTTGTATAACTTACAAGAATTTTGGTGCCTAATGTCAACAACTTGCAGATTTGCCGGAAAACAAATATTAGCCTATTCGCTTCGCACTGATAGTTTCACGGTCATCAAACAGAAATGTAGATCGAAACAGCCGACACTATGTAAATAGAAATCAAGTACAGGGTGACCCCCCCCCAAAAAAAAAAACAAAAAACAAAAAAACATAACAGAACCGAAATAAATTTTATTTAATCTTATCAACGTTTAAAAAATTTCAAGAAACTTGTTGGATTCAGTCTTTATTAGGGAGGCCCAAAATTGACGTAAAATGTGTTTTTTGACAAAATGAATTTAGCCCCGCCCCCTACAGAAAATAGTTTACCAAAAATCAGGGAATTATCGGATTTTAATGAAATTTTCAGTGTTTATTTATTAAAGAATGATCTTTATAATGCATTATTTATTTTATTTCGAAACTTTCTCATTTTTTTCAAGTCACTTAATTTTGACACCCCATCTTGTTTGGGGCGTAACATTTTTGCGAGTTGGTCATTTTCAGTAGTAATTACAGTATAAATAAAGAGATAAAAGACCGAAGTTATGAATAGAAAAAAAAATTTACAGTGGCTCTTCTATGAGAAAATAAGTACCGAAAATCGGAAAATAAAATCTAAAAACAAACCCCATTAAATAAAACATTTTTTGGAGATTTCTTTTTTACTCATTTCGATAATTATTTAATTGGCTATTATCTTATAAAATGAAAAATTATACATCGATATTTTTTCTGCATTTTCAACCTAGTTTTTCTTCAAAACTTATTACTTTTTGCACCTAAAATAAGGTTTGCATTAAACAGATATTTATTTTTAGAATCTAAAAATATAACATTTTAAACTTAACATCAGGCTTTTCATATTTCAAATGAATTTTATATATTCCCTTTTCATAGCAAAAATACTTAATTAAAGTTTTGAAATAAAATAACTGATGCATTATAAAATTCATTAATTGATAAATCAATACTGAAAATTTCATTAAAATCGGATAATAACATGATTTTTGGTAAATTTTTTGCAATCGCGAATCTTACATTAAATTTGTAAAAAGGCCATTTTAAGCCATTTTAAACCACCGTCTCAGACCGAAAGCGATAGAAATTGACCGAAAAAATCGTTTTAAATGTTAAAAAAAATTGCATATGTAATGATATTTTTCTTATTTTAATGATGGTCATTATGTTACTACTTATCGTTTTAGATAAAAGTTTGACCGTAAATAATCGATTTAATTAATTTTAATTCGTTTTTAAAACAAAAAAATCTGTCGCAAGCAGACGAATTTTGGGCCATCCTAGTCTTTATACAATCATTCCTCAAAGTTTCAGTTATCTTAGTTGCTTTGCTTTAAATCTGAAAGAAAAAATTAAAACTAAGTTTTATTACAAAATTTGTGGGTTCTGTTTTTCTGAAGGGTGTGTGTGGGGGGTCATCCTGTAGTTTCCATGAACATTTTAATTACTTTTATTCATTACATCATCTCTAATAATAAATGCGAATGCCATTGTGTCAGTGTGTCACATTTTTTCAATTCTACTTCTAGAGGCCATAGCCCAACATATACCCCTTTTGTAATCAGGCCGACCCCGGGAGCAAATTAGAAACATTCCGGGTCGAATCTAGACCCTCAGTCCTGAAATTTTGGATTCCCAAGTTTTAACTACGGCGATTGTTTTCGGAATTTGTTTACGTGATTTAAGTATTGCATTAGTATTTAAGCTTACCATTTAAAAAAAAAACAGTATCTATTTTTTACGACCTTGACATCAAACATGTGAAGCATACGCGAAACCTTTACAATCTAAAATCTCCCTCTCTCTCTCTCTCTCTCTCTCTCTCTCTCTCTCTCTCTCTATATATATATATATATATATATATATATATATTATATATATATATATATATATTATACTAAAGCTGAGTTAATCAACTTTTGCTTCCTAAAGGCTTTTTTTACTGTTTAGTTTAATGGTTTAGTGACACGAAAATTATACTAAATTATTCCTTACTTTTAGGATTGAATTATGTTTGAAAAAAATTCTGTTTTAATTGGTTCTAATGAGTCGTAATTTGCAATTAAATAAAAAAAAACGACCAATCTCTTACTTTACTCTGTGTCTATCTCTTTCTTCTCCTCTATGTATCTCTTGACTACCTCCTTATTATATAATGTTAGTTTCTCTGAGGAGGAGGAGGAGGAGGAGGAGGAGAAAGAGAGAGAGAGAGAGAGAGAGAGAGAGAGAGAGAGAGAGAGAGAGAGAGAGAGAGGGGGGGATTTGAAATGTATTTCTATGTTAAATTTCACAACCAGCAACCCGTAGCTTTAATGAGGTCAAACATTTCCTTTCTGTGAAAGCTAACAAAATTATTTTAAGGTTTCGTCCGGCTGTATTTATTTAAAAAAAATAATTGCTTTGCTAACTCCCTTTTCCCTAATCTCAATTATCTACCCAGAGCTGAATGGGTAACCCAATGAGTCACGTTTTGTCTAGTATATATATATTTATATGTATATAAAATTCAAGAAAATCCAAGTATTTTCTTGTGCTAAGAGCAGCCGAGTTTGAATGGCATGTAGTCACGTAGTCAGCTAAATATGTATTGTTTTGTTGACATTTTTACTGAAAGGTCGTAAATGTTTTTGCGTAGATAAATGTTCTCCTGCATAGGAAAACAAACGTGTTTGTTACTAAAGAAAGATTTCAGGGTGTCACCTGGAGGCCTCGATTGCAATTAACCTTATCGGCTCACAGGTAGTTATGGATAAAAAAAAAACCCAGTACAAGTTAAAGATCCGATATAGTTATTTTTAGATCCGATATATCATATTTTTAGTCCCACTATACATGGTGTCTTTGTTATGATGTTAAACTGCATCTAAAGATGAAGTTCTGATTTTTTAGCTTTAGGGAGCATAGAATACACTTTTATCACCGTTACTCTGGCCTGGAGTGGTAGTACCTGTTAGGGTCCAATCTATGGGTTAAATAAAAAAAATGAGTTTTAAAAATGTGTTAAAAATTAAGTTAAAAAAATGTTGGTTACCAATCAGGCATGAATAGAACAAAACTGGTTTGGTTTGTTTGTTTTGTTTGTTTTGTTTTACGGCATATCAACCTCGGTGGGTCATTTAATGCCGACAAAATTGTGAAATAAATTCATTCTTAATGCATAATACAATTTTGTTTTTCTATTCAACCCATAGATGGGACCCTAACAGGTACTACCACTCCGGGTCAGAGTGGAACTGGGAGCAATGGTGTTGAAGGGGTGCTCCACATTCCCAAAACCTTCAAAACTGGAACCTCACCATCAGATAGAGTTTAACGTCATTCCCAGGACATGTAGACCCTCAGCCACCGCCTTCTGGCACCCATATGATAAGAAGTATTGGGGCTTGCCATAAGGGCAATAGGGTTGGGAAAATCATATGGACTGCTCAGCCATCTGGGTTCTATCCTTAAGCATCACGGGTCACCACCCATGGCCAACCGGTTGCCCCATTGGGTGAGTCTTACCCCTCTGCAGAGGTGCAGTGGGTGCATTCTAACGCCCCAGCCGACAGGTAGGTAGAACAAAACGTCTTCCGCATAAAATAACCCAGCAACGGTTGAAATGTCGTAAAAAATAGACCTAACCAAACCCAATATCCATGTTGCTGTTTCTTGGCATACACCATTCACATTAACATGTGATTATTAAGCAGTGTACTTATTTAGAATAATCTGCTGCGATAATGTTTAAAAACATTTGACGACGCCCAGTTAGGATATAAGTCACTATTAAATTAATCTTCCTGGCTATCATGCTAGAGTTTTATCACTCAACAAATGGATATGCCACTTCACCAGTACATTTTCCGTCCTTTCTTTTGTAGCTTATCAACAACTTTGAAAACTTAAAAAAAAAAAAAACTAAAAAACCCTCTATAAACACATTATTTTCACAAAACCGTTTTCTCCTAACAAAACTAGTTCAGAACAATCAATCAAGCAATCATCAATCAATCAATCAATATATATATATATATATATATATATATATATATATATATATAATGAATTGAAAACAACTACCGTATTTGACGGCATATAGGACGCACTTTTTTTCAAAAATGTTGGGTAAAAAATTGCACTGCGTCTTATACATCGTAGGTAAAGTTTGAAGTTTTATCATTATCAATTTTATCATTATTTACCTCTTTTGAGTTTTCACATCAGTGTTAGCTGATGGTCTTTCACTGGAGTCTGAGTGACAGCAAGTCTCCTCAGGTCTCCAGGACTCTTCTGAGTATTATTATTATTATTATTATTATTATTATTATTATTTCCTGCTATTGAGATGTCTTGTGTATGCTTATTGCTTGCCTGTACTGCCAAATTGCTTTTATACAGCTATGTTTCTGCCTGTGTAATGCACAACTAGTCTAATTTCAACAATATATGCTTAAATACACTAAAAAAAATCCTGAATCTGACCTGCTGAAATGGGGGTGCGTCTTATATGCCCATGCGTCTTATATGCCAAATACGGTAATTAACTTCTGTATTTTCATTTCTTTCTTGTTATATAAATAATTTTGCTGAAGTTGGAAAAGAGTCGCGTTAGCCGTGGTGTATCAACTCCTGCAGCAGATTTCTGGTCGTTTGAAATCAGACACAACGTGGGCATTCGACCGGACTTTCGACAACTGTAGAAGTCACTACAACTCATGGTTAATGGAACGACCCTTATCGGATATCCAGTAGGCCTTATCTCATTGTGCATGACAGATTATAATTAAATCTAAAAGGCTTCACGCTCAACGCAGAGACTATTACAGATGCATACTACGCCGATGATTTAGTGCTTTTCACAAATACACATGTACAAGCTGAATCACTACTGCATAACCTGGAGAATGCATGTGTGTGTGTGCAATTGATTTCAAAAGTTTGCAACGTAAATTTAATAACATGACAATGAAGAAACTTGAATAGTTTTTGTCTTGAAAAAATTCATAAAATTTCCTCACATTTCCTTATGAATGTTTCCACGGTTTCTTAGCAAATCTTGTAACTTACAACCTGGTATTTTAGCAATGTAAAATTGTTCCTTGTAAAAATCTATGAAATTGGTGTGACTTGTTGGTTTTTTAGAGAGCACTCTAGAGATTTTGTTGTATTTGTTACTGGGGTATCGTGAATTTAGCAAATTTATACGTAACTTATTCGCACAAAATGTAACTTGATACTATAGCAGAGAAGTCTTACGGGTACTCTGTGTGTGTGTGTGTGTGTGTGTGTGTGTGAGAGAGAGAGAGAGAGAGAGAGAGAGAGAGAGAGAGAGAGAGAGAAGTGGGGACGTTTCGCTGTGAGCAAAGCCAACTCAAGAGTCCCGCTCAAACGGGGCCAAGTTGAGATATTTGAGATCCTTTTCTGTAAATCACACGCCTGTATATCATTGGTGCAATTGCGTATTACTAGATAAGTAGAAATGGGCGTTGACAGATATTGTTTGGGGTCACTAATTTCGATTTGCATTTAAACTGGATCCACAATTTTCATCTTTCAGTCATCATCTCGTTTATTTTGTCATCTTATTTCAAACTAGGATAAGCAGCGAGTTGTACTACTTGCAATTATGGCAAATTTTACAAATATATTCCAGTGGGCAAGGGACAGACATTGGCTAGGGTCAGACATTAACTATTTTTAAGATTGTTAGGGTTGAATAATAAGGTATGTGTAAGTCAGTGCGTGACGTCAGCGGTACAAATATGAAAAAATTGAAAGATTTTGATAATGGGAAAAAACGGAATTTGGATGACGACATTACACGCTCGTAGTAACCGCTATTATAATAATGGCTGTCAACTCGTGTTCGAGTAAGACCATTTCCTGTTTTTTTTATCATAATTGGGTGCCAGTAGCATTTGACACTCTATCCTTGTGTTTTCTCTGATGACTCACCAGGCCAGCCCTGGAGAGACCTACTCTTCCATATAAACTATATGTTGGAACTTCTCCACTTTTAATGTTGCTGGGCTGAAAATTACCCTTTCTAATAGCTCGCTTCAATTTTTGGTGTTTAATTCGGTTTGTCACGTATTTGCCGAATTAAGAATAATAAATAAATAAAAAAAATACATAAATAAAGGAATTAACCTTTTATTTACATTCGGCGATGAAAGGGAGATAATTCACAAAAAAGGAGTTATTAGAATTTTGAACGTTTAAAAAAAAAAGGTTTTCCAGCGTCTAAAAGATTTAACGGTCCAGCGTTTCAACAATTGGAACAGGAAATTTGCCGGGTAAAGGACCATCTACGCGAAACTCGCATCTTCAAAATTATGAAGAGAAATAAAACAGAATATTACGAAATAAGTAAAAGGAACAAAAGAAAATTTATATGAAGAATTGAAAACAAACAAAAAAACAAGAGACTGAAACAGATAAGTAAAAGGCTGAACAGTATTTTTCCAAGAAAAACCTCTATCTCTCAATATCCCCATATGTTGGACATTTTTGATTCTCCCGCTTCTTCTAACTATTATTTTTGATTGAACAAAACAAGGAAAAGATCTATGAATGAATAAATTAAATCATTAATTATTAAAATATATTTTTGTTTTTAATGTTATTCTTTCTGTCAAAATTCATATATGTATTTTCTCTCAATTATTGTTGGTTTCTCAGAGGAATTAAAATCTGGCGTATTACACGCTTGAGAAAACGAACGTAACAGGTTGGACTCAAATTCTTCCACTGACAGGTAGATGGTGGCTCTCCAGCCAGGTCTATTACAAGCTTGCTTCTCCCAGCCCTCCACAGCAATAGCAGTGCTCTTCAGAGTGTCCTTGAGGCAGTCCTTAAACCTCAATTTGGGTTTGCACAGACGACGTTTCCCAGTTGAGATTACCCCATAAAACAGTTGTTTTGGGATTCGGCAATCATTCATACAAACTAGATGACCAGATCAGCGATCCTTGATATTACGTAATCATTTGAATTGAACACGGGAAGTGGTAATTCTGCGCGCGTTTTATATTTGCTTGAAATTTTGACTTCAATCAAATCCACCAAATCCGTAGGCCACTGAATTCTTGGTTTGCTTAGAATTTCTCCAAGACGCTGTCTTTCAGAATGGAATACTAAACAATGTGGGAGTAATCCCGATTCATAATCCCATCATTCGATTTACATTATCCAAAAGGGGAATTACGTTGTTTACACCAACTTAACCTTATAGGTTCGTAAATCTCATAAAATTTGTGCGTGAAAATTTAACATCGAAATTGTGATGTAATCTTCAAAATAACTTTCTAGCTCAGCTATGTGCTTATTTAAGACAAAATACCCTAGGTATGAAACGTAAATATTTATGAAATTCATTTTTTTTTAATCTCGCAAAAAAAGAAATAACGCACATTACAAAAATCAAATTATCCGATTTGGAAAAAATTACCGTTATCTTGAAAAATAATTTTTAAAATTCCTTTTTTTTTACAACAGGGACAATTTCTTTATTGATATTTTTTAGCAGAATTCTGTATTCATGGTTCTTTTACTAAAAAGCTCTCGTATCAAAACTTATAAAAATCCTCTGATATGATTATTCAGACGCTTATCTTTATAGAAGAAAAGTAAAAATCGTTTTTTGTCGGTTCATTTTTTCATATTTCATAAAATAAAATAAAGGGGGAGTACACCCCGTAAAAAATATTTCCCTTTATATATTTTAGAAAAAATATTTCACAGATATTTTCATCAAAAGGTTAGTAATTATGGAAATTTTCATGGAAATCGGACCATTAATTGATTTTTCATAGAATTAAAAAAAAGCCTCTAGTCATAACTTGTTTTTGGCAACGTTAAATTTCAATTGATTTAACGGTGCAAAAAAATTATACATTATTTTTTGTTCATAATTTTCATTATTTCCGTAAGCTGAAAATTTGTTTAAAAAATCTTTAAATTTGGACGAGGCTCGCTACATTTCACATACCGCTAATACTCTTGGGAAAGGTATGCATCCAACTATTCTCTCTTCGGACTAATATCTTTGGGAAAACAATGAACACTCTCATCCCCAGCTATGGATTAAATAGTACCACAACTATTCTTCTACAAGGGTGACCTTAAGAAGGTGCCCGTGGTGTAATGGTTATCATCGTCAGAAATGGACACGGTGACACGAGTTCAAATCCTTGACTAGGCTAATATCATTGGGAAAGGTATGAATCCAACTATTCTTCCTCCAGTTATGGGTTAATAGTAGGGTAGATTGGGCTCTTTAATTTAGGTATGTCAACTAGTCTAGGAGTTTGAGTTCAGAACTTGGCGGCTAATTCTTTCCGCCTAATTCCACTCTCGAGCTCTGTTTTCCCAATGCATAAAAAGAAGGGTTACTTTATGTTTCTAAATAGCTGACTAAAAAGGGAGCATATCATTTTAAGGTCAACACAGATGATTCAATTGTGTGTGTGTTATATTGCAATGACTCTCTTAATGTCTTCATATTCTTCACGAACTGAATGCCCATTTGGGAGTGCACCATATAAATTACCATTGTGGAGGAGGAGACACATTAAATTCTATTTCGAACTATTAATCACGTCTCCATCCAGTTGAGTTGTAGATCGGAATTACCAATTCCTCCAATAAACCATGTATGTTATGGCAATGCAAAAACTCTCTGTACATTCGAAAGTACTGCAGAAATTTGGATCGAAAATAGAATACCATCGTTCCTTTTACAAGCAAGTTTTTTTTCTCATTTAGTCTTGATGCTAAGCATTCTGAAGCCTTTTTCGATATTCCGAAATCTTGTGCCAAAACATTCAACTCATACTGATCGAATCCATTACGAGCTGAGTTATCTTCAATTTCAAAATCTACATCATTGCTGTCACTGAGTTCTTCATCATGATCCAGATCTTCAACAGAGAATAGATTTAAAAAACTGGTATTGGGATTTCAAATGAATGAGGCACTCGATGTAGATGGTCGACTAAGATACTCGATTTTTGTTAAAATTCTGGTTGCCATTTTAGGGGTTTAGTTCTTCTGTTGATAAATCCAATTTGATATTGAGTTTGGGTTCAGTTGGTTAATCCTTGTAATCCAAGCCCTGTAGTATTCCTTGAAATCCTACGTATAAAAGAGGGTAGTATCAGTAGATCCCCTTGTAATCCAAGCCCTGTAGTGTTCCTTGAAATCCTAGGTATAAAATAGAGTAGTATCAGTAGATCCCCTTGTAATCCAAGCCCTGTAGTGTTCCTTGAAATCCTAGTATAAAAGAGCGTAGTATCAGTAGATCACCTTCTAATCCAAGTCTGTAGTGTTCCTTGAAATCCTAGTATAAAAGAGCGTAGTATCAGTAGATCCCCTTGTAATCCTAGTACGTAGTGTTCCTTGAAATCCTAGGTATAAAAGAGAGTAGTATCAGTAGATCTCCTTGTAAACCAAGTCTGTAGTGTTCCTTGAAATCCTAGTATAAAAGAGGATAGTATCAGTAGATCCCCTTGTAATCCTAGTACGTAGTGTTCCTTGAAATCCTAGTATAAAAGAGGGTAGTATCAGTAGATCTCCTTCTAATCCAAGTCTGTAGTGTACCTTGAAATCCTAGTATAAAAGAGGGTAGTATCAGTAGATCCCCTTGTAATCCTAGTACGTAGTGTTCCTTGAAATCCTAGTATAAAAGAGGGTAGTATCAGTAGATCTCCTTCTAATCCAAGTCTGTAGTGTACCTTGAAATCCTAGTATAAAAGAGGGTAGTATCAGTAGATCCCCTTGTAATCCTAGTTGTAGTGTTCCTTGAAATCCTAGTATAAAAGAGTGTAGTATCAGTAGATCTCCTTCTAATCCAAGTCTGTAGTGTTCCTTGAAATCCTAGTATAAAAGAGGTAGTATCAGTAGATCTCCTTCTAATCCAAGTCTGTAGTGTTCTTGAAATCCTAGTATAAAAGAGAGTAGTATCAGTAGATCTCCTTCTAATCCAAGTCTGTAGTGTTCCTTGAAATCCTAGTATAAAAAGGGTAGTATCAGTAGATCTCCTTCTAATCCAAGTCTGTAGTGTTCCTTGAAATCCTAGTATAAAAGAGTGTAGTATCAGTAGATCTCCTTCTAATCCAAGTCTGTAGTGTTCCTTGAAATCCTTGTATAAAAGAGGGTAGTATCAAAAGATCTTTTAATCCTAGACTGTAGTATTCCTTCTGGCAGAAAGTCCAATTAGCAACTAATTCAATGATAAATGACGACGATCTTAAATGCTTTTCTGAACTCGTTTCTAATTGGTCAATCTTTACCGGAAGTTCCTACTGCTGTTGGGAAAATTCATAGATAGGTGCGGTGATTTGGCTTACATCTTATACCTAAATATACTGTTGTATGTTGTTTGGAGGTTAATTTAATGTGACATGTAACATTAAAGAAACAAGCAAAACAATACAAATAATCACAAAGAAGTTTGAGTCGTAACAATATTTGTCCTTTATATGTATATTATAAATTGTATCAAATGAACAACAAATTACACAGGTGTTGTTTGGTTAATGAATTTTCCTTTTTACAAATTCATATTAGTGTTTAGGCTTACTTGTATTTGTTCACCTGGTCCGAGGAGGATTGGTATTCATGAACTTGTCTGTTCACTGGCCACTGCCTTTCTGCTCTCTACTACTATAAATCTTCTCTTCCCCCGCTCTCAGAATGTTGGCGAGATTTTTTAATTTTTGGCGTCGCTCAGTCTGGTTTTGTCTATTTCTAGAATACGATTCTTTTTTCTTTGTTCCTCCAAACCTGGTCTAACAAGAATCCACAGCTTATGAACAGCATTACAAATCCAACAATTTTTCATTCATTTTTCTTGTTATACTGGCTATAGGCTGCCATACTTTTCAAAAATCAACCTAAAATTGCCAATTTTGAAAACTTCTCATTTCTTATCAATAAAATAATAAAAGCAACCAGTTGACCAGTCCTATTACTTATGGACGAACAATGAAATTGTGTTTATTCAGAGAATAAGCTGTAAAGGGAAAACTTGGCACGATAGAAGAAAATTGACTGTAGTTTTGAAATTCGCATGCTTAGTTTAGTCTAAATCAAGCGGAAAATAAAACTCAGTAGAAATTATGTTCAAAATTGTTGTCAGTATTATTTATTATGACTAGAAAATATATGCACCCTCCGGGTGCAAGTATTTAAGTTTTAATGTAATAAAATATTGTATTAAATTAGAAAGGCTAATGAAACTAAATAAGAATACAGATAAAAAGATTTGAAACAGAGGGAGTATAATAAAAGATTTGAAACAGAGGGAGTATAATAAAAAATGGAACAACTGAAACTTACTCTTCCATCACTCTCGTCTTTCATTGTTATTTTTTCTAATTTAAGTATTTAGTTATAAGAGGCAGTAAAGAATAAAATGACAGTTATTTTATCTTGTTAATGGATTTCATTTAAGATTCATTGAAGAGATTTTTGCTTATATTCATTAGAATAAAACCAAACAGTTAGAAATCAATAATACTAAGCACATATTTATTAAATTCGATTTTTTAATATTAATATGCAAATTAGCCTTCCCGTTCACATTGTAAAGCGCTATTTTGTTGTATATATAAATATAATTGCATGTTGTTAGTATGTAGACCTGGTCAACACCGGGGGTCCAGTGGCTTCGGCCCTTGATCTTTACGAGTAAATAGCGTCGATCCCAGGGGGCCATCCCCCCAGGCAACACCTGCCCCCTCGATTTAAAGGGGCAGGGCTGGGTTTATTGCCCAGTGCCTGAGGCGCCCCCCTTGAGGGGGAATGCCGACGGGATCGACGCAATTTTTCACCTGCCACTCCATGAGCTTCGGCTTGTGGGTGGTCCCACGTTAATAGGGACTTTGTGCCTGACCCGTACAAGTGGGGTACGCGGTAAATATCATGTAGACCTGGTCAACACCGGGGTCCAGTGGCTTCGGCCCTGATCTTTACGAGTAAATAGCGTCGATCCCAGGGGGCCATCCCCCCAGGCAACACCTGCCCCCTTGATTTAAAGGGTCAGGGCTGGGTTTATTGCCCAGTGCCTGAGGCGCCCCCCTTGAGGGGAATGCCGACGGGATCAACGCAATTTTTCACCTGCCAGTCCATGAGCTTCGGCTTTTGGGTGTCCCACGTTAATAGGGACTTTGTGCCTGACCCGTACAAGTGGGGTACGCGGTAAATACCATGTAGACCTGGTCAACACCGGGGGTCCAGTGGCTTCGGCCCTTGATCTTTACGAGTAAATAGCGTCGATCCCAGGGGGCCATCCCCCCAGGCAACACCTGCCCCCTTGATTTAAAGGGTCAGGGCTGGGTTTATTGCCCAGTGCCCGAGGCGCCCCCTTGAGGGGGAATGCCGACGGGATCGACGCAATTTTTCACCTGCCACTCCATGAGCTTCGGTTTGTGGGTGGTCCCACGTTAATAGGGACTTTGTGCCTGACCCGTACAAGTGGGGTACGCGGTAAATATCATGTAGACCTGGTCAACACCGGGGGTCAGTGGCTTCGGCCCTTGATCTTTACGAGTAAATAGCGTCGATCCCAGTTGGCCATCCGCCAGGCAACACCTGCCCCCTTGATTTAAAGGGGCAGGGCTGGGTTTATTGCCCAGTGCCTGAGGCGCCCCCCTTGAGGGGGAATGCCGACGGGATCGACGCAATTTTTCACCTGCCACTCCATGAGCTTCGGTTTGTGGGTGGTCCCACGTTAATAGGGACTTTGTGCCTGACCCGTACAAGTGGGGTACGCGATAAATATCATGTAGACCTGGTCAACACCGGGGGTCCAGTGGCTTCGGCCCTTGATCTTTACGAGTAAATAGCGTCGATCCCAGGGGGCCATCCGCCAGGCAACACCTGCCCCCTTGATTTAAAGGGGCAGGGCTGGGTTTATTGCCCAGTGCCTGAGGCGCCCCCCTTGAGGGGGAATGCCGACGGGATCGACGCAATTTTTCACCTGCCACTCCATGAGTCTCGGCTTGTGGGTGGTCCAACATAAATAGGGCCTTTGTGCCTGACTCGTACAAGTGGGGTACTGGGAAAATATCATGTAGACATAGCTAACAGTATTAATAATGTAAGACATTTTTATTAATAATTGAGGTTTAGATAAAAATAAAATCCTGGAGAATGTGATGTCAATAACTAAGAGATTTGTGACTGAGTAGGAATATAGTTTCGGTTACAGACAGAAAAACACACAATCTCCATTATAATAAGATATCTCAACTTATGTTTTTTTCTTTTAGCTTATTCATTTATTTATTTCCATCTTTCTTTCTTTCTTTCTTCTAGTCTATCTCATTTCTTTCTTTCTTTCTTTCTTTCTTCTAGTCTATCTCATTTCTTTCTTTCTTCTTTCTTCTTTCTTTCTTTCTTTCTTTCTTTCTAGTCTATTTCATTTCTTTCTTTTCTTTCTTCTAGTCTATCTCATTCTTTTCTTTCTTTTCTTTTCTTCAAGCCTATTCATTTCTTTCTTTCTTTTTCTTTTTCCTATTCATTTTTCTTTCTTTTCTTTTCTTTAGCCTATTCATTTCTTTCTTTCTTTCTTTTTCTTCAAGCCTATTCATTTCTTTCTTTCTTTTCTTTTTCTTTTAGCCTATTCATTTCTTTCTCTCTTTCTTTCTTTCTTTCTTAATGTATTATGTATGACGTAACACTCTTTGGTAAAAAAAAAACAACAAAAAACTTGTTTTCAAACTTGTCAAAATATCAGCTGACTGCACACAGCAGGATCCTCAACCGCATATCTTCTTCTCCTCCTCCCCCATCTCTTGGTTTTTGCTGGTGAAACTTTTGGTTTGAAGCAAAATTCTTTCATCTCCCAGTGAACACCGAATGACGATTATCGCTCACTTCACTGGACATTTGACATTATGCCTCGGCTTTTCTCATTATATCCACCACAAAGACACGACAGTTTTCTAGTCTTTGTTTAGCCCAGCGATTCTTAACCTTTTCCTCCCCGCAGTGACCATTTTAAGATATTGGCGCCTCCTTAATATCTTCTTATTGTAATGGAGATTGTGTGTATGCACGTCTGTAACCGAAACTACGTCACTACCAACGTCACAATTACCGTATTTACTCACGTTATATTTTCAATGGTTATTAAATAATCATTATTTAATCTTAATTAGAATTTTATTTATTAACAATGTCTTTATTAAGGTTCAGCTGATACAGATTTGCCTCAAAACATCCCATATTATTAAGGTATTTGCCTCTCATCCCACTTATGAGCGCTGGACACAAGGTCTCGTTTTTATGTGGGCGCATAAAAATTGCATCGACCCCTTCGGCATTTCCCCTCAAGGGGGCGCCTCAGGCGCTGGGCAATAAACCCAGCCCTGCCCCCAAGGGGGCAGGTATTGCCTGGGGGGATAACCCCCTGGGATCGACGCTATTAATTCAACACACCGATCCAGTGGCCGAAGCACACCAGACCCCCGCCCCGGAGGACGGGTTATTAGGATATTTGCCTCTCATCCCACTTATGAGGGCGTGACACAAGGTCATTTTTATGTGGGCCCACCCACAAGCCGAAGCTCATGGGTGGTAGGTGGAAAAAATTGCGTCGATCCCGTCGGCATTCCCCTCAAGAGGGCGCATCAGACACTGGGCAATAAACCCAGCCCTGCCCCTTTAAATCGAGGGGGCAGGTATTGCCTGGGGGGATAGCCCTCTGGGATCGACGCTATTAATTGAACACATCGGTCCAGTGGCCGAAGCACACTGGACCCCGCCCCGAAGGACGGGTTGTTAGTGCGTTTAAAATCTTGCGATGTGTGTCATAAATCATTAAGAAATAAATGTTTACATAGTATATGGTGTGAATAATTTGCATACTGGTTTTAATAAAACTATGGTTGATAAATAATTTCTTGGTGTTATTGATTTTAATAATATTGTTTTATTCTCCAACGTATTTAAAAGCAATCTTATATCGAAATCAATTTGAATACAGTAAAAATAAGTGTAATCTTTTTTGTGTTCATATTAATTTCGTTAGTCTCTCTAATTCAATATAATATTTAATTATATTAAAATTTAAATACTTTTGCCCGGAGGGTGCATTTCTTTTTGTTGCTAGTTACACTAATAAATGGTCACAGATACTCCACGAATCGTACAATAAAGTTATTAGTATCTTTATAATTTATACTTATAACGAGAGAAAATAAATACCTGGGTTGGTATCCAGGTGCGTAAAAGTCTAAATAACCCCCGCTGACTTGTGGGCATCATCTGGATAGGAAAAGGCTAAGGGGGTAAACCCTGAAAGAAATCACGACTTGGACTCCGTTAGACATTTCAGTGTGTAAAACACTATCTGGCAACTCCTGCAGTCAAACTGACGTCGAATGTATTGGTTCACCATTCCTTCAGATCACACCAACGAGTCAGAGAGGCGGGTGCTTTCACTTGGGCAACCCAGGGCCTCCACACATCTTGCCCAGCCTTTTTTTGTGCCCTGGATACTTATAAGATCATTATCATCATCATCATCATCATGACGTGCAGTCAGCATGCATTCCTCTGACACTCTCTCACTATACGTCTCTATCGACTATCGTACTTAATAAATTCTGTTGACGGCACCCAGTGTCCATACAGCGTTGATGAATGCAATTTTTTTCTTCTTGTTGTCTTACACTGGTTTATCCATGAGTAGGAGTCCGCAGGAGAACGTCTCTTATTAGTTCGTATTAATTCTCTTGCAGGGTCCGGCATATCTTTTTCGCATTTTTTAGATGGTTCGTGAGATGGGACGTAAGTGGCCGTACAGCTATGTTACGTAGGGTGCTTTTTCCAGAATTTGTTATAAAAAAGCACGCAGCATCCTTGTTTAATCCCCATCTAGCATTTTCTCTTGGGCGTTTCATTAGAGTCCAAGTGATACAACCATACTTTTGTACTGAAATAAGTTGGAGTATCAGCCAGACAGCGAGGGAGTCTAACTCCTTTTCACCAGTCCGCCCTGATATTCATTCATAGATAGAGGAAGAATAGTTGGATCCAAACTTTACCCAAATACAAACAGCCTCGTCCAGGAATTGTAGTCGGGAGTCGGGGTCCATTTCCTTCGATAATAACCATTACATCGCTCGCCTCCATGTAGATATCATCATCATCATCATGTCGCGCAAGTAGCACGGATATCCTTGACAATCTCTCTCCAACATTCCCTATCATTCATTGCCTCCGGGAGTTCTTCTGTGCAGCATCCAGCATCCTCACATAGTTGGTCAATATAGGTCCTAGCTGGGTGGCCCACATTAGCATGCTCATGTGTTGGCTTCCACAGGGGTATGTCGCTTATGAGCTCGTCCTTGTTTTTCCAGCAGTGTCCTGCATGCCTAGTCCGTCTTACTCGTATGGTTTGAGAGATGGGGGCAAGTGGCCATACAGCTGCATCCTTGTGGGGTGCTGTTTCTACGACTTGTTCCAGACTGCACGCAGCATTCTTGTGCAGGTCTCATCTAGCTTATTCTCCAGGCGCTTCGTTAGGGTCCAGATGGTGCATCCATACTGATATAACCACATCCTGGAAGAATTGTCGCTTTAGCTTGTCAGCGAGATCGGATTTCCATATGACTGATAATTTGTTTGTGGCCAACCATGCATTTCCTCTTCGTGTATTAATATCGCTCTCTGTGGATGAGATATTACTACCTAGGTATGTGAACTGTTCTACTATCTTAAGAGGCTTACCGTCAAGTGTGGCGATGTCTCCTTTCTTTTTGAAACTCATGAACACCGTTTTATTAGAGTTTACATAGAGGCCGATAATGTAGATATATACCCAACTAAATAAAATTACTGTAGCCCACTGAAGAAATACTGCTCTCTAACCAAAACAATATATTATATATATGTTTTTCACTCGCTAGACCAAGAATATTGTTTTTAGCGTCTGATGTAGAACACCACACCTACCATCAGTTCTTCACTTTACCGCACAGACCCCTGTGCTACTCATACGCTGAGTTGGCGAGGGTCGGTATCGGAACAGGAACCTTGTGGCTCCCAGGCGGACGCTCTACCGACTGAGCTTCACCGAAAAAATTAGAATTATATTGGTTGTTTGATTTTGTGGCATGTGAACACTTTTGGGGTTATTTCATATCGGGGTCAGTTTAACAATAATGGTACAAAAACGATACAAAAATGTTTCTTTACGATGCTTAGTACCAATATCACTGTTTTGAGAACAAATGTATACAAGGTGTATGATAAAAGTGCCGAGTTTGAAGCTGTATTTACCAAGATAGAAATGAACAATGAATGGAACGTTAATTTTTACAGAATACTAGGTGTGTCAAAAAGTACAAAGAATCTCGATACTTTTTTTTATAGACATTGTATATTTACTTAACCCCTTCGTCACAAACAGGATGTCATCTAGGTCAATTTTTAAGCGGGGTAAATCTGATTAAGAAACCACTATTACCCGGCTACGCAATGACCACACTCGAGTAACCCACTTATTCATTCTAAAAGAAGAACCTCCATCTAAAT